>CM068378.1:72671705-73871705 GCA_034770075.1 Aralia elata | reverse complement strand
ACCCTTCGCGGAGGCATTGGAACAAATGCCAAGTTACGCAAAGTTTATGAAGGGTATACTGTCAAGGAAGAGAAGATTAGACGAGTTTGAGACAGTGGCCTTGACGGAGGAATGCAGTGCAGTGCTTCAGCGTAAACTACATCCAAAGCTGAAAGATCCGGGCAGTTTCATAATTTCATGTACGATCGGAAAGATGAACTTCAATAAATGTTTGTGTGATCTTGGGGCAAGTATCAACCTGATGCCTTTGTCTGTATTTAGTCAGTTGGGATTGTCGGAACCAAGGCCAACAAATATTTCCTTGTAGTTAGCTGACAAATCCATCACGTATCCACGGGGGATAGTAGAGGATGTACTGGTAACAAATTTATCTTTCTGGCGGACTTCATCATTTTGGACTATGAGGAGGACAAAACTATACCAATTATACTGGGGAGACCATTCCTAGCCACGGGGAGGACTCTGATAGACGTGCAAAAAGGGGAGCTTACAATGCGTGTACATGATCAAGAGGTGACGTTTAATGTTTTCAAGGCAATGAAGCTCCCAACAGATGAAGAAGACTGTTTCAGAGTTGACTTAGTGGATAGTATAGTAAATGATGATGTTGAGAGCTTGTTGAGTTATGATCCACTGCATAGAGTAATTGCTGAAGATGCAGATTTGGAGGATGAAGATTGTGCCGAGCTAGTGCAATATCTAGATACCACTCCCAAATTCGGGAAATCCAGAACACCTGTCGAGCCACTTACGAGAATTGGAGAGACATCGGTAAAGTTGAAACCATCTCTTGAGACACCTCCCGAACTTGAACTTAAACCACTTCCAGATCATCTCAGGTACGCATTTTTAAATAAAGATTCAAAGCTACCTGTGATTATTTCTTCTGCACTAACATCTTTTCAGGAGGAAAAACTGCTACGAGTGCTTAGAGAGTTCAAATCAGCTATTGGATGGACTATAGCAGATATCAAGGGGATAAGCCCTTCGTTTTGCATGCATAAGATCCTGCTGGAAGATGGTAGCAAGCCGTCAGTGGAGCAACAAAGAAGGCTTAATCCGATAATGAAAGAAGTGGTCAAGAAAGAGGTACTGAAATGGCTGGATACAGGAATAATCTACCCGATTTCGAACAGTTCATGGGTAAGCCCCGTGCAGTGCATACCAAAGAAGGGTGGTATGACCGTTGTCACTAATGAGAATAACAAACTAATCCCAACGCAAACAGTTACGGGGTGGAGAATTTGCATGGACTACCGCAAGCTTAACAAAGCTATGAGGAAGGATCATTTTCCACTTCCGTTTATCGATCAGATGTTGGATAGACTGGCAGGTCATTAGTATTATTACCTTTTGGACAGGTATTCAGGCTACAATCAGATTATGATAGCTCTAGAAGACCAGGACAAGACTACTTTTACATGCCAATATGGCACGTTTGCTTTCAGAAGGATGTCTTTCGGTTTGTGCAATGCTCCAGCAACCTTTCAGAGATGCATGACAACAATTTTTTCAGACATGGTCGAACAGAATGTGGAGGTGTTCATGGACGACTTCTCTGTATTTGGTGATTCTTTCGACTTATGCCTTGAGAATTTGGTGATGGTCTTGAAAAGATGTGTTGAAACGGATCTAGTACTGAATTGGGAAAAGTGCCATTTTATGGTACAAGAAGGCGTTATATTGGGACACAAAGTTTCTAAGAAGGGAATTGAGGTGGATAGGGCTAAGCTGGAAACTATTGAGAACTTACCTCCACCTACCTCAGTAAAAGGTGTCCGCAGTTTTCTTAGACATGCAAGCTTCTACCGCAGATTCATCAAGGACTTCTCCAAGATAACTAAACTACTGTGCAGTTTATTGGAGAAGGATGCACAGTTTAATTTCGATGAAGCTTGCATGAGGGCATTTGAGCACTTAAAGGGAAAACTAACTTCAGCACCAGTTATCACTGCACCAGATTGGGGTTTACCGTTTGAGCAGATGTGTGATGCCAGTGATTACGCCGTAGGGGCTGTTTTGGGGTAAAGGAAGGAGAAGATGTTTCATGTGATATACTATGCCAGCAAGACCCTTACAGATGCACAGTTAAACTACACCACCACAGAAAAAGAGTTATTAGCAGTGGTGTACGCCTTTGATAAATTTTGATCATATCCGATAGGCACAAAGGTGATAGTGTATACAGATCACTCGACAATTCGACATTTAGTGGCAAAGAAGGATGCAAAGCCAGGTTGATCAGGTGGATTTTATTATTGCAGGAGTTTGATGTGGAGATCAAGGACAAGAAGGGTACCGAAAACCAAGTGGCAGATTACTTATCTCGATTCGAGAATTCGAAAAGGGAGATAGACGGCAAAGTTACAATTAATGAATCCTTTCCGGATGAGCAGTTGTTTGTGGTGCAAGGGGAAGTGCCATGGTTTGCAGACTTCGCGAACTATTTGGTGAGTAAGATGATACCTTCTGACTTGGTGGGCATAAAAAGAAAAAGTTTCTGCATGATGTTAAATGGTATATATGGGATGAGCCGTATTTGTTTAAACAGTGTGCTGATCAAATGATAAGAAGGTGTATCCCGTATAGCGAGACAGAGGGAATTTTACAGGAATGCCATTCTTCTGTATATGGAGGTCACTATGGAGGAGAAAGAACAGCGGCTAGAGTACTACAAGTGGGATTTTACTGGCCAACAATTTTTAAGGATGCATACAGTTTTCGTCCAGAGGTGTGATAGATGCCAGAGAGTGGGAAACATTTCAAAGAGGGATGAAATGCCTTTGAATACAATCCTCGAAGTAGAAGTTTTCGACGTATGGGGGATTGATTTCATGGGCCCTTTTGTGTCTTCGTGCGGTAATCTCTACATCTTGCTAGCAGTAGACTATGTGTCGAAATGGGTAGAAGTGGCAGCGCTCCCGACAAATGATGCCAAGGTAGTCCTCAGGTTTTTACACAAAAGTATTTTCACCAGATTTGGGACTCCGAGGGCCATTATTAGTGATGAAGGTAGTCATTTCTACAACGGACAGTTTACAGCTTTGTTGGCTAAGTATGGGGTGAATCATCGTATTGCTACAACTTATCATCCACAAACGAACGGCCAAGCTGAAGTATCCAATCACGAAGTCAAAAGAATCCTCGAAAAAATTGTGAATCCGACGAGGAAGGATTGGTCTTTAAAGCTGGATGATGCTGTGTAGGCATATAGGACTGCTTACAAAACTCTGTTGGGCATGTCACCATTTCAACTTGTTTATGGAAAAGCTTGTCATCTTCCTATGGAGTTAGAGCATAAGGCATATTGGGCAATTCGGAAGTTGAACTTTGATTCGACAGCTGCAGGGGAGAAACGCTTACTCCAAATCAATGAGTTGGATGAATTTTGATTACGGGCATATGAAAACTCGAAGCTATACAAGGAAAAGGTGAAGAAATGGCATGATCGCAAGATCATAGAGAGAACTTTTGAACTGGGACAAAGGGTTTTACTTTTCAACTCCAGACTTAAACTTTTTCCCGGAAAGCTAAAATCAAGATGGTCAGGACCATTCACAGTGAAGACGGTCTTTCCGCATGGTGCAATTGAAGTGTATGATAAATTCCCGGACCAGTCGTTCAAAGTGAATGGACAGCGTTTGAAGCATTACTTTGGGGATGAGGTGGACAGACAGAAAGTCACCTTAATCCTTTCTGCGACATGAGATTTAGAGACAGTCAAGCTAATTGACTATAACTTAGCGCTATCTGGGAGGCAACCCAGCGTTTTAATTTTCTGTTTTTCTTTTGTTTATTCAATTATTTTTTCAAAAAAAAAAAAAGGTTTCTTGCAACTAATTTTGGATTTTGGGTTGATTTGTTTGCAGATAGAAGCTTGAACTGGGAAAAATTGTCTAAGTATGGGTTTAAGCACCTAAAGCGCTCGACAACAAGCAAGCTCAGCGCCTGAAGTGTTAGCCTTGGGCCAAGCTACTGCATCACAGCGCCAGAGGCACCCCATTCTTCACAAACCCGGCGCCTGAAGCGCTAGCCCAACAGCCGAGCTTCTGCATGACAGCGCTAGAGGCGCTAGCCCAAGCACTCAACATAGCGCCTGAGGCGCCAGCCCCAACGCCCTGCTACTGTAGCACAGCGCTGTCAGTGCTCTCACTGCACAAATCACAGCGCCTACAACGCTTGGCCTAAAACTTTGAAAAAAAAATTTTCTTAAAACCCTAGATCGGGCACAATTGGGGCATAACATAAGGCAAGCACTTCTTTTCTTCTTCTAGCCGGCTCCAACCGCCGTTATTCTCCATTATTGCCGATTTGAGCTTCATTACACCAACAATCAATCAATCTTCATACAATTCCAATTACTTGCCGGCAAAAACACAGTACAAAGTTTGCTTTCTCCTGAACCAAGCCAAATTCCAATTCTACTAATTGGGAGTAAGGATTCATGATGCCAATGAACGATACAGGTAAGTAATAACTTATGGGTCATTGAATAATTGGAGATTGTTTTGCTTTGTATGAATTGATAAGTCTTGGTTTAACCTATTTGATTGTGGACCCAATTGAGTTTGTGTTAGCTCAATTGGGACTGGGGTTAAAACTTAAAATTTTTTATCTATATGTTTGTGAATTGTGGGAGATTTCATTGTTGCATGATTTGGATGTTCTAAGTTTGGGGGAATTAATCACCAAGGGTTTTGAAGTGTTGCCTGCCACGTGTTTGACAAATTGCCCCAACGAAGTTTTGAGTTGTTTTGGGTTCTTCTTTCCTAGCAAGCATTACAAAGTTCAATCTTGGTTATTCATGGCTCCTAAAAGACATAGAGGAGAAAGCTCAGGTTCATCTGTTGTTAAGTATGATAAAAAGAAGTTTGTTAGCCCTCAAGCTTACTACAGGTATAAAAACTGGTCATCAAGGAAGTCCTTAATTCCTGAGCGCGGGTTGTTACCGATTGAGCGAGTAGATGGGGAATTAGCTCACATGATACGCAGCCGTAATTGGATGGCATTTACAGCGCAACCTGAGCCAGCTGCAGTTGAAATTGTAAAGGAATTTTATGCCAATGCTAAAGAAGCCAATGGGAATTTGGTGATGGTTCGTGGTAAGGAAGTAAATGTGGGGCGAAAAGCAATCAACGCGTATTATGGGTTGCAAAAGATTCACAGTGACGGATATACGAAATATATGCAACAGGATTTGGATTACACCGAGATCATTGCAACCCTCTGTGAGCCAGGAACGGAATGGAAATTGACTGACCAGCAGGAAGCCGTGCACTTCCCTTCATCTAAGCTGAGCCGATATGGAAAAGCTTGGCATGCGTTTATTTGTGTTAAGTTGATGTCGTGCCGCCATATGAGTGACGTGATTAATCAGCGGGCGGCTCTATTGTTTTGCATAGCCACAGGAAAGACAGTGGATGTTGGGGAGGTAATTCATGAGTCTATAGTGCACGGGCTTGAGGGTAGTACTACAGGTGGATTGCCTCATCCTTCATTGATCACCGATTTATGTCGTCGTGCTGGGGTCCAGTGGGATAAGGATGAACTAATGCAGGCCCCATTGTCTCCAATTGATCATGCTGCGATGGTACGGTACAGAGTATGGGATGGAGGTGAATCACACCCACGGGGATTAGGCTTTATTATACCACAGCAGCAGTCACAGGATCAGCCACCTGCTGAGGGTCCGGTTCAAGCCCCCAATGTAGTTGAGACTGTTTGTCAAGACCTCAGGCACCATACTAGACGGATAGACTTAGTGGCAGCACAGATTCAGAGGGGTTTTGATCGCATGACTCGTCAGCAGAGTCGTCTTGCTCAACGCCAAGCAGAGATTTATGCTTACAATGTTAACTGTTCTACAGCTTTGGCGGATATGTTTGGGTGGATGAATCCTTCAGCAGGGCCATTGCAGTTTCCACCAGCTCCTCATCTCTCTATTTACCCACCTCTGACTCGCCTCCTGATGCCGATGATGATGATGATGCTGCCAATGGCAGTGATGACGAGTAGCGTTTTCATCAGGGGAGTCCTCTGTTCTTAATTTCTTATTATTTCTTAATGAGGACATTGTGCAGTTCAGTTTGGGGGGTAGTTTTATGTTTTCATGCATATAAATTGTTTTGTTTCATTGTGTTTATACTTGTTGCATGGTAGTTGCATTTTAGGGTTTGTCAAGCATTTAGTTGCATGAATCAGATAGCAAATGACGTAGTTGAACCATTGTGGCCAATGATGAGATTCTAGTATTAAGTAAAAGCGTGCTAATGATTGAAATCTAGTGTAAAGCAATGACTTGAGCAGGGAAGTCAACTTTGCTTGTCTGAATTTCATGTTAACAGGATAGCAATTAGTCAACTGTTTAATTAATGTGATTCAAATTTTTATATAATCTGCATCTGGTAAGGAACTTAGGATAAAAAGTGATAATATCAGTGAAATGTCTATGAAGGCTCTAGTAAGCAAGAAATAAGTTTGGGGGAAGTCTATAATAAAAAAAACAAATGAAAATGAAAAAGAAAAAAAAACTTTCTTGGATAGTTTGGTTTCGTGGCCATTTCTACTCGGGTTATTAGATCCATAGGGGTGTCTTGACACCTAGTGCCCTAAAGCCAACTGGTTTGGGAGTCACTAGTTGAAAGCTCGTTACATGGGTAGTTTTGGTAAGCCTAAGGAAGCTAGACATTGCACATGCCAAGTAAAAAAAAAGGGAAAAGAAAAAAAAAGAAACGAGATGGAGCGTAAAACGTACTCGTGAAATAAAGAAAACATGTCGTAATTCCCCTTGTGCTAATTAAATGTTTACATGAGTCGGATTAGTTGTTTTACTGATGGAGGTGTGTAAAAATTAAGTTACTTTCTTAGATGTTGATTATATGAGTAATTTGGGTTGTGATTGGTTATAACAGTTGATACACACACACAGCATGAATGATGACAAGCATGGTTTGATTAATCAGTTTGAATGAGAGCTTTACATTAGATAGTGGGTTGAACTGGATTGTCTTATGGATATTTGAGGCCTGATATGGATTACTATGTTGTTTTAGTTATTTGATTCGTTTGCATTATAGTTAGTTTGCATTTTTCATGTTGGTATCATTGCATTGCTTGGGGACAAGCAATTGGTTAAATTTGGGGGTATTTGATGAGTGGGTTTTATACCTGCGAATCAGGTCTTGTTAAACTTAATTATTGCGGTCTTTAAGTATTTTTAGTATTGTTTTATTCGTTTTTTGTGTTTGTTTATTGTAGGATGGAGCTGGAGGGGCAAAAGAGTCAATTTGGAGCTTAAAGGATTAAAATTTGACTTGGTGGCAATTTTGTAATTCTGAGGACATGACCTAGCGCCTAGAGCGCTAGGATTAGTACTAAGGTAGCGCCTGAGGCGCTTAAGCCCGATTTTAGTTGGTGATGTGCGGCTGGATGAGGGAGAGGAAGCCAATTAGGAAGAGAATTGAAGTTTTTATCAGTTAGAAAGAGAGAAGGAGACTCTAAGAGGAACGAATTAGATTTTCATTCATTATTCTTCTACTTCTCGAGAGAGATTTGCCAATTTTACTGTGGATTATTATCGTTTGATTGCTGGATTTTGATGTGGGTTTAAGCTTTACTTTGGATTATATTCAACAATTGGGTTTGATTGTTCTATTCTTTCATTATTCAATTGTTTGCTTATTTTTCCACGTGTTGTTTTGATCCCATAATGGCTTTTGGTTCAGTCATGAACTAATCTCCATTATAGGATTCTAACGGATTTTAATATGTGGTTTAGTTATAAGCTTGAGTGTTGGATTGTTTTGCATATCATAAGAAAACTCTATCATGGTTGTTTTGCATGTATGAATGCTTGATCATCATTCGATTTCAGTGCTTGTATGGAATTGAAAAATAACATATGAGTATGGATTCTAATCATGATAGCTTGCGTATATGATGCTAATTTGGATAGCTTGATATTTCGTGAATTAGATAGAAATATACTGTTTCACCTTAAGAGTCAAAATAAGGGCTTGTGCTTTAAATCAATATAATTGCAATTTCACATAGAAATATAGTGATTTTGGTTATAGTGGTGATTACATGGTGTCTATAGATTATGGATATTATGTAAGTGGGTCATAATACATTGACAAATGGTTATGTCTAAATCAGTGCCCTTGGCTACTTTTCTGTGATATGTGAATTCTTTAGCATGATGGTGGTAATTAGATGAACTATTAAATGAAGTTAGAATCTCATTAATTTCAATTTTGATTTGTTACATTATTATTTGCATTTTTAGTTGTTAATTGGTTTAGAATTAATTTTGACACCATAATCAAGTCTATTAGTTTAAGCAAATAAATATAGTGATATAACTGATGCATAGTGATTTAGTTTATCACTTTCTTTGTGGGACGATACTCTACTTCCTCTGTATTACTTGTTGACGCATGTATGCTTGCATGAGTTAGAGCTCTTTTGTTAAAGTCTAAAAAAGGGGCAACAATGACATCCCCGAATTCCTCACGCGCTGCCCTACTCCTAGCATCTGCCCAAAATACATTCCTTAGCCTCCCCTCCTTATCCAAATCCATCAAATAAAAGAAATTAGCATTATTAGCTTGCATTTTAAAAAAGTAGTTCTGAACTGTTGTAGCATCCCCATCACCCAGCCTTAATCGTCTCATTTTCTCAATATGATTATAACAATCTTTCTCCAAAAATGGAACATTCTCATGACCACCAGCTTCAACCAAAAATGAAATATAGTTTTTATTTGGTCTGATACCCGTCCTATCATTAGCTTCAACTCTCCTTTTAACGTACATTCTCATAATCCTATTCTTCTTATAAAATCTAGATTTTTCTGGGCTCAAAGCATGATTGTGATCAAGGGTTATTTGTGAGACCCGCCACTTACCATAAGAGCATAGTACAATCCTAATCTTAGCTTTACATCATGTTTTACTGTTTGGATGCTTTTTAAAGATATTCTTTGAATTGCTTACTATTTGTCCGGTCCGAGAGCATGACAGAACCACATAATTAACCTCCCCATCATCTCCATTTTCCGAAGATCCTTTCTTCATTGTGAACCCTTGTTTGTTAGCATATTTAATGTAGTATTCTACACAAGTATCAATATTGTCAAATTCCATTCCTGTTTCTGGATATGTTACCTCATCTACAGCTACTGCACTTTCCACACACTCATCAAATTCTGAATTATCATTCATAACATTTTCCTCAATGTTTTCATTCATCTCTGTACTTAAAGGTGCGTTGAATAATTCTATTTCCATTTGTGCACAAGATTAACAATACAACACCACCAGTTTTAACCCCAAAAAAATTTGTATCTGTTTTAAAGAAGAAAAAAAAAACAGAACAATTAATCCAAAATTAGGGCTTTTTTTCTTTGTAGTGTTTTTGTTTGAACCATGTATAAAGAGAGTAAGATGATATCAATTAATCTAAACATGTGTGTGCAAATTTTATACACTAATTTAGTTATCTAGATCTAAGGTTAAACCTAGATTCCTCTTCTTCTTCTTTTTCGTTTAAACCAAAATCTGAAAAGAGAAAAAAAAATGTTACCTGAGATGGAGATTGTCGAACTTGAGAGGGAGGGAGGGACGGAATGCCTCGAAATCGCTGGCATGGAGGTCGTTGGTACGAAGGTCGCTGGTATGGAGATTGGAGAGAGAGAGATCGCTGATGTGGAGATTAGAGAAAGAGGAGAGCGCTGGTATGAAAGGTATGGAAATAAAGTCTAAAGAAACCCACTTTGATTATAGTGTAAAAAATAAATAATTGGGACCCACAGTCAGAATTTTCGGTCCAAATGCCTGTCTGCATAGACTTATTCTTTTACCCCTAATGGGGGTAAAAATACAAATATGTGAAATTTAAATACACTCATGTTCAATTTTCATGTTCACATAAAAGAGTTCGCTTTCGTTTGACCCAAGCTATATATTGAATAATAATACAAACACAAACTATTCTACAAATATTTTATAAACTGTTGATGTGATATACTGTCATATGACATTTTTAAAAATTAAATACCACGTTATATAAAGTTCTGTCATATAGGAGTATGCCACATCAGCAATTTATAAAATATTTAGAATATTTTGTCTATGTAGCATTACTCATAATAATACGGTATCTTCTCTCTCATACACTACTTGGGCCCACTTGTCAACTTCAACATCCACGTCAGCTACAAATAGGCAAACAATCCACTTAAGCATTTTCTGTTAAGTCAATCAATTTTTTTAAGGGAATATAAAAGTGTACCAGTACAAATATTTACGAGTTTAGTTATCATTTTATACGATTTTTTTTTAGTAAAGTAAACCAATTTGAAAGTTGTAATCTAATAAATGACCAATGGACCAATTAACCCGATTAATGATGACGTAAAATAGGAACCATTTCATTTCAATCACCATAATGCAAGCCGAATCAGCGATTCATGTCGGAGGGGTCAAAATATTTACGAAAAAATATATATTATTAATTAAATAATTATTTATATTTGTAAATATATGAAAAATAGAAAAATATTTATCGTAACTCATACTTTTTAGTAAAAATGTTATACACACTTATATATATTGATTGTTGAATGTTCTATCTATTAACTTAGGGTCTTGTCTCAATAAAATTCAAATATTTACAATGGCGAAATAGTGTGTGTGGGTTTAAGTTTTATCTTAAAATAATAAAATACAATATTCTATCCATTTTAAAATATAGGTAAATTTGAGAATTTTTCAAATTTAAAACTAAAATGAATTTAATTAATTTCAAACAAATAATTACTTAAATTATGAACTAACTAAAAAGTATTAATAAGTATAAGATTTATTGTTATTAAAAATTATAACTTAAAAAAATCTCAAATTTATCAAGAAAATATCAAAATTAATCTTATATTATAGAATGAATATAAAAATATATCAATAAATTTTAGTAGGATTATAAATAAAATTAATAAAAAAAATTAAGGTATAAGCAAAATTATTTAAAAAATTGGATGGGGCCCTAGCCGCCTCGGCCATGCCTTATTTTTGCCAATAAAAAATAATTATTATAGGTATCATGTAACAAAATAACACTAAACTTGAGATTTAAAAAATGGTTGTCTATAACCATAAGATTCTAATCACATAACTCATATTAAAAATAATTTATAAAATTTTAATTTTTAATAAAATTAAAATCACATTTTTTTAAAACATAATCAAACCAAGACTATATTTTGTCAGGCCTCGATACCATAAAATCAATAGTTTAGGCAGTTCCTGAAGAATTCTTAGTTGATAAAATAAAAAGGGCTCTTTACAGTAATATACAACTTTTAGTAAACAATTACAAAAAGAGTGTACAAATAAAATAATTACAAAAAAAGTGCAATATGGACAAAATAATTACAAAAACAAATAATCATCAAATCCCTACAAAAGAGGAAAAGATAAAAACCGTTACTAGTCAGTTACCATTTATTTTCAAACCCAAACAAATCGTTCGGGGTAAACAATTCAGATTTCTCCATTGCCGACAACTCAGATTCCGCCATTGCCAAAATCAAATCAAAGTAAACAAATCTTCCAATTCGTTGACAACAGCCGAACTAAACCACGCAAATCGTCGCCTTCTTATCCCAGTGAGTATAATTTTTACAAACGAATTATGAGAATTCGATCTCTGTGTTTCGTTTTTAATTTGTTTTTAATTTAATGTTGGTTGAAGTTTGATTAGTAGTTTATTGATTGATTACATATGAGTAAAAAGTATTACTCTGTTCTGCAAAATCTGTATTTTTTTTTGTAGTAATAATTCACTTAATGATGAATTTCTGAATTTTTTTTGAATTGGTTACCTTAAAATAAATGTTTGTTTACGTAGTTAGAATTGTTTAAGATGTTAATTGGTAACCAGAGCATGAAACTTATCGCTTTGGGTAATATCTGGATGCAAACAACGTGATCCATAAAAGTGGTTACCATTTAGAAATTTTTTGGTTACTTACGTATAAGTAGTTGGGAACTTTAGGTTACTAATTAAATATTTGAATGTTCCTGATGTTTTGACACGCATTATAGGTTTGATTTTGTTACTGATAATGTTATATTTTGGAAACCAGTTATCTATATTATGGATACTATATAGTATTGATTTGTGTACAAACTAGCTATATTACTAAAATGTTTTGGTTACTATCTAGTATTTACTTGGTCACCGATTAGCTATGTATTAGATATTAATGAATGACTTTTTTAATTTTACTGTTAGATATAATTTGTTTACTAATATATGATTAATAGGTTAATTCAATTTACTTGTTAATCATTTAAATGGTTACCAGTTCATGATATACATTGTTTTGATTATTATGGAACAAAGATGTGTTTAATTTTATTGGTTACCAGTTTTATATATGTTGGTTATTGTGTACTTTAGTATGTTTACCATTCACATAAGTTAATTTTTAAATTCATGTTGATGAGATATTGTTTAATATATCAATGGGTCTCATGTAATGATACACATTGATGTGAATATAAGCTGGATATTGAAAATGTGTTTAAAATTTATGTTATCAAATAAACAGTAATTTAGTTACAATGAACTTGTTATTTGGTTAAAATTTTTAGTGTTGGTTTTTTGTAACTGCTTGAATTCCATAGATTCTATAAATATATTAATTATTTACCATCATATAAAAGTTTGGTCACATATATTTATTTATTTGTTACATAAAATTTTAGGTCACCTATGTTATCATTTTTTTTTTATTTTTTAATTTAAATATGTTTTGGTTACTGTCGAATAAGCAGTTGATCACTAATGTTTAATTGGTAATTATTTAATTAGAACCCTGGTCCTGATGTGCTTGAGTTAAATCAAAAAAAAACATGCTTCATATTTTTGGTTACCACTTAGATACATGTTGGTTACTATGTATTAGTTAGTTGGTTACAATTCATAATAATATGTTTTTAACTGTGATGCAGTTACCAGACTATGGATATGATTCCAATTGTACTTTACTTCAACGGATCGTGGACTGACAGTAATCAATACAACAATTTTGAAGTTACAGGCATCGTAGTCCCAACAAATTGTTCATACTCAGAAATAAGAAACTTGATATGCAATGCAATAAAGGTAGACACCAACACAACAGAATTATCGATCAAATTTCATATAAGAAGAAACATCGATCAAAGTATGAGTTATCGTAACTCATACTTTTTAGTAAAAATGTTATACACACTTATATATATTGATTGTTGAATGTTCTATCCATTAACTTAGGGTCTTGTCTCAATAAAATTCAAATATTTACAATGGCGAAATAGTGTGTGTGGGTTTAAGTTTTATCTTAAAATAATAAAATACAATATTCTATCCATTTTAAAATATAGGTAAATTTGAGAATTTTTCAAATTTAAAACTAAAATGAATTTAATTAATTTCAAACAAATAATTACTTAAATTATGAACTAACTAAAAAGTATTAATAAGTATAAGATTTATTGTTATTAAAAATTATAACTTAAAAAAATCTCAAATCTATCAAGAAAAAATCAAAATTAATCTTATATTATAGAATGAATATAAAAATATATCAATAAATTTTAGTAGGATTATAAATAAAATTAATAAAAAAAAATTAAGGTATAAGCAAAATTATTTAAAAAATTGGATGGGGCCCTAGCCGCCTCGGCCATGCCTTATTTTTGCCAATAAAAAATAATTATTATAGGTATCATGTAACAAAATAACACTAAACTTGAGATTTAAAAAATGGTTGTCTATAACCATAACATAACTCATATTAAAAATAATTTATAAAATTTTAATTTTTAATAAAATTAAAATCACATTTTTTTAAAACATAATCAAACCAAGAC
Source organism: Aralia elata (assembly GCA_034770075.1). NCBI lineage: Eukaryota > Viridiplantae > Streptophyta > Magnoliopsida > Apiales > Araliaceae > Aralia > Aralia elata. Next base: position 73,857,786 of record CM068378.1, on the reverse strand, counting down.
TATATTTTGTCAGGCCTCGATACCATAAAATCAATAGTTTAGGCAGTTCCTGAAGAATTCTTAGTTGATAAAATAAAAAGGGCTCTTTACAGTAATATACAACTTTTAGTAAACAATTACAAAAAGAGTGTACAAATAAAATAATTACAAAAAAAGTGCAATATGGACAAAATAATTACAAAAACAAATAATCATCAAATCCCTACAAAAGAGGAAAAGATAAAAAACCGTTACTAGTCAGTTACCATTTATTTTCAAACCCAAACAAATCGTTCGGGGTAAACAATTCAGATTTCTCCATTGCCGACAACTCAGATTCCGCCATTGCCAAAATCAAATCAAAGTAAACAAATCTTCCAATTCGTTGACAACAGCCGAACTAAACCACGCAAATCGTCGCCTTCTTATCCCAGTGAGTATAATTTTTACAAACGAATTATGAGAATTCGATCTCTGTGTTTCGTTTTTAATTTGTTTTTAATTTAATGTTGGTTGAAGTTTGATTAGTAGTTTATTGATTGATTACATATGAGTAAAAAGTATTACTCCTTGTTCTGCAAAATCTGTATTTTTTTTTGTAGTAATAATTCACTTAATGATGAATTTTCTGAATTTTTTTTGAATTGGTTACCTTAAAATAAATGTTTGTTTACGTAGTTAGAATTGTTTAAGATGTTAATTGGTAACCAGAGCATGAAACTTATCGCTTTGGGTAATATCTGGATGCAAACAACGTGATCCATAAAAGTGGTTACCATTTAGAAATTTTTTGGTTACTTACGTATAAGTAGTTGGGAACTTTAGGTTACTAATTAAATATTTGAATGTTCCTGATGTTTTGACACGCATTATAGGTTTGATTTTGTTACTGATAATGTTATATTTTGGAAACCAGTTATCTATATTATGGATACTATATAGTATTGATTTGTGTACAAACTAGCTATATTACTAAAATGTTTTGGTTACTATCTAGTATTTACTTGGTCACCGATTAGCTATGTATTAGATATTAATGAATGACTTTTTTAATTTTACTGTTAGATATAATTTGTTTACTAATATATGATTAATAGGTTAATTCAATTTACTTGTTAATCATTTAAATGGTTACCAGTTCATGATATACATTGTTTTGATTATTATGGAACAAAGATGTGTTTAATTTTATTGGTTACCAGTTTTATATATGTTGGTTATTGTGTACTTTAGTATGTTTACCATTCACATAAGTTAATTTTTAAATTCATGTTGATGAGATATTGTTTAATATATCAATGGGTCTCATGTAATGATACACATTGATGTGAATATAAGCTGGATATTGAAAATGTGTTTAAAATTTATGTTATCAAATAAACAGTAATTTAGTTACAATGAACTTGTTATTTGGTTAAAATTTTTAGTGTTGGTTTTTTGTAACTGCTTGAATTCCATAGATTCTATAAATATATTAATTATTTACCATCATATAAAAGTTTGGTCACATATATTTATTTATTTGTTACATAAAATTTTAGGTCACCTATGTTATCATTTTTTTTTTATTTTTTTATTTTTTAATTTAAATATGTTTTGGTTACTGTCGAATAAGCAGTTGATCACTAATGTTTAATTGGTAATTATTTAATTAGAACCCTGGTCCTGATGTGCTTGAGTTAAATCAAAAAAAAATATGCTTCATATTTTTGGTTACCACTTAGATACATGTTGGTTACTATGTATTAGTTTAGTTGGTTACAATTCATAATAATATGTTTTTAACTGTGATGCAGTTACCAGACTATGGATATGATTCCAATTGTACTTTACTTCAACGGATCGTGGACTGACAGTAATCAATACAACAATTTTGAAGTTACAGGCATCGTAGTCCCAACAAATTGTTCATACTCAGAAATAAGAAACTTGATATGCAATGCAATAATGGTAGACACCAACACAACAGAATTATCGATCAAATTTCATATAAGAAGAAACATTCCCCCCATCAATATATCAAACGAAGCAACCTTCAGATTTTATATGGAAGTGTGTCGAAAATCAGACGAACAAGGAAAGTTTCCATTAATTGTAGAGGATTTATCCAACAATGGAGGCAATTCTACTATACAAAACTTGAGTACTGAAGAAGAAAATAGGATGCAACCTGTAAGTACAATCATGTCTACACAATGGAATTCAGACCTTATACCAATAGCAACACAAGATTACAACAGTGTAATACAATATGCTGAGCAGCTTGCAATTGAAACTATGGAGCAAGAACAAGAAAGACAACAGGACATGGTTCACGTTGAAGCACAAGGTGATGATGTCATAACAGATCCGAATGTAGGGGAAGTGAAAGTACACCAAACATACAAAGATAAAAAAGTCCTAACACAGGCAATAAGGCTGCATTCAATTAGACAACATCGACAACACAAGGTTCAAAGAACAAGTGGTAGAGACTTTGTTCTAGTCTGCGTCGAAGATGAAAAATGCAAATGGAAGATTAGAGCATCAAAGTTTAAGAAAACCACAATGTTTAAGGTTAGAGAATTCAATAATGTACATACTTGTTCGTCGGACATAATGATGGGAGATCATAGACAAGCAAGTAGTGCTTTGGTTAGTGACTGCATAGTGCATAAATTATCAAATTTGAAGAAAGTTTACACACCAACGGATATTGTAGACGACATGATGATAGAATATAATGTCTCAATATCCTACCAAAAAGCATGGAGAGCAAAGGAGAAGGCATTGGAAAAAGTGAGAGGCAACCCACACGACTATTCTTTGATCCCTTCATGGTTGCATATGTTGAAGAAAACCAATCCAGGTAAATGTTATTAAATTATTAAATCATATCTGGAAACCCAATTTACTTAATTTGGTTACTTCTTTTTTAGGGTTTGGCTACCAACAAAAACATTAAATAAATACTAATATTTATAATTATACATACTACATACATCCTTTAACTGAGTGGTACGTTGATACAACAAACTTATTGCATTTGGTATTTAAATTATTATTTTTTTTAGGAATTACTTATCAAATATGGTTGTATATTATTGTCATTATTTTTTTTAACCAACTGGGACTGCCACCATTTTGCTACTGTCTTTAGCATGAAATTGTTATAATACTTCTTAATTGGTTACCATATAATAGGTTATTGGTTACCTGCATATTTGAATTTGGTTACCATGTAAAACATTTATATTGACATTATTGGAATTTAATATCAGGTTCAATCACAAACTTGGAGTTGGAAACAAATGGACGTTTCAAGTATCTATTTTTTGCAATAGGAGCATCCATTGAAGCATGGCATCATTGTTTCCCAATCATTGTGGTTGATGGCACATTCATCCAATCAACCTACGGGGGAACACTACTCATAGCAAGCACACAGGATGCAAACAGATCCATTGTTCCAATTGCTTTTGCAGTGGTTGACAGTGAAAATGAAATGTCTTGGAGATGGTTTTTCATCAACTTGAGAAATGCATGTGGGAGTAAAAAGGAAGGACAATGCATTGTTTCTGATAGACATGAAGCAATTATACAAGGACTAAACTTTGTTTTTCCCGACGTGATGCATGGTTCATGTACGTATCATGTTCTGAAGAATATAAAAAACATATTTAAAAAGAAGGGAGACGAACTAAAGAAAGCATACAACGGGGCATGTAGAGCTTACACTGTTGAAGAATTCAACAAACACATGGCTGTTCTTGATGAGATTGATCCTCGCATTAGAACATATTTGGAGGAAGAAGTCAAATTAGAGAGATGCACAAGACTACATGGTACTGTTAGCAGATATTCAACCATGACTTCAAACACAGCCGAATCTGTTAACAATGCGATCAAATCTATCAGGGATCTTCCAGTTATAACAATGATAGAATGCCTTCGTTGTATGGCTCAAAAGATGGTATTTTACAAACCAACAGGCAGCTATATCAACATTCAGTACACTATCTACAACAGCTGAAAAAACACTGCAAAATAATATCATTGAGTCAAAGAAGCATAAGGTTAGTACTTGATTTTTAAATTATTACATAAATATATAACATAGTCTGCATTTGTATTTAATGGAATTCATTATCAATTGAGTATGTTTATCAGTGGCATTCTTTTTTTTAACCAACTAAATGCTTCAATTTTGCTCATGTATTGTTTAGTATGTAAATGTAACAATACTGTTAAATTGGTTACTATAAAATAGGACGTTGGTTACCTTCATACAAGTAGTTGGTTACCATGGTATATTGATTTGGTTACCTATCTGAGCCTATTGAGTAAGTATTTGGTAATTAATGCAATAGATAAATATATATAAGTATTTAGATACCAGTAAATACTAATATTTATAATTATACATAATACCTACATCCTATAATTGTGTAGTAAGTTGATACTACATACATCCTTTAATTCTTTGTTACATTGATACAACAAATTAGTGCATTTGGTATTTCAATAAAAAAAATTTTTAGGAATTACTTATCAATTATGGTTGTATATTATTGGCATTATGTTTTTTAATCAATTGGGACTGCCACCATTTTGCTACTGTCTTTAGCATGAAATTGTTATAATACTTTTAATTGGTTACCATCTAATAGCTTAATTGGTTACCTGCATAATGGAATTTGGTTACCTAAGTTTATTTAAATGATTACCTATCTGTGTCTGTTGGGTATTTACTTTGTAATTAATGCAGTAGTTAAATAAGCATATTTATGTTTACAAGCATACATACTAACAACAATATTTAATTGTTCACTAGGTTGAGACATCAAACTTGGTGGTTTTTACTGTTTACGATGTAAACACACATTTTATTGTGAACTTGGTACAAAGAACATGCACATGCAATAAATTTCAATACCACGAGATGTCTTGTTCACATGCTGCTGCTGTTATCAACAAAAGAAATTTGAGCTGTTATGACTTTTGCACAGAGAAGTACTCAAAAGCAACTTTGGTAAAGACTTATGCATCTTCCATCATGCCATTAGATGATAAAGATAAATGGGATGTGCCAGAAGAAATACAAAACATCTCTGTAAAACCACCAAGTTCAAGAAGACCAGCGGGAAGACCAAAGATAGGGAGGTACAAACCCGCATCTGAAAACAAAATTCAAAACAAATGCAGCAGGTGCCAACAAAAGGGACACAACAGGAAAACATGCAGTAATCCACCAATTTTACGATCGAAGAATGTTTGACTTGATACATCAGCAAAGAAAATTGATAGATATAAAACAGATGTTTGTTTACTTTGAGTAACAAATATACAGTCATTTAATAAATTTATTATTGATGTAAAGAAACAAAAATTGGTTTAAATAATACTGAATATTTTTTTGGTATCTATTCCAAAATTACAATAATTAATAATTAAAAACAATATTACTCAACAAATTAGTTGTGATATTATTTAATAAACAAATTTATTGAATATTATATTAGTTGAAATATGAGTATTGTCATTTGGGATTTCAATAAGTGATTCTTATGATTTGTTTCTCAAATGTGGGAGTTCATTTTTGTTAAAATAACTAGTAATGCTACATTTTTGCAACTGCCTTCAAAATGAAACTATTACAAAACTTCAATAATGGTTAACTTAATATGAGTTGTTGGTTACCAAAACGTAATTGTTTGTTTACATTCTTATAATTATTTGGTAACATAGCTGTGCACATTCAGAATTTAATTGAAAGATAATGAAATATATAATTAAATATAAATTAATGTTTGACAGTCGAAACTGTCTTCAACATGTATGTATTACAATTGCTAAATTGGTAAAACCATCATATTAAAGATTAAAAACCTTCATGTATGTATTTGGTTACCTACGAATAATTATTTGGTTACATTTGTTTGCCTGTTCAATATTTGAAATGTAACCAATACAGTGCATACATAAAATATATGTATTTGTCTACAACTAAACACATCTGTACAACAAACCAAATATGAAATAACAATAAATGACAAACCATTGCTAATAAAAGAAAATACATAATTCCATTAAGATAATAATTCAGTACATAATACCAATTCAGTAATCACCACAAGTGCTAATGAACTTTCAAAATTCAAACTGTTTCTAAAAAACAACAAAAAGAAAATCTACAGACAACTACTTTACTGGAACAAATCTGCCTCGATTTTCTGTATCTGAATCATATCCATCTAATTGCTTGTTCCTTGCATAAATGTAAAGGTTTACACATAATTTTTTCCTGTACTGCATGATGGGGAATGGCTTAGGTATTTCTTCAATCTTTTGATGTAGAAAATGTTCAGCAAAACAAAGCGTGAACATCCCGCAATCACTACAAAAAACAAACAAAACAAATCAACCCAAGCAACATACCAGATAAAATACTATAAGAAATTAAATAAAATAATAAATCTCACCCATCAATCTGTTCTGGCAACCCTTCAGCAAACTCCAATTCAATCAAATCCAACTCCCCCTTCTGGATATATGGAGCACTTTTAAAATCAATATCTGACCTGTCTTTTTAAAACCCACATTTAGACAATATTATGGGAAGAATAAAAATGTAAGGCTCACAAACATCAATTATGCTTGTTCGGATTACTGTCTTTGTAGGTCGAAGAGAATTGTAAACCACTAAAACTCTGCGATGGACATCAAAAACCAGCAGAAACCAATGATCTGGGCCTGTCATATGAATGGGGAACAAAACAAAATCAACATTAACCCATGGTGTGTTCGCATCCATACTATAACCTCGAATATACTTAGCGACATCACCGTCCCCCGTCAGTATAGATGAATCTGCATTATTAGAACCATATTTTCCATATAAAGCCGACAACTTTAAATGGAACCAACAATCGGTTGTAGTGACTCTAATTTTAATATTGGGCGAGTGTTTAGCCATTTTCCTGAAGTAGTACAATGAAATGTCGATATGCTGAAACAAAAAACAAACAAATAGCCATAAGTTATGCAATATAAAATTCATCTCAAGATAACAACACTTGTGTGACATAGTGACCAAATCCAATATAATGTAATAACAAATAATAATTTACTTAAATGTAAACTTGCCTATACAAATTAAATAAGTATGTTAAGCCAATGTTGATATGCCTGACAAAGAAAGAAACCAAAATCCCAAAGTTGTGCAATATATCTAGTTGAAAAAGGTAACCAATGTTTTCTAAACAAGTAACCAAAACACATGTAAATGGTAACCAATAATAATTAAATGCAATATCATAATGTCATCCCAATTTCTTGAAGTATTATCAGACCTTGCTGTTGATGTTGCCCAAACAGTTGAAAAACATCCATAACACTGCAAAAATTTTACTTTCTGATAGTGGTGGACAGTATAGACTATCAAAGTTACCAAAAAAAAGCTTTCAGGTAACCAAATTTTGAAAATCATAATATAAATTAACTAAATAAACCAAACTCTAAGAAATGTGAATTGTGATAAGGTTGAACAACACACATGTTCACACATAAATATACTGACATGATGGTAAATAAACTATACATGAGTAGTTAGATTGTACAACCACATCACGTTATATAATGCAACAAAATCAAATATATAATGTAACAAATAATAATCTAACTAAATGCCATCTTGTTTGTACAATTTAAATAAGTAGGTTAATGCAAAGTTGGTATGCCTGACAAAGTAAGAAACCAAAAACACTAAGCTATACAATATGACTATTTGATAAAGGTAACCAATTTTTCCTAAACAAGTAACCACAACACATATAAATTGTAACCAATACTAATTAAATGCAATATCATAATGTCCTCCCAATTTCTTGATGTATTATCAGACATTCCTATTGTTTTTGCCCAAACAGTTGACAAAAATCCATAACACTACAAAATTTTTACATTCTGATAATGGTAGACAGTATATTCTATCAAAGTTACCAAAACAAAGCTTTCAAGTAACCAAATTGTGAAAAGCATAATATAAATTAACTAAATAAACCAAACTCTAAGAAATGTGAATTATGATAAGGAAACTTACATCATGGTCAAGCCACGTTCCAGGAGTCTTTAGATTGAAGAACCACATTTTAGATGCTATATTCACAGACCCATAAGTGAACGCAGGCTCTATCCTATCATGATGTCCTGAAAATTTTTCATGCCTGCAAAAATAAAAATATAATTGAAATAAAACATAATATTTATTTTTTTACAAATAATATGTTTTTGTGTAAAGTTAAATAACGTACATTTTCCTATTATTTAACCCAATCTTGAACCATTGATCAAACAACGCGATCTCAAATTGGGATGGCATACCCATACATTCATCGGGAAATGCAGAAATACCACTGCGTGTATCTGAAACAACCACATCAGAACAGGATGAAGCAGCAGAACCAAACCTCGAAGTAAATGGACTCCTCAAAGCCGCACTCTTTGAAGCAGCGCGAACAGGTCTAGCATAAGGTTTAGACGCACTCCTCTCTACTTCAGCACAAACCATTATATCCTGAGTAGTTAACACCATTTCATCGAGCAGAGAAATGGGTTGTGTCTCCAATTTACCAACCTTTAACAAATAACAAAAAGATCACTATAAAAATTGAAGAAAGAATTTTCAAACTAACTGATAACAAAAGTAATATAAAATAATAACCATTTCAGTTTATAGCGGTAACTCATTCTAAAACAAAAACAAACCTCAATAGGAGTATAAACAACCATCTCTTTCCCAAAAGACTCCTCCAAAATATCAAAAGTTGGATTATCATTCTTCATGCCAATCTGTTAAAAAAACAAAAAAGAAAAAGCGATAAAACAAAAAAATCTTCAAAACAAATATTAAAAAAAAACGTTAATTTTTTACCTTATCATAATCTCCACCAGTTTGGTCACCACCCGTTCCACCTATATCATCATCTTTTTTAACATTAAACAGTTTTTCATCATCCAAACCATGATCCAAATCATCGGCATCATGAGATTTATCCTCATCATCATCCCCGTCATCTTTCCCACCTTCACACGCATCAAAGCGGCCACGTAAATTCTTACTCAACATCTGCTCAATGTCCCGTAAAATGTCGATACGAAACACCCGTAACTCTTCCAAAATTTCTTTTTTGACTTCATCCAATTTCTTCTCCAATGGCCTAACCCGTGAATCAACAATATGGCTGACATCATCAAGTTTAAAACCAAAATCTGCACCCTTTCCTTTTTTATCATCTTCTAGGTAATCAATATTGGACGCAAGTACCCCAAAGGCCTCGGAGCAAACCATCCTGTTCGTGTAAAAACTGAAATCCACCTAAATCCAACCTCTCATTCTCATCCACCGTAGGAAAAAGCAATTGAATCTTCAGCTGAAACATATGATGAACATTAAGTATAAAAACTTTAAAGTATTAAACAATTAAAAAACACATAAAAGAAAGCTGAAAAAATAAAGTTAATTCAAGTAACCAAATATATACATAAAGGTAACCAAACAAAATATATATAGTTACCAACATACCTGTGCAGAACTAAAAATCAAATCATTCAGCTTGTCAAATGAAGGAGGCTTCCCCAATTCCTTCCATTTAAATAATCTAACATCTGACTGGTGATCATCAACACATAACCCCTTCTCTTTTCAAATCGATAATTGTTTCAAACAAAAAAACTTGGAAAACATACGGCAAACCATTCAACTTATAATATCTACAGTAATTCTCCTTATAAAAGTTATATACAACACACTCATTCCTTCCCTTCTTAACCTGCCCCTTCACAGCAATAGACAGTGATCTCTTTGTCAGTTCAAAGGCATATTTTCCCCAAGAATAACTATCAAAGTCGTCGTACGATAAAAAATTGAGCAATACCTCATCCACATGATTATCAAGAACAGTAGCTAAAATATAATTAAAAACCAAAAATATGACAGACATCCTAAAAGCCTCCTCATCATTATCAAAAATAGCCTCCCTATATATCTTCCCAATACTAGAACGAGTAACAACCTCGTCTTGAAAAAACTTTGAAACTAACCTATTCTTCATTCCCTTGAACGCTGAAATGTCTTCATCTCCATGAGAACGCAAACCAGAAATCAAACAGAATTCAGGCAACCCAAATCTTACCCTTTTGTCACCAAGAAGAAACCACAATTCCCCACTGTCCTTTTGATAAACTTCCCTAACCAACACTTGGTGAATTAGCTGTGAAAACATTTGAGGTTTAACAACATTGATAAATTTTCCCAAACAAGACGACTCAAGCTTTTCCAGCTGAGATATAGACAACTTATTGGTGATCAAACTAGGAACATCCATATCACACCAAGAAATAATCTTTGCCGAGAAATTACGATGGCGCTCAATGTAATATAGATCCCAAAACTGCATATATAATACAAAAACAACAAAGAACATATAAGGTCAGCTATTTACTCAATTGTACCAAACTAGTATCCAAAAAACAATCAAAAGTTTCCAAATCATATTGTAACAGTAACATAAACTAAAATTGAATGGAATATAACCATTGTAACAAAATTTCATTCTCAATATCCAAATATAATAACAACATTTCCAAAAACATATTCAACATTATACATTAACAACATAATAATTCAAAAAAATAAAATAAAATATCTTACCTTAAGAAGCTTCTGTCGAGGGATAATATTCGCGCTAGATAACTTTACCGCACCATCATCTTCGGCTTTACACTCTTTGTTTACTTTATCTTCAAAATCAGAGTCTGAAACCATCAACTCATTATGTTCCATTAAAACAAGTTTCCCAGATTTTTTACCCTTCAAATCAGATTTTACAACTCCCTTCTTCAGTTGCTTAGAGGACTTGACCACAACATCTTCCAAAACTTTATCCCCTTCCCTACTGGAATAATCATCCCTACTCCTTTTCAACTTCCCATCGATTTTCTTAACAACAGCCACCCCATCATTTTTCCTCGTATTAACCATCCTATACAAAAAAAAACATTCAAATACATCAACATTCTTTCCCAGTTAGTAAACACAAGAAACAACAACATGCAAGTATGCATATGATCTCAACACAATTTTCATCAATCAAAATAACAATATCAAACCAAAAAAAATTAAAATGACACAATATCCACTATTCAAATAATTTTATACGACAACAAAACTTTAATCGCGAACAAACTCAACCAAATCAACACAAGCACCAACAAATACGAGAATATGAGTTCCCAAAAATCAAAATAAAGGTTTCCAAACGAAGAACTAACATTAAGCCCCAAACTACTACTCTAAAAAGAAACCATATTTCTAACAGACAAATAAAATCGAACCACCAAAATAAAAAAACCTGAAATGACGAACGGCAAAGATCGAGAAACCAACAGCGACACCAATCCGAATGAAATGAATGAACTCGCAACCACGAAGAAGAAATCCCAAAGCAATTTCGAAAGATCTATGGCAGAAGAATAAGTTTTACTCGCTTTGGTTATCGAGTTCCCAAATAGCGAAATAAGGGTTTCAATACAAATAGCGGTTTCCAATTTTAAAAAACGTAATCAGCGCTAAATATGGGCCATATCAAAAACCGTTTAAAATAAACAACTAAATAAAAGGGATAAGATTGCACTATTTTTAAAATTAAAAATTAAAAATGGACTTTTTTTGAAAATATTTTATTTATGCACTTGTTTTATAATATTTTATTAAAATGTACTATAAAATGTAAATGTTCCAAATAAAAATTATGAAAATTAAAATGATGTTGGGTTCAAAATTATAGGCTGTTGTTGGGCCTGTCCATACATCCCGGATCATACTAACTCCGTTATATGTATATATAAATAACTCCGTTACATGTATATATAAATATAATACATATTCACTGTATATAAGAAAGAGGAGAGAGAAAGAGGGTTTTTCTTGTTTTCATTTTCTCACATTTTTTCTACGATAACAGACCGACCCACCATGGCCATGAACAACGGATTGAGATCCTGCGCTTCAAAGCTGCTGACAACTACCGAAACAATTCTACCCAAATCAGGTCCGTAACCTAATATGATATTTTTTTAATTTACAAATCAATCATTCTAGGGTTTCGCTATTTGGCTGCTGAGAAGATTTGGGTATTAGTTATTGATTTTTTTGTATATTAGCTAATGAAATGGGTGGTTTGTTATTTGATTGCAAAATTATGGAATATAATGTTCTTATATCTTTAGATCTGTTTTTTTTTTATTGGTGTTAATCATGTGTTTCTTTGTGGCGTGTGCTATCTGTGTTTGTATGCGACTGCATATATTTATAGTAATTTGATTTGCGAAAATTATTGTGATAGATAAGATTTTATTTTTTAATGGATCAGTTTAAAGTAAGTTGTTGTAGTATATATGTGATGTGGTTTTTGTGCCTATTGTGTGTTTGAGAGAGACTTGAGATATGGTATTGATGACAGAGATTTATCATTTATATAATCTTTTTCTTTATTTTCTGCTTCTTCTTTTTTCCACAAATTACTGGCGGTAGTCTATGTGTTGATGAATCCCGTCATATTTTGATTACATGATGATTTTGATTAGCCATTGCATGGTATGAGGTTTATTTACTGAGAAATGGGTTTTAATTACAACATGTGGCCAGGTAATTATCTGGGTACGTTGAAGATTTCTTCTATTTTGATGCTATTTAAAATATGATGGACTACTTTAATGTGGAGTTCGGTGTCTTTTGGGTATGTGGGAGGGATAAACACATATCATTAGTAGCAAACATCACAGAATTTTTGGTGAATACTTCTTATTTTGCATACCTTATCATACCAGGCCCTCTTATGTTGAAGATGAGGCCATGTTGATTGGTTTGTTGGATCCTAGCTAAGGAACTGTCTAGACTTGGTGGTGCTCTGACCAATTGAACTACAATCCCAGGGGCCTAGCTCACCTATAGCATTCTTAGGAATACCTCTCTGAGAAAGCAGACTCGGATAAGATAAATAGAATGGCTGATAGATAGATTCCATTTTTGCTATATCTTTCCCAGATGAGAATTATTTCTGCGAGTGAATTGTGTCAACCAGGCAATTCCAAAATTTTGTATAGAAAGAGAATAGATTTGTCTTTCCCTTAACTCAGTATAAATATATACAAGTCATTATCGACGAAAACATATTTAGGGTGCTGACTGCTGAGTAGTTTCACACCTGATATTGATATGTTGCTATGCATGTTTTTTGAGAAATCGAATAGGGATACACCAGTGGTATGTTGGTATTTTTATATATATAGACCAATTATTTACACATTTGTAAATATAACGATTAACCCTTTCCTTGTCCAGTGTCCACTCATATTCCTTAAGTCTTTCCTGTATCTCACACGCTTTTGATATGGTTTCTCTGTGTTTCCTTAACAGTTATATTTTCATTTACATAAATGTAAGGTCAAAATAACTACATGTTTTACGTGACAAAATGAATTTTCAAATTTGAACATGTTGAAAAGTGTATACACCATCCAAGAGTTTCCATGAGTGTCTGATATGGATACATCATGATCGTTGAAGTATTATTGCTGCTTCATTACTAAAAAGTCGTGTTATTTAATGAGTTTGAGATATTTTCTCATCACCGTCATACCCAATTTTCAGATCTACCATATCATTTTGATATAACAATTTATTTTTAGATTTTGTGCTCCACATCTTGTCCGTTTTATCCATGAGTGGATGCTCTAGTTGCAAACTCGGGTTATCCTGTACCACTTGGGTAAAAACCGGTTTAAGGTTCATCTACATATGTTGTGATTGCAGAACATTTTGTTATGTTTTTCTGGTGTCCACATTTTGTTAAATGTTATTTTAGCGTGTAGGTAGAAACAGTGAGAGAGACGAATCAGAGGTAGTGTAAATCCCCGACAACATTTGGGAGGAATACCTTCTTATTGGGTGATGCATTTTTTTTTATTTTTCTTTTTATAAATTCTGTTATGCTTTTGTAGTACTCATTTTAAAGTTTTGCAACATTGGTTAAGTGTGCCTTTAGTCTCTTTAGTGCTTGGCTTTTGCACTCTTGTTTGTCAGCCTTACTCAGCTAACTTCATTTTTTGGGCCATAGATAGCAGTCGTGGTTCGCTGATCACAACCCGAAGTAGAAATCTCTATTACACTAGTGAGTCAGCACTAAACAGTTTCATGCTTAGTATGCCCCTAACATTTTTCAAATATTTGAAGTGAAGTATGATAAAAAAAATAAAAAAGATTCTACTAGAGCTTCCTGAAAGGATTCCCTTGATTTTACTTGCTTTGTCATACTATAGCCCATTGTTGATTCTGTATAACAGAATCTGTTAATGCTCCAAAAAGGCTACGAGGGTGTTTGTGATGATCAATGAGGCTATCACTGGGCAAGTAAAAAGTTCAATGCTGAACCCTCCTCAAGTGATGTAAACTTTAAATTGGAAGGTTGGGACAGAATTTGATCTGTGAATTTTACACATCGTAGACCTTGTACGCCATATGATGACATTAAATCCTAGCATAGCTTCTAAGTTGCTTATGCGCCTATTCGTTTTAGGTTGATCTGAACATTATTGGCAGCTTCTGTTTTTGTTCTCTTAACTTAGCTCTAATACGTGGTTTATGTTGTGTTGTTACAGCAAACAGAGGCTTCCATTCAACAGGCATGAAGAGAATGGGAGGACATGGACACGATGAGCCATATTACCTTCACGCAAAACACATGTACAACTTGGACAGGATGAAACATCAAGCCCTCAAGATGAGCCTTGGAGTCTTCACTGCTTTCAGCATTGGCGTTGGAGTCCCAATTTATGCCGTCATCTTCCAGCAGAAGAAGACTGCTTCTGGTTAACTCATCATGTCAACTGTTTTCTGCTTCAATAACAGACACTTCGGGAATGCCTTAATAGTAGAACGTAGGATGGATTGATTTGTTCAAGAAAATTTCCAGTTTTTGCTATATTTACATGATCAAGTCATGCGGTGTTGTCTTCTGTGTTCCAACTCAAAAGAATGTTTTTAATATTTCATCATTCAAACTATTTCGTGGTACTGCAATTTTAATAATTACTTCCTGTTTCATTTCAACACTTATTTAGTTGCTCTTTATTAGGAGGGTTTGATTTTCCTGGACGATGCAATATTTAGTGTGTTGATTGTTAGGAGTGTTGCATACAATGGAAACCTATAATTAGCTTTCCGGGAAATTTCTAAACGGACGATTTTAATAAAATCTTTCAATTTCTTATTTTATTATGTTCAATTCTATGTGTAAATCCGTAGAGTACATTGAATGTACATAAATGTAGGAGGAATGTTTTTATGTGGTGCTAACGATTTAATAACTATCTTCCTACATAAATGTAGGAGGAATGTTTTTATGTGGTGCTAATTGTTACATGTAATGGCAACAAAACATAAGAAATATGATTAACCAATATATTAATTTCCAGAAGCATTGGAGGACTTTTGACTTAACTAAGGAAAATAGCTCATATATATCCAAAACAGCTCCATCCGGAATTTGGATTCTGTATCTTTAAATGTTAAGCAAATTAGATTCTTGTTTTAGGTCGGGTCAATGTTCTGCTGGAGATGTTGTTAGGTCGGTCGCCTACAATTGCACTTCTATTATTACATTTTTTCCAAGTTCCAATATAACCGCAGAAGCGCTAGCACAAAGTCCAAGTCCAAGGTGGCTTCTCAGTTCTCATCGCTATACTAGAAAACGATGTATTGTGATACTGCTTCTTAAATAATGTTTTTTAGTACAATTTATATTTATAGATTTTATTTTTGTTTTTTTTCTTCTTCTGTATATTTTCTTTTGTGCCTTTTTCATATTTCTAGAAGTTATATAGTTTATAGTGTTAAACCAATTTCTTATAAAAGTCTGGGTGCAAAGCATACTTCAGTGTTCTTTTTAAAGTTATATTGGTAAAATTTAAAAATTTTAAATTTTTTTTTAACTCGCATTATAACATTTTAACTGGCTAAAATGGTCGGATAATAAAGCAAATTATTACTTAAAATTTAATAGGCTTTTAAATTAAAAATAAAATCTAGAATGCATATCGATTTTAAACTTGAAACATACGGTACAACTTGCATACACATACTAAGTTACTAAGCTAAAATATATGGTTATTCATTTCTTTTTCTTCTCAAAATTGTATATACATGGTTATACAAAATAATTACGAAATGATGTGTCACAAATATAATTAATTGTGATTCAAAATAAAATTTTAATGATTGTTACAAAAAAATGAATATAAAATAATATGTCCGGTTATAATTAATGGACCACACATCACATCACATCACATCACATATGATTTAGTCTAATAATTATAATCAATAAATATTATCGGCGTCATTTTGTATGTTTTTATATCCATCTTTTGTCTCATAATTTTGTATGTACTTTTAATAACGATTTTCTAATCACCAAAACACTCTTAATAATCTTGTATTGTATGCACTCATAATTGCATACAAAATGTATTTTGCAATGGGGAAGAAGAAATATTGGAAAAGGATGAATATTATGCGAATCCTTCATCTTAGTAGTTGTAATTTGAGAAGAAAGACGTTAGATTTTGAACACAGAAATATCAAACGCAGGCATCGTAATTGGAGTTTTCAGCTGCTCAAAAGAAGTTTATAAAGAGATAAAAATTGAGGCACTTTTTCCATCTTAATGTAGCTTGCTTTGGTAATCCAATCGAATGCATTTAATTTCTGCATGATTTGTCTAATTGTGTGGGGATTTCTCTATGAATCATCACCATCTTTGTATCCTATAAATGTAACCTTATGTATGGTTTTATGAATGTATCTATAATTTCGGGCTAAGTTTGGATAATAAATTTTTTCTTTAAAAGTCGTTGTTGCTTTATGAATCAGAACAGAGGGAGTATGTCTAATTTTTGAACAGAGGAAATACATAAAAGTCGTCTGTTTTAAAAATATATTTTTAATTTTAGAAAGAAATGAGTGTCTGTACACGGGATTAAACAAAAGTCCACTGGTTAATTGTCTTGGACTATTGACTAAAGGGATAAGGTTGCAATTAATATTCAACTATGAACATAGATGGTGGGCATGGCAGTTGAAGCCTTCACATTAGCACATGGTTCAACCTTCATAAGTTCATATTCAATAATTGAAGCTTACTACTAGCTATGTCTGTTGTTAGATTTCACGCTTGACTTTGTTGTATTTTGGATCAAATTATGTGTATTTCAAAAACAAAACTGATGTGATACGGAAGAAGAAATTTAAGAAGTTTATTATTAATTTTGTATTATTATTTAAAAATAAATGTTAGATTATTAATATAATTATTTTAGTAGAATATTTTAAAAGTTTAATTATGGTAGTAGATTTTAATTAGGAGAATTTTATTGTAGTAGTAGATTTCGACAACAATTTTTCAAGACGAAAACACGATTCGCAGCAGGAATCGTCGTCACCGTAGTCTCCATCCATCCCGGGGAAAAAGGTTCAACGTTTTTGCTGTCCATCGCTACAGTGTTTGTGTTTTTTCTGCCAAATTATAGTTTGCCCAAGTTTCTAAAAGTTTCAATTCAGCCCCCTTAAGTTTCTGAAATTTTCAATTCAGTCCCAAAGTTTCAATTCAACCCCTAAAGTTTCTGAAATATTCAATTTAGCCCCCAAATTTTTTGAGTTTTCAATTTATCCTCCAAAATTTTTGAAATTTTCAATTCAACCCCTGTACATATATACAATGTCTTCCAAGTTTAACAATTCAGACTTTCTTTGAGCTAAAATAAAGCAACTTGAGCATCAAACTTTGGTCATATACGAGCAACTTAAAACGTCTTGTATCCTGTATAATGCCGAGTATTGAAAATTATGCGATGAGCTTGCACTTTCTAAAACAAGACTTACAAAATTAAAGGCATATTACGAGTACATAACTAGATGCTATGTTCGTCCATATTTTGTTCAAGCACAAACAAATGTTTATCCCAATCGTATTTGTTCAATTAAAGCAACGCGTTCACAAGAGGAGACCCGCAAAGTAAATTCTTACAAGACAATTGATGAATGTCTCACAATACTTAAACGTATCAATAGCCAATATGAAATTGGTGAGGATAAAAAAGAACAAGTACTCTCACATATTGATGCTTGTGAGAAACATGAAGCAAAAATTAAGTATGTTGAACAACTTGTAGATTCAGAGATGGTTTGCAGTGAAAAAATTGAAGTTAAGTTTGACCCCATATGCGAAAACATCAAGGAAGATAAAGTTGAGGTCAGTCATGTTGATTTTCTCTTTTCGGTTGATACATTTGAGTCCCAAGCTACTTTAAATTTTTATATTATATCATTGTTATTCCCAAAAATTGTGCTCATGACATTGAATGTTCGGATGCGCATGTTTTGTTAGAAGACATCTCTCGGACTATAGTTTATTATTCTTCGATATTTCAAAACTCGAGAACGAATTTTTTTCAAAGGCGAGGAGAATGATGTGATACAGAAGAAGAAATTCAAGAAGTTTATTATTAATTTTGTATTGTTATTTAAAGATAAATGTTGGATTATTAATGTAATTATTTTAGTAAGATATTCTAGAAGTTTAATTATGGTAGTAGATTTTAATTAGGAGAATTTTATTGTAGTAGTAGATTTTAATTAGGAAATTATTTTCTTTTTAAATTAGGGTTTTTACTTAGTCTCAAGTATTGACTTTTCTATTTAAGCATTGTAATACTTCATTATTTAGGAGATTATTGAATGAATTGATTTGAGATTAAAGCTATGTGCTTTTGGGAGATTATTGAATGAATTAATTTGAGATTAAAGTTGTGCGCTTTTGTGTACGTTTCTTTACCGATTCTCTACGAAAATAGGCACTCTTATTCTTTCTTTATACCCCCGTCCTACATCAAAAACATTGTGTTTTCAAACTTTTCAAAGAACTTGTGAAAATTCTAACTTCTGCATTGGAAACAAAAATGAAACTTTCGCATTCACGCTCATGAGATGGACCACCTCACTGTAATTCTTCAGCATTATAATTCTTCTACATTCAGTTGTAATTTTCTTCTGTTTTTATTTTTCTTACTTTTTTTTTTGTTTTGGGTCTTTTTTTTTTGGGGGGGGGGGGTTTGGGTTTTGTAGCACCGAGATACTACCCCCAAGGGAAAAAAAATACTCTCTTAGAGACAGTACTAGCACACCTCAACTCACCACCTCAAAAAATCGATAAGTTTTACTTTATCCTTTCCAAATTAATTGCTCAGTTTTGATTTTTTAAAGTCAAATTGACCATTTTTAAAACTAATCTTTTTACTATTTTTGCTAAAATATAGGTGAAGAGATTATAACCAAAAAAAAGTATATACAATTTATTAATAACCACAATTTTTATAATTTTAGAAATATATTTATATATACTTAATTATTAATTCTAAAAGTAGTCAATTTGACTTAAAAAGTCAAAACTGAGCAATTAATTTGAGACAAAAGAAGTATTGTTCTTTTTATTCGTGTTGCAGAATCTGTTAATTGTATCTTTACTGCTTATTTGTGTTGGTATTAGGCGGCTGGGTTAGGCAGCTGGGTTGGTGGCTGACGGCTGGTTGGTGGCTCACTATTGGTAGTGGGTTGGTGGCCAACTTTGTTGAACATGGAGCACACCATTATTGACAGAGGTGTGCTCCAACCTCCTATATAAACCCATGTATCCTCTCTTGTAAATCATCCCTCAATCTTCAGTTTATATATATTCAGTGCTACCTCCGTGGAGTAGGCGATTTGCCGAACCACGTAAATCTTTGTGTTTCTGTGTGTATGATAATTCCCACTTTGATTTAGTAGCTTCCGCACAACAAATTGGTATCAGAGCCACGGTTGTTCAAACCACCCAGAAATCAAAGTGGTCGAAATTTTGTTTTGATCATACCAGGAGATAGCCCTCGTCGCCAGGAGTCCAACGGAACAAACGGCGTGTCATTTGGACGTCGTATGCTCCCAGAAATCGCGGTCAAAGTTCAGTTAAAAAAAAAAAATTCAGCAGATCGGGTGAAGAAGAAGAAGTCCGCGGGTCGACCCGACCCAGAAACCCGACCCAGTCCGATCCGGTTACCCGATCTAGCGACCCAGT
Organism: Aralia elata; assembly: GCA_034770075.1. Classification (NCBI taxonomy): domain Eukaryota; kingdom Viridiplantae; phylum Streptophyta; class Magnoliopsida; order Apiales; family Araliaceae; genus Aralia; species Aralia elata. Next base: position 73,837,603 of record CM068378.1, on the reverse strand, counting down.
GGGCCGACCCGACCCAGAACCCGACCCAGCAGCCGACCCGACCCAGTGACATCAGCACTGCATCAGCAAACGGCGTTAGAATATTCCGTTAAAGATAACGGAATATTCCATTCAACATTGTTTTGGTGTTTTGATCCGTTTGAGCTCGTTTTAAGTCCGTTTTTGACAAACTCAGTATCATTTCCAAGGTTTTGGACCATTCCGGACGCAACCGTGCCATCCGTTTCTGCTAATTACGCTCCTAAAGTACTGTTGTTACTTAATTGAGCTCTATAAGTTTGTTTTGAAGCACAATGGATGGTTCAAAAGGCGAAGAAAAAGTTGAGGATCAAAGCCCACCATCCACCAGCAGTTCTTGGCAAAGAAGTTCAATGTCAAATGCTAAGTTTGATATTGAAAAATTTGATGGCACAAACAACTTTGGCATGTGGCAATGCGAAGTTATGGATCTGTTATTCCGTGAGGGATCCGATATTGCACTAGGATCCAAACCGAAAAATATTTCTGATGATGATTGGAAATATGTTAACCGTCAAGCCTGTGGCACAATTCGATTGTGTCTCGCCAAAGATCAAAAATATTTTGTCATGAAAGAGACAATTGCTTCAAGTCTTTGGAAGAAGCTGGAAGATAAGTACATGACAAAGAGTGTAGAGAATCGACTCTATCTGAAAAAGAAACTCTTTCGATTCCACTTCAAGATAGGTACACCTATGATTGAGCATCTTGATAATTTCAACAAAATACTTGCTGATCTGCAAAATCTAGATGTTGAGATTATAGATGAAGATAAGGCTCTACTATTGTTAAATTCTCTGCCTGAAACATATGATCACTTAACCACGACTCTGTTATATGGTAAAGATGAGGTTAAATTCATGGATGTTTCAAATGCTTTGGTGAATAATGAGTACCGGAAGAAGGATCAAAATGATCATAGAGATTCGACACCAGAAGCTCTGATTATTGCCCGAAGCAGGACGAACAATAGAAAATCTGGCGGATCTGAAGAGCGAGGCAGATCCCATTCAGTCAGGAGGATCATCTCGGAGACGTCTTGCAAAGGATGAGTGTGCCTATTGTCACGAGAAAGGGCATTGGAAGAAAGATTGTCCAAACAAAGACAAGTCTAATGTGAATATGGCACGGAAGGCTGATGACGAAGATGACTCAGCATTCTCTGTTTCTTCCTCAGTTGATTCATCTGATAGATGGATTCTGGATTCTGGATGTTCCTACCACATGTGTCCAAATCGGCAATGGTTCTCAAGTTTCAAGGACATTGATGGAGGGCTTGTCTTGATGGGAAATGACAATGCATGTCGGACAAAAGGTATTGGAACTGTACGTTTGAAGATGCACGATGGTACAATCAGACGACTGACAGACGTCAGGTATGTCCCTGATCTAAAGAAGAACCTGATATCTCTAGGGGTTCTTGACTCCAGTGGTTATAAAGTTACCATAGAAGGTGGAGTTTTGAAGGTTGTACGCGGTGCATTCTTAGCTATGAAGGGAATACGAGAAAGAAATCTATATTTCCTTGATGGTCACACAGTCTCTGGGAGTGCATCCGTCTCCGACTGTATCGAAAAAGCAGATTCGTCTGATACTTCACGACTGTGGCACATGCGCTTAGGGCATGTCGGTGAAAAGGCCTTGCAGAATTTGGTGAAACGGGGTCTACTAAAAGGTGCTAAGAGTGGAAAACTCGACTTCTGCGAGCACTGTGTCTTGGGAAAGCAGACACGAGTCAAGTTCGGCACTGCTATGCATCGTACGAAAGGAACACTGGATTATGTTCACACTGACGTTTGGGGGCCTTCCAGAAATGCTTCATTGGGAGGTAAACATTACTTTGTGACATTTATTGATGACTTTTCCAGGTATGTCTGGGTGTACACCATGAAGCACAAGGATGAAGTTCTGGATATCTTCCTTAAATCGAAGAAAATGATTGAAACCCAGACAGGTAAGAAAATCAAGAGGCTAAGATCTGATAATGGAGGGGAATACAAGTCAGATCCATTTCAGAAAGTTTGCCAGGACGAGGGGATAGTCAGACATTTCACTGCGTCAGGCACACCACAACAAAATGGTGTAGCAGAACGAATGAATCGTACCTTGGTTGATAAGGTTCGATGCATGTTATCCCAATCCAGATTGAGCAAAGCATTTTGGGCAGAAGCTTTGTCATATGCCTCTTTTATCATCAACAGACTCCCTGCTTCAGCACTAGATGGAAAAACACCCAAGGAGGTATGGTCTGGGCAATCTATTTCTGATTATGATTGTCTACATATATTTGGGTGTTCTGCATATTTTCATGTGAAGGAATCAAAACTGGATCCTAGAGCCAAGAAAGCTGTTTTCATGGGTTTTAGTGAAGGAGTTAAAGCATTTCGTCTGTTGAACCATGAGTCAAAGAAGATCGTGATAAGCAGAGACGTTACCTTTGACGAATCTGCTATGTTGAAACAAACAACTGTAGAAAAGGAGAATCAGAACCAGGTGGAGTTAGATAATCCTGCAATTCCAGAAAAATTAACTCAAATAGTTGATCATCCTGAAGATGATGACGATCGGGATGATAGCTCTGTTGAGATGGAGGTACTAGCACAAGCACCACTACAAGAGACCACACATCAAGAAGAATCTATTGCCACTAGGAGACCGAAGAGAAATATTCAGATACCTGCTCGATATACTGATATGGTAGCATTTGCACTTCCCATAACTGAAGCTGACATTCCGTACAACTACAAAGAAGCTATGCTTAGTGTAGAACAAGGTATGTGGAAGGCAGGAATGGATGAAGAAATGCAATCTCTTCATCAGAATCAGACTTGGAAGTTGGTTTCACTTCCAAAAGGCAAGAAGGTGATTGGATGCAAATGGGTCTATGCTAAGAAAGAAGGTGCTCCAGGAAAAGACAACATCAGGTACAAAGCTAGACTGGTAGCAAAAGGCTATGCACAGAGGGAAGGAATAGACTACGATGAGGTATTCTCACATGTTGTTAAACATTCCTCTATTCGTTTATTACTAGCTTTGGTCGCACAATTTGATCTCGAGCTAGCTCAACTCGATGTCAAAACTGCATTTCTCCATGGAACCTTGGACGAGGAGATTTATATGTCTCAGCCAGATGGGTTCAAAGTTCCCGGACGTGAGAACTGGGCTTGCAAGTTAAACAAGTCACTATATGGTTTGAAGCAGTCACCCCGACAATGGTACAAGCGGTTTGACAGCTTTATGAAGAATCAGAGGTACACACGCAGTCAGTTTGATCATTGTGTCTATTTGAAGAAACTCCAAGATGGTACATTTGTTTATCTGCTCTTATATGTGGATGATATGCTAATCGCATCTAAGAGCAAGGTGGAGATTGACAGGCTGAAGGCTCAGTTAAGCTCAGAGTTCGAAATGAAGGATCTTGGAGAGGCCAAGAAGATTCTTGGAATGGAAATCAAGAGAGACAGGGTAAAAGGGACAGTCTGTTTAACACAGACTCAGTATATGAAAAATGTACTACAGAGGTTTGGTATTGATGATAAGACTAAACCTGTAAGCACTCCGTTAGCCCCACATTTCAAACTTAGTGCATCCATGTCTCCAAGTACAGATGACGAACAACAGCAGATGAATGTTGTCCCATATGCCAATGCTGTTGGAGCCCTGATGTATGCAATGGTGTGTACAAGACCAGACATTTCACATGCTGTAAGCATGGTGAGCCGGTATATGCATAATCCTGGCAAAGGTCACTGGCAAGCAGTGAAGTGGATTCTACGATACATTCAAGGTACTGTAGATATTGGTTTGAAGTTCGAAAGAGACAAGACTGTTGTCAATTGTCTAGTTGGATACGTCGATTCTGACTATGCTGGTGATCTCGATAAGCGTCGATCAACTACTGGTTATGTGTTTACTATGGCAGGAGGACCAGTGAGTTGGAGATCAACGCTACAGTCAACCGTTGCCTTGTCTACTACAGAGGCAGAATACATGGCGATCACCGAAGCAATTAAGGAAGCTATTTGGTTTCACAATTTGGTCAGAGACTTGGGAATCTGTCAGGAAAACATCAAGGTTTTTTGTGACAGTCAAAGTGCCATATGTTTGGCAAAGAATCAAGTTCATCATGGTCGCACCAAACATATCGACGTACGGTACCACTTTGTTCGAGAAATAGTAGAAGAAGGTGACATTCTACTTCAGAAAATCGGAACTGCAGATAATCCTGCAGATATGCTAACAAAGGTGGTTTCAGGGATCAAGTTCCAGCACTGTTTGAACTTGGTCAATATCTCTCGTGTTTTTGGCACCTAAGGGTGCATTGGAGGTAGCACAAATCCTTGAAAGTTCGCCAAGGTGGAGATTGTTGGTATTAGGCGGCTGGGTTAGGCAGCTGGGTTGGTGGCTGACGGCTGGTTGGTGGCTCACTATTGGTAGTGGGTTGGTGGCCAACTTTGTTGAACATGGAGCACACCATTATTGACAGAGGTGTGCTCCAACCTCCTATATAAACCCATGTATCCTCTCTTGTAAATCATCCCTCAATCTTCAGTTTATATATATTCAGTGCTACCTCCGTGGAGTAGGCGATTTGCCGAACCACGTAAATCTTTGTGTTTCTGTGTGTATGATAATTCCCACTTTGATTTAGTAGCTTCCGCACAACAATTTGATTATTTAGAAGAACAGATTTCTGTACTTTAACATCCATATGAGACCCCTCTAGGAATATTGAACTATATATTTAAGAAAGGATATGGTATAAGTAGAGCGTCACTAATCCAAAATCCGAATATATGTACCTTGAATATTCATTTAATTTTCTACTAAATAAAATTATGTGCGTTTTGTTGCAAATTTGATCATGAAAGGAACAGAAAATTGAAATGAAATGAGAAGGTTAAAAAAAATTAAGGGGCGGCAAAAGTATGAAGTATGGTTAACCAATATGTTAAGTGTTACTAGTGGACTTTTGATAAAGACTGCGGGTCTGGCATGGCAGTGGCCAATTGAAGTACTGTTCTACTGTTATGTTCATACCTGTAGGCTGTAGTTGACAAAAAAAAAACTATATTTACCCAACGTATCACACTCTTTTGCTCCATTGAAGAATCATGGCTAAGTGGCAAACGTTGCTCTTCAACACCCTTCTTCTTTGGTACTGGTGCTACTTCACCGGCACCCCTGCCAATTGCACGGCAAATGAAACTGATCAAATTGCATTGATGGCTTTCAAAGCTGCAATAGATCAAGACCCTTTTGGTGCATTGAGTTCATGGAATGATTCATTGCATTTCTGTGATTGGAATGGCGTATTATGCAGCCGCCGCCATCCTGACAGAGTAATAATCTTGAATCTAACTTCCCAAGGCCTTGTGGGAACACTCTCACCTCACATAGGAAACCTCTCCTTCCTCAGGGCCATTTATCTAAAAAAAAATAGTTTTCATGGCCAAATCCCACCAGATATTGGTAACTTGTTCCGACTTCAGCATATTGAGTTTGCCAACAACTCATTTGACGGAGAAATACCCACAAACCTTTCGCGCTGCCAAAATCTCAAGTATCTCAGTTTGATCGACAATAGTCTCACTGGAAACATTCCGCCTGAGCTAGGATCTTTGCTGAAGCTTGAAGCTTTGGGCTTGGCCAGGAACAAACTTTCAGGAACTATCCCTCCTTCCATTGGAAACCTATCATCTCTTAACCGGTTTTCTATAGGGTTCTGTCGTTTGCATGGCAAAATTCCTGAGGAAATTGCACAGATTAGAGGCTTGAGATTTGTTCAGTTTGCAGACAATAATCTATCGGGCAAGATCCCCTCTGGCCTCTATAACATATCTTCTATTTATTACTTGGCAATGGGAAGTAACCAGCTTGAAGGAACCATTCCTCCTGATATAGGCCTCAAACTTCCTAATCTCGAGTTTTTAGGCTTTGGATTTAATCGTTTTACAGGGATGATCCCTTCTTCACTGATGAATGCATCAAAGCTCCAGTATTTAGTCCTGGTTGAAAACAATTTGACCGGACCAGTACCAAGAGATCTGGGAAAGCTTCAGATCGAATCTTCTAGGTATGTGGTTATCCAATAATCAGTTGCAGGATGATTTCAGTTTCTTTACTTCTTTAACAAATTGCTCCTTTTTGGAGACTATTGAGGTTGACAGAAATCTCTTCAAAGGTTCATTGCCCAGCTCCGTAGCCAATCTCTCCCAAGAGATGAGCTTCCTCAGTATGGAAGCTAATCAACTGCATGGAAATATTCCTTCAGGTATCGAAAATCTCCTCAATCTCGACACCTTGAGAATGTCAGAAAATTATCTTACTGGCCCTCTTCCCTCCGGCATTGGAAAACTGTATAAACTTCAAGACCTATATCTGGGGGAGAACAGTTTCACAGGAGAGCTACCATCTTCAATTGGTAACTTGACTTTGTTGAATCTTCTGTACTTGAATCAGAACAATATCACTGGAAGCATACCTTCAAGTCTTGGCAATTGTCAAAACTTGCTGGAATTGTTTCTCTCCAATAATAGTCTTAGTGGTTCGATACCGCGAGAGTTGCTGAATATTTCAAGCATCTCAATTTACTTCAGTTTAGGCCACAATGCTCTTACGGGATCTCTGCCATCGGAAGTTGGGTCTTTCAGAGATCTTGTAGTGTTTGATGTCTCTAACAATAGATTGTCAGGGAAAATCCCTAGTTCTCTTAGATATTGTGTGGGCTTGGAAAAACTATACTTGCAGGAAAATTCATTTGAAGGACAAATTCCTGAAGACTTGGGGTTTTTAAGGGGTTTAGAGCTTTTGGACCTTTCACACAATAACTTGTCAGGCACTATCCCGACAAATTTAAGAGCGCTAGTTCGACTGCAAACATTAAATCTGTCCTTCAATGAGCTAGAAGGGGAAGTCCCAATAGGAGGAGTGTTTGAAAATGCAAGTGCAATTTCAGTTATTGGGAACGTTGGGCTGTGTGGAGGTATTGCAGACCTAAAGCTTTCTCCTTGCCCATCGGTAAAATCCAAAAAGAATGTAGCCGTCGTGATAATCCCCGTGGTTATTGGAGTGTTTGGGTTTTTAGCTGCCTTAATTTGCTTAGTTATATTTATTTACCGACGAAGAATGTCAAGAAAGAAAGGCTCTCTTGTGCCATCATTCAATAACCAATTGTTGAGGCTTTCTTATGGAGAGCTCCTAAAGGCAACAGATGGATTCTCGAATGCTAATTTAATTGGTGTTGGGGGTTATTCTTCTGTGTACAAAGGGATTCTTGATCAAGATCAATTAGTGGTTGCAGTGAAGGTGCTTAATCTTAATCTCCGCGGAGCTTCTAAGAGTTTCATGTCCGAATGCAAAGCCTTAAGATCCACAAGGCATCGGAATCTCTTGAAGATATTGAGCGCCTGTTCTAGTGTGGATTTTCAAGGTAATGACTTCAAAGCCTTGGTGTATGAGTTCAAGACTAATGGGAGCTTGGAAAACTGGTTGCATCAAGAAAGAGTTGGTGATGAAGGGCAGCAAGAAGAGCCAAGAAATCTTAAATTAGTTCAAAGGCTCGACATTGCCATCGATATTGCTGCCGGCCTCGAGTATCTTCATCATGGCGGTGAGTCTAGAATCGTTCATGGCGATCTCAAGCCTAGTAATGTTCTTTTGGATCATGAAATGACTGCCCAAATTGGAGATTTCGGGTTGGCTAAAGTTATATCAATGTTTTCAAATGGACAACACACTAATTCAGTTGCAGTCAATGGTACTGTAGGTTATGTCGCTCCAGGTACAGTTCTCTCTTATTTATTTGAAATTGTATCATGAAATAGTAGATACGATTAGAAAATAGTCCCCTTGCAAAATTTAAAAATCGCAAGACCCTTTATATAGACACTTACAAAATCCTAGCTTAATATTACAAGTCATTTACTTATTTACTCAAAACTATTCGAACATGCTAATCCGGTAGTACTTGTTACGTAATATATTTTAAACTCTCCTAATATTACTATGAATAAATCTTCATATTCTGCACATGCTACTGCCAATTACTTATTTCTTGGGCCAGATGCATAAATTTATACTAGTAAGCATGAAAAGCTAGTTGGATCTATTATGACTCTTACTATTACTCGTTCATATTTGCACCCTTGTTTTTTTCCTTTGTTGGTTTAGTGTATTGATTATAAGCATGATATGGTAGTTGGATGCATGAATATTTGTTGGTTGTGACATGGTTTCATTGTCCTCATTCAGTCATGATACATTGGATATGTAAACTAGTAGTTGGCAGGTGGGGTAGCTGCACCCCACCCAAGTTTTTCCAAATTTTACTTTGTACTTGCTAGATTTTTGGTAATTATATAAATATATGAATTCGACACTACAAAATCTTCAAATATCTTACAAGCCCCAATTTATTTATTTTTAATCTCCACCGCTACAAAAAAAAAAATTTACATACACTTGTAAATTCAAATTAGAATTGCTTTCCTCCAAAACACACTTTTACATTCACAAGAAGAAATGAGTAGTAAAGAAAAAATTATGGTTTGTCTCCTTTACTTCTTGCTAATTGTTTGGTTTGACATTTTTCCCCGCCTCGCTCTTTGTGGGACAAGTTTAGGAGGGTTAGGGTCGGGTGTGGTATTTAAGTAAATTTCCCCAACTCACCCTAATCAAATGATAGGTTATTAAAATACCCTTTATACATGTATGTGTGTGTATACGTGTGTGTGGCTAGTCATAGCTAACCTTCACTATAGATACACAATGAAATTTTTGTCTTTTAATTATTTTTATTAATGGCATTACAAACATTTCACTTTTTTGTAACCAAATATTAAACAATTTGAGTCTGAACCTGATCATAATTAAGCTTGGTTGTGGCAAATTACATATTCTCTTATCCATATGTATATATTTAACTTTATCTTCTCATACTTCTATCTTCTTTTATATTTTGATAAAGTTTTATAATTTATTTTGTTTATAGTTGGCCGTCTACCTAATGATACTATATGATGTTCTAAAATTTTAGCACGACAAAATTCTTTTAATTTTTTGGCTCCATTTGGTGCTTGTGCCTTCAAGGAAAAAAATTGACATAGCCATCGTGGCGGGGTGGAGTGGTAGGTATTTCTTAGCCTGTGGTGCTGGGAAGGGTCAACCCATACTACACCACACCGCTCCGTTGCCATGTCTACCAGTGGCTGATATCAAAAGGACCAATTAGTGTATTTATACTAGTGTGACTTCAGGTTATATGAAGGTTACTATTTGCTTATAGAAAATTATTAAGTAAGAAAACTGTTTGTACTAAAAGAACATCAATTGATTTGAAGTATCATTTATTTTATGACAATAAGCTGTATACAAAGACATGTAAAGCTAGTGTTTTATACTATCCAATAATAACATATGCCACCTAAAAAATTTAGGAGATTATCAAGAGATTTGAATTGTATTAACATGTCACGGCAAAATTGTTTAATTACTTGAAATCCCTTAGTTTTCTTCTAAATTCCTTGCATGACATATTGTTATTGTAGGGTGTAGAACACTAGTTTTACAGGCCATCCACATATAATTTATTCTCATCTAAGCATTTCTTACCTCCGAAACATCTAAATTCTAAATCTGTCCCTAAATTAGATGTTGATAATTCTGCATTGTTAACACATGAATTGCATGTTGCAGAGTACGGGATGGGTGGCATGGTTTCCACACAAGGAGATGTATACAGTTACGGAATTCTTCTACTGGAGATGATCACAAACAAAAGACCAACCAGTGACGAGTTTAGGGATAGTATAAATAGCTTTGTTAAAAGTGCTTTACCGGACAGAGCGATGAGGATTGCAGATCCATGCATTATTTTGGAACATAACACTGCGGCGAGTTGGATAAACGACTGCATTTGCTCAATATTGAGTATCGGAGTTGCATGTTCAGTGGAAGTTCCAAGAGACCGTATGGGGATGGGGGATGTAGTTAATAAGTTGCTCAAGGTGAAAAGGATTTACACACAGGAGCTGTTGAGGCAATCCCAAGTTTAGAAAGTAGAAAGTAGGATGGATTGATTTGTTCAAGAAAATTTCCAGTATTTGCTATATTACATGATCAAGTGATGCGGTGTCGTCCTGTGTTCCAACTCAAAAGAATGTTTTTAATATTGCATGATTCAAACTATTTTGTGGTACTGCAATTTTAATAATACTTCCTGTTTCATTTCAACACTTATTTAGTTGCTCTTTATTAGGAGGGTTTGACTTTTGATTGTTCGGAGTGTTACATACAATGGAAACAAATAGAGTAATGAATTTCCAGAAGCATTGGAGGACTTTTGATTTAACTAAGGAAAATAACTCGTATACATCCAAAACAGCTCCATCCGGAATTTGGATTCCGTATCTTTAAATGTTAAGCAAATTAGATTCTTGTTTTAGGCCAGGTCAATGTTCTGCTGGAGATTAGATTCTTGTCCAAGGTCCAATATAACCGCAGAAGCGCCGGCACAAAGTCCAAGTCCAAGTAAGGTGGCTTCTCGTCGCTATACTAGAAAACGATGTATTGTGATACTGCTTCTTAAATACTCCAATGTTTTTTATTTTTGTTTTTTTTTCTTCTGTATATTTTCTTTTGTGCCTTTTTCATGTTTCTAGAAGTTATATAGTTTAGAGTGTTAAACCAATTTCTTATCAAAGTCTGGGTGTAAAGGATACTTCAGTGTTCTTTTTAAAGATATATTGGTAAAATTTTAAAATTTCAATTTTTTTTTAACTCGCATTGTAACATTTTAACTGGCTAAATGGTCGGATAATAAAGCAAATTATTACTTAAAATTTAATAGGCTTTTAAATTAAAAATAAAATAATCGATTTTGAACTTGAAACATATGGTACAACTTGTATACACATACTAAGTTACTATGCTAAAATATATGGTTATTCATTTTTTTTCCTTCTCAAAATTGTTTAAACATGGTTACAAAAAAGTGATTACGAAATGATGCGTCAAAAATATAATTAATTATGATTCAAAATAAAAACTTAATGAGTAATGGTACGGTAACAAAAGTTTGTTACAAAAGAAAAAAATATAAAATAATGTATCTGATTATAATTAATGGACTGTCATCACACATGATTGACTCTAATAATTATAATCAATAAATATTATCCAAATCATTTTGTATCTATTTTATATCTAATGTTTTGTCTCATAATTTTGTATGTACTTTTAATAACAATTTTCTAATCACCAAAACACTCTTAATAATCTTGTATGTACTCATAATTGCATACAAAATGTATGTGGCAATGGGGAAGAAGAAATATTGGAAAAGGGATGAATATTATGCGAATCCTTCATCTTAGTAATTGTAATTTGAGAAGAAAGACTTTAGATTTTGAACACAGAAGACTTTAGACCTGACTATTTCAAATAATGAAAGATTCTGAACACAAAAATATATATTTATATTCCAACAAACAATACACTTATTTATATAATTAAGCAACTCCAAGAATATCAAAGCAATGAGTTGAACCGTCATACTTTCCCTTCTTTTCTTCATAAAACTGTCACACCATTAGATTAGGGCAAATCTTGTTTTATACTATATATATATATATATATATATATATATATATATATATATATATATATATATATATATATATATATATATATATATATATATATGGGTCCTCTTCAATTTTCTTACTTCTAAAATTACCTTAGAAGCAATATATAACCACTATTTATTCAAGTGAAAGTTGTCAAAATAGACCAGCTTAATTTAATTTAAATACATTAGAAGTTTACTTTGCACAAGGGTGAATACTGAAAGATAAAGCTAGTTTTCCTTATTCCACATATCTTTATCACACTTGACTTTGTTGTATTTTGGATCAAATTATGTGTATTTCAAAAACAAAACATTGTGTTTTCAAACTTTTCAAAGAACTTGTGAAAATTCTAACTGCTGCATTGGAAACAAAAATGAAACTTTCGCATTCACGCTCATGAGATGGACCGCCTCACTGTAATTCTTCAGCATTATAATTCTTCTACATTCAATTTTTTTAGCACCGAGATAATATCCCCACATTTATTATTCTTTTTAATTATTCTTGTTGCAGAATCTGTTAATTGTATCTTTACTGCTTATAATTTGATTATTTAGAAGAACAAATTTCTGTACTTTAACATCCACATGAGACCCCTCTATGAATATTGAACTATATATTTAAGAAAGGATATAGTATGAGTAGAACGTCACTAATCCAAAATTCGAATATTTGTACCTTGAATATTCATTCATTTAATTTTCTACTAAATAAAATTATGTGCGTTTTGTTGCAAATTTGATCATGAAAGGAACAGAAAATTGAAATGAAATGAGAAGGTTAAAAACATTAAGGGGGCGGCAAAAGTATGAAGTATGGTTAACCAATATTGTAACACCCCTTCACCAATGGTTGGAAAGGAAGGTCACGTACAACAGGACTAACAAAATAAATTAATAGCTCTATGCCTCAAAATATAATTTCAATAATAATAATCTCCATAAGTCAACCGGTTCAAATCACAATTTAAAAATATTTATTACAACTCCAATAACTGAATATCTCCATAACACAAATCAAAATACCAAAACCTAAACAAAATATCTAAACCACTTGGATAAAAGGAAATTCTCGTCACACTTGCCCTTGATCCTCCTGATTACCTGCCGGAAGGAAAAACAAAACAGAACAGAAAACTAGGGTCGACCTATACGCCTCCCACAACAAATCACCAAATGGCCAACTCCCATCGGAGCACAAAACGGGGACGTCGTGGACTGATCACACTGCCACGGAAAGTGTCATGCCTCGGTGCCAAGAAGACATGCATGTGGTACCCTCACAGGTGGTTATAACTCAAGTATACCCTACGGTATATTCTAACAAAGATATGAGGTCACAACACATGCGACATAATACCAACAAAAAATGGGGTTCTAATATGTATATGTCAAAACAAACAACTCATCGATACAAGCCTCCAAAATATATTGACATATACATTTCTACAAATAACAAAATAATACTAGACATGATAATCCAACTCAAAGAGTACAAATACGAATTCTATGTATCAACATAAAATAAAATTATTATATTAATTTCACAAGAAACAATTATGTGAAATAATAACAGAATTCGAAACGAGGAACAAAACGAATTAATTAAATTTCACAAGAGTATTGTTGAAGGAGTACGGAATCCGTACCTGGATTAAGTAATGTAATACCCAAAATTTATATTCAAAATTCGACTCGTTAAATCCTTCCGTCCAAACTAAACAAAAAGAATAAATAACTTATAAATTTAAAGAGTTATATAATATTATATAACAATGTCCCTGAAGGTCACTTATTGTTGAACAAAATCATATACCCAAGTTAAAGTCAATTAACCAATATATTAAACATGCTTAAAACCCTCTGTCTATGATTTCATTTTTTCAAATAGTAAACTCAACAACACATGTGTGTGTGTGAACTCAGCTTTTGTTGTTGTACTGCTACCACACACACACGCGCGCGCGCGCGTGCGCGCGCACACACACACACACACACACACACACACACATATATATATATATATTGTGTGCGTGTGAACAAGCTTCTGCTGCTATACTACTACCATACATATATATATATATACACACACTCCATCCTTTACCAAATTATGCAGTACAATTAATAATACTAACACCATTAATAACATTCAATCATATATTTATATATATATATATATATATATATATATATATATATAATACATATGATGACAAAAGCTTTAAACATATATACATACATAATCTTTACAATTGATTACAAAATCACTTGTTCTAACATACTGACTTTAATAAATTAATAAAGAACAACATGATATACATCTATAAAGTTTATTAATAAAAATGATAATTGGTGAATAAATGCATTACAAGGCAACTAACCTGATCAGAAACTGCAAGGAGTGAAATTAGCAACCTTCTGCTTTGTTTATCAGACGAATAAGGAGTATAGAAGATACAGAGAGTGGGTTCGAAAACAAATATACATAGAGAAAATAAAGAGATCTGAAAGAATATGATTATGAGATGTATTAATAAATAAAGAAGTAAAAAAAAACAATTGCCGGACAGAGTGGTGAGGGAATTGGAAAGTTCAGGCTTAATATAAAAAAAATGGAAAAGTGAAGGCAACATGGGAGTCAAACTGACAATCCATTTGCCAGCAAAATTTTAGATAGTGCATCATGATATGATATGAACCCATCACCTGCCAAAAGGATTTTATTAATAAATTAATATACCAAGGACCATTTCACAAGCATGTATACTGATTACATTTGTTTTAGTCAAAAGGTGTGTGTTTATTATTATTCTATTATTCTTTTATGTAGGGTATTACATTACCTCCCCCTTAAAAAGGATTCCGTCCCCAGAATCAAAAGTAAGGAACGAACCTAGTTATCGAAAAGATGTGGATACTTCGCTCAAATCGATTCCTCCATTTCCCAAGTAGCTTCCCGCTCCGAATGGTTTTTCCACAAAACCTTTAACAAACGGAATTGTCTTCCTTCTCATAATCCTCTCTTGACGATCCAAAATCGCATCGGCTTGCTCCTCACATGTAAGATCCTCCCAAATCTTATCGAATGGATATTGTACCACATGCAACAGATGATAATGGTAACTCCTCAACACAGACACATGGAACATATTATGCACATGAGCTAGTTGTGGAGGCAAAGCTAACCGATATGCAACCTCACCAACTTTCTCCAAAATCTCAAATGGGCCAATATAACGCGGACTAAGTTTCTCTTTCAACCCAAATCGTCGAATACCCTTCCAAGGAGAAACTTTTAAAAACACGTGTTCACCAGGTTGAAACTCTAAGGTCCTCCTATGCTTATCAGCATAACTCTTCTGCCGTGATCAAGCCGACTGCAATTTCTCCTTAGCCACCGCTACCTTCTCCGTAGTGATTTGAACTAACTCAGACCCTTCTATGGCCTTCTGACCAACCTCATCCCAACAAGTTGGTGCCCGACACTTCCTACCATACAACGCCTCAAACGGAGCCATCCCAATACTTGAATGCTAGCTGTTGTTATAAGCAAACTCAACTAGACTCAAGTAATCATCCCAATTTCCTGACCACTCAAGTGCACAAGACCTCAACATGTCCTCCAACATTTGACTAGTCCGTTCGGATTGCCCATCGATTTGTGGGTGGAAAGAAGTACTAAAGTTGAGCCGAGTGCCCCAAGCTCGTTGAAACCCTTTCCAGAACCGTGAAGTAAAATGCGGGTCCCGATCTGAAACAATAGATATTAGAGTACTATGAAGTCTAATAATCTCCTGCTGAAAGATCTATGCCAACCTATCCACTGAGTAACCCTCATGGATAGCCGAGAAGTGTGCCGATTTGGTCAACCGGTCCACCACAACCCAAATGGCATCATTCTTCCTGAAAGTCTTCGGCAAACCAGTCACGAAGTCCATCGTGATATCCTCCCACTTCCAAACTGGTATGTCTAACTGTTGCAGTAAACCACTAGCTCGTTGATGTTTTATCTTCACTTGTTGACAAGTGAGACACTTACCCACATATTCAGCCACGTCTCGCTTCATCCCATTCCACCAAAAATTCTCCTTCAAATCCCTGTACATCT
Source organism: Aralia elata (assembly GCA_034770075.1). NCBI lineage: Eukaryota > Viridiplantae > Streptophyta > Magnoliopsida > Apiales > Araliaceae > Aralia > Aralia elata. The sequence goes on along the minus strand of CM068378.1, from coordinate 73,821,848 downwards.
TTGTGGAACCTGGATGAATAAAAAATGGCGAACTATGAGCCTCACCTAACACGGCTTCCCGAATGGTTGAATCTGACGGTACACACAACCGCTTACCCAACCAAATCACACTGTGGTCATCAATACGAAACTCGGGTTACTTGCCCTCCTCTAGATTTTGCGTCATACCCCACAATTCTCCATCTTCCTTTTGAGCTTCTTTAACCCGTGAGATAAAAGATGGCTCCACTCTCATACCTACCAAAAGCCCATCTGATCCTTGCACATAAAACTCCAACTCTTGTCGTTCCATATCCGAAATAAGTTGAGGTTGTGTAATAAGGGTTGCTACATTCCCTGAATTCTTTTGGCTAAGAGCATCTGCAACCACATTTGCCTTCCCCGGGTGATACTGTATTCTCGCATCATAATCTTTTAGAAGCTCCAACCAACGTCTCTGCCTCATGTTAAGCTCCTTTTGAGTGAAAATGTATTTAAGACTTTTATGATCGGTGAAGATATCACAAGTCTCTCCATACAAATAGTGCCTCCAAAATTTTAAGGCAAAGATTATTGCTGCCAACTCCAAATCATGAGTGGGGTAGTTCACCTCATAAGGTTTAAGCTGCCTAGAAGCATAAGCAAACACCTTACCGTGTTGGATCAAAACACACCCTAAACCTTTCTTAGAAGCATCACTATAAATCTGATAACCTCATGTCCCCGACGGCAATGTAAGTATTGGAGCTATCACAAGTTGCTTCTTCAACTCCTCAAAACTCTTCTCAAGTTCCTCATTCCACACAAACTTCGCGCCCTTTCTCAACAACTGAGTCAATGACAAGGCAAGTAAAGAGAACCCTTCTACAAATCGTCTATAGTACCCTGCCGAACCCAAGAAACTCTTAACTTCTGTCACCGTAGTAGGTCTCGGCCATTTAGTGATAGCTTCAACCTTCGCAGGATCTACCTTAATGCCTTCAGCAGACACAACGTGGCCCAAAAATGTAACCTGCTCCAACCAAAACTCGCATTTAGAGAATTTAGCATATAACTTCTCTTTTTGTAAAATTCCTAAAACTATACGAAGATGTTCCTCATGCTCCTCCCTAGACTTGGAGTAAACCAAAATGTCATCGATAAAGATAATAACATATTGGTCCAAATACTCTATGAACACCCGATTCGTCAAATCCATAAATACCGCCATTAACCCAAATGACATCACTAGAAACTCGTAATGCCCATAGCGAGTGCGCAAAGCTGTCTTAGGAATATCCTCATCCCTTACCCTCAACTGATGATAACCCAACCTCAAATCTATCTTTGAAAAATACTTCGCCCCCTGAAGTTGGTCAAACAAGTCATCAATCCTCGGCAATGGATACCGATTCCTGATGGTAATCTTGTTCAACTCCCTGTAGTCTTTGCACAACCTCATAGATCCATCTTTCTTCTTTACAAATAAAACCGGAGCACCCCACGGCGAAACACTAGGCCGAATTACACCACGATCTAGCAGCTCCTGCAATTGCTCCTTTAACTCTTGTAATTCCAACGGTGACATCCTATACGGCGCCTTAGAGATAGGCTCCGCACCAGGAACAAGCTCGATGGTAAACTCAACTTCCCGCTGTGGTGGCAACCCTGACAATTCCTCAAGAAATACATCAGAAAAATCACGAACAACTGGAACATCCTCAATACGAGACTCACTCATAGAGGTATCAATCACAAACTCCAATTACCCCGCACAACCCTTTGTCATCAACTTCCCAGCCTTCAAAGTTGAGATCAACTTCACCACTCTACTTGGTTGTGAATCCTGAAACATAAACTCCGGAGACTTCATATCTCCAAATATAACTTTCTTCGCCTGGAAATCGATAGTGGCCTGGTGCTTATCCAATCAGTCCATCCTAAGAATAACATCGAAATTGTGCATACTTATCGGAAAAAGATTAGCCCTACGAATCTTACCTCCAAAACTGATCGGGCATTCTCGATATAAATTAGAAATAACTACAGAAGTCCCCATCGGGGTAGCAATAAATATAACAAAATCTAAAGACTGAGGTGGCACACCAAGGTGCCGAACAAAAGACTGAGCTACAACTGAATGAGTAGAACCAGTATCAAATAAAACAGAAGCCTCACGATTGCCAACTAAAAGAGTACCAGAAATAATACCTGATGCCTGGTTATATGTCATGGCAAACACTCGACCACCCTGACGTTGACCTCCATTGTCACCATTATTACTGCCTCCACCATTACCAGATGGACCAGTACAATCTCTAGCAATATGACTCATCTGTCCACACAAGAAGCATACACCAGAAACTCTATGGCACTGCCTCCACGGATGATTACCCCCACAAGTAGCACAAGGAACAATCGGAATAAGATTAGGGTTACCCCCATTAGTTGGTCCTGGGTAACGACCCTGATTCTACCCTTGTTGACGATTCTGCCACTGCTGGCGATTCTGATCTTGCTAGGGTAGTTGAAGTTGACGATTCTGCCCCTTCTAAGGCAATTGTTGATAATCCTTGTTCTAATTTTGACCTCGCCATTGCCCCTGCTGACCACTACTGTTCCTGTTCCATTGACCACCTTGATTCCTCCCATGTTGACTCGAAACTTGACCCTGCTGATTATCTCTGTCTCTCTTCCGACTCCCTTCCAGTTTAGAAGACCGAAAGTCTTGTCGCTCCATCTCAATATTTTTGGCTGCATTAGCCATTGCCGACACATCCGCAAATTTGTTGTTAATAAGATTTTGATGATACTTATAATGAATTCTCCACTTAAACTTCTTTGCTTGTTCCGCTGCAGTCCCTGCAGAGGTTCCCGCAAAGCCTGCTAACCTGATGAATCTCGTCATAAAGTCCATGATGGATTCATCATCTTTCTGCTGAATAGACAGATACTCTCTACCATAGGCCTCTTTATCAACAGCTGGGAAGTACTGTTGATAAAAGACCTCACAAAACTCTACCTAACTAAGTGTCTCAGCATAACCATCACCCTTTATTGTTTTCATCGTCTTCCATCACCTATGTGCATCCCCTTCTAGCTTATAAGCTGCAAGAAACACTTTATGATTATCCGAGCACCCCAACACATCAAAAATCTTTTCCAGATGACCCATCCAATTCTCTGCATCAATTGGAGTCGGAGCTGAACAAAATGAACGTGGCTTCTGCTTCTGAAACCTTTCTAACCATACATGCATTGGAACCACAGGTTGATCAAGACCAACTGCATTCCCTTCATCTCCATTTACGTGTGAGCCATTAATTCCTGGGTTCCCTTGCTCAGGATTTTCTGGCGACTGCTGCATTACCTGAAAGACATGTGCCACCAATTGCGGTAAGGCCTGATTAAGTGTCTGTTCACCAAGGCAGCCAATTGAGCATTGATCTGATTATTCGGTTGCTCATTAGGTTGCGCACCGGGCTAGCCATCACTATTTCCTCCATTGTTACCTCGCCTCTCAGTAATTCTAGTGGATCTACGAGCCATCTAAGAAAGAGATCAACGAATATAATTAAAATAATTTAGAGACAGATTCAAATATAGCTAATATGAAAGTTGAACAGAAAATCAAATGAAACAAAACCTAACCTAGAAGTCTACCCATAGCTCAGTGGTCAAACCTAAATAAGTTTTCTACAAGAAAGAACCTAAGCTCTGATACCAACTCTATAACACCCCCATCCCGAATGGTTGGAAAGGGAGGTCACGTACAACAGGACTAACAAAATAAATTAATAACTCTATGCCTCAAAATATAACTCCAATAATAATAATCTCCAGAAGTCAACCGGTTCAAACCACAATTTAGAAATATTTATTACAACTCCAATAACTGAATATCTCCATAACACAAATCAAAATACCAAAGCCTAAACAAAATATCTAAACCACTTGGATAAAAGGAAATTCTCGTCACAGTTGCCCTTGATCCTCCTGATTACCTGCTGGAAGGAAAAACATAACATGAGCCAATTGCCAGTACGAATATATAGTACAGAAATAATGAACTGAATTAAAACGAACAAAACTAACACAACGAAATAATAGGCTGAATCAAAAGGACTGGGTGTTATTTCATACCGAGCTCAGAAATATACCTTGCCACACATGCAAGTCAAATAATGCCACACAAGCAATCAAAGTAATGCCACATAGGCAATCACACATTGGACCGCGAATCCAAATACATGCAAAATCGAAAGGTGTGTTTGACACAACATCACCAATCCGTAGAAAAAAACAGAACAGAAAACTAAGGTCGACCTATACGCCTCCCACAACAAATCACCAAATGGCCAACTCCCATCGGAGCACAAAACGGAGACGTCGTGGACTGATTACACTGCCACGAAAAGTGTCATGCCTCGGTGCCAAGAGGACATGCCTGTGGTACCCCCACAGGTGGTTATAGCTCAAGCATACCCTACGGTATATTCTAACAAAGATATGATGAGGTCACAACACATGCGACATAATACAAACAAAAAATGGGGTTCTAATATGTATATGTCAAAACAAACAACTCATCGATACAAGCCTCCAAAATATATTGACATATATATTTCTACAAATAACAAAATAATACTAGACATGATAATCCAACTCAAAGAGTACAAATACGAATTCTATGTATTAACGCTAAAATAAAACTATTATATTAATTTCACAAGAAACAATTATGTGAAGTAATAACAGAATTTAAAACGAGGAACAAAACGAATTAATTAAATTTCACAAGAGTATTGCTGAAGGAGTACGGAATCCGTACTTGGATTAAGTAATGTAATACCCAAAATTTATATTCAAAATTCGACTCGTTAAATCCTTCCGTCCAAACTAAACAAAAAGAATAAATAACTTATAAATTTAAAGAGTTATATAATATTATATAACAATGTCCCTGAAGGTCACTTATTGTTGAACAAAATCATATACCCAAGTTAAAGTCAATTAACCAATATATTAAATATGCTTAAAACCCTCTGTCTATGATTTTATTTTTGCAAATAATAACTCAACAACACGTGTGTGTGTGTGTGTGTAAAGTTTATACATCTATAAAGTTTATTAATAAAAATAATAATTGGTGAATAAATGCATTACAAGGCAACTAACCTGATCAGAAATTGCAAGGAGTGAAATTAGCAACCTTCTGCTTTGTTTATCAGACGAAGAAGGAGTATAGAAGATACAAAGAGTGGGTTCGAAAACAAATATAGATAGAGAGAATAAAGAGATATGAAAGAATATGCTTATGAGATGTTGTAATACCCATGTTTTTGTTTTTGTCCCACATCGCCCAACCACTAAAGCTCCTCCCCTTTCTTTACCTATAAATATATAACTAACCTTTTATTTTAAAATATTAACACTAAGGTTTTTCCTATTTTGAGAAAACCTTTTTGTGTGAAGTCCTTTTGGTAAGGACCTTCTTAGTTAAAATTTTCAGTATCGAGGGCATAGGCAGACTGCGAACCTCATAATTTCGGGTATGTTCTTTTTTCTTTCTTGTGTATTTATTTAACTTAATTTTCTATATTATTATTATTTTATAACTTTAATTAGTATATTTTAGTTAGTTTGTTAGTTAATATTTTGGTATTATTTTGGCTAGATATTAAGTATCTCAATTATAAAAAAATGTTCTCTTTAATTTATTAATCTAATAAAATAATATGGAGGGTTCAATATATGCATAAAAATAATTAAATACTAATATTGTAGTATTTAATAAAATGTATTATTTTGGTGAATAAATTATATTGAGCAAGTCTAACCAATTGCATCTGTAATTGTGGGTATTGCATTGCGTACTCCAGGTACAGATTCCGTACTCTTTCCGCAATACTCTTGTGAAATTTAATTAATTCGTTTTGTTCCTCGTTTCGAATTATGTTATTATTTCACATAATTATTTCTTGTGAAATTAATATAATAGTTTTATTTTAGCGTTGATACATAGAACTCGTATTTGTACTCTTTGAGTAGATTTATCATGTCTAGTATTATTTTGATATTTGTAGAGATGTATATGTCAATATATTTTGGAGGCTTGTATCGATGATTTGTTTGTTTTGACATATACATATTAGAACCCTGTTTTTTTGTTGGTATTATGTCGCATGTGTTGTGACCTTATATCTTTGTTAGAATATACCGTAGGGTATACTTGAGCTATAACCACCTGTGGGGGGAGCACAAGCATGTCCTCTTGGCACCGAGGCATGACACTTTCCGTGGTAGTGTGATCAGTCTACGCCGTCTCCGTTTTGTACTCCGATGGGAGTTGGCCATTTGGTGATTTGTTGTGGAAGGCGTATGGGTCGAACCTAGTTTTCTGTTCTGTCTTGTTCTGCGGATTGGTGATGTTGTGCCAAACACACCTTCCAATTTTGCATGCATTTGGATTCGCGGTCCAATGTGTGATTGCCTATGTGGCATTACTTTGATTGCTTGTGTGACATTATTTGACTTGCCTGTGTGGTAAGGTATATTTCTGAGCTCGGTATGAAATAACACCCTGCCATTTCTTAAGACTATTAGGTTATTGTGATACAGCTAAGTTCAGTTTAGTTGATTTTGTTCTTTATTTCAGTTCAGTTCATAATTCTTTACTCTATATCCGTACTGGGCATTTGGCTCATGCTGTGTTTTTCTTCCGGCAAGTACTCAAGGGGATCGTGGGCAAGTGTGATGAGAGCTCTTCACCTAAATGGTTTAGATATTTTGGTTATGTTTTGATGTTTGGGTCTATGTTTAGAGATGTATTGAACCTTTATTATGATTAGAATGTACTAAACAGTATGTATTTTGAGCCGGTTGGGCAGTTATTAATATCTCTTTAGACTAATCTTTTGCGGTTTATAATTTTGATATTAGTTTATATTTCTGTTGTATTTGTGTGTAGCCTCCCTTCCTATTTTTGGAAAGGGGTGTTATAGAGTTAGTATCAGAGCATAGATTCTTTCTTGTAGAAAAGCTATTTAGGTTCGACATGTGAGTTATGGGTAGACATTGGGTTAGATTTTTGTTCCATTTGATATTTCATTCAACTATCATATTAATCGAATTAAAATTATTTTGCTTCAGTCCGTTGTCTTCTTTATTAGATGACTCGTAGATCCGCTAGAGTTGCTGGGAGATGAGGAAATAGTAGGGGAAGAGGCGTGCGCCAACCCGATGTACAATCTGATATGCAGAATGATGTGCAACCTAATAATCAAGATAATGCTTAATTGGCCGCTTTGGTAAATCAGGCGATTAATCAGGCTTTGCCGCAATTGGTGGCACAAGTCGTTCAGGAAATGCAACAACCGACGCCAGAAATTCCTAATCAAGGGAACCCCTAGAATGGTGGTTCGTAGACAAATGAAGAAGAAGTGAATACTGTTGGGGTTGATCCATCTGTTGTTCCGATGTATTTGTGGTTAGAGAGGTTTCAAAAATAGAAACCACATTCATTCACTTCAGCTCTAACTCCAATTGATACAGAGAATTGGGTTGCCCATTTAGAAAAGATATTTGATGTGCTAGGATGCTCGGATGACCAGAAAGTGGTGCTGGTTACTTATAAATTAGAGGGGGATGCGCAAAGGTGGTGGAAAGCAATGAAAGTAACAAAGGGTGATGGATTTGTGGAGGCACTTACCTGGGCAGAGTTTTGTGATATCTTTTATCAACAATACTTCTCAGCTGTTGATAAAGAGGCTTATGGTAGAGAGTATCTGTCTATTCGACAGAAGGAGGATGAGTCCGTTACGGATTTTATGACAAGGTTCACTAGGTTGGCAAGTTTTGCAAGAACCTCAAGCAGGGACTGCAGCAGAACAAGCTGAGAAATTTAAGTGGAGAATTCATTATAAGTATCGTTAACATCTCATTAACATTAAATTCGAAGATGTGTCAGCAGTGGCTAATGCAGCCAAGAATATTGAGATGGAGCAACAAGACTTTCAAGCTTCTAAACTGGAAGGAAGTCGGAAGAGGGATAGAGATGACCAGCAGAGTCAAGTTTCGGGACAGCAGGGAAGAAATCAGAATGGTCAGTGGAACAAGAACCAAGGTGGTCAACAGGGACAGTGGTGTGGCTAGAATCAGAACACAAGCTATCAACAGTTGCCTCAGCAAGGTTATAATCGTCAGCAATGGCAGAATCGTCAGTAAGGGCAAAATTAGGGTCGTTACCCAGGACCAGCAGGTGGGGGTAACCCTAATCTTATTCCAATAGCTCTTTGTGCTACTTGTGGGGCTAATTATCCAGGGAGACCTTGTCACAGAGTTACTGGTGCATGCTTTTTGTGTGGTCAGTTAGGTCATCTTGCCAAAGATTGTACCCGACCACGTGGTAATGGTGAAGGTGGTGATAATGGTGGCAATGTTGGTCAGCATCGCGGTGGACGGGTCTTCGCCTTGACACATAATCAGGCAGTAGGTGTGACGCCCCCAAATCCGGGTTACTTTAACCTCGAATTTAGTGCATCACTATGTAACTCATACACATACTATTAATAACTATTTGCGGAATAATAGAAATATTTACATTGATATAACATAAATACTCTCGTCCCAAGTCTCGATACCAATACAAATTCCTGACATAACATAATACAAAAGGTCTAATACATAAGTCTGAATACATGACATAACTTAATACATAATTTCTACACGAGTCTTAACACATAGCATAATCATAACATAGTGTGACAAAGCTAATTCGTGGCTTTGCCTTTGCCTTTATCCTTTCCTGAGCTCTCGCCTCTATGGGTAACCACTGAAATGTTTTAAGGAAAGCAAGGGTGAGCAACAAGTTTGCCCAGCAAGTATAACAATAAGGATAATACATAATCAAAAGTAAGATTTCTCAAGTTTTAATACAAATCTCTACTATCACTGAGGAGTCACTATGGACTAGATGAATATCAAATGAATTCAAGGATTTCAAATTGTGTCAATTGCAGGAATCACTGAGTGGCCACCATGGCACTTACCTTTTTTTTTTAGAATTAACAGTATTACACTATTAACTCCAAAACAACAGTTACAGGTACAATAGGTGATCAGCCTAAAAATACCCGGCGTTATGCATAAGCCTCAAACGTTCTACTTACGCGCGTGTCGGTTCCCCCCGACTAAAAATATATTTTTCCCTACTATGAGGGTTGTTCATCTCTGCAAAGAGTCCGTACCAAAACAATTGGTTTGGATAGCTTTCTAAGTCATGGACGTTAGTCTAGCCGAATCAAATGGCATTGACACTCTTCGTAAACAGTTCATGCATAATGTGAACTTAAAAGCTTTAACAGTTTATGTCAATAACATATCTTGAACGCTTGTGCAAATATGAAAGATTGGCATAAGTATGGAAATTCACACAATAATGTATGTATTGCGTAAATATGAACTTTGAACATTAAATAGCATTCGTAAGAATATAATCGAATGAAGTTGATAAGCTCGCCTAGAACGAGGACTAGACAAGGATTAGAAAAACTTGCTCAATACACCACATTGGTGTGATTTAGGAAAATATAGAATATTTGTGCAATATCAACTGAAACAAGAATTAGAAAATCTGCACAATATACGTCTTTTGTATAAGATAAGGAACTTGCATTCAATATAGTAAATGAATGGGGTTAGAGAACTTGCCCAACACAAGGGTTAGACAAGAGTTAAAGAAGAACTTGCCTTAAGCGCTTTGCTAATAACTCGACGTTAATCGTCCTTCAAAAGTCCTACACATTTAAGTACATATCCACATACCAATTAGCCACATAATTGATGTCAAATATTAGTCTACATTACTCTATAGTATTACATTCTAATTAGAAACATAATATCAAACAAGGTTACACACACTTGATACGATGTTTCGGCGTTTGTACAACGCACGCCCGATACACCTCATTTACATAAGTTTAGCATGTGCATACACTTGTCTAGTTCATCATTGATTAAAGCTAAAGGTCATTATAAAACATAATGTACAAGTTCTAGAACTTACAAACAATAATTTTTAGCGTTGGACAACGTTACACGTTACATACGTGCATGTACGACGCCCTCTTTTTGCTTCCTAATGCACAATAGTCCTAAAAATGGCCAATTTAGAAATTTGTCAAGACATTAAATTACAGTTCTAAATATTGGAGGTTGTAGTTCTACTTCTTAGCTTTCCGGATCATCTTGAATCATCCAATTTGGAGTTCGTATGAGAAAGTTATGTATGTTTTACTAAAGTAGGTCGAAGCTGTCCAGCCAACTGTTGCTCTAGCGCGGGAAGCGCCCATTTAGCCTTATGGTGGGCGCGGGACGCGCTAACCGGCAGCGTGCTCTAGGTGCCAATTGCCAGCATGCTCTGTTTTTGCTATTTTACAAAAAACCTCATAACTTCTTCATTTTAAGGTCGAAATTAGGCCGTTTCGGAGGCTACGGAAAGCTTAAAACATGAACTACCAAACCCCCATGGATTCATAATCTTACAGACACTTTAATAAATCGAAATAATGGCTCCAAAGAGATTAATCCGACTATATTTCAGCAAAACTCAGAGTTAGGCTAATACATTCTTCCTCTTTGCTTCTTAGCTATCATATAACAAGATTGTATGACTTATGACATGCTTTCATTACCAAACTAAGCAATATAACACCATTTCAACAATTAATCAAAATTAATTCTCATGACCTTTAGAGAAATCATTCTCTTAGACAATAAATCAAATAGTTGGTGGGCATGGCTTACAAACTCACATTGGGGTAGAGTTTAATTATGTTCTAGTCCAGATTTCCAAATGAAATCATTACCCACATGCCTCTAAGAACATGGCAACAATTCTCTACCATCTAACACAACCAAAATAACCAACCAAAAGCTATATTTACAACAAAGTACATAAATTGTCCAAATCAGTCCATAATTGTCCAACAGTCCATTAATGTCCATTCTTGATTCCTTATGCAAAGGTTTTGATTATCAAACATTGTTCCACTTTCCTTGATCATTATTAAGGCTTTTAAAGAGTTTAACCACATTCTTATCAACTCATGAACTAGCCAAACAATTTCAGCAACATATACTCTCATAAACAAGCAATATGAAACTCAAAACTGAAGCAACCATGGAAATGAGTTTGGTTCCAAAACACTAACCTCTTGAAGCAACTTCTAGGATGAAAATAGGATTGATAACCAGCTGCTATACCCCTTCTTCTTCTTCCTTCAAACCACCCGTGCACCAACTCTCACAACTCTCTCTAAATTTCTGGATTCTAACTTAGCAACAATGAGCAAAGGAATGGAAGGCAAGCAAGGGGTAGTATATATAGAGGGATGAACTGAGCTTCCTTGGAGGAGGGAAGGGTTAAGCATGCTTGGTGTGATCAGCTCCCCATGTATGGGAAGCTGAAGTTGGCCTCTCCCATGTGTGGGAAACTCCCCTCCCATTCTCCCAATTGTTCTTCCTCCCTTTTGCTCTCCCAAATGCAAGAATTTGCTCTACCCAAAATGTTCTCATTCCTTTGTTCCTTCTCCTCTCATCCGTGTTCTTCTTCTTCATTCAATTGCTCAGCTGATGGTTTAACCCATTTCCCTCATGGGTCATGGGTTGGGCCGTGCGTCGGGTCGTGGGTCATGGATCATGGGTTTGGGCCACCCTTAAGCAATTTGGGGCTTCTAATTAACTCCCAATTTGGCTAAAATAAAATCCAACACTTGGATTATTAATCAATTACATTAACACCATGAGAAAATTAGAAAAGTCGAAATAAACGAAAAAGACGTTTTTGGGGCGAATAGTGCCCACGCGAATAGTAACCCGCGAATAGAATTTTAGCGGTATTTCTCCGAAAACATTTTAATAAGTCCTATCAAATAACAACACTTAATATCATTGCAAATACATAATCTAGATTATTACATAACCTTTAAGCACATCACACAAAATAATATTAATAAAAATTCATTCATTAAATAATGATCGTAAGCGTATATTACAAAGCCATGCAAAATTCGCGGTCGTTACATCCTCCCCTCCTTATAAGAATTCTGTCCCCAGAATTACAACTAAGCAAAAAGATGGGGGTAATTCTTCTTCATTTTATCCTCTAACTCCCACGTAGCCTCCTCGACATCGTGGTTTCGCCAAACTACCTTCACAGAAGGTATGACTTTATTCCTTAACACTTGCTCCTTCCTATCAGTTATCTGAATAGGAATTTCCTCGTACGTGAGATCCTTCTCGATCTGGACGGGCTCATAGGATATAACGTGCTTGTAGTCGGGTTTATATGGTCGTAGCACTGAGACATGGAACACATTGTGGATGTGCTCCAGCTCGGGAGGTAAAGCTACCTCGTACGCCACTTCGCCTACCCTTCTCAAGACCTCAAACGGTCCTACGAACCTCGGACTCAGCTTCCCTTTCTTGCCGAATCGAATCTTCCCCTTCCAGGGAGATACCTTCAAAAACACAAAACTTCCACTTTCGAACTCTCGGCTTTGACGGTGCAAATCTGCGTATTTCTTCTGCCGATCTTGGGCTGCTACCAATCTGGCTCTTATTGTGCCAACAATATCTGCCGTTTGCTGAACTAGTTCTGGTCCCAACAGTCGTCTCTCTCCGACTTCATCCCAACATAACGGTGTTCTGCATTTTCTTCCGTAGAGAGCTTCGTACGGCGGCATACCGATACTTGCGTGATAACTATTATTATAAGCGAATTCCACGAGGGGTAAGTGGTCATCCCAACTTCCCTTGAAATCCATCACACAAGCTCTAAGCATGTCTTCCAGCGTCTGTATTGTTCGCTCACTCTGTCCGTCAGTTTGAGGATGATAAGCAGTACTTAGCCTCAGTTGTGTTCCCATTCTTTCTTGCAAGCTCTTCCAAAAATTTGATGTCAAGCGCGGGTCTCGGTCAGAAACGATTGACACCGGCACTCCATGCCTTGAAACAACTTCCTTTATATACAACTTTGCTAACTGATTTAAATTGAATCGTATCCTTATCGGTAGAAAGTGCGCTGACTTCGTCAATCGGTCCACAATAAACCCAAATTGCATCATAACCTTTCTGGGTGCTTGGAAGCCCCACTACGAAATCCATCGTAATGTGTTCCCATTTCCATTCTGGTATCTTAAGTGGTTGAAGTAGTCCACTCGGTCTCTGATGCTCTGCCTTGACCCGTTGACAGGTAAGACACTTACTGACGCACTCTGCCACCTCTCGCTTCAAATTTGGCCACCAAAAATGTTGACGAAGATCCCTGTACATTTTTGTGCTTCCTGGGTGAACAGAATATGGTGAGTTATGTGCCTCATGCAAGATTGCCTCTCTTAGTTCGGTCACGGCTGGCACCCACACACGTTCTTCAAATCGCAAGATACCATCTTTATCCAATCTAAACTTTTCTTCATCGTTTTCTGCTACTCTTTCCTTTATCTTCTCACATTCCTCATCATTTCTCTGTGCCTCCTGTACTTTATCTAGCAACGTCGGACGAGCTTCCATTATGAATAAGCGCTCTGCTGCCCTTCTTGGACTTTTCACTTCTATCTCTAGTCGCGTCATTTCCTTCACTAGCTCCTCCTGTGTTGTCAGCCTGAACAAGCTCTCCCTTCCCTTTCTACTCAACGCATCTGCTACTACGTTTGCCTTCCCCGGGTGATAAAGAATCTCGCAGTCGTAATCTTTGATTAATTCCAACCACCTCCTTTGTCGCATATTGAGCTCTTTCTGTGTGAAGATATACTTCAGACTTTTGTGGTCCGTATATATCTCACATTTCTCCCCATAAAGATAGTGCCTCCAAATCTTCAGGGCAAAAACTACCGCGGCTAACTCCAAGTCGTGGGTAGGGTATCGCTTTTCATAGTCCTTCAATTGACGTGACGCATACGCAATGACCTTGCCATGCTGCATTAGAACACAACCAAGACCTCGGTGTGACGCATCACTATACACTACAAAACCTCCTGTATCATCCGGTAGGGATAACACAGGCGCCTCGCTCAATCTCTTCTTCAACTCTGTAAAGCTTTCCTCACACTTCTCCGTCCACACAAACTTCACCGTCTTCCTCGTTAGATTAGTTAACGGGGTCGCTATCTTAGAAAAGTCCTGGATAAATCGTCGATAGTACCCGGCTAACCCTAAGAAACTTCGCACCTCCGTTGGCGTCCTCGGTTGATCCCAGTTACTCACTGCTTCCACTTTCGCAGGATCCACTGAGATCCCATCTTTGTCTATCACATGCCCCAGAAATTGTACCCTTTCCATCCAAAATTCACATTTAGAAAATTTTGCGTACAACTTCTCTTTCCTCAGCGTTTCTAGTATCGCCTTCAGATGGTCGGCGTGCTCCTCTTCGGTCTTTGAATAGATTAGGATGTCGTCAATGAAAACTACCACAAACTTGTCTAAGTATGGCTTGAGAATTCGATTCATCAAATCCATAAATGCTGCTGGCGCGTTCGTCAGACCGAAAGACATCACCAAAAATTCATAGTGCCCATACCTCGTTCGAAACGCGGTCTTTGGCACGTCCTCCCTCCTCACCTTTAACTGGTGATATCCAGTCCTCAAATCTATCTTTGAGAAATGCCTCGCTCCTTGAAGTTGATCGAAAAGATCGTCGATCCTTGGCAACGGATACTTATTCTTGATTGTTGCCTTATTCAACTCTCGGTAGTCGATACAAAGCCTCATCGTTCCGTCTTTCTTCTTGACAAACAAGACCGGTGCTCCCCATGGAGACACACTTGGTTGAATATACCCATTGTCCAACAATTCTTGAAGTTGGATCAACAATTCCTTCATTTCCACTGGCGCCATGCGATACGGGGCTTTCGAAATTGGTGCTGTCCCTGGTGCTAAATCTATTGCAAACTCAATTTCCCTGTCTGGCGGTAGACCGGGTAATTCGCTTGGAAACACGTCTGGAAAGTCCTTCACTATCGGTATATCTGTTATTTCTACTCCCTCCTTCTTCGTGTCTACAATATAGGCTAAGTAGCCTACACACCCTTTTCTTAGTAACTTCTTGGCCTGCATCATCGTAAGACAACACGATCGTCTAAGCGATGTGCTACCATTAAATACTACCCTCGACCGGTTTGAGGTCCGAAGGTTCACACTTTTCTTTTGACAGTCAATTATCGCTGCATGGTTATACAACCAATCCATTCCCAGTATTACATCAAACTCTCCCAATTTAATTGGGATCAAATCTACCTTTAGGTTATGACCCCTAATCACTGCATCACAATCACGGTATATGAATTCTACGAGAATTACCTCCTCATTAGCAATTTCTATGCTCAAGGGATTATCTAGTCGTTCTTGGGGTAAATTCAATCGACTAGCAAATTCCTCAGATACAAACGAGTAGGTAGCACCCGAATCAAATAATACGTAAGCATTTATATCATTGATCGGGATAATACCTGACACCACGTCCCTCGAAGCTATAGCATCCTGGGCCGTCATGTTGAATGTCCTGGCGGTTGGTCGACTAGGCTGAACGGGCCCACCAGTCGCTGGCTTGTTGCTTCCCCCTTTGTAGCCACTTCCCCCGATGCTTCCTTTTTGGGGGCAGTCCTTGATCTGGTGCTCGGCCGATCCACAAGCGAAACATCCACGGATTTTCTTCGGATTTGGGCATTTTGGTGCCATATGTCCCTCCTTGCCGCAGTTATAGCAGACACTGCGTCCCTTCCAGCATTCTCCCAAGTGGTTTTTCCCGCATTTTGAACACGCCTCGATTCTCTTTTTGAATCCTCCCTGGTTGCTTCCGGTCGGATTATTGTTGGTACTATTGTTGTTGTTATCCCACTTTCTCTTCCCCAGGTTGCTTCCTCCGCTACTACTTCCTCCACGATGGTCGCCTCCATTTTTCTTATTCTTCCTTTCCCTGTTATATTGACTCAAGGCCTCACTTCCACCCTCAGCTATGATGGCTTTCTCTAAGAGTGCATTAAAGGTCTCGATTTGGAGCACTGACACCTTACTGTACACCCATGGCTTCAGCCCTTGTTCGAACCGTTGCGCCTTCCGCTCCTCTGTATCCACTTGGTGTGGCGCAAAGCGTGCGAGTTCATTAAATTTGGCGGCGTACTGTGCCACTGTCATATCCCCTTGCTTAAGTTCCAGGAATTTCACTTCCATCCGACTCTTCATGCTCTTCGGGAAGTAATTCTCGAAGAACAGTTCCTTGAATTTTTCCCACGGTACTACACCTTCTCCGGCCCGTTGTTGATTGGCTTCCCACCAATAGTTCGCCTCTCCCTTCAACATATAGGTGGCGAATGCAGTCTTCTGGTCCTCTCCCACGCGTGCAATGGTAAAAGCCTTCTCGGTTTCTTTAACCCAAGACTGGGCCTCTATCGGGTCAGTCGTCCCTTTGAACTCTGGGGGTCCCACACTTTTGAAGTCTTTAAAATTTGCTATCGGGACAACTGGGGGAATTGGGTTTCCGGGTCCTGCATTCCTGCCTTGGAACACTCCCTCAAGTAGGTCAGCTAGTCGTTGCATGGGGTCTGCTTGGCCTCCTTCATTATTCACTGACCCTTGAGGGGTTCGTTGAACGGGTATTCTACGTGGTGGCATCTTCTGTTTAATGGAATGAAACTAAATGTTACTATCTCACCATACCATGCAAATGTTTACCAAGTAATTTAACAATTAAACAACACATTTAATAAGGACGTTTCATTGATAAGTTAATAGCCAGTACATCATACGTGATTGTCCTATAGCACACCGCTATGAACGTCACCATTCACCCCCTAATACACAAAAGATGGGAATTTACAAACATAGTACCCTCTGTCAAGCATAAAGACTTGGGGTATACAAAACTTATCCCATACATAATACAAAAGGTCGGGATAAAATTAACAAAATCATGTACTGCTAGACACATAACTAACTAGTCTATCCAAGCATACCGCGCTCCACGGCGCGGTTATACTCCAAATGTCCCATACGGACCATCAGATCTCGGCTCAGAGTGTGGCGAGTCTGCCCCTCCTCGGCCGGATAATGCCAGACACCATCTATCCACCTACCGATAGCCGTGCTGAATGCATAGCCCATCCGGTTCATCTTCCTCCTCTTCCTTCTCACTTCACCTTCTAAGTCATCAGCTCGCTCTAAGGCGTCATCCCGCTGTTCCTCAATTTGGATGCGGTCAGTTACTTCTACCTCTAGTTGGGCTCGCAAAGCCTCCTTCTCCACCTGTAGGCTTCCCGCCCGCTGCTCGGACTGCTCTAGATTTCCTACCAGTTCTACATTCCTTGCCATGAGACGGTAGACCATAGCCCCTAACTGCACAGAGACCTCATGTCGTCCCTGAGCTTCCTGTTCCAACTCTCGGACTGTATCCTCTAGCTCGATGATGCGATCAGCATACTCCCCTAACAGATCATCTTCATATGTGGTACCATCATGGGGCACCTCTCCTGGCTCATCTAAGGAATCACTGCCTATGGGGTCTTCCTCGAAGTCCTCCTCCGGGTCTTCCTCCGGATCAGACTCCATCACATAATCCGCTTCGGCTGGGGATACTGCCGTAATAGGCTCAACTATAAGGGGTGACTCGAACACCACATGGATGTCACGTGGCTCTTCCTCCATAATTCTGCTTGGCTCGCCCATCTCTGGCATACTACAAACACAAGGCAAAACAAACAAAACCTATCAGTATCTCTTAACAAAATATAAATCCATTACATGGAATGAAAATACATTTCACGACACTACTAACTTTCTAATCGAAGTCTATATCTCGTAAACTCTACATGAGTTTTATTGCTTTCTATTTCTCTATGTTCTCCAAGGTTATAGCCTAAGGACTCTCCATTTCCTAAGGTTTATAACCTATAGCTCTGATACCAACCTGTGACGCCCCCAAATCCGGGTTACTTTAACCTCGAATTTAGTGCATCACTATGTAACTCATACACATACTATTAATAACTATTTGCGGAATAATAGAAATATTTACATTGATATAACATAAATACTCTCGTCCCAAGTCTCGATACCAATACAAATTCCTGACATAACATAATACAAAAGGTCTAATACATAAGTCTGAATACATGACATAACTTAATACATAATTTCTAAACGAGTCTTAAAACATAGCATAATCATAACATAGTGTGACAAAGCTAATTCGTGGCTTTGCCTTTGCCTTTATCCTTTCCTGAGCTCTCGCCTCTATGGGTAACCACTGAAATGTTTTAAGGAAAGCAAGGGTGAGCAACAAGTTTGCCCAGCAAGTATAACAATAAGGATAATACATAATCAAAAGTAAGATTTCTCAAGTTTTAATACAAATCTCTACTATCACTGAGGAGTCACTATGGACTAGATGAATATCAAATGAATTCAAGGATTTCAAATTGTGTCAATTGCAGGAATCACTGAGTGGCCACCATGGCACTTACCTTTTTTTTTTAGAATTAACAGTATTACACTATTAACTCCAAAACAACAGTTACAGGTACAATAGGTGATCAGCCTAAAATACCCGGCGTTATGCATAAGCCTCAAACGTTCTACTTACGCGCGTGTCGGTTCCCCGACTAAAAATATATTTTTCCCTACTATGAGGGTTGTTCATCTCTGCAAAGAGTCCGTACCAAAACAATTGGTTTGGATAGCTTTCTAAGTCATGGACGTTAGTCTAGCCGAATCAAATGGCATTGACACTCTTCGTAAACAGTTCATGCATAATGTGAACTTAAAAGCTTTAACAGTTTATGTCAATAACATATCTTGAACGCTTGTGCAAATATGAAAGATTGGCATAAGTATGGAATTCACACAATAATGTATGTATTGCGTAAATATGAACTTTGAACATTAAATAGCATTCGTAAGAATATAATCGAATGAAGTTGATAAGCTCGCCTAGAACGAGGACTAGACAAGGATTAGAAAACTTGCTCAATACACCACATTGGTGTGATTTAGGAAAATATAGAATATTTGTGCAATATCAACTGAAACAAGAATTAGAAAATCTGCACAATATACGTCTTTTGTATAAGATAAGGAACTTGCATTCAATATAGTAAATGAATGGGGTTAGAGAACTTGCCCAACACAAGGGTTAGACAAGAGTTAAAGAAGAACTTGCCTTAAGCGCTTGCTAATAACTCGACGTTAATCGTCCTTCAAAAGTCCTACACATTTAAGTACATATCCACATACCAATTAGCCACATAATTGATGTCAAATATTAGTCTACATTACTCTATAGTATTACATTCTAATTAGAAACATAATATCAAACAAGGTTACACACACTTGATACGATGTTTCGGCGTTTGTACAACGCACGCCCGATACACCTCATTTACATAAGTTTAGCATGTGCATACACTTGTCTAGTTCATCATTGATTAAAGCTAAAGGTCATTATAAACCATAATGTACAAGTTCTAGAACTTACAACAATAATTTTTAGCGTTGGAAACGTTACACGTTACATACGTGCATGTACGACGCCCTCTTTTTGCTTCCTAATGCACAATAGTCCTAAAAAATGGCCAATTTAGAAATTTGTCAAGACATTAAATTACAGTTCTAAATATTGGAGGTTGTAGTTCTACTTCTTAGCTTTCCGGATCATCTTGAATCATCCAATTTGGAGTTCGTATGAGAAAGTTATGTATGTTTTACTAAAGTAGGTCGAAGCTGTCCAGCCAACTGTTGCTCTAGCGCGGGAAGCGCCCATTTAGCCTTATGGTGGGCGCGGGACGCGCTAACCGGCAGCGTGCTCTAGGTGCCAATTGCCAGCATGCTCTGTTTTTGCTATTTTACAAAAAACCTCATAACTTCTTCATTTTAAGTCGAAATTAGGCCGTTTCGGAGGCTACGGAAAGCTTAAAACATGAACTACCAAACCCCCATGGATTCATAATCTTACAGACACTTTAATAAATCGAAATAATGGCTCCAAAGAGATTAATCCGACTATATTTCAGCAAAACTCAGAGTTAGGCTAATACATTCTTCCTCTTTGCTTCTTAGCTATCATATAAACAAGATTGTATGACTTATGACATGCTTTCATTACCAAACTAAGCAATATAACACCATTTCAACAATTAATCAAAATTAATTCTCATGACCTTTAGAGAAATCATTCTCTTAGACAATAAATCAAATAGTTGGTGGGCATGGCTTACAAACTCACATTGGGGTAGAGTTTAATTATGTTCTAGTCCAGATTTCCAAATGAAATCATTACCCACATGCCTCTAAGAACATGGCAACAATTCTCTACATCTAACACAACCAAAATAACCAACCAAAAAGCTATATTTACAACAAAGTACATAAATTGTCCAAATCAGTCCATAATTGTCCAACAGTCCATTAATGTCCATTCTTGATTCCTTATGCATAGGTTCGATTCTCATTCTTTGTTCCACTTTCATTGATCATTAAGGCTTTTACAGAGTTTAACACATTCATATATATTCATGAACTAACTAAATAATTTCAGCAACATATACTCTCATAAACAAGCAATATGAAACTCAAAACTGAAGCAACCATGGAAATGAGTTTGGTTCCAAAACACTAACCTCTTGAAGCAACTTCTAGGATGAAAATAGGATTGATAACCAGCTGCTATACCCCTTCTTCTTCTTCCTTCAAACCACCCGTGCACCAACTCTCACAACTCTCTCTAAATTTCTGGATTCTAACTTAGCAACAATGAGCAAAGGAATGGAAGGCAAGCAAGGGGTAGTATATATAGAGGGATGAACTGAGCTTCCTTGGAGGAGGGAAGGGTTAAGCATGCTTGGTGTGATCAGCTCCCCATGTATGGGAAGCTGAAGTTGGCCTCTCCCATGTGTGGGAAACTCCCCTCCCATTCTCCCAATTGTTCTTCCTCCCTTTTGCTCTCCCAAATGCAAGAATTTGCTCTACCCAAAATGTTCTCATTCCTTTGTTCCTTCTCCTCTCATCCGTGTTCTTCTTCTTCATTCAATTGCTCAGCTGATGGTTTAACCCATTTCCCTCATGGGTCATGGGTTGGGCCGTGCGTCGGGTCGTGGGTCATGGATCATGGGTTTGGGCCACCCTTAAGCAATTTGGGGCTTCTAATTAACTCCCAATTTGGCTAAAATAAAATCCAACACTTGGATTATTAATCAATTACATTAACACCATGAGAAAAATTAGAAAAGTCGAAATAAACGGAAAAAGACGTTTTTGGGGCGAATAGTGCCCACGCGAATAGTAACCCGCGAATAGAATTTTAGCGGTATTTCTCCGAAAACATTTTAATAAGTCCTATCAAATAACAACACTTAATATCATTGCAAATACATAATCTAGATTATTACATAACCTTTAAGCACATCACACAAAATAATATTAATAAAAATTCATTCATTAAATAATGATCGTAAGCGTATATTACAAAGCCATGCAAAATTCGCGGTCGTTACAGTAGGTGCGCTAGGTACTGTTTCTGGCACTCTTATAGTTAGCAATCGTGAGGCTTCCATTTTATTTGATACTGGCTCTACCCATTCGATTATTGCAAATTCTTTTGTTCGACACCTTGGTGTGTCATCTCAGTCTTTAAATTCTGATATATCTATTACTACCCCGATGAGGATTTCTATTGTTATCTCTGATTTGTATCGAGATTGTCCTATTAGTTTTGGAGATAAGATTCGTGGGGTAAATCTTTTGTCGATGGTTATGCACGATTTTGATGTGATTCTTGGAATGGACTGGTTAGATAAGCACTAAGCCACTATCGATTGTCAATCAAAGAGAATTATCTTTGGAGATTTGAAGTCCCCGGATTTCGTGTATCAAGGTTCACGACCGGGTAAGGTGGTTAAATTAATTTCAGCTCTAAAAGCTGGAAAATTGGTGGCTAGGGGTTGTGAGGGATATTTAGCATTTGTGAATGACACCTCTCTAGTAGAGTCTCGTATTGAGGATGTTCCAATTATTCGTGAATTTTTCAATGTGTTTCCTGAGAAATTGCCAGGGTTGCCACCGCAATGGGAAGTTGAGTTTACCATTGAGCTTGTTCCTGGTGCAGAGCCTATCTCTAAGGCACCGTATATGATGGCACCAATGGAATTGCAAGAGTTGAAGGAGCAGTTGCAAGAATTATTAGATCGTGGTGTATTCGACCGAGTGTTTCACCGTGGGGAGCTCCGGTTTTATTTGTAAAGAAGAAGGAAGGGTCTATGAGGTTATGTATAGATTACAGAGAGTTAAACAAGATTACCATCAGGAATCGATACCCTTTACCGAGGATTGATGATTTATTTGACCAACTTCAAGGGGCGAAGTATTTTTCGAAAATAGACTTGAGATCGGGTTATCATCAATTGAGGGTGAGAGATGAAGATGTCTCTAAGACAGCTTTTCGTACTCGCTATGGGCATTACGAGTTTCTGGTGATGTCATTCGGGTTGGCTAATGCTCCGACGGTGTTTATGGATTTGATGAATCGTTTAGGGAGTACTTGGACAAATTTGTCATTGTCCTTATTGATGACATTTTGATTTACTCTAAGTCTAAGGAGGAGCATGAGTGACATCTTTGCATAGTTTTGGGAATTTTACGAAAAGAGAGATTATATACTAAATTCTCCAAATGCGAGTTTTGGTTAGAGCAGGTTATATTTATGGGCCACATTGTGTTTGCTGAAGGCATTAAGGTGGATCCTGCGAAGGTTGAAGCTATCACTAAATGGTCGAGACCTACTACGGTGACGGAGGTCAGGAGTTTTTTGGGTTTGCCAGGGTATTATAGGCGATTTGTAGAAGGGTTCTCTTTACTTGCCTTGTCATTGACTCGGTTGATGAGAAATGGCACGAAGCTTGTGTGGAATGAGGACCGCGAGAAGAGTTTTGAGGAGTTGAAGAAACGACTTGTGATAGCTCCAATACTTACATTGCCATCAGGGACATGAGGTTACCAAATTTATAGTGATGCTTCTAAGAAGGGTTTGGGGTGTGTTTTGATGCAGCACGGTAAGGTGATTGCTTATGCTTCTAGGCAACTTAAACCTTATGAGGTGAACTACCCCACTCATGATTTGGAGTTGGTAGCAGTAATATTTGCTTTAAAAATTTGGAGGCACTATTTGTATGGCGAGACTTGTGATATCTTCACCGATCACAAAAGTCTTAAGTACATCTTCACTCAGAAGGAGCTCAATATGAGGCAGAGGCGTTGGTTGGAGCTTCTCAAAGATTATGACGCTAGAATTCAATATCACCCTGGGAAGGCGAATGTAGTTGCAGATGCGCTTAGCCGAAAGAGTTCAAGGAGTGTAGCAGCCCTTATTACACAACCACAACTTATTTCAGATATGGAACGGTTGGAGTTGGAGTTGTATGTACAAGGTGCAGATGGGCTTTTAGCAGGTATGAGAGTGGAGCCCTCTCTTATCTCGAGGGTTAAGGAAGCTCAAAAAGAAGATGACGAGTTATGGGCTATAGCGCAAAATTTGGAAGGGGGAAAGCAACTTGAGTTTCGTATTGATGACCATTGTATGATTTGGTTGGGTAAGCAGTTGTGTGTACCATCAGATCCAACTATTCGGGTGGCAGTATTGGCTGAGGCTCATAGTTCACCATTTTCTATTCATCCGGAATTTACGAAGATGTATAGGGATTTAAAGAAGAATTTTTGGTGGAATGGGATGAAGCGAGATGTGGCTAAATATGTGGGAAGGTGTCTTACTTGTCAGCAGGTGAAAATTGAACATCAACGTGCTAGTGGATTACTGCAACAATTAGATATTCCTGTTTGGAAGTGGGAGGATATTACAATAGATTTTGTGACTGGGTTGCCAAAAACTTTCAGGAAGAATGATGTTATTTGGATTGTAGTAGATCGATTGACCAAATCAGCTCACTTCTTAGCTATCCAGGAGGGTTATTCTGTAGACAAGTTAGAACAAATCTTTCAACAGGAGGTTGTTAGACTTCATGGGACTCCAGTGTCAATTGTTTTAGATCGAGACCCACGGTTCACTTCACGGTTCTGGAAAGGGTTTCAGCGAGCTTGGGGCACTCGACTAAAATACAGCACTTCTTTCCATCCACAAACTGATGGGCAATCTGAGATGACTATCCAGACTTTAGAGGATATGTTGAGGTCTTGCGCATTAGAATGGTTGGGTAATTGGGATGATTTCGTGAGCCTTATTGAGTTTGCTTATAACAATAGCTGGCATGTAAGTATTGATATGGCTCCGTTTGAGGCATTGTATGGTAGAAAGTGTCGAACACTAACTTGTTGGGATGAGGTTGGCGAGAAGGCCATAGAAGAGCCTGAGTTAGTTCAAATCACTACGGAGAAGGTAGCCGTGGCTAAGGAGAAATTAAGGTTTGCTCGATCTCGGCAAAAGAGTTATGTTGATAAGCACAGGCGGACTTTAGAATTCAAACTTGGTGAACATGTATTTTTGAAGGTTTCTCCTTGGAAGGGTATTCGACGATTTGGATTGAAAGGTAAACTCAGTCCGCGTTATATTGGGTCATTTGAGATTCTTGAAAGGGTCGGCGAAGTGGCATATCGGTTAGCTCTGCCTCCACAATTAGTTCATGTGCATAATTTGTTCCATGTGTCGGTGTTGAGAAGTTATCATTATCATCCGTTGCATGTGGTATAATATCCATTCGATAAGATTCGGAAGGATCTTACTTGCGAGGAACAAGCCGAGAAAATTTTAGATCGTCAAGAACGGATTATGAGGAGGAAAACAATTTCGTTTGTTAAAGTTTTGTGAAAAAATCATTCGGAACGAGAGGCAACTTGGGAGATGGAGGAGTCTATCCGGGCGGAGTATCCGCATCTTTTTGATAATTAGGCATGTTCCTTTTCTTTTGATTCCGGGGACAGAATCCTTTTTAAGGGGGAAGTAATGTAATACCCATGTTTTTGTTTTTGTCCCACATCGCCCAACCACTAAAGCTCCTCCCCTTTCTTTACCTATAAATATATAACTAACCTTTTATTTTAAACTATTAACACTAAGGTTTTTCCTATTTTGAGAAAACCTTTTTGTGTGAAGTCCTTTTGGTAAGGATCTCCTTAGTTAAAATTTTCAGTATCGAGGGCATAGGCAGACTACGAATCTCATAATTTTGGTTATGTTCTTTTCTCTTTCTTGTGTATTTATTTAATTTAATTTTCTGTATTATTATTATTATTATTATTATTCTATAACTTTAATTAGTATATTTTAGTTAGTTTGTTAGTTAATATTTTGGTATTATTTTGGCTAGCTATTAAGTATCTCAATTATAAGAAAATGTTCTCTTTAATTTATTAATCTAATAAAATAATATGGATGGTTCAATATATGCATAAAAATAATTAAATACTAATATTGTAGTATTTAATAAAATGTATTATTTTGGTGAATAAATTATATTGAGCAAGTCTAACCAATTGCATCTGTAATTGTGGGTATTGCATTGCGTACTCCAGGTACAGATTCCGTACTCTTTCCGCAATACTCTTGTGAAATTTAATTAATTCGTTTTGTTCCTCGTTTCGAATTCTGTTATTATTTCACATAATTGTTTCTTGTGAAATTAATATAATAGTTTTATTTTAGTGTTGATACATAGAACTCGTATTTGTACTCTTTGAGTAGATTTATCATGTCTTGTATTATTTTGATATTTGTAGAGATGTATATGTCAATATATTTTGGAGGCTTGTATCGATGATTTGTTTGTTTTGACATATACATATTAGAACCCTATTTTTTTGTTGGTATTATGTCGCATGTGTTGTGACCTTATATCTTTGTTAGAATATACCGTAGGGTATACTTGAGCTAAAACCACCTGTGGGGGTAGCACAGGCATGTCCTCTTGGCACCGAGGCATGACACTTTCCGTGGTAGTGTGATCAGTCTACGCCGTCTCCGTTTTGTACTCCGATGGGAGTTGGCCATTTGGTGATTTGTTGTGGAAGGCGTATAGGTCGACCCTAGTTTTCTGTTTTGTCTTGTTCTGCGGATTGGTGATGTTGTGCCAAACACACCTTCCGATTTTGCATGCATTTGGATTCGCGGTCCAATGTGTGATTGCCTATGTGGCATTACTTTGATTGCTTGTGTGACATTATTTGACTTGCCTGTGTGGTAAGGTATATTTCTGAGCTCGGTATGAAATAACACCCTGCCATTTCTTAAGACTATTAGGTTATTGTGATACAGCTAAGTTCAGTTTAGTTGATTTTGTTATTCATTTCAGTTCAGTTCATAATTCTCTACTCTATATCCGTACTGGGCATTTGGCTCATGGTGTGTTTTTCTTCCGGCAGGTATTTAAGGGGATCATGGACAAGTGTGATGAGAGCTCTTCACCTAAATGGTTTAGATATTTTGGTTATGTTTTGATGTTTGGGTCTCTGTTTAGAGATGTATTGAACCTTTATTATGATTAGAATGTACTAAACAGTATGTATTTTGAGCCGGTTGGACAGTTATTAATATCTCTTTAGACCAATTTTTTGCGGTTTATAATTTTGATATTAGTTTATATTTCTGTTGTATTTGTGTGTAGCCTCCCTTCCTATTTTTGGAAAGGGCCGGGTGTTACACATGTATTAATAAATAAAGAAGTAAAAGAAAAAACAATTGATGGAGGGAATTGGAAAGTTCAGGCTTAATATAAAAAAAATGGAAAAGTGAAAGCAACATGGGAGTCAAACTGACAACCCATTTGCCAGTAAAATTTTGGATAGTGCATCATGATATGATATGAACCAATCACCTGCCAAAAGGATTTTATTAATAAATTAATATACCGAGGAGCATTTCACAAGCAAGCATGTATAGTGATTGCATTTGTTTTAGTTAAAGGTGTGTGTTTATTATTATTCTATTATTCTTTTGTGTCGGGTATTACTGTGATTGGAATGGCGTATTATGCAGCCACCGCCATCCTGACAGAGTAACAACCTTGAATCTAACTTCCCAAGGCCTTGTGGGAACACTCTCACCTCACATAGGAAACCTCTCCTTCCTCAGGGCCATTTATCTACAAGCAAATAGTTTTCATGGCCAAATCCCACCAGATATTGGTAGCTTGTTCCGACTTCAGCATATTGAGTTTGCCAACAACTCATTTGATGGAGAAATACCCAAAAACCTTTCACGCTGCCAAAATCTCAAGTATCTCAGTTTGATTGACAATAGTCTCACCGGAAGCATTCTGCCTGAGCTAGGATCTTTGCTGAAGCTTGAAGCTTTGGGCTTGGCCAAGAACAAACTTTCAGGAACTATCCCTCCTTCCATTGGAAACCTATCATCTCTTAACCAGTTTTCTATAGAGTCCTGTGGTTTGCATGGCAAAATTCCTGAGGAAATTGCACAGATTAGAGGCTTGAGATTTGTTCAGTTTGCAGAGAATAATCTATCGGGCAAGATCCCCTCTGGCCTCTATAACATATCTTCTATTTATTACTTGGCAATGGGAAGTAACCGACTTGAAGGAACCATTCCTCCTGATATAGGCCTCAAACTTCCTAATCTCGAGTTTTTTAAGCTTTGGATTTAATCGTTTTACAGGGATGATCCCTTCTTCACTGATGAATGCATCAAAGCTCCAGTATTTAGTCCTGATTGAAAACAATTTGACCGGACCAGTACCAAGAGATCTGGGAAAGCTTCAGAATCTTCGAGGTATTTGGTTATCCTATAATCAGTTGCAGGATGATTTCAGTTTCGTTACTTGTTTAACAAATTGCTCCTTTTTGAAGACTATTGAGGTTGACAGAAATCTCTTCAAAGGTTCATTGCCCAGCTCCGTAGCCAATCTCTCCAAAGAGATGAGCTACCTCAGTATGCAAGCTAATCAACTGCATGGAAATATTCCTTCAGGTATCGAAAATCTCCTCAATCTCGACACCTTGAGAATGTCAGAAAATTATCTTACTGGCCCTCTTCCCTCCGGCATTGGAAAACTGTATAAACTTCAAGACCTATATCTGGGGGAGAACAGTTTCACAGGAGAGCTACCATCTTCAATTGGTAACTTGACTTTGTTGAATCTTCTGTACTTGAATCAGAACAATATCACTGGAAGCATACCTTCAAGTCTTGGCAATTGTCAAAACTTGCTGGAATTGTTTCTATCCAATAATAGTCTTAGTGGTTCGATACCGCGAGAGTTGCTGAATATTTCAAGCATCTCAATTTACTTCAGTTTAGGCCACAATGCTCTTACGGGATCTCTACCATCGGAAGTTGGGTCTTTCAGAGATCTTGTAGTGTTTGATGTCTCTAACAATAGATTGTCAGGGAAAATCCCTAGTTCTCTTAGATATTGTGTGGGCTTGGAAAAACTTTACTTGCAGGAAAATTCATTCGAAGGACAAATTCCTGAAGACTTGGGGTTTTTAAGGGGTTTAGAGCTTTTGGACCTTTCACACAATAACTTGTCAGGCACTATCCCGACAAATTTAAGAGCGCTAGTTCGACTGCAAACATTAAATCTGTCCTTCAATGAGCTAGAAGGGGAAGTCCCAATAGGAGGAGTGTTTGAAAATGCAAGTGCAATTTCAGTTATTGGGAACGTTGGGCTGTGTGGAGGTATTGCAGACCTAAAGCTTTCTCCTTGCCCATCGGTAAAATCCAAAAAGAATGTAGCCGTCGTGATAATCCCCGTGGTTTTTGGAGTGTTTGGGTTTTTAGCTGCCTTAATTTGCTTAGTTATATTTATTTACCGACGAAGAATGTCAAGAAAGAAAGGCTCTCTTGTGCCATCATTCAATAACCAATTGTTGAGGCTTTCTTATGGAGAGCTCCTAAAGGCAACAGATGGATTCTCGAATGCTTATTTAATTGGTGTTGGGGGTTATTCTTCTGTGTACAAAGGGATTCTTGATCAAGATCAATTAGTGGTTGCAGTGAAGGTGCTTAATCTTAATCTCCGCGGAGCTTCTAAGAGTTTCATGTCCGAATGCAAAGCCTTAAGATCCACAAGGCATCGGAATCTCTTGAAGATATTGAGCGCCTGTTCTAGTGTGGATTTTCAAGGTAATGACTTCAAAGCCTTGGTGTATGAGTTCAAGACTAATGGGAGCTTGGAAAACTGGTTGCATCAAGAAAGAGTTGGTGATGAAGGGCAGCAAGAAGAGCCAAGAAATCTTAAATTAGTTCAAAGGCTTGACATTGCCATCGATATTGCTGCCGGACTCGAGTATCTTCATCATGGCGGTGAGTCTAGAATCGTTCATGGTGATCTCAAGCCTAGTAATGTTCTTTTGGATCATGAAATGACTGCCCAAATTGGAGATTTCGGGTTGGCTAAAGTTATATCAATGTTTTTAAATGGAAAACACACTAATTTAGTTGCAGTCAATGGTACTATAGGCTATGTCGCTCCAGGTACAGTTCTCTCTTATTTCTTTGAAATTATATCATGAAATAGTAGATACGATTAAAAAATAGTCCCCTTGTAAAATTTAAAAATTGCAAGACCCTTTATATAGACAATTACCAAATCCTAGTTTAATATTACAAGTCATTTACTTATTTACTCAAAACTATTCGAACATGCTAATCCGATAGTACTTTGCTGCGTAATATATTTCAAACTCTCCTAATATTTCTATGAATAAATCTTCATATTCTGCACATGCTACTGCCAATTACTTATTTCTTGGGCCAGATGCATAAATTTATACTAGTCAGCATGAAAAGCTGGTTGGATCTATTATGACTCTTATTATGACTCATTCATATTTGCACCCTTGTAAAACCTTTGTTGGTTCAGTGTATTGATTATATTTATAAGCATGATATGATAGTTGGATGCATGAATATTTTTTGGTTGTGACATGGTTTAATTGTCCTCATTCAGTCATGATACATTGGATATGTAAACTAGTAGGTGGCAGGTGGGGTAGCTGCCCCTCCCAAGTTTTTCCAAATTTTACTTTGTACTTACTAGATTTTTGGTAATTATATAAATATATGAATTTGAAATTTGACACTACAAAATCTTCAAATATCTTACAAGCCCCAATTTATTTATTTTTAATCTCCACCGCTACAAAAAAAAATTTTACATACACTTGTAAGTTCAAATTAGAATTGCTTTCCTCCAAAACACACTTTTACATTCACAAGAAGAAATGAGTAGTAAAGAAAAAATTATGGTTCGTCTCCTTTACTTCTTGCTAATTGCTTGGTTTGACATTTTTCCCCGCCTCGCTCTTTGTGGGACAAGTTTAGGAGGGTTAGGGTCGGGTGTGGTATTTAAGTAAATCTCCCCAACTCACCCTAATCAAATGATAGGTTATTAAAATACCCTTTATACATGTATGTGTGTGTATATGTGTGTGTGGGCTAGTCATAGCTAACCTTACACTATAGATACACAATGAAATTTTTGTCTTTTAATTATTTTTATTAATGGCATTACAAACATTTTACTTTTTTGTAACCAAATATTAAACAATTTGGGTCTGAACTTGATCATAATCAAGTTTGGTTGTAGCAAGCTACATATTCTCTTGTCCATATGTATATATTTAACTTTATCTTCTCGTAATTCTATCTTCTTTTATATTTTGATAAAGTTTTATAATTTATTTTGTTTATAGTTGGCCGTCTACCTAATGATACTATATGATGTTCTAAAATTTTAGCACGACAAAATTCTTTTAATTTTTTGGCTCCATTTGGTGCTTGTGCCTTCAATGAAAAAAATTGACATGGCCATCGTGGCGTGGCGAGGCGGTGTGGAGTGGTAGGTATTTCTTAGCCTGTGAGGCTGGGAAGGGTCAACCCATACTACACCGTTCCGTTGCCATGTCTACTAGTGGGTGATATCAAAACGACCAATTAGTGTATTTATACTAGTGTGATTTCAGGTTATATGAAGGTCGCTATTTGCTTGTAGATAATTATTAAGCAAGCAAACTGTTAGTACTGAAAGAACATCAATCGATTTGAAGTATCATTTATTTTATGACAATAAGTTATCATTTATTTGCTTGTAAAGTTAGTGTTTTACACTATTGAATAATAACACCCAGGAAATTTATGAGATTATAAAGAGATTTGAATTGTATTAACATATCATGGCAAAATTGTTTAATTACTTGAAATCCCTTATGCTACGTTTGGATTGAAGGAATGAAATGAAGAGTGGAATGATTCATTTCATTCTAGTTGGAATGATTTATTCCATATGCTCTCTCTCCCTCAAAGAACCAAACACAATTTTTTTCATTCCAATCGCAACCAAACACAATTTTGTTCATTTCATAAGAATGAGTCATTTCATTCTCCCTCCTATTCCACCGATTCAAACGTAGCATTAGTTTTCTTCTAAATTCCTTGCATGGCATATTGTTATTGTAGGGCATAGAACACTAGTTTTACAAGCCATCCGCATATAATTTATTCTCATCTAAGCATTTCTTACCTCCGAAACATCTAAATTCTAAATCTTTCCCTAAATTAGATGTTGATAATTCTGCATTGTTAACACATGAATTGTTGCAGAGTACGGGATGGGTGGCATGGTTTCCACACAAGGAGATGTATACAGTTACGGAATTCTTCTACTGGAGATGATCACAAACAAAAGACCAACCAGTGACGAGTTTACGGATGGTATAAATAGCTTTGTTAAAAGTGCTTTACCGGACAGAGCGATGAGGATTGCAGATCCATGCATTACTTTGGAACATAACACTGCGGCGAGTTGGATAAACGACTGCATTTGCTCAATATTGAGTATCGGAGTTGCATGTTCAGTGGAAGTTCCAAGAGACCGTATGGGGATGGGGGATGTAGTTAATAAGTTGCTCAAGGTGAAAAGGATTTACACACAGGAGCTGTTGAGGCAATCCCAAGTTTAGAAAGTAGAAAGTAGGATGGATTGATTTGTTCAAGAAAATTTCCAGTATTTGCTATATTACATGATCAAGTGATGCGGTGTCGTCCTGTGTTCCAACTCAAAAGAATGTTTTTAATATTGCATGATTCAAACTATTTTGTGGTACTGCAATTTTAATAATACTTCCTGTTTCATTTCAACACTTATTTAGTTGCTCTTTATTAGGAGGGTTTGACTTTTGATTGTTCGGAGTGTTACATACAATGGAAACAAATAGAGTAATGAATTTCCAGAAGCATTGGAGGACTTTTGATTTAACTAAGGAAAATAACTCGTATACATCCAAAACAGCTCCATCCGGAATTTGGATTCCGTATCTTTAAATGTTAAGCAAATTAGATTCTTGTTTTAGGCCAGGTCAATGTTCTGCTGGAGATTAGATTCTTGTCCAAGGTCCAATATAACCGCAGAAGCGCCGGCACAAAGTCCAAGTCCAAGTAAGGTGGCTTCTCGTCGCTATACTAGAAAACGATGTATTGTGATACTGCTTCTTAAATACTCCAATGTTTTTTATTTTTGTTTTTTTTTCTTCTGTATATTTTCTTTTGTGCCTTTTTCATGTTTCTAGAAGTTATATAGTTTAGAGTGTTAAACCAATTTCTTATCAAAGTCTGGGTGTAAAGGATACTTCAGTGTTCTTTTTAAAGATATATTGGTAAAATTTTAAAATTTCAATTTTTTTTTAACTCGCATTGTAACATTTTAACTGGCTAAATGGTCGGATAATAAAGCAAATTATTACTTAAAATTTAATAGGCTTTTAAATTAAAAATAAAATAATCGATTTTGAACTTGAAACATATGGTACAAACTTGTATACACATACTAAGTTACTATGCTAAAATATATGGTTATTCATTTTTTTTCCTTCTCAAAATTGTTTAAACATGGTTACAAAAAAGTGATTACGAAATGATGCGTCAAAAATATAATTAATTATGATTCAAAATAAAAACTTAATGAGTAATGGTACGGTAACAAAAGTTTGTTACAAAAGAAAAAAATATAAAATAATGTATCTGATTATAATTAATGGACTGTCATCACACATGATTGACTCTAATAATTATAATCAATAAATATTATCCAAATCATTTTGTATCTATTTTATATCTAATGTTTTGTCTCATAATTTTGTATGTACTTTTAATAACGATTTTCTAATCACCAAAACACTCTTAATAATCTTGTATGTACTCATAATTGCATACAAAATGTATGTGGCAATGGGGAAGAAGAAATATTGGAAAAGGGATGAATATTATGCGAATCCTTCATCTTAGTAATTGTAATTTGAGAAGAAAGACGCTAGATTTTGAACACACAAGTAATTGGAGTTTTCAGCTGCGGATTCTCCTTTGTATAGAGGTTTACAGCTCAAAAGAAGTTCATAAAGAGGTAAAAATTGAGGCAATTTTTGCATCTTAATGTAGCTTGCTTCGTTAATCCAATCGAATGCATTTAATTTCTGCATGATTTGTCTAATTGCGTGGGGATTTCTCTATGAATCATCACCATCTTTGTATTATGCATATGTACCCTCAGAGCATCTCCAACAGTAGCAGTAAAAAAAACTCTTCACATTGAAGTTTGTTGACCTACGTGACAATTTGACGAGCATTATTTGCTACTTTAATATTTTGTGTCTCATCAGTCTCTTCAATTCAATTAATGTAGTATTTGACTTAAAACAATAATAATTGATAATATTTGAAATAATTAATAACATTTATTTTTTAAAAAGATAACATTCTAGAAAATAAATTATATTTAAAAAGCAATATTTAATTAAAACTAAATTATTGGATAAATTTTTAATTCATGTGATTATCCAGAGGGTCATATTGGATAAATCAGATGGTCATAATTAACTTGATTATCCAAAGGGTAATCAAAATAATATTTTATCCAATATGATAAATAAATAAATAACAAGGAATGATATTAAATTTTAAAATGAGTTGTACATCAAACTCATCAAGCAAAATAAATGTTTTTAGCCTTTTTCATATGATTTTGATTCTCCCAAAACAAGATAAATGTTTTGAATAGGCAAATTCAACTTAACAGTCCTGAAGAGAGAGAATAAGGTTGCAGATTTGATAACTTAGTTTGGAGAGGCTGTTGGAGATAATTTTTCTAATGTGACTCACCTATTTGAGTATTTCAAAGTGGTTGAAGAGATTATTGGAGATGCTCTTACGTATAGTTTAATGAATGTATTGCCCGTTTTAAAATTTTATTTTTAATTTTAGAAAGAAATGAGTGTCTGCACACGAGATTAAAACAAAATTCCACTGGTTAATTGTCTTGGACTATTGACTCAAGGGATAAGGTTGCAATTAGTATTCAACTATCAACAGAGATGGTGGGCATGGCAGTTAAAGCCTTCACATTAGCGCATAATATTTTACAAAACTATTTGATAGACCTGACTATTTCAAATAATGAAAGATTCTGAACACAAAAATATATATTTATATTCCAACAAACAATACACTTATTTATATAATTAAGTAACTCCAAGAATATCAAAGCAATGAGTTGAACCGTCATACTTTCCCTTCTTTTCTTCATAAAACTGTCACACCATTAGATTAGGGCAAATCTTGTTTTATACTATATATATATATATATATATATATATATATATATATATATATATATATATATATATATATATATATATATATATATATGGGTTCTCTTCAATTTTCTTACTTCTAAAATTACCTTAGAATCAATATATAACCGCTATTTATTCAAGTGAAAGTTGTCAAAATAGACCAGCTTAATTTAATTTAAATACATTAGAAATTTACTTTGCACAACGGTGAATACTAAAAGATAAAGCTAGTTTTCCTTATTCCAAATATCTTTATCACACTTGACTTTGTTGTATTTTGGATCAAATTATGTGTATTTCAAAAACAAAACATTGTGTTTTCAAACTTTTCAAAGAACTTGTGAAAATTCTAACTGCTGCATTGGAAACAAAAATGAAACTTTCGCATTCACGCTCATGAGATGGACCGCCTCACTGTAATTCTTCAGCATTATAATTCTTCTACATTCAATTTTTTTAGCACCGAGATAATATCCCCACATTTATTATTCTTTTTAATTATTCTTGTTGCAGAATCTGTTAATTGTATCTTTACTGCTTATAATTTGATTATTTAGAAGAACAAATTTCTGTACTTTAACATCCACATGAGACCCCTCTATGAATATTGAACTATATATTTAAGAAAGGATATGGTATGAGTAGAACGTCACTAATCCAAAATTCGAATATTTGTACCTTGAATATTCATTCATTTAATTTTCTACTAAATAAAATTATGTGCGTTTTGTTGCAAATTTGATCATGAAAGGAACAGAAAATTGAAATGAAATGAGAAGGTTAAAAACATTAAGGGGGCGGCAAAAGTATGAAGTATGGTTAACCAATATTGTAACACCCCTTCACGAATGGTTGGAAAGGAAGGTCAAGTACAACAGGACTAACAAAATAAATTAATAGCTCTATGGCTCAAAATATAATTCCAATAATAATAATCTCCATAAGTCAACCGGTTCAAATCACAATTTAAAAATATTTATTACAACTCCAATAACTGAATATCTCCATAACACAAATCAAAATACCAAAACCTAAACAAAATATCTAAACCACTTGGATAAAAGGAAATTCTCGTCACACTTACCCTTGATCCTCCTGATTACCTGCCGGAAGGAAAAACAAAACAGAACAGAAAACTAGGGTCGACCTATACGCCTCCCACAACAAATCACCAAATGGCCAACTCCCATCGGAGCACAAAACGGGGACGTCGTGGACTGATCACACTGCCACGGAAAGTGTCATGCCTCGGTGCCAAGAAGACATGCATGTGGTACCCCCACAGGTGGTTATAACTCAAGTATACCCTACGGTATATTCTAACAAAGATATGATGAGGTCACAACACATGCGACATAATACCAACAAAAAATGGGGTTCTAATATGTATATGTCAAAACAAACAACTCATCGATACAAGCCTCCAAAATATATTGACATATACATTTCTACAAATAACAAAATAATACTAGACATGATAATCCAACTCAAAGAGTACAAATACGAATTCTATGTATCAACATAAAATAAAACTATTATATTAATTTCACAAGAAACAATTATGTGAAATAATAACAGAATTCGAAACGAGGAACAAAACGAATTAATTAAATTTCACAAGAGTATTGTTGAAGGAGTACGGAATCCGTACCTGGATTAAGTAATGTAATACCCAAAATTTATATTCAAAATTCGACTCGTTAAATCCTTCCGTCCAAACTAAACAAAAAGAATAAATAACTTATAAATTTAAAGAGTTATATAATATTATATAACAATGTCCCTGAAGGTCACTTATTGTTGAACAAAATCATATACCCAAGTTAAAGTCAATTAACCAATATATTAAACATGCTTAAAACCCTCTGTCTATGATTTCATTTTTGCAAATAGTAAACTCAACAACACATGTGTGTGTGTGAACTCAGCTTTTGTTGTTGTACTGCTACCACACACACACTGAGTAACCCTCATGGATAGCCGAGAAGTGTGCCGATTTGGTCAACCGGTCCACCACAACCCAAATGGCATCATTCTTCCTGAAAGTCTTCGGCAAACCAGTCACGAAGTCCATCGTGATATCCTCCCACTTCCAAACTGGTATGTCTAACTGTTGCAGTAAACCACTAGTTCGTTGATGTTTTATCTTCACTTGTTGACAAGTGAGACACTTACCCACATATTCAGCCACGTCTCGCTTCATCCCATTCCACCAAAAATTCTCCTTCAAATCCCTGTACATCTTTGTGGAACCTGGATGAATAGAAAATGGCGAACTATGAGCCTCACCTAACACGGCTTCCCGAATGGTTGAATCTGACGGTACACACAACCGCTTACCCAACCAAATCACACTGTGGTCATCAATACGAAACTCGGGTTACTTGCCCTCCTCTAGATTTTGCGTCATACCCCACAATTCTCCATCTTCCTTCTGAGCTTCTTTAACCCGTGAGATAAAAGATGGCTCCACTCTCATACCTACCAAAAGCCCATCTGATCCTTGCACATAAAACTCCAACTCTTGTCGTTCCATATCCGAAATAAGTTGAGGTTGTGTAATAAGGGTTGCTACATTCCCTGAATTCTTTTGGCTAAGAGCATCTGCAACCACATTTGCCTTCCCCGGGTGATACTGTATTCTCGCATCATAATCTTTTAGAAGCTCCAACCAACGTCTCTGCCTCATGTTAAGCTCCTTTTGAGTGAAAATGTATTTAAGACTTTTGTGATCGGTGAAGATATCACAAGTCTCTCCATACAAATAGTGCCTCCAAAATTTTAAGGCAAAGATTATTGCTGCCAACTCCAAATCATGAGTAGGGTAGTTCACCTCATAAGGTTTAAGCTGCCTAAAAGCATAAGCAAACACCTTACCGTGTTGCATCAAAACACACCCTAAACCTTTCTTAGAAGCATCACTATAAATCTGATAACCTCCTGTCCCCGACGGCAATGTAAGTATTGGAGC
This sequence comes from Aralia elata, assembly GCA_034770075.1. NCBI lineage: Eukaryota > Viridiplantae > Streptophyta > Magnoliopsida > Apiales > Araliaceae > Aralia > Aralia elata. The sequence goes on along the minus strand of CM068378.1, from coordinate 73,784,290 downwards.
TATCACAAGTTGCTTCTTCAACTCCTCAAAACTCTTCTCAAGTTCCTCATTCCACACAAACTTCGCGCCCTTTCTCAACAACTGAGTCAATGACAAGGCAAGTAAAGAGAACCCTTCTACAAATCGTCTATAGTACCCTGCCGAACCCAAGAAACTCCTAACTTCTGTCACCGTAGTAGGTCTCGGCCATTTAGTGATAGCCTCAACCTTCGCAGGATCCACCTTAATGCCTTCAGCAGACACAACGTGGCCCAAAAATGTAACCGGCTCCAACCAAAACTCGCATTTAGAGAATTTAGCATATAACTTCTCTTTTTGTAAAATTCCTAAAACTATACGAAGATGTTCCTCATGCTCCTCCCTAGACTTGGAGTAAACCAAAATGTCATCGATAAAGACAATAACATATTGGTCCAAATACTCTATGAACACCCGATTCGTCAAATCCATAAATACCGCCATTAACCCAAATGACATCACCAGAAACTCGTAATGCCCATAGCGAGTGCGCAAAGCTGTCTTAGGGATATCCTTATCCCTTACCCTCAACTGATGATAACCCAACCTCAAATCTATCTTTGAAAAATACTTCGCCCCCTGAAGTTGGTCAAACAAGTCATCAATCCTCGGCAATGGATACCGATTCCTGATGGTAATCTTGTTCAACTCCCTGTAGTCTTTGCACAACCTCATAGATCCATCTTTCTTCTTTACAAATAAAACCGGAGCACCCCACGGTGAAACACTAGGCCGAATTACACCACGATCTAGCAGCTCCTGCAATTGCTCCTTTAACTCTTGTAATTCCAACGGTGACATCCTATACGGCGCCTTAGAGATAGGCTCCGCACCAGGAACAAGCTCGATGGTAAATTCAACTTCCCGCTGTGGTGGCAACCCTGACAATTCCTCAAGAAATACATCAGAAAAATCACGAACAACTGGAACATCCTCAATACGAGACTCACTCATAGAGGTATCAATCACAAACTCCAATTACCCCGCACAACCCTTTGTCATCAACTTCCCAGCCTTCAAAGTTGAGATCAACTTCACCACTCTACTTGGTTGTGAATCCTGAAACACAAACTCCGAAGACTTCACATCTCCAAATATAACTTTCTTCGCCTGGAAATCGATAGTGGCCTGGTGCTTATCCAACCAGTCCATCCTAAGAATAACATCGAAATTGTGCATACTTATCGGAAAAAGATTAGCCCTACGAATCTTACCTCCAAAACTGATCGGGCATTCTCGATATAAATCAGAAATAACTACAGAAGTCCCCATCGGGGTAGCAATAGATATAACAAAATCTAAAGACTGAGGTGGCACACCAAGGTGCCAAACAAAAGACTGAGCTACAACTGAATGAGTAGAACCAGTATCAAATAAAACAGAAGCCTCACGATTGCCAACTAAAAGAGTACCAGAAATAATACCTGATGCCTGGTTATATGTCATGGCAAACACTCGACCACCCTGACGTTGACCTCCATTGTCACCATTATTACTGCCTCCACCATTACCACATGGCCCAGTACAATCTCTAGCAATATGACTCATCTGTCCACACAAGAAGCATACACCAGAAACTCTATGGCACTGCCTCCACGGATGATTACCCCAAGTAGCACAAGGAACAATCGGAATAAGATTAGGGTTACCCCCATTAGTTGGTCCTGGGTAACGACCCTGATTCTACCCTTGTTGACGATTCTGCCACTGCTGGCGATTCTGATCTTGCTAGGGTAGTTGAAGTTGACGATTCTGCCCCTTCTAAGGCAATTGTTGATAATCCTTGTTCTAATTTTGACCTCGCCGTTGCCCCTGCTGACCACTACTGTTCCTGTTCCATTGACCACCTTGATTCCTCCCATGTTGACTCGAAGCTTGACCCTGCTGATCATCTCTGTCTCTCTTCCGACTCCCTTCCAGTTTAGAAGACCGAAAGTCTTGTCGCTCCATCTCAATATTTTTGGCTGCATTAGCCATTGCTGACACATCCGCAAATTTGTTGTTAATGAGATTTTGATGATACTTATAATGAATTCTCCACTTAAACTTCTTTGCTTGTTCCGCTGCAGTCCCTGCAGAGGTTCCCGCAAAGCCTGCTAACCTGATGAATCTCGTCATAAAGTCCATGATGGATTCATCATCTTTCTGCTGAATAGACAGATACTCTCTACCATAGGCCTCTTTATCAACAGCTGGGAAGTACTGTTGATAAAAGACCTCACAAAACTCTACCTAACTAAGTGTCTCAGCATAACCATCACCCTTTATTGTTTTCATCGTCTTCCATCACCTATGTGCATCCCCTTCTAGCTTATAAGCTGCAAGCAACACTTTATGATTATCCGAGCACCCCAACACATCAAAAATCTTTTCCAGATGACCCATCCAATTCTCTGCATCAATTGGAGTCGGAGCTGAACAAAATGAACGTGGTTTCTGCTTCTGAAACCTTTCTAACCATACATGCATTGGAACCACAGGTTGATCAAGACCAACTGCATTCCCTTCATCTCTATTTACGTGTGAGCCATTAATTCCTGGGTTCCCTTGCTCAGGATTTTCTGGCGACTGCTGCATTACCTGAAAGACATGTGCCACCAATTGCGGTAAGGCCTGATTAACTGTCTGTTCACCAAGGCAGCCAATTGAGCATTGATCTGATTATTCGGTTGCTCATTAGGTTGCGCACCGGGCTAGCCATCACTACTTCCTCCATTGTTACCTCGCCTCTCAGTAATTCTAGTGGATCTACGAGCCATCTAAGAAAGAGATCAACGAATATAATTAAAATAATTTAGAGACAGATTCAAATATAGCTAATATGAAAGTTGAACAGAAAATCAAATGAAACAAAACCTAACCTAGAAGTCTACCCATAGCTCAGTGGTCAAACCTAAATAAGTTTTCTACAAGAAAGAACCTAAGCTCTGATACCAACTCTATAACACCCCCATCCCGAATGGTTGGAAAGGGAGGTCACGTACAACAGGACTAACAAAATAAATTAATAACTCTATGCCTCAAAATATAACTCCAATAATAATAATCTCCAGAAGTCAACCGGTTCAAACCACAATTTAGAAATATTTATTACAACTCCAATAACTGAATATCTCCATAACACAAATCAAAATACCAAAGCCTAAACAAAATATCTAAACCACTTGGATAAAAGGAAATTCTCGTCACACTTGCCCTTGATCCTCCTGATTACCTGCTGGAAGGAAAAACATAACATGAGCCAATTGCCAGTACGAATATATAGTACAGAAATAATGAACTGAATTAAAACGAACAAAACTAACACAACGAAATAATAGGCTGAATCAAAAGGACTGGGTGTTATTTCATACCGAGCTCAGAAATATAACTTGCCACACATGCAAGTCAAATAATGCCACACAAGCAATCAAAGTAATGCCACATAGGCAATCACACATTGGACCGCGAATCCAAATACATGCAAAATCGAAAGGTGTGTTTGACACAACATCACCAATCCGTAGAAAAAAACATAACAGAAAACTAAGGTCGACCTATACGCCTCCCACAACAAATCACCAAATGGCCAACTCCCATCGGAGCACAAAACGGAGACGTCGTGGACTGATCACACTGCCACGAAAAGTGTCATGCCTCGGTGCCAAGAGGACATGCCTGTGGTACCCCCACAGGTGGTTATAGCTCAAGTATACCCTACGGTATATTCTAACAAAGATATGATGAGGTCACAACACATGCGACATAATACAAACAAAAAATGGGGTTCTAATATGTATATGTCAAAACAAACAACTCATCGATACAAGCCTCCAAAATATATTGACATATATATTTCTACAAATAACAAAATAATACTAGACATGATAATCCAACTCAAAGAGTACAAATACGAATTCTATGTATTAACGCTAAAATAAAACTATTATATTAATTTCACAAGAAACAATTATGTGAAATAATAACAGAATTTAAAACGAGGAACAAAACGAATTAATTAAATTTCACAAGAGTATTGCTGAAGGAGTACGGAATCCGTACTTAGATTAAGTAATGTAATACCCAAAATTTATATTCAAAATTCGACTCGTTAAATCCTTCCGTCCAAACTAAACAAAAAGAATAAATAACTTATAAATTTAAAGAGTTATATAATATTATATAACAATGTCCCTGAAGGTCACTTATTGTTGAACAAAATCATATACCCAAGTTAAAGTCAATTAACCAATATATTATATATGCTTAAAACCCTCTGTCTATGATTTTATTTTTGCAAATAATAACTCAACAACACGTGTGTGTGTGTGAACTCAGCTACTGTTGTTGTACTGTTACCATATATATATATATATATATATATATATATATATATATATATACACCCACACACACACTCCATCCTTTACCGAATTATACAATACAATTAATAATACTAACACCATTAATAACATTCCATCATCTGTTTATATATATATATATATATATATATATATATAATACATATGATGACAAAAGCTTTAAACATATATACATACATAATCTTTACAATTGATTACAAAATCACTTGTTCCAACATACTGACTTTAATAAATTAATAAAGAACAACATGATATACATCTATAAAGTTTATTAATAAAAATAATAATTGGTGAATAAATGCATTACAAGGCAACTAACCTGATCAGAAACTGCAAGGAGTGAAATTAGCAACCTTCTGCTTTGTTTATCAGACGAAGAAGGAGTATAGAAGATACAAAGAGTGGGTTCGAAAACAAATATAGATAGAGAGAATAAAGAGATATGAAAGAATATGCTTATGAGATGTTGTAATACCCATGTTTTTGTTTTTGTCCCACATCGCCCAACCACTAAAGCTCCTCCCCTTTCTTTACCTATAAATATATAACTAACCTTTTATTTTAAAATATTAACACTAAGGTTTTTCCTATTTTGAGAAAACCTTTTTGTGTGAAGTCCTTTTGGTAAGGACCTCCTTAGTTAAAATTTTCAGTATCGAGGGCATAGGCAGACTGCGAACCTCATAATTTCGGGTATGTTCTTTTTTCTTTCTTGTGTATTTATTTAACTTAATTTTCTATATTATTATTATTTTATAACTTTAATTAGTATATTTTAGTTAGTTTGTTAGTTAATATTTTGGTATTATTTTGGCTAGATATTAAGTATCTCAATTATAAAAAAATATTCTCTTTAATTTATTAATCTAATAAAATAATATGTAGGGTTCAATATATGCATAAAAATAATTAAATACTAATATTGTAGTATTTAATAAAATGTATTATTTTGGTGAATAAATTATATTGAGCAAGTCTAACCAATTGCATCTGTAATTGTGGGTATTGCATTGCGTATTCCAGGTACAGATTCCGTACTCTTTCCGCAATACTCTTGTGAAATTTAATTAATTCGTTTTGTTCCTCGTTTCGAATTCTGTTATTATTTCACATAATTGTTTCTTGTGAAATTAATATAATAGTTTTATTTTAGCGTTGATACATAGAACTCGTATTTGTACTCTTTGAGTAGATTTATCATGTCTAGTATTATTTTGATATTTGTAGAGATGTATATGTCAATATATTTTGGAGGCTTGTATCGATGATTTGTTTGTTTTGACATATACATATTAGAACCCTATTTTTTTGTTGGTATTATGTCGCATGTGTTGTGACCTTATATCTTTGTTAGAATATACCGTAGGGTATACTTGAGCTATAACCACCTGTGGGGGTAGCACAAGCATGTCCTCTTGGCACCGAGGCATGACACTTTCCGTGGTAGTGTGATCAGTCTACGGCGTCTCCGTTTTGTACTCCGATGGGAGTTGGCCATTTGGTGATTTGTTGTGGAAGGCGTATGGGTCGAACCTAGTTTTCTGTTCTGTCTTGTTCTGCGGATTGGTGATGTTGTGCCAAACACACCTTCCGATTTTGCATGCATTTGGATTCGCGGTCCAATGTGTGATTGCCTATGTGGCATTACTTTGATTGCTTGTGTGACATTATTTGACTTGCCTGTGTGGTAAGGTATATTTCTGAGCTCGGTATGAAATAACACCCTGCCATTTCTTAAGACTATTAGGTTATTGTGATACAGCTAAGTTCAGTTTAGTTGATTTTGTTCTTTATTTCAGTTCAGCTCATAATTCTTTACTCTATATCCGTACTGAGCTTTTGGCTCATGCTGTGTTTTTCTTCCGGCAAGTACTCAAGGGGATCATGGGCAAGTGTGATGAGAGCTCTTCACCTAAATGGTTTAGATATTTTGGTTATGTTTTGATGTTTGGGTCTCTGTTTAGAGATGTATTGAACCTTTATTATGATTAGAATGTACTAAACAGTATGTATTTTGAGCCGGTTGGGCAGTTATTTGTAATGCCCAGGAATTTTTAAAAATCTTGTACAATTTATTGTAACATATGAAATTCGTTTTATTTAATTTAACGAATTTAATTGGATCCATGTGGGTATTAGTAATTAATTATATAAATACGTGGTCCAATAATTTTCTGTGCATTAAAGAGATTCACTGATAGTCAAATAAAATAGTGGGTTAACCCTAAGAAGTTAATTGCAAGAAAATTTGGAAAGAAGATTAATAAGTAAATTACCTTGAATAATTTGAATAAAGAATTATAGTTAAAAATAAATATCTTAAATAAATAATTAATTGGGGTAGCTACTTAATTTAAAATATTAGAAATACAATACAATTATATTAATTTAGCCCACTTTTCTTATTTAGATTGGCCATTACTTTTAATTATTTCTGGAATCGAACCCAAAATTTAGCTAAGCCCAATTTCCTTTTTGTTCATATTGGGCCGTCCCTATTAAACTCGTCCGACCCAACCCCTATGGGTCGAGTCCAACCTCACGCTGGGTAAACCATGTTATAATCGGGTTTGGGGGAAACAAATTAACCGGCATGTTATTGGGGATAACCGAGAGAGAAAGCCAAAATCCTCAAGCCCTCAAGGCAAACAGCCAAGCAAGATCGAAGCAATCCATCAGCAAATCAATCAGTCGAAGGAGGAGACGAGCGCGCGACGGCGGAAGAAAAAGGGAGCTGTCAACCATACGCCGACAGTAGCAAGAGGACCGGCGGACTGACCAACGATCAAGGCAGTTAATCGAAGCAACCAAGCGCTCCGTCGGCGGACCAAGGGTCCCAGAAAATCAGGGAGTCGACCGGCGACGTGACCGTGGCAGCGCAAGGCTCGAGGGCGGCAGAACCAGTGCATCGGATGGGTGAGGTAGACCATCAGGGGTGTCTCCTTCCTACCAACGGATCTTGGAAAATCAATTGGGTAATACCCAATTGATTTGGGTGAAATTTTTTCTATAAATTGAGCCTCAAACCCCTAAACCAAAGCTGCCGAATCTTTGGTTGTGAGTTTCCCAATTTGAAAACAATTAGGGCTTGAAATTCTTAAAGAGGGGAGCCACTGTAAATGTCCGAATTCGTTTCTTATTTTGGGAGAAGAAGGAAGGCTGCAATCCGATCGACAGTAAGGTATAACCATGAGCGGCTGAGTAGTTTTACTTTCATTTTCCTTCTGTAATTGAATGGGTAGTGTCGACTGGGTTGTATGACATTGAATTGGTTTGTTTCTCTGCATTGGGCTATTTGGTCCTCTGCAGTAGAAGTATTTTGTTCTCTGTATTGGATAATTGTTTCTTTGAATTGGATTAATGGTTTTTGGTAATTGTTTAGAATGAACTGTTCTTTGCATTACATGGGGTTTATATTGTATTGCTCTGTGAATTGGGAACCTGGTGTGCACTAAAGAACCATAGGTTCTGGCAGTTGATTTTTGGTTCAACGAATTGGTCAGTGTAGTGCTTTAGGATGCATACCATATGTTGCTGTAATGCCTAATTAAATCTTTGTTCTCATTTTTGGGTATCGATTTGTTCTGTCAGCCACATGAATGATAAAACCGAATGTTGGCTTTTCTCTTTCTCTTTTCTTTAATGTGAAAACGTTTGGGCTGGTTACAAACCTTGAAATCAGTATGGGATGCATATTGTTGTTGGTTTGCAGCTTGTGTATGAGTCCCAACTGTGGGAAAACTAACGTGCTAGTGTGGGTATTTGGCAATCGAACCCAACTGTTGGGTAGGGGCTTATTGGGGCAAATTGCTAACAGTAAGTCCATAATAATTATTTATTACTTGTTTATTAATAACTAATGAATAAGATAAATGACTATCTAATTATTAGTTAGTTAATAATGAATAATCTAAATAAATATTTAATTATTAATAATAAAATAATTAAATATGAATGAAATTAATAAAGTAATTATTTATTATTTAAATAATAAATAAAGATAATAAATAATTAATTACTATTTTAAATACTAATTAAGTATAAATAAAGTTAATAATTTAGTATTTACCCTTTAATAATAAATAAAGATAATAAATATTTAATTAATATTAAATGATAATTAAGTATGAACAAGGTTAACAAATAATTATTTATTATTTATCAATAAATAATAAATAAAGGTAATAAATATTTAATTATTATTTAATCTTAAATAATAATTAAGTATAAGTAAAATTCAATGAAATAAATTATTTATTATTTATCAAAAAAATAATAAATAAAGATACTAAATATTTAATTGTTATTCAATTAATATTGGATAATAATTAAGTATGAATAAGTTAACAAAATAATTATTTATTATTTAGCAATAAATAATGAATAAAGGTAATGAAATAATCATTTGTTATTATTTACTAATAATAAATGAAGATAATAAGTATTTAATAATTATTTATTGTTTAAACATTACTTAATAAATAAAGATAATAAATATCTAATTATTATTTGATTAATAATAATTAGGTATGAATAAAGCTAATAAGGATAATAATTACTTAATCATTAATGAAATAATGATTAAGTATGAGTGAGATTAATAAGTTAATTATCTGTGGCCCTTAATAAATAAAGATAACAAGCACTCAATAATTACTCAATAAATATTTAATAATTAAGTGTGTGTAGAATTTGTACACTGAGTATCTAATTAAGGTTGAATAAGGAACTAGTGTAATAATTACTCAATTACCCTTAAGGTAAATAGTAATTAGGTAAATAAAAGATTAAGTAAGAGATCAACTACTATTTTGTAGTTATCAAATCATGCTAAATTTATTAATTATTTTGGTAACTAATAAATAAGAAATTTTAACCCACAGTTAGAAGGGTACTCAAACGATAGGCAACCACGATTTACTATTGTTTATTTTAAATAATAGCTAGAGGCCATTAAAACTAAATTCTGTTTAGCTGATGGCTAGGTAGTAATTTAATGTATTCGGTGAATTGTTTATCTGCTAAATAAATAGCATAAGTGGGTATAATTACGCAATGCTAATGGATAAACCAACTCTACCAGCTGATAGGTTATCCGAGGTCAAGTAATTAAAGCTAAGATTTAAATTGTAGCTGAGCGAACAGGCAAGTTCCTAACCCTAAACTTCTTACATTATTGCAAGTTCTTTTTTTACTCAACTTTTACATTGAGCAAATTTCTAAGCCTTATGCACTATTTTTAATTCGTGCAAAAAGGTATATATTGTTGCAAGTTATTCTTTAAGCTTGAATCTTATTTCCGAGCACGCTTTAAGTGGTCTAATTACTTTTAAAATTATTCCACATCTGTATATTTATTGACGTTCGCACTCGCGCATTTGATTTCATATAATTATTTAAATTCAGAAATTTTGAACTACTCATGGTTAAGTCTGAACCCTTGTTCGGTCAGGCAAGTATGAATTTATAAAAGCTATCCGTACCAATCAATGGTAAGGATTCTTAGACTGTATGAACACCCCTTTATTTATAGGGGAGTACCCCACGTACCGTATATAAGGTACAAACAGCAGAATTAAATGTTATGCATATACATAGGGTACGCGAGGCTGATCCCCTCAAGTACGTTATTCTGTAGCCAGTAACCAGAGGGTCAACCAGCTATTGACTCCTCTGGAAGTTATCGTTCAAAATCTATTTGACTATCAATTGTTCTAAAAGCATTTAATGTTCTTGCTTCTGATTATTCTATTGTTGAAATCCCTTTAATATCCCTTCATCATGATATATCCTTATTGTCATACTTTAAACTTGCTGGGCAAATTCGTTGCTCATTCTTGCTATATCATGACTTCATTGCAGCTAAACCCGAGACGTCAGGGAAGAACAAAGGGAAAGAAAAGATGAAATGATAGACTTCTCGTAGCGGACTTTAGATGCATGTGTTAGTTAATTACTGTTAATGTAATTTAAACCCTGATAGCTATTTAGGGTATGGATTTGTGTAAATGTTTAAGGTTAATCGTATTCTGGGACTAGTAACACCTTGTAATGAACAACGTATGTTTATTTTATTCCGCATTTTAGATACCATATGTTGTTATAGGTGGATGTTTATGTTGGATCGTGATGACCGGATCCGGGTATTTGGAGACCCGAATTTGGGGGCGTCACATTATTAATATCTCTTTAGACTAATCTTTTGCGGTTTATAATTTTGATATTAGTTTATATTTCTATTGTATTTGTGTGTAGCCTCCCTTCCTATTTTTGGAAAGGGGTGTTATAGAGTTAGTATCAGAGCATAGATTCTTTCTTGTAGAAAAGCTATTTAGGTTCAACATGTGAGTTATGGGTAGACATTGGGTTAGATTTTTGTTCCATTTGATATTTCATTCAACTATCATATTAATCGAATTAAAATTATTTTGCTTCAGTCCGTTGTCTTCTTTATTAGATGACTCGTAGATCCGCTAGAGTTGCTGGGAGATGAGGAAATAGTAGGGGAAGAGGCGTGCGCCAACCCGATGTACAATCTGATATGCAGAATGATGTGCAACCTAATAATCAAGATAATGCTTAATTGGCCGCTTTGGTAAATCAGGCGATTAATCAGGCTTTGCCGTAATTGGTGGCACAAGTCGTTCAGGAAATGCAACAACCGACGCCAGAAATTCCTAATCAAGGGAACCCCTAGAATGGTGGTTCGTAGACAAATGAAGAAGAAGTGAATACTGTTGGGGTTGATCCATCTGTTGTTCCGATGTATTTGTGGTTAGAGAGGTTTCAAAAATAGAAACCACATTCATTCACTTCAGCTCTAACTCCAATTGATACAGAGAATTGGGTTGCCCATTTAGAAAAGATATTTGATGTGCTAGGATGCTCGGATGACCAGAAAGTGGTGCTGGCTACTTATAAATTAGAGGGGGATGCGCAAAGGTGGTGGAAAGCAATGAAAGTAACAAAGGGTGATGGATTTGTGGAGGCACTTACCTGGGCAGAGTTTTGTGATATCTTTTATCAACAATACTTCTCAGCTGTTGATAAAGAGGCTTATGGTAGAGAGTATCTGTCTATTCGACAGAAGGAGGATGAGTCCGTTACGGATTTTATGACAAGGTTCACTAGGTTGGCAAGTTTTGCAAGAACCTCAGCAGGGACTGCAGCAGAACAAGCTGAGAAATTTAAGTGGAGAATTCATTATAAGTATCGTCAACATCTCATTAACATTAAATTCGAAGATGTGTCAGCAGTGGCTAATGCAGCCAAGAATATTGAGATGGAGCAACAAGACTTTCGAGCTTCTAAACTGGAGGGAAGTCGGAAGAGGGATAGAGATGACCAGCAGAGTCAAGTTTCGGGTCAGCAGGGGAGAAATCAGAATGGTCAGTGGAACAAGAACCGAGGTGGTCAACAGGGACAGTGGTGTGGCTAGAATCAGAACACAAGCTATCAACAGTTGCCTCAGCAAGGTTATAATCGTCAGCAATGGCAGAATCGTCAGTAAGGGCAAAATTAGGGTCGTTACCCAGGACCAGCAGGTGGGGGTAACCCTAATCTTATTCCAATAGCTCCTTGTGCTACTTGTGGGGCTAATTATCCAGGGAGACCTTGTCACAGAGTTACTGGTGCATGCTTTTTGTGTGGTCAGTTAGGTCATCTTGCCAAAGATTGTACCCGACCACGTGGTAATGGTGAAGGTGGTGATAATGGTGGCAATGTTGGTCAGCATCGCGGTGGACGGGTCTTCGCCTTGACACATAATCAGGCAGTAGGTGCGCTAGGTACTGTTTCTGGCACTCTTATAGTTAGCAATCGTGAGGCTTCCATTTTATTTGATACTGGCTCTACCCATTCGATTATTGCAAATTCTTTTGTTCGACACCTTGGTGTGTCATCTCAGTCTTTAAATTCTGCTATATCTATTACTACCCCGATGAGGATTTCTATTGTTATCTCTGATTTGTATCGAGATTGTCCTATTAGTTTTGGAGATAAGATTCGTGGGGTAAATCTTTTGTCGATGGTTATGCACGATTTTGATGTGATTCTTGGAATGGACTGGTTAGATAAGCACTAAGCCACTATCGATTGTCAATCAAAGAGAATTATCTTTGGAGATTTGAAGTCCCCGGATTTCGTGTATCAAGGTTCACGACCGGGTAAGGTGGTTAAATTAATTTCAGCTCTAAAAGCTGGAAAATTGGTGGCTAGGGGTTGTGAGGGATATTTAGCATTTGTGAATGACACCTCTCTAGTAGAGTCTCGTATTGAGGATGTTCCAATTATTCGTGAATTTTTCAATATGTTTCCTGAGAAATTGCCAGGGTTGCCACCGCAATGGGAAGTTGAGTTTACCATTGAGCTTGTTCCTGGTGCAGAGCCTATCTCTAAGGCACCGTATATGATGGCACCAATGGAATTGCAAGAGTTGAAGGAGCAGTTGCAAGAATTATTAGATCGTGGTGTATTCGACCGAGTGTTTCACCGTGGGGAGCTCCGGTTTTATTTGTAAAGAAGAAGGAAGGGTCTATGAGGTTATGTATAGATTACAGGGAGTTAAACAAGATTACCATCAGGAATCGATACCCTTTACCGAGGATTGATGATTTATTTGACCAACTTCAAGGGGCGAAGTATTTTTCGAAAATAGACTTGAGATCGGGTTATCATCAATTGAGGGTGAGAGATGAAGATGTCTCTAAGACAGCTTTTCGTACTCGCTATGGGCATTACGAGTTTCTGGTGATGTCATTCGGGTTGGCTAATGCTCCGACGGTGTTTATGGATTTGATGAATCGTTTAGGGAGTACTTGGACAAATTTGTCATTGTCTTTATTGATGACATTTTGATTTACTCTAAGTCTAAGGAGGAGCATGAGGGACATCTTTGCATAGTTTTGGGAATTTTACGAAAAGAGAGATTATATGCTAAATTCTCCAAATGCGAGTTTTGGTTAGAGCAGGTTATATTTATGGGCCACATTGTGTTTGCTGAAGGCATTAAGGTGGATCCTGCGAAGGTTGAAGCTATCACTAAATGGCCGAGACCTACTACGGTGACAGAGGTCAGGAGTTTTTTGGGTTTGCCAGGGTATTATAGGCGATTTGTAGAAGGGTTCTCTTTACTTGCCTTGTCATTGACTCGGTTGATGAGAAATGGCACGAAGCTTGTGTGGAATGAGGACCGCGAGAAGAGTTTTGAGGAGTTGAAGAAACGACTTGTGACAGCTCCAATACTTACATTGCCATCAGGGACATGAGGTTACCAAATTTATAGTGATGCTTCTAAGAAGGGTTTGGGGTGTGTTTTGATGCAGCACGGTAAGGTGATTGCTTATGCTTCTAGGCAACTTAAACCTTATGAGGTGAACTACCCCACTCATGATTTGGAGTTGGTAGCAGTAATATTTGCTTTGAAAATTTGGAGGCACTATTTGTATGGCGAGACTTGTGATATCTTCACCGATCACAAAAGTCTTAAGTACATCTTCACTCAGAAGGAGCTCAATATGAGGCAAAGGCGTTGGTTGGAGCTTCTCAAAGATTATGACGCTAGAATTCAATATCACCCTGGGAAGGCGAATGTAGTTGCAGATGCGCTTAGCCGAAAGAGTTCAAGGAGTGTAGCAGCCCTTATTACACAACCACAACTTATTTCAGATATGGAACGGTTGGAGTTGGAGTTGTATGTACAAGGTGCAGATGGGCTTTTAGCAGGTATGAGAGTGGAGCCCTCTCTTATCTCGAGGGTTAAGGAAGCTCAAAAAGAAGATGGCGAGTTATGGGCTATAGCGCAAAATTTGGAAGGGGGAAAGCAACTTGAGTTTCGTATTGATGACCATTGTATGATTTGGTTGGGTAAGCAGTTGTGTGTGCCATCAGATCCAACTATTCGGGTGGCAGTATTGGCTGAGGCTCATAGTTCACCATTTTCTATTCATCCGGGATTTACGAAGATGTATAGGGATTTAAAGAAGAATTTTTGGTGGAATGGGATGAAGCGAGATGTGGCTAAATATGTGGGAAGGTGTCTTACTTGTCAGCAGGTGAAAATTGAACATCAACGTGCTAGTGGATTACTGCAACAATTAGATATTCCTGTTTGGAAGTGGGAGGATATTACAATAGATTTTGTGACTGGGTTGCCAAAAACTTTCAGGAAGAATGATGTTATTTGGATTGTAGTAGATCGATTGACCAAATCAGCTCACTTCTTAGCTATCCAGGAGGGTTATTCTGTAGACAAGTTAGAACAAATCTTTCAACAGGAGGTTGTTAGACTTCATGGGACTCCAGTGTCAATTGTTTCAGATCGAGACCCACGGTTCACTTCACGGTTCTGGAAAGGGTTTCAGCGAGCTTAGGGCACTCGACTAAAATACAGCACTTCTTTCCATCCACAAACTGATGGGCAATCTGAGATGACTATCCAGACTTTAGAGGATATGTTGAGGTCTTGCGCATTAGAATGGTTGGGTAATTGGGATGATTTCGTGAGCCTTGTTGAGTTTGCTTATAACAATAGCTGGCATGTAAGTATTGATATGGCTCCGTTTGAGGCATTGTATGGTAGAAAGTGTCGAACACTAACTTGTTGGGATGAGGTTGGCGAGAAGGCCATAGAAGAGCCTGAGTTAGTTCAAATCACTACGGAGAAGGTAGTCGTGGCTAAGGAGAAATTAAGGTTTGCTCGATCTCGGCAAAAGAGTTATGTTGATAAGCACAGGCGGACTTTAGAATTCAAACTTGGTGAACATGTATTTTTGAAGGTTTCTCCTTGGAAGGGTATTCGACGATTTGGATTGAAAGGTAAACTCAGTCCGCGTTATATTGGGTCATTTGAGATTCTTAAAAGGGTCGGCGAAGTGGCATATCGGTTAGCTCTGCCTCCACAATTAGTTCATGTGCATAATGTGTTCTATGTGTCGGTGTTGAGAAGTTATCATTATCATCCGTTGCATGTGGTATAATATCCATTCGATAAGATTCGGAAGGATCTTACTTGCGAGGAACAAGCCGAGAAAATTTTAGATCGTCAAGAACGGATTATGAGGAGGAAAACAATTTCGTTTGTTAAAGTTTTGTGAAAAAATCATTCGGAACGAGAGGCAACTTAGGAGATGGAGGAGTCTATCCGGGCGGAGTATCCGCATCTTTTTGATAATTAGGCATGTTCCTTTTCTTTTGATTCCGGGGACAGAATCCTTTTTAAGGGGGAAGTAATGTAATACCCATGTTTTTGTTTTAGTCCCACATCGCCCAACCACTAAAGCTCCTCCCCTTTCTTTACCTATAAATATATAACTAACCTTTTATTTTAAACTATTAACACTAAGGTTTTTCCTATTTTGAGAAAACCTTTTTGTGTGAAGTCCTTTTGGTAAGGATCTCCTTAGTTAAAATTTTCAGTATCGAGGGCATAGACAGACTACGAATCTCATAATTTTGGTTATGTTCTTTTCTCTTTCTTGTGTATTTATTTAATTTAATTTTCTGTATTATTATTATTATTATTATTCTATAACTTTAATTAGTATATTTTAGTTAGTTTGTTAGTTAATATTTTGGTATTATTTTGGCTAGCTATTAAGTATCTCAATTATAAGAAAATGTTCTCTTTAATTTATTAATCTAATAAAATAATATGGAGGGTTCAATATATGCATAAAAATAATTAAATACTAATATTGTAGTATTTAATAAAATGTATTATTTTGGTGAATAAATTATATTGAGCAAGTCTAACCAATTGCATCTGTAATTGTGGGTATTGCATTGCGTACTCCAGGTACAGATTCCGTACTCTTTCCGCAATACTCTTGTGAAATTTAATTAATTCGTTTTGTTCCTCGTTTCGAATTCTGTTATTATTTCACATAATTGTTTCTTGTGAAATTAATATAATAGTTTTATTTTAGCGTTGATACATAGAACTCGTATTTGTACTCTTTGAGTAGATTTATCATGTCTTGTATTATTTTGATATTTGTAGAGATGTATATGTCAATATATTTTGGAGGCTTATATCGATGATTTGTTTGTTTTGACATATACATATTAGAACCCTATTTTTTTGTTGGTATTATGTCGCATGTGTTGTGACCTTATATCTTTGTTAGAATATACCGTAGGGTATACTTGAGCTATAACCACCTGTGGGGGTAGCACAGGCATGTCCTCTTGGCACCGAGGCATGACACTTTCCGTGGTAGTGTGATCAGTCTACGCCGTCTCCGTTTTGTACTCCGATGGGAGTTGGCCATTTGGTGATTTGTTGTGGAAGGCGTATGGGTCGACCCTAGTTTTCTGTTTTGTCTTGTTCTGCGGATTGGTGATGTTGTGCCAAACACACCTTCCGATTTTGCATGCATTTGGATTCGCGGTCCAATGTGTGATTGCCTATGTGGCATTACTTTGATTGCTTGTGTGACATTATTTGACTTGCCTGTGTGGTAAGGTATATTTCTGAGCTCGGTATGAAATAACACCCTGCCATTTCTTAAGACTATTAGGTTATTGTGATACAGCTAAGTTCAGTTTAGTTGATTTTGTTATTCATTTCAGTTCAGTTCATAATTCTCTACTCTATATCCGTACTGGGCATTTGGCTCATGCTGTGTTTTTCTTCCGGCAGGTACTTAAGGGGATCATGGACAAGTGTGATGAGAGCTCTTCACCTAAATGGTTTAGATATTTTGGTTATGTTTTGATGTTTGGGTCTCTGTTTAGAGATGTATTGAACCTTTATTATGATTAGAATGTACTAAACAATATGTATTTTGAGCCGGTTGGGCAGTTATTAATATCTCTTTAGACCAATTTTTTGCGGTTTATAATTTTGATATTAGTTTATATTTCTGTTGTATTTGTGTGTAGCCTCCCTTCCTATTTTTGGAAAGGGCCGGGTGTTACACATGTATTAATAAATAAAGAAGTAAAAGAAAAAACAATTGATGGAGGGAATTGGAAAGTTCAGGCTTAATATAAAAAAAATGGAAAAGTGAAAGCAACATGGGAGTCAAACTGACAACCCATTTGCCAGTAAAATTTTGGATAGTGCATCATGATATGATATGAACCAATCACCTGCCAAAAGGATTTTATTAATAAATTAATATACCGAGGAGCATTTCACAAGCAAGCATGTATAGTGATTGCATTTGTTTTAGTTAAAGGTGTGTGTTTATTATTATTCTATTATTCTTTTGTGTCGGGTATTACAAATATGTTAAGTGTTACTAGTGGACTTTTGATGTCTGGCAGTTGCCAGTTAAAGTGTTCTACTGTTATGTTCAATCCTGTAGGCTGTAGTTGACAAAAAAAAAATTTATATTTACCCAACGTATCACACTCTTTTGCTACATTGAAGAATCATGGCTAAGTGGCAAACGTTGCTCTTCAACACCCTTCTTCTTTGGTGGTGCTACTTCACCAGCACCCCTGGCAATTGCATGGCAAATGAAACTGATCAAATTGCATTGATGGCTTTCAAAGCTGCAATAGATCAAGACCCTTTTGGTGCATTGAGTTCATGGAATGATTCATTGCATTACTGTGATTGGAATGGCGTATTATGCAGCCACCGCCATCCTGACAGAGTAACAATCTTGAATCTAACTTCCCAAGGCCTTGTGGGAACACTCTCACCTCACATAGGAAACCTCTCCTTCCTCAGGGCCATTTATCTACAAGCAAATAGTTTTCATGGCCAAATCCCACCAGATATTGGTAGCTTGTTCCGACTTCAGCATATTGAGTTTGCCAACAACTCATTTGATGGAGAAATACCCAAAAACCTTTCACGCTGCCAAAATCTCAAGTATCTCAGTTTGATTGACAATAGTCTCACCGGAAGCATTCCGCCTGAGCTAGGATCTTTGCTGAAGCTTGAAGCTTTGGGCTTGGCCAAGAACAAACTTTCAGGAACTATCCCTCCTTCCATTGGAAACCTATCATCTCTTAACCAGTTTTCTATAGAGTCCTGTGGTTTGCATGGCAAAATTCCTGAGGAAATTGCACAGATTAGAGGCTTGAGATTTGTTCAGTTTGCAGAGAATAATCTATCGGGCAAGATCCCCTCTGGCCTCTATAACATATCTTCTATTTATTACTTGGCAATGGGAAGTAACCGACTTGAAGGAACCATTCCTCCTGATATAGGCCTCAAACTTCCTAATCTCGAGTTTTTAAGCTTTGGATTTAATCGTTTTACAGGGATGATCCCTTCTTCACTGATGAATGCATCAAAGCTCCAGTATTTAGTCCTGATTGAAAACAATTTGACCGGACCAGTACCAAGAGATCTGGGAAAGCTTCAGAATCTTCGAGGTATTTGGTTATCCTATAATCAGTTGCAGGATGATTTCAGTTTCGTTACTTGTTTAACAAATTGCTCCTTTTTGAAGACTATTGAGGTTGACAGAAATCTCTTCAAAGGTTCATTGCCCAGCTCCGTAGCCAATCTCTCCAAAGAGATGAGCTACCTCAGTATGCAAGCTAATCAACTGCATGGAAATATTCCTTCAGGTATCGAAAATCTCCTCAATCTCGACACCTTGAGAATGTCAGAAAATTATCTTACTGGCCCTCTTCCCTCCGGCATTGGAAAACTGTATAAACTTCAAGACCTATATCTGGGGGAGAACAGTTTCACAGGAGAGCTACCATCTTCAATTGGTAACTTGACTTTGTTGAATCTTCTGTACTTGAATCAGAACAATATCACTGGAAGCATACCTTCAAGTCTTGGCAATTGTCAAAACTTGCTGGAATTGTTTCTATCCAATAATAGTCTTAGTGGTTCGATACCGCGAGAGTTGCTGAATATTTCAAGCATCTCAATTTACTTCAGTTTAGGCCACAATGCTCTTACGGGATCTCTACCATCGGAAGTTGGGTCTTTCAGAGATCTTGTAGTGTTTGATGTCTCTAACAATAGATTGTCAGGGAAAATCCCTAGTTCTCTTAGATATTGTGTGGGCTTGGAAAAACTTTACTTGCAGGAAAATTCATTTGAAGGACAAATTCCTGAAGACTTGAGGTTTTTAAGGGGTTTAGAGCTTTTGGACCTTTCACACAATAACTTGTCAGGCACTATCCCGACAAATTTAAGAGCGCTAGTTCGACTGCAAACATTAAATCTGTCCTTCAATGAGCTAGAAGGGGAAGTCCCAATAGGAGGAGTGTTTGAAAATGCAAGTGCAATTTCAGTTATTGGGAACGTTGGGCTGTGTGGAGGTATTGCAGACCTAAAGCTTTCTCCTTGCCCATCGGTAAAATCCAAAAAGAATGTAGCCGTCGTGATAATCCCCGTGGTTATTGGAGTGTTTGGGTTTTTAGCTGCCTTAATTTGCTTAGTTATATTTATTTACCGACGAAGAATGTCAAGAAAGAAAGGCTCTCTTGTGCCATCATTCAATAACCAATTGTTGAGGCTTTCTTATGGAGAGCTCCTAAAGGCAACAGATGGATTCTCGAATGCTAATTTAATTGGTGTTGGGGGTTATTCTTCTGTGTACAAAGGGATTCTTGATCAAGATCAATTAGTGGTTGCAGTGAAGGTGCTTAATCTTAATCTCCGCGGAGCTTCTAAGAGTTTCATGTCCGAATGCAAAGCCTTAAGATCCATAAGGCATCGGAATCTCTTGAAGATATTGAGCGCCTGTTCTAGTGTGGATTTTCAAGGTAATGACTTCAAAGCCTTGGTGTATGAGTTCAAGACTAATGGGAGCTTGGAAAACTGGTTGCATCAAGAAAGAGTTGGTGATAAAGGGCAGCAAGAAGAGCCAAGAAATCTTAAATTAGTTCAAAGGCTCGACATTGCCATCGATATTGCTGCCGGACTCGAGTATCTTCATCATGGCGGTGAGTCTAGAATCGTTCATGGCGATCTCAAGCCTAGTAATGTTCTTTTGGATCATGAAATGACTGCCCAAATTGGAGATTTCGGGTTGGCTAAAGTTATATCAATGTTTTCAAACACTAATTCAGTTGCAGTCAATGGTACTGTAGGCTATGTCGCTCCAGGTACAGTTCTCTCTTATTTCTTTGAAATTGTATCATGAAATAGTAGATATGATTAGAAAATAGTCCCCTTGCAAAATTTAAAAATTGCAAGACCCTTTATATAGACACTTACAAAATCCTAGCTTAATATTACAAGTCCTTTACTTATTTACTCAAAACTGTTCGAACATGCTAATCCGGTAGTACTTGTAACGTAATATATTTCAAACTCTCCTAATATTACTATGAATAAATCTTCATATTCTGCACATGCTACTGCCAATTACTTATTTCTTTGGCCAGAAGCATAAATTTATACTAGTAAGCATGAAAAGCTAGTTGGATCTATTATGACTCTTACTATTACTCGTTCATATTTGCACCCTTGTTTTTTTCCTTTGTTGGTTTAGTGTATTGATTATAAGCATGATATGGTAGTTGGATGCATGAATATTTTTTGGTTGTGACATGGTTTAATTGTCCTCATTCAGTCATGATACATTGGATATGTAAACTAGTAGGTGGCAGGTTGGGTAGCTGCCCCTCCCAAGTTTTTCCAAATTTTACTTTGTACTTGCTAGATTTTTGGTAATTATATAAATATATGAATTCGACACTACAAAATCTTCAAATATCTTACAAGCCCCAATTTATTTATTTTTAATCTCCACCGCTACAAAATTCTTTTTTACATACACTTGTAAATTCAAATTAGAATTGCTTTCCTCCAAAACACACTTTTACATTCACAAGAAGAAATGAGTAGTAAAGAAAAAATTATGGTTTGTCTCCTTTACTTCTTGCTAATTGTTTGGTTTGACATTTTTCCCCGCCTCGCTCCTTGTGGGACAAGTTTAGGAGGGTTAGGGTCGGCTGTGGTATTTAAGTACATCTCCCCAACTCACCCTAATCAAATGATAGGTTATTAAAATACCCTTTATACATGTATGTGTGGCATATGTGTGTGTGGCTAGTCATAGCTAACCTTGGCTATAGATATACAATGAAATTTTTGTCTTTTAATTATTTTTATTAATGGCATACAAACATTTCACTTTTTTGTAACCAAATATTAAACAATTTCTGATCATAATCAAGCTTGGTTGTGGCAAGCTACATATTCTCTTGTTCATATGTATATATTTAACTTTATCTTCTCGTACTTCTATCTTCTTTTATATTTTGATAAAGTTTTATAATTTATTTTATTTATAGTTGGCCGTCTACCTAATGATACTATATGATGTTCTAAAATTTTAGCACGACAAAATTCTTTTTATTTTTTGGCTCCATTAGTCCATTTGGTGCTTGTCCCTTCAAGGAAAAAAATTGACATAGCCATCGTGGCGGGGCGGGGTGGAGTGGTAGGTATTTCTATCTTCTTTTATATTTTGATAAAGTTTTATAATTTATTTTGTTTATAGTTGGCCGTCTACCTAATGATACTATATGATGTTCTAAAATTTTAGCACGACAAAATTCTTTTAATTTTTTGGCTCCATTAGTCCATTTGGTGCTTGTCCCTTTAAGGAAAAAAATTGACATAGCCATCGTGGCGGGGCGGGGTGGAGTGATAGGTATTTCTATCTTCTTTTATATTTTGATAAAGTTTTATAATTTATTTTGTTTATAGTTGGCCGTCTACCTAATGATACTATATGATGTTCTAAAATTTTAGCACGACAAAATTCTTTTAATTTTTTGGCTCCATTAGTCCATTTGGTGCTTGTCCCTTCAAGGAAAAAAATTGACATAGCCATCGTGGCGGGGCGGGGTGGAGTGATAGGTATTTCTATCTTCTTTTATATTTTGATAAAGTTTTATAATTTATTTTGTTTATAGTTGGCCGTCTACCTAATGATACTATATGATGTTCTAAAATTTTAGCACGACAAAATTCTTTTATTTTTTTGGCTCCATTAGTCCATTTGGTGCTTGTCCCTTCAAGGAAAAAAATTGACATAACCATCGTGACGGGACCGGGTGGAGTGGTAGGTATTTCTTAGCCTGTGGGGACGGGAAGGGTCAACTCATACTACACCGCTCCGTTGCCATGTCTACTGGTGGCTGATATCAAAATGACCAATTAGTGTATTTATACTAGTGTGATTTCAGGTTATATGAAGGTCACTATTTGCTTGTAGATAATTATTAAGTAGGAAAACTGTTAGTACTAAAAGAACATCAATCGATTTGAAGTATCATTTATTTTATGACAATAAGTTATATATGGAGACATGTAAAACTAATATTTTACACTATCCAATAATAACATGCAATCAGAAAATTTAGGAGATTATCAAGGATTTGGATTGTATTAACAGATTTGTATTTATAAAACATATCGTGACAATTACTTGAAATTTCTTAATTTTCTTCTAAATTCCTTACATGACATATTGTTATTGCAGGGTGTAGAACACTAATTTTATAGGCCATTCGCATATAATTTATTCTCATCTAAGCTTTTCTTACCTCCGACACATCTAAATTCTAAATCTGTCCCTAAATTAGATGTTGATAATTTGCATTGTTAACACATGAATTGTTGCAGAGTACGGGATGGGTGGCATGGTTTCCACACAAGGAGATGTATACAGTTACGGAATTCTTCTACTTGAGATGATCACAAACAAAAGACCAACCAGTGATGAGTTTAGGGATGGTATAAATAGCTTTGTTAAAAGTGCTTTACCGGACAGAGCGATGAGGATTGCAGATCCATGCATTATTTTGGAACATAACACTGCGGCGAGTTGGATAAACGACTGCATTTGCTCAATATTGAGTATCGGAGTTGCATGTTCAGTGGAAGTTCCAAGAGACCGTATGGGGATGGGGGATGTAGTTAATAAGTTGCTCAAGGTGAAAAAGATTTACACACAGGAACTGTTGAGGCAATCCCAAGTTTAGAGTATTACTCATCGGGTGGCATCTAGTACTCGCATTCGTAAATATTAAAGATGTATTTTTATTTTATATTTATTCTTGTAAAATAATTATGTGATTTTTGATTCAATACAAATATAATTATGTAAAACATATTGAGAACCCAATGTCGAAATTCATTTTATGCTTTAAGTTTCAGCACAAGGTAATAACTTATTCTATTTGTTTTAGAATTAGAAATATGTATTGATTTTTTAAAAAATTACGAAATTCTAAAATACAAAATTGACTTGAATTCGTTAATGATTTAAAAACAACAAATCTAGTAATAGTAATATTTTTTAGTTAATTTACAATAACTATAGTTATTTATAAATATATTAAACAAATTCATATTGATTGTATAAATCTTTATTTTTTTAATTTATTTATTAACTATTTATTGTATATGGCTAATTTTGGAGGAGGAAGTATGTTCTTCCAAGTATGTTTGGCTTTTTTTTTATCTCCTCTTCTTCTTCTTCGAATTCGTAAAAGGTTTGACAAAATTTTCATTTGAGGATAATAATTTAGGAAATACTTCCACTTTGAAAAATTACTAAATATATGCATCTATCTTTAAGAAATACTATTTCTTTTATTATTGACTTATTTATATTCAATAATTTACACTTAAAATAAGTGTGATAAGTAATTTCTTTACTATCAAATATTTTTTACTTTTTAGTAGTTTAAGTATTTTTTTTTATCACCAAACACGAACTACTTTTTGAAAAACGCTTATAAACAAAAGTGTAATAAAAAATCAATAATAAGAATAAACATATTACTTCGATGCCAGACATATATATTCTAAAAGAGTTGCCTTAACTTTCTGAAGTTGGGTGTAAGACAAATTTTAATTTAAAAGTGATATAATTTTTTTTACTGCCACATTTATAAATACAATAAATTATTTAAAGTATTCCACTAATTACTTAAATTCATAATTTATAAAATTTAAATGATTTAACAACAATTTTAGTTTAGTCAAAATGTGTCAAATTGAATTTAGAAAGTCTTACTATATTTTAATTTCCTTGAGAAGCTTTTTGAAGTTTTGCCGCCGATCTCTCTCTCCACCCTCCCTTTCTTCTACTTCTTCAGGGTTTCTGCACTTAAAATTCAACCTCTCCAAGTGTTCAATGGCGTCAACCTCTACTATCCAAATCATTGACGACGACGATGTAAGTTCATTTCATCTCATCTCACTCCTCTTTTTTCTCTCTCTAAACAATTAACCCTTTTTTGGGGGCTAATTTCTCTCTAGGAATTTGACTGGGAAGCAGCAGTTCAAGCAATTGATGTCGCTTGCGAGAGCACTAAAAACCCTTGTTCGAAGAACGAAAAGAGACCCATTAATTCTCGGCAATCTACACTTCATAATTTTATTGGATTTGGGGGACTCCCAAAAACCCAAGAGGTGAAAAATCAGAATGCGAGGGGTTCAAATCATAATACCGTTGAGGTTGATGAAAAGGGAAGCTGCATTGAGATTGATGCTGAGGCTGCTAAGACATGGATTTACCCAGGTCTCATCTGCTGAATTTATGGTGTTTAATACTGTTATTTTGTTGTGAGCAAGTAGGTTAGTTTGGGGTTTTTAATAATATACTGAATGGGGTATTATTTTAATTGGAATTTAACGTTTTATTTTGAAAGAATTCACATTTGGGGCAATGTGATAGGAATGCTCCTTTTTGTTTTGAAAGAATTCACATATGTGGCAATGTGATAGAATGCCCCTTGAAAACTACTATATATTTTTTTTGTGCTATTGATTTCTTATCAAACTTGCAGGGAAAAAATATTTATTAATTCTATTTTATTCACTTTTTAGTTCCCCCCTTCTTTTCTGGGTTTATATTGAATTTGCTGATAATGGGTCTTTCTATAAATATATATCTGATTTTTGAATCTTTAACTGGGTCTTTTTTGACCAATGTATATATTTCTAGTATTCTTCCTAATATATTTCCCGGAAATTTGAACATTTTTTCTTTATGCAAGTATCTGCATGTATATCCCAAGTTTTTTCTATACCTGTAGATACACATTATGTCATTTCCTAACGGTTGTGCACTGGTGAGGCAATAGATTTCCAACAAACAAATTTCTCTCACCGGGTTCTTTGACAGGTTTATATATCTTTTACTTTCTTGGCAGAGAATGTTCCACGTCGTGACTATCAGTTTGCTATTACCCAGACATCTTTATTCTCAAATACGTTGGTGGCATTGCCAACCGGACTTGGCAAAACTCTTATTGCTGCTGTTGTAATGTATAATTACTTCAGATGGTTTCCGGAAGGTACTTCAACATTTTAACTCGAGTCTTGCAACATCCACCGACATTTTGTGCTGAATTTTCAGCCTAGTAGATACAATGGCATGCCCCATAAATATTTGCATCTCCAGAGGCATTTATTGTGTTTAGTTGGCTGAAAAGTCTACTAAAAAGTTGGAGAATGTGTCATTTTCTTGACTTATTATCTATTTCCTCTACAGAAATTTAGCTCTTGAAAATTAAGTAGTTGCTCCTTCACATATCACATGTTACTTTCAGTTGCTTCATGGCGAATCTTGTATTGCATATGTGATGTGGTCAACAACGTGTTGTCTTTCTCAGGGGTATCCATAACAGTGTTTCGGTCATTTGTCATAATGTGATATGATTCAATTCTTAATGCTTTTGTGTAGCTCTATTGTTAAATAATCCATTCCTTATTACATAAGAATTTAAAAATCATAGAAGATGCTCATGTTGTAGTTTCTTAATATGGCGTCAAACAACTTTTTCAATCTGCATGTGCATGATTACATTTTGGTTGCTGCTGAATTCTCTTTTATCCTCGGAAAGAGAAATTACTATTACTGATAAGGACATAAGGTTTCCACCTAAATCTTGTGTTGTTGTCTTTAACATTTTGTTGATTTATGTGTTTGACCATACTTGTTGTAACAATTATATTATTTAGTGACACTAATTTGGAAAATTAATGTCTATGCTTGGTGTCTCCCATGGCAGGAAAAATTGTGTTTGCGGCTCCTTCAAGACCTCTTGTTATGCAACAAATAGAAGCTTGCCATAATATTGTGGGAATACCACAAGTAAGCCACAATCTTCAGCATTCGCGAGTTTTTGCTCAACTTTTCTTGTCACAAACATCTATATATTTTGAGAAGACTCACTATCAAACTGATTGCAGGAATGGACAATCGATTTGACAGGTCAAACAAGTCCCAATAAAAGAGCGTCCTTTTGGAAAGCTAAAAGAGTTTTCTTTGTTACCCCACAAGTGCTGGAGAAGGATATTCAATCTGGTGAATCTCTTGACTTGATTTCCCATATAAGTCTTTGTTTTCAGATGTGTGGATTGTGAAGATATTATTGTCTAACCTGAATTTGAAATGTCACAGAGGCATGTTTGATGCATATTTTTGACTTAATTTCTCCAGTAAGATTGCTGATTGCTAAAGCTTATGAGAAATGTAGGGTATTTACTTAAAACTCAGAGATTTGTGAAGGTTCTATAAAAGCTTGTTTTAAGGGTATTTATGTTTTAGGGTAATTTATATTATTGTACATGATGACTTTAATATGAATGGGAGATGTAATTTGCTGAGATTTAATGCTCTCCAATTCCTTAAACCTTTCTGCCTCGCTTGGTATAGGAGCAATGATGCTGAGATTTTCGATAGAAGAATATATATATATATATATATAAAATATATAGTTATGTATCTAGGTATATATATATGTATATGTGAGAGAGAGCGAGAGAGAGAATAGAATCAAAAGATAGAATTTTTTTTGATAGAGGAAGAATTAATTCAGTCCTCTATTATCAGAACACTTGGTTTGTTTCTTCATATTGTCGATCTGACACCTCAATTAGCCTGTCACCCTACTGTCTTCATCAGGCTATGCCATTTTTGTTCATGCCATCATTGCTCCTTTGTCGTCGAATATCTCCTCACTCCTCAGCCTTCAAGAGTTCCCACTGTTGCCTTACATTATGCAACTTCGCATTGCTGCTGTTTTACCTTTTCAAGACCCTAGCTTCGGAAGGCAACCCACCTCTGGTATTCATTTTGAGAAAACAACCTAGATAAGTAGATATTGTTGTAAACCCAGATCCAAGATCAGGCCAGACCTGAGTCTAGG
This sequence comes from Aralia elata, assembly GCA_034770075.1. Classification (NCBI taxonomy): domain Eukaryota; kingdom Viridiplantae; phylum Streptophyta; class Magnoliopsida; order Apiales; family Araliaceae; genus Aralia; species Aralia elata. The sequence continues at coordinate 73,756,805 of CM068378.1, read as the reverse complement.
TTAGTTTAGGCAATAAAAGAAAAACAGAGAAAGGGAAGCAGGAAGCTTCAGTCTATTCTGCAATGAATTATGATTTTATTTTCCTTTTCATTTCCCAAGTTTAATGGTATAATCCTTCAATTTCTAACCACAAAAGTTTTTGTGGTGTTGCTAGCTTTTCTGCTTATATTTTTACTTGGGGATGGGGCCTGTTTGATGGACAATTACTCTGTTGAGTATCGGATATCTTGTGTTAAGGTCTAGTGGAATACAAAGCCTACATATCCTGTATGTTGCTTCCACAAATTACTACTACAAGCTAATTGGTGTTAACTATGTGGAGTGGGCTAAAAATGGTTAAAGTTGTTTTAACTGATTAGGCCAAGCGATGCCCACCTTATGGACTCTGTGCGACTGTGCATACTGATAAGAAGTTAGCTGTATTGATAGGGATCTAATCATGAGACGTCGTCGTAGATGATTTGCTATTTAGTTATTTATTTATCAGTGTCTATTTATTTATTTAGTTCGTGGACTTGTTATTTATTTGTTTATTTCAGTATTGAGTTATATATTTAGAGGCCCAATTGTTAATGAGCTTAGGATTGTAGTTTCTTTTTTATTATAAATATGTAAGTCATGATAGATTATTGGAGACACTTTGATATTGTAATTATCCTAATTATTGGTTGCGATAAATACTTTTCCTCCTTACTGCGGTTGGGAAACTCTTGGGGTAGTGGTTCTCCCGCGGTTGGATAATTGGATCACCCTAGTTCTTTTAATTTTCCTTATTGATTTACCACTTTTAATTAATTATTTGTTCATCAATTTCCGTCCTACATCATATAGGCATTAGAGCTTAAGGTTTCTCCATCAATTTCTTAATTTTTGGGTTTCAAAAAAAAAAGGAAAAAAGTTACTGTTCATCAGAGTTATTGTGCATCGCCGGAGTTATTGTTCATCGGAGTACTGTTCAATGCCGGAGTAATGTTCATCATCGGAGTTACTGTTCATCGCGGTTCACTGTTCATAATAAAATAAAAAAACTGCTACTGCGTTGTTTTGGAGATAGGGAGGTAACCCTAACTTTCCTAATTTAAATTAAAAGTCTTGCAAATTACGTTTTATTATTGCCCCGCAGTTTATTAGTTTACATTTTTCACCCCTGTTTCTTGCATAAAGAGCCGTAAACTTTTAACGTTAGCACTTTTCACCCCCAGTCTCATACTTTCTGATCAGTTAGGTTCATTAAAAAAAGAAGATAAAAGTAAATATTTCATTTTGAATATTCGGATTTTCAATATTTAATCACTTGTATTCCCTTCAAGGTTCTAAAAGGCGCTAGGCGGGCGGCCCGGGGGGGCCTAGCGCCTATGGGGCCTAGGCTGGTTTTTTATTTTAAGTCAATTTTAATATTTTATCTTACATTTATCTAAACAAAACAATAATATAAAGCAAAACAATCTATAATAAAGATAATAAAGGCATTTTCTTAAAGTTCAAACACATATCCATATTGTCAATGTCAAAGTTCAAACACAAACAAATAATAAAAAATACAAACTAATAGTCCTCATCTCTGTATCCCTCTATATCTCTAACTCTTCTTTTTCATATCCCTCCAAGATAATGTCCCCATCGGACTCGCACTCCTCATTTCCCTCTTTCTCCGTGTCATTAACAGACAAAAAATCTTTTTTGTTCGCCTAGGCCCTGCCTAGGCGCCACCTAGGCGGCCTAGGCCCTGCCTAGGTGGGTGGGAGCGACCTAAGCCCACCTAGGCGGCCTAGGTGATTTTTTTGCCTAGGCGCGGCGCCAGGGGGGGCCTAGCGCCTAGGCAGGGCCTAGGCGGGGCCTTTTAGAACACTGATTCCCTTTGTTCATTAGTTCTAAAAAATTTTAAAAGCTTGTTTTGGATTTGTTCTTTTAAAATTACATATTATTCCATCTAGTTGCATATTATTCGATTATTTTTATTATTAGCTTTTGGGATTGCGATTGCATAGGCTTAGTGCTGAGGAGTTCCGTCGGCTTGATCCAGACCTTTTTGAGAGATACGAGACTTTCACTTCTTCAGAGACTTCATTTTCGCAGTCGAGGAGAGCTGATAGGGATCGATCCATGAGACGTTGTCATCGTGGATGATTCGCTATTTAATTATCTATTTTTCAGTGTATTTATTTATTTAGTTCGTGGACTTGTTATTTATTAGTTTATTTCAGTATTGGGTTATTTATTTAGAGGCCCAATTGTTAATGGGATTAGGATTATTAGAGTTTCTTTTTATTATAAATATGTGTCATGACAAATTATTGGACACACTTTGATATTGAAATTATCCTAATTATTGGTTGCAGTCAATACCTTTCACTAGTTCTTTTAATTTTCCTTATTGATTTCCAATTAATTATTTGTTCATCAATTTCCGTCCCAACCCAAGTGGCATAATGGTAGATTTGTTATTTATTAGAAGTTGGATGTTACTCTTTCCGTTCCAAAATTAAAGATACAATTTGACTTTTGAGGTCAAACAACGACATATTAAACTTCAAATTGATGTAAATTTATTTAATTTTAGTTGATACAATTATTATAATTGCATAGTATATGACAAAACCTATTAATCACAAAATTTATTTCATTTTAATCTTTTATGAATCATACCAATTTTGAAATTTAATATGCCGTCGTTTGATCTCGAAAGTCAAATTGTATTTCTAGTTTTGGAACGGATGGAGTATTAGATAGTGTATGACCTCACACGGCCCAAATATCAAATCCGTCAAAATCTTACAGTTCTTCATAAAATCGAAAATTTCTTCCTTCGGGATACATTGTCTAGTGTCTGCGCGAGTCAGTAAAATAGGGTAATAAAACACTGTTAGTCCATTACCTAGCCTCTAAACCTTCTTTGTGTTCTTAATCCTTTATTCAAAGCTTATTTACCCTCATAAGTGATAATTCTCTCTAAGTAATTGCTAGACGGACTTCTGAATTTTTATGAATTTGGATGCTAAAATTGTTCTTGAGGAAGTCCATTTCCACCATAAATAGGTACTCTATCTCATATAGTTGTCAATTAGCTCAGTTGTTTCCTAATTATAGTGTTCGATTCAGGGCTTCCTAATTTCATTTCTTCATTTACCATGGCTGGAACGTCAAACTCAAGCACCAACCAAATGCAACAAGATATTATGAGTTACCAAGAGTATACTACTGAGAGCTACATAACATCGAGAAAATAGATTAATTCATGACACATCCGCACATGTGACTGAGGTGATAATGTAAAGGCCTTCTAATAGTAACACTGAATTTTCAAATCCATTTGGTGCTAGAAATGGAGTTGGCAGGCCTAGTTTAGGATTTAGAGGATTCATTAAAGATCCCTATCATACACAGGTAGAAAAGAGGAGACAAAAAGAAGATGTCTGTGCTCGGAAGAGGAGTGGAGCATGAATATGATGAAGAGGAATAAATGAAGATGACGATCTCAAGCTTTTGAAGTTATAGCTCCTCATTTACAAGGAAAATTCAGATTATGAAGCACCACTATATGATGAACCTTGAAGTAATGATGTAGAACATGAATATGATGATTGATGAGGCTATGAAACCTCTATATATGATGAAAAATCTGAGTACTAGGGTTTAAATATTGTGGAGACACAGCTATTCGGATTTTGGAGTTTAAAAGGGGCAGCAAGGAAACTCTAGAGCAAAAGAAACATTGCAGCAGCCTGTAATGACAAGAATCATCCTGGTAACAAAAGCCAAAAGAGGAAAAATTCTCAGTTCAACCAAGGGTCGGAACATGACAACACTTTTCTCAAGAGAAATCTTCACACTCAGTGTTGAGTACAATAAAACTCGGCTCAAATATGGTTTGAATGCAGCTTTTGATCCTCGGAGTGAAAAAATGGATGAAGTTGCAACTTATGACTATGCAGTCTGCACTTATGTTTGATGAAGACCTTAAGGAAGCTTCTATAAATGATGACGTGCAATCATTAGAAGAATAGGGAATGGTTGCCATAATTAGTGATACAAAAAGAAATCAAAGGCTGTTAGGATGATATACATTGTTGGGGGTCTCTCTCTAACAACTTAAGCTTTTAAATGAGTTGGTAACTTAACATGGTATTAGAGCTTTGGGTGTACGAGGTCTTGGATTCAAATCTTCCCGCATGCGCGTTGCCCATTATACTGATATTGATGGTGCAAATGCACTTTAATTTGTCTCGTGACGTATGCACGTGAGGGGGAGTGTTAGCCTGATATATATTGTTGAGGGCTCTCTCTAACAATTTAAGTTTCTAGATGAGTTTGTAAATTAAAAAAACTTAACATGGTATCAAAACCTACTATGTGTGTGTTGGATAACTTGGATTTCCTTAATAGGGGTCACACCCCAAACTTACCCCAAATTATGCACTTGATAGAGCCCAATAAGAGCCTGCAAGTGAGGGGGAGTGTTGGTGCTAGGGGTCCACAAAAAGCCTGAGCATGGGTTTGGCCTGCAAAAACCCTGGTCTGCTTTGGGCCTGGGCCTAACTTGAGGGCTATTTAGCTTAATATTTTTTTTCAAAAGAATGGCCTCAACCAGTCTGAAGCTTGAAAAAGCTCGGCCTAGGCTTGTACAGGCTAAAGCCTGAAGCCTGGCTTGAAAAGCCTGAAAATAGGCTTCTTTTTTAATGTATTTTTGTATTTTTTTAAATTTTACTCCTCCTTGCTATGTAAAGGCTAAGTTTGATGGTATTTTCTATTTTGGTTCACGAAATTTCAAAACTGTTCTCAATTGTATTTATATACGTATAACTTTTTTGTGTTACACATTTTTGTATTACCCATTTATTTTTAATTCAATCAATCTATTTTATATATATTTTAAAATTCTAAATAATTAAGAGTTAACTTATTTACACTTTACTTTATGTTAATTATATATTTTTTTGAAGTAAACTAGGAATATAAATTTAGGGAATTATTATTTCCATGAGGAAAAAATGATATTTCCACCAGGTTTCACTCACATGAAGGTGGATCCCACTTACTATTCATGTGAGGAGAGCTTTGTAGAAATATTAATTTTTCTTGTGAAAATATCAATTCCCTAAATTTATTAGAAACATTAAAAAGTGGAAAAAAGAAAGAAAAAAGAGGCCTGAAAAGCCTGAAGCCTGGCTTGAAACCTGCAGGGCTTTATCTGAAGGCCTTGATCAGTCCATGTTTTGGCAGCAAAAGACCGGCCTGGTTTGACCAGGCTTGAGGTCTGGCCTGGTCAAACCAGGCCTAGCCAGGACTGGTCATAGGACCTCCCGCTCCGCCCTGCCCTGTTGTGCATGCCTAGTTGGTGCACTAATCTTACTTTGATTGGGACTTGGGAGTGATTCTTTGAAGTGCTTAATATACCTGTTGGGCCACTCCATGAATTTGGAAACTTAACAAAGGCCAAAAACAATTTTGGAATCTGGATGGTGGGGCAGCCTCAAAATTCTGTGCTGAAAGAAGGGGAAGGCACCCCCATGAGCCTCCGCTTGAGTGTAACCTATAATGTGGGATGGAACTTGCAGGTCCTATAGCTGTCCCTGTGAGCCCTGACAGCAAGGTAATTAAGAAGATAACTAAAGTTGCTAATAATTTGAATATTTGATATAGTCATGTACCAGTAAAGAAAGCTTGTTCCACTCATGGGGAGGAGAACAAATAACTAAAGTTGATTACAAGGAAATGATGAACACGTCACTAACAAAATAGTGCTTCAGTTATAAATAACTCAAGTGCAAGCGGAGAATATATGGAAAGATCCACATTCAGGAATACAGCTATATGATCAACGACTTGAATACCAGTGTTCTAAAAATCCCGGCCTAGCCCCGCCCATAGTTGTCACGGCGTCGCCTAGGCGTCGCCTAGGCGACGCCTTGGCGTCCAGGCGATGAAAAAATGGCACGGCGAGAGCTCGACTTGGGCAGAGCTGCTAAGGCGAGCGCCTTGGCGGCTCGGCGTCTCACGGCGTCGCCTAGGCGACGCCTTGAGACGCCGAGCCGCCAAGGCGCTCGCCTTAGCAGCTCTGGCCCAATTTTTTTTTTTTTTTTTTTTTTTTACTTTTTACTTTTGAACATAATTTAACATTCTTGCTTTTGGAAATAATGGATCCCAAGACCTCCTCATGCACCCAAGCCTTATTTGTGATGGTTGGTTGTAACTTTATTTTCTATGTGGTGTTTGTTGAATTCTTCATTTCTTTTACTAATTTTTAATATCAAGTGTTTTATTTTTGGATTGTTATTGTTAAGTATTTACATAATTGTGCTTTTAATGTTATTCCATAGTGTTATGTTTTGGGTTTTAATGTATATGAAATTTTATTGCCAATATATTTGTTAAGTAAAATAAATAATATATAAATTGCACATTGTAAACGACTTGTCGCCATACGGACGCCATGGCGGTCGCCTTGTCGCCTAGGCGTCCTGGCAGTCGGCTACCGCCATGACTCGCCGTGGCGCCGTGACAACTATTGCCCCGCCTAGGCGCTAGCCCCCCCCCCCCGGCACCATGCTTAGGCGCTAGGCCCCTCCTGGAGCCTCGCCTAGGCCCAAGGCGGCAAAAAAATCTCTCTAGGAGATTAGGTGGGACTAGGTGGGCAAGGCGGAGAAATTAGGACCCTAAGCGTGGCCTAGGCGGAGAAATTAGGGCTGCAATTATTTTTTTATTTTTATTTTTATTTTAATAACTAAGCTACAAAATAACGTCGTGGGTCATTATCTTGAAGGAGTATGAGTGTGAGTCCGATGGGGACATTATCTTGGAGGGATATGGAGAAGAAGAGTTAGAGATATAGAGGGATATGGAGATGAGGACTATTAGTTTGTAGTTTTGATTATTTGTTTGTATTTAAACTTTGAACAGTTGTATGTTTGTATTTGAACTTTGACATTGGCAATATGGATATGTATTTGAACTTTAAGCAAATGCCTTTATTATCTTTATTATAGATTGTTTTGCTTTATATTATTGTTTTGTTTGGATAAATGTAAGATAAAATATTAAAATTGATTTAAAATAAAAATCCCGCCTAGGCCCCCTCCGGCCTGCCGCCTCCCGCCTAGCGCCTTTTAGAACCTTGTTGAATACAGCATACGCTCTCTTAATGTGCTTTCCACTACTTACAGGATGACTAAAGATAATAAGATATATGACCTTATGCCCCCATAGATTAGTTATATTGAACTCCATAGCTGTAAATTAGGCCAAAAATATTATTAACTGCTTGGTTGCTAATAATTTAAATCTTTGATATATGTCAATGCGTTGTCTCTTCAGATGTCTACTTTATTATGTCATCCGCTCCATATTCTTCTTGTTTACAATTTATTCAAACTTTGGTGACGAAGAGGAAAATTATACAAGTGTAGACCAAATACTTCTGGATCCCAATATTTTATTTTTCCGAAGCAGTTAAACTGATTAATTTAATGATTCATATTCGCACTTACATTAAGAAATTATTACCAAAAAGAATTTCATCAGCTTCATGTCCTTATTATCTGCTTGATGACGGTGTCACCACTCAGTTACTTTCTTGAGTAAAATGTAATATGCCAAACCCATTTACTTGAGGATTTCTGTTTCTTCCTGGGTTTGGCTTATGAAATAATGTACTATAGGTTCATGTTTGGCGAAACACATAGTGTGTTTGGTGATCGATGAGGCACATCGGGCATCGGGAAACTACTCATACTGTGTCGCAGTTCGTGAGGTTTGTCATTCATTTCTTTCTTGTCATCCTTATCCGCATATAATAAATATTGATGTCCCTTTGAAAGTGACAGTTTAATCTCTTTTCCCCAGTCTCTTTTGACATGTATATAGAAGATCAGTTAAGGGAGTTCAGATTGAATGTAACATAAATAAGATTCTAAGGGTGAATAAAGATTTCTGTAGATATATAGCTGCTTCAACCTTCCCCCTCTCCCGAACTGGTCCATTTATTTTGAGAAAGTTAGTTTGTCCCCCCATCCCTTTTAAAATATTCATGAACTATACTTAAATACATGTTAAATATTACAGAATCTGTTACACATTTCTACAACATTGTTTAATCTTATATCACCGTTCTTTTTATGCTTTTATTCGAGTGTGCTATTTAAGATGCATTTTACTAAAATGAATATTTTACTGCTTCGAATTTGTAGTTGATGGCTGTTGATGTGCAACTCAGAATATTAGCTCTAACTGCAACACCAGGATGTAAGTCATTTATCAACTTATACAAAATTATATTTAGATCTCATACGTTGAATCCTTATATTAAATGCATCTATTCAGCTAAGCAGCTGACAATCCAGCAAATTATTGATAACTTACAAATATCTACACTTGAATACCGAAATGAAAGTGACCATGATGTGCTCCCATATGTACATGACAGAAAGATTGAGTTAATAGAGGTACATCCCGGTCTCTATTTGGTAAAGTATAACGTTCAAGTGGTTGTTTTGCTGTGTATTTGATTATCAACACTATGATGCTAGGTTGCTATGGGCCAAGATGCTGTTGAAATAAATAATCTCCTCTCAGAAGTAATTCGCCCTTTTGTCACTAGGCTTTGTACACTTGGAGTGCTTCAAAAGAGAGACTTCCAGACGGTAATGTTTCTTGTTTACAAATTCCTTTATTTTTCTTCTTCTTCTCTCTCTCTCTCTTTGTTGGGAATATGAGATACTTCATTTATTTACAATTCTAATATAGCTACTGTCATCTTTCACAATGCTTGTATTATTATAATAACTGATTTAATTTTGTGGCTGTATTAGTTTTTTTTAACTCTTGAAACACATTATCTATGACTCCTATATATATAGTATATACGTGTGTGTCTCTCTCTCTATATATGTGTCAATGAGTTCCATTTCACTGATACACTTATTATCCTATATTAACCAATTGACTCTTCAAAATTAGATGGAAGCTACACTTAATTGTGCAATGAGATTGCACTATTACAGTAGACACTTTGTACCTAAGTGCAGCACTAGTAGGTGTCAGTGTCTTGTAAAAATCTTCGTCAACTCAATACATGTTCAAACATGAATTGACGCTTCATTTGACAGTGATAGAGACATTGTATTTACTCTTAATTTTATAAATTAAACAATCATTTAGGATGAGAAAAAGCAACTTTATCTGCCAGATTACTAGATGGTATGCATCATGTAATGTTGACATGCTCTATGAAGCAACTAATCTTTTTCTTTTTTTTTTTGATAAGTAAATAATTCCGTTAAAGTGTCAAAAAGTGGGCAAGCCCAAGTAAAATCGCAATATACAAAGCATGGAGGAAATTAAACGCACACCCACGACAAGCCAAGCAAAGCCCCACCTTATACAAGGAATCTACAAAAAATACCATTAGGTCCCTAGAGCAATTCTTCCAAAATGTCCACAAATTCACAATGGATCCCTAAATACCCATATGAAACCAAAAGAAAAGAGGGCTCAACAAGAGAATCGAATACGGGTAAGTGGCCTCGCTCTATATTGATGGACGAATATAGCTTGGAATATTTCTGAAATTTAATAGAAAACTAAGGAAAGCTAAAATTAGGGTGGAGCTCTGCCGCTCCACTATCCTAGGATCCTCAACCGCAAAAGCATATATTGATCGCAATCAAATTTTAGGACTCAAACCAATTCTTCAATAATCTCTAATATAATAGTCTTGAGGATTACATCACAATTTAAAGAGACTTAAAACCCTAATATTACTTGGGAACGACTAAAATACCTTAACTAAATAATAATAATTTCTAGTAAATATAAATATCCTAAATCTCCACCAATAAATAAATAATTACATCATTTTTTCTCAAATTAAACATAACAAAATTTTTATACGATAAATAAAAATTTCTTAGTAACTTTTGACTTGTCATCCTCATTATTTTTCCTTGGTTGGAGAAAACTCAACCTCCTAGAATCATCCACAAACTCATCTGCACCAAGTGAAAATATGTGGAAACCTTGGAGATCTTCAGACGATATTTCTAGAAAAAGAAATTAGGAAGTGAACTGATAAAAACACAACTTTTGCATTCAAAGGTGCTAAAAGTAGATTTTCTTGAACTTAACATGATCAACTTGGAGTGGGTCAGCTTCTTCAAACCTCTTTCCTCCGATGACAAACAACTCAGAAAGCAATTTTAGGCTGTTTCTGAATTTGGTGTTCACAAAGAATCTCTGTTTCAACTTGTAGAGCTTCAGTAACCTCCATAATAGTGGACACATCACATGATTGCAAACAAAATCAATGCCATTACAAGTGTTTTTGGACTTGAAATTGGTAACGACTTCTTGCTCTGCCCTAACAAATGTTAGCAATTTATTAAGGCCATCTTTTATAACAGATGTGTCATCTCTCATAAAAGAACATGGAGACAAAATTTCAAATGTAGCCTTTGATGTTTCTTTTCTTTAACGTTGAGACACTTCTTTTCTTAAGCTTTTCTTTGCTAATCTTGATTCTGACGTTGCAATTTTCATAGTCTATCCTGTGCATTAATCATATTACATCTAAGTTTTTCTTGTTTAGTTTCAAATAGCTATGGTTACACGTATAAATAAAATAGCGTAATCTATCACTTTCATTATCAAGAAACCAAATATAATTCTTTTCTTGTGCAATAAGTTCTTTTGTTGCTCTAGAGTCTAGACATTGGGGCAAAATACGAAAATAAAACGAACCTTTTCTTTTTTCTTTTTCTCTTTATTTTTTTTTCCAATTTTGTTCTTTATTTTCTCTTTTTGCCCCCACTAAAAAGTTAATAGAAATAGGGGTAAAACTGTCTGAGTATTAAAGTTCAGGGTGATTTATGGAAGCAGGCAATGATGAATATAAAATATATAAGCTATGGGGTTAAGATTTGATGTGGGCAAACAGTGGGGTGTGTTTGATAATTTTGCGAAGTCTCTTGTTAATTGATGAATGAGAATAGGTATCTTGTTCTCTGAAAAACAAGCAATACATATATGAAAGGAGAGTGAGATGATCGGAAGCAGTGGTGCAACACGAAGTGGTGATAACAAGCTGTTGATTGCGGCGGTAAAGAGAAAATCACGACAACAATAGTATAAGAGTGCACAACAGCAATGCAACAATGGTCTTTTTTATTTCTTCTATTTTCCTTTCTTCTTTTCCCTTCGGCGGCTGCGAAAGCCCTTCGTTTCCAGCCTTGTTCATTGTTTTTGGTGATAGATATTTGCGGCTTTATAGGGGCGATTTGAGTGTATGAAATCGAAAACATGTAGGGGTTGTTTTTCCGGATGCACAATGTTGGAGTATATGTAGTGAACAATCGCCTATGGACAATGCCTTGTATGACACTAATTGCGCGTAAACAGTGCCGATGAGCAGTAATCTCGCGTGCATAGTGGTAATCAACAGTGTTTTCCATTTTGTTTTCAAGCCCAAGATCTCCCAATAACGAAGAATTTAAGGTTTGAATATATCTGAAATTTAATGAATAAATAAATGAGATATAAAACCAGATGCTCTGCTCTCCACTACCCCTAGTCCTCAACTGCAAAAGAGTAAATTGATTGCAATCAATTTTAGGTTTCAAAATAATTCTTTAATGATATCTAGGATAATAGTCTTGTGAGGATTACATCACTCTTTAAAGAGATTTAAAACCTAATATTTTTTTGGAACAATAAAAGTATTAAACGACTAGACTAAAATAACCTAATTAAGTAACAATATTTTTCGTAAATTAAACATTAAGTAAATAATTAATTAAATCAATTTTTCCCAAATTAAACATAACAATTTTTTTAAAAAATAAATAAAAATTTCTTATTAACTCTTGACTTGTCGTCCTCATCACTCTACCTATTTGATATCGGATATTCCGTTCCGCCACTTATCATGGGAACCAAATCCTGTTGCTTTCTCTATTCATTTCTCACTTTCACCTTATGCCAAGACTACAATATCCCATTAATTGACCTTTGCATCAGCAAAGAAATGCCACACAAATATAGTCACTGCCTCGCAATGGATAAGCAAATGATGAACCATCTCTTCCTCAGAGTTGGACATTATGCACCTCAGCACCTGTTTGCTAGCTGATGCCCCCTCCTTTATGTCGATTATATATAGTGAGGATTGTCCCCAAAGTCAACGTCTTGGAGAAGAAGGCTACCTTACGAGACTTTCCCACCTGAAAATTGCTCCTCCACTGTAGCAATCCAGTTCCACCACCATGCTATGCCCTAAAGTAAGATTTGACGGGGAAACAAACTATATTATGCTCCTTCTATTGGACTGAGTCCAACCACTCAAGTAAAACCTGGGAAGTAGGGGTGCATCTCTCTAGAGCTGCACTGTGCACGAGGTGCGGGAAGGGTGTGGGTGTAGCGGGGTGCGGTATAGGCCTCACCTCCAAGTTTAATGTCTGAAAAAATATAGAAAAACGCGACTTACCTTTTAAGATTAATTAGCATACTAGATGAGCGATTGGAGGAGGAGGATGAGAACGATATTGCTGCACATGTATGCCTCTCTTTGTTTCTCATCTCTTTCTTCTTTGCTGTTTGGATCTCATCGTATTTGGTTGAATGAGAGCTTTTAGAGTTATTTATGTTTAGGCCCATTATTGCGGGCTTGCAGTAAAATTTTATTTTTAAACTCTTACAACCAGAGAGTTAACATATGTGGCGACTTATCATAATAATGTTTGCACTTATATCAAGCCTAAATTAATGTGGGCTTGCATTACCTTTTTTTTAAATTAAAAAAATTACTAATTTAACAAGATTCATTTTTTTTCATTAATATAAAAGAAGTAATATAAAAATTTTGATTTCTCAATTAGTGCCTTAGTGGTTGTGAAGATAATGTTGTTGGGATCCAACCTGATGAGAAGGACCTTAATTCCTCTACAAAGATACTGGTTGTAAGGTCACATGATCATCACCTACTTCTTTCAAATGAAAACTGGAATGAATAGCCCAACTTTCCTATGAAATACATCTTTTATTTAAACCTAACAATTTTTTAATAAAAAGATGAGATATTTTTTTTTGTAGTTTTCATGTATAATATGTGAAATTTTATCTCGTATATAACAATAATAATAACTATATGTGCCATATCCCCGCTACACCTGAATCCTCAATTTTTGAAATTTGAGGATCCCCTCTATCTTCGTATCACGCATCTGTATCCTTACACCCAAATCCTTGATTCCTAGAGCAAAACGAATAAGTCGGCGGCCACACCTCCAACTCCCAATCCAAAACTTTTGCCTAAGTATCGGCTGACACAACCAATTTCCCTTAACTTGTGAGCAATAATCAACAAGATTGCCTTTTGGATTCGTCGCAATACTAGAAAAAGTTGGGAACCATTCTTCCAGAGTTGCATCTCCGCACAAAGAATAAATCCATAAGCGAATCTTCCTATCGTCACTAACTATCTAGACATTGTGCCTAAACTACTCATCTGAGCCCGTTGTAATGGCTTTTTAAACCCCTCCCCCAAAGGTAAGCTCCCTATTTGAGGCAGAAACCTTCTATCATCCAAACCAAAACGACTAATAGCCAACCTCTTTAGAAGGCTTCCATCTTCTGACAAGAACCTCCAAAGTCATTTTCTAAATAAAGCTGAATAAAATACCTCCAGTACTCACTGTAAATAACATGCTTTCAGTTAGCTAAATTATATATACCTCCCCCTCCATTGATAGTTATGCATAAGCTTATAAAGCCTCTTTCGAATCGCAAATCACAATAGAAGGGGAAATAGAGACATGAAGTGCATCGGTAAGTTACACAGTGTGCTCTTGATAAGCACCTTTCTTACTCCTTTAGATAAGTAGGCCCTCTTCCAACCCTAAGCCTTTTCTCAAGTCTCTCAATGATAGGACCCTAAATAGCCTTTGACTTAAATGGACCCCAATTGGTAGGCCCAAGTAAGAAGCTATGACGTAGGACAAAAGCGACAGGGGCTAGATATCGTTCTAGTGCTGATGGGACCTAGAATTCACTAGTTAAACAACCCTAGAATCCATTAGGGGCCCTTGAATCCACAAGAAAAATAGACTTACAGAATCCACCAGATAGAGAGAAATAAAACTCAGAGATAAGTTTTTATTAATCAAAAGTTGTCTTACAATGGAATATTGGACACCCATTTATCCTAAGGGTTGATCACAATTAAAAAGGAAAGTAAAATAAAAATTTAATGCATAATTTAAATCCCTAAGATTATGTCTAAGATCTTCCTAATTGATAAATTAATTCCTACATTCATGCATAAAATCATTCTAATAACTAAAAATTTGAAAATTATATATTACATTAATTAAATTCATATTAACACAATATCTTCCTCCATCAAGTTGGAAACTATGTTACACGAACTCTTCAGTTTGCCCTAAAGTACTCGTGTCCAACACTCGATACTCAGACAAGGGTATGTGTACTGGACATTTCATTTTAGTGTAAAAAATTGGCAAAATTTAGGAGTACCCGTGTCGGACTTTTCAAAATACCAATATACCATGTCCAACCGGATACTCCATCCGAGTTTGTGTAACATAGGTTGGGAAGACACTAATCCTTCAATCCGGAAATGTTAGCAATCTCGCCCGTTCAAAACAAAGCACTCTACCGTACATTATTATCAAGCTTGAGACCAACTAAAAAACAAATTAGAACACTTTAGCTACTTGGTTGCCTTGTCACAGAAAATGACGGTGTCATCGGCATCAAATATTCTGGTTGCATGTTTTTACGTATTTACATAGAAACATTTTTGTTAAGGGGATGCAACTTTTGGACTGGGAAGGTAATCTAACTATTTTTTGCAAAAAAAATTACTGGTTTAAGCTGTGTGATTAAGATCGAGTTTTACCTCCTTTTCAATTTTAGTTGTAAGTTTGCTTTGGTGTATTTTGACAAGGATTAAGGCATGCCACCTGGCCAGGTGAATGTATAAATTTGCTTAGATTCCACTGTTATTTTTCACACCAGCATGTTTTATTGTGTTTCTATAAAAATTTCTTATTTTAAACTTGTTTTTGATAATCGACAGTTGAGCCCATGTGATTTGCTTAATTCAAGGGATAGATTTCGTCAAGCCCCACCAGAAAACCTGCCTCAAATGAACTATGGTGAAATAGAAGGATATTTTGGAGTTCTAATTACGCTTTACCATGTTCGGAAGTTACTTTCAGGCCATGGAATAAGGCCAGCATTTGAGATGCTTGAAGATAAGTTGAAGCAAGGGTATGCCTGTTTCACTCTTGCTGTGAAAAATACTGTCTTGACCTCCTAACATGCAAACTATTGAATATTGATGAATAATTTCTTACTAGTATAATAATCTCTCCCTTTAGCACTTTCCAACAAAAAAAATATCTTGCTTTTTTGGTCTTCAACTGTAAGATAGATTGGAATCATCAAGCCAAAATATGATGTTCAGCTCTTGACTTGGGAAACTAATCGTCAAATACATTAAAACCGTGTTGCTGCTGGTAATGTGCCTGTTGGAATACAAAGAACTGAATGGTCCGAGCTTACCCTTTTCAAGCTTGACTTGTTCAAAAAGCGCCTAAAGATTGAGTCCAAGTTTGGTTTGTCTTCATATTATGAACTAGTTCGCTATTTATCAAAAATATTTAGAAAATTAATGAGTTTTAACTTTGAATAATCCCACAGTGATCTCCTGGTTTCATATGTCCAAGACACCTTTGAAAGTGATCCTACGATTTGCTCTATAAGACACGTCAATAAGGAAAAATCATATGCAAAAATAACATTCACCCCATTGTAGTTGGCACGTTTTGTGCAATAGGCCATTGAACTAAAAAAAACTGCAATTAACTAATTGAACTAATTAAAACACTGAAATTGCACCATTCTGTTAAAAGAATTGGACAGACGTTAAAAAATTTCCTACATGGCACTGGAAGAAACACTAAAAAAACATTACTTACATGGTAAAAATAATAATAAAAATGAAAAATGAAAAAAACAACTATTGCCAACTCATTTTCTATTATACATTTACTTTTTCTTTATTCTATCTTCTCATTTTTTATTATCAAATAAGAAGATAAAATCTTGTTTTTTACATTTGATTCTAACCAGCCACACCATCATCGTTCCCCAGACCCGACCATCATTTTCCTTTCATCTTACACTGCCGTTGCAGCACCTTATCACCACCAAATTCTTCTTTCTTCTCCATTATATCTGGGCATATTCATAGTTGTCATGGCGCCACAACGAGACGCGGCGATAGTTGACTGTCAGGAGGCCTAGGCGATAAGGCGCCCGTCATGGTGTCCGTACGGTGACAAGTCGTTAACAATGTGCAATTTACACATTATTTATTTTACTAAACAAGTATATTTATTGAACAATAAAATTTTATATACATTAAAACCCAAAATATTATAACTAACACTATGGAATACAATCAAAAACACAATTATATGAATACTTCATAGTCAAAATAAAACACTTGACATTAAAAACTAGTGGAACAAGTCAACAAACACCACGTAGAAAATAAAGAATCAACCAAGTCATTGCCCATCACACATTACAAGTCTAATAATTTATAAAATTACACCACATTGCCAGTCCATGGATTATGATGAGTTATGGATAACAAATGACTTAATCACTTAACTTGGGCCAACTACTAAGGCGTGAGCCTTGGCAGCTCGACGTCCAAGGCGTCGCTTTGCCCTTCTCCAGTGCCAGGACGCCTAGGTGTTGCCTAGTTGATGCCATTAAAACTATGGGTATATTCACCCACCACCAAAAACTAGAAAGCAATATATTGTCCAATTCAAACCCTAGATTTTATTGTTCATCAAATTAAGAATTAAGGGCTTCCCTCACAGTACAACCCTCATCCCGCTGAGTCCTCCTTTTCAGATTTGGTTTCCCCCTACACATATAATTCCTTTTTCATCATCGGATATCATATGGTGATTATATCTGGTTATAAGAGCACCGGATTTTGTTAAGGATGAAAATATTGTAGTACACCTGAAATCACATACACGTCACACGAACACTAAAAAGCTATGCTTAGTTTCTCTCTCTTATCTACACCAATTTGTTGTGTTTGTTTTTTGAAAACCAAATTTCAGATCTAGTGCATTCAAGGTAGAAGATGGATGATGGGTTAGTAATTAATTAGCTCATAAATTATTATTGAGAAGAATACGGATGATGGATTGAAAAGAAGATGAATTTGGGTTATAACGTGGGTTCGATTTTGTGTTTCTGGATTTATAATCCTGTTCATGTGATTCATCTCACCTGGGAAGAAGATGGATGAGGGTTCATTGGTTCATCTCACTTAGCTGCTTGTTTTTCATGTCATTTTTTTTAAATTTTTTTTCAGTCAGGCCACATAGGAAAAACAAAGCCTGATTTAGTCAGTGTTTAATTAATTTGACGGAATGGGTCGATTGCAATTTTTTTTTTAGTTCAGTTAGTTAATTGCAGCTTTTTTTAGTTCAATGACCTATTGCACAAAACGTGCCAACTACAATGGGGTAAATGTTATTTTTGCCGTTCAAATTAATTAACTTTAGAGAAATTATAAACGAATAGAAGTTTGAACATATTATTGTTGGCAATAAAGTTGAACAAAAAATAGATAAAATGACATTAATAATAAAACAAAATTACGTTGCATATATATTCAAGTGTAAAAAATCAGATGATAAACTAATAAATGATTGATATGACTAAACTAATAAATAATTTTCAAGGCCTGTTGTTGGGGATCCTAATGGACTTGATGTACATCACAAGTGCATATGTGCATATGACAAATGGAGGTGTAAGTTTAGGCCCAATGGATAATATAGGAGTTTATTTTTGTTATTTTGTCAATTTTAGTATAATGTAAGTACTCCCCCCGTTTTAGTTTGAGTGTCATGGCTCAAAATCAAGTTTGTGGCACAAATTTTAAGATGGGCAACTGACACATTTAGATAAAATATTCTTGCTTTATTTAAAATTTTCACTTTAGATGCTAAAGAATAATTTAGGATTTGAACCATATATCACTCAAACATATATAGAGGGAGCAATTTCTTATTGTAAGATTTGAGTATCTTGGTCCACAAGATATGTACAGTACGTGTAAATAAATATAGAATATTTGAAAAGTATATATTTATTACAGACAACGTATATTAAACATTGGGATCTCAAAAAAGGTTTTCTTATATAAAAACATATACATATTTATATATACCAAGACCTATGTTCAAGAGCAGAGCTGAGCTTTATGAAGTTAAAACTCGTGTAGTTGATGACAGGTGCATCTCGGCTCATCTAAACAATGAAAGAGCTCAAGTAGAACCTTGAACTTTTCATGAACAATTTGGTCCGTTGTTTTCTGTGTCAAATTTTGATTGTGAAATTTCCCCTGAAAAAATTTAAGGAACTCCCTGGTTTTTTTTTACTTTGTGAGCCAGGGCTGTTAGGGGATGTGAGATAAAGGTTACATCTATCTTAATTTTGTCGCACTTACAAGGATTCAGTTTGGATATAGATGCAAGAAGAATCCTAAAGAAGTTCCATGTAATGCATATTTTTGTTACACCTCAAAAGATTTCCTTTTTGTCTCAGAGTTTAGAGATGCTTCCCAGACATGTTTATGAAGCTAATACTTAACCTAATATAATCTATCTCAAATAATTGCAGGCCTTTTGCACGACTTATGAGTAAAAATGAAGTTCTTTGGAAAACAAAGATTCTAATGCAGCAAAGCTTGTCTCGTGGTGATCCTAGTCCTAAATTGTCAAAAATGTTAGAAGTACTGATTGAACATTTCAGTATGTTTCACGCAATCTTGCTTCTTTACGGCTCTTGACTTGTATGACATAGTTGTTTATCTCTTGCCTGTGTCCGTGTCAATAGTATTTCGCTCTCTCTCTCCTCTCTCTCTCTCTCATGATATGCAATATCTATAGTATTTAATTGCAAAGCTGATACTGTTTGGACATACTGTGGACAACAATTCAAAACCAAAGTATCAGTTGTCTTTGACCAGCTTGAAGTCTTATATATTCCTTCTTCCTCTGGATGCGATAACTTACACCCTTAGTTGGTGCACATTAGGATTTTGATAAGTTATAATTCAATATTCTTTGAACCTGATAATGCAATGGGATTGGACCTGAACTGAACCACTTTGACTATTATCAAAGAACCCCTTGTGTTTAAATTTTTATTCATTGCTGAATTTGCTGGATAGTTGCTGTAGATTTTCTTCCAGATCTGTACTCTTTTGTGGGTGATTTTAAGACTTGGTGGTAAAATGGACTGTAAGTCTTATAAAATTGAACTCATTCCTCAATTTTCCTGCAACATGAATTTTCCGTTACCCTGTTTCTCAGAATGAAAGACTTGTTCAATCATCTCTTATAGTGCTTCGTACTATTGAGAATAGTCCAACTGATGTTGTTTCTTTCTTTCCATTTATAAAAAAAGGATTTTTATAGATGTAGTTCTTATACCTGACTATGTTTATATTTGTTGTTTCTGGAATATCTGACTGCTAAATGTGCTGGTGCAGAAACGAAAGATCCACAGAAGTCTAAGGTTATTATTTTCTCAAATTTTAGAGGTAGTGTAAGGTGAGATGATATGCTGATATTTTCAAATTCTCTAAGTTGTCAAACTGATTTCCTTGTAAACATCTTATGACATTGTCAATGATAAAATTTCACTTATATCTTACATTTTTCTCCTGGTATAATGAATATGTACTTCAGGGATATAATGGATGCATTAGCCAATATTGGGGAGTTTGTTAAAGCTACCGAGTTTATTGGTCAAAGCTCAGGTTTGTAACATGGTTTCTTTATTGTTTATTGTCTTCTATATGCTAGCATACATTAAACTTCACCCGTCTTTTCATTTTCTGTAACATCTTTCATTTGCTTTGTAATATGTCCTTGGATTTTTCAATTTTGGAATGGTTGACTATGTTGAAATTCTCCTTCAAATTGAACTTACTTTGGGTCTGATCATATGAAGTTGCTTTAAGCCTCTGACTTGCGAGTAATGCAACTCAATTAGACAGTGTTATATAGTTGTATCTACAGCTGCTATAAACTATCATTTTTAGCAGTGATATTGAAATATCTTATTGAAAGCGGTATCTTAATTTCAACAAAAAATAAATGTTTATATATAC
The DNA here is from genome assembly GCA_034770075.1 of Aralia elata. Taxonomy (NCBI): domain Eukaryota; kingdom Viridiplantae; phylum Streptophyta; class Magnoliopsida; order Apiales; family Araliaceae; genus Aralia; species Aralia elata. The sequence continues at coordinate 73,736,575 of CM068378.1, read as the reverse complement.
GTGTATTGTGTATGTATATTGCACTCTTGTTCCATTTTTATTTACAACAGGAATTTTGAAGAACTGATCTCTTGAGAGCTGTTTTTTCATGTTTCCAACTAAAGTTTCACAATTTTGTGGACTGTGGTAGCTGTGATGATTGTAGCTGCTTGGGCCAAGCTTAATAACTAAGCAATTACTCCCAGCACAGAATTTTAACTGATCTGAAAATCACAATTATACATTATACTTTTAATCTTTGATTAATTTAAAATGAAAAATATAAGGATATATAAATATATTGAAATTATGATTTATAAAAATGTTTTCAACATGTCTTATATTCTGCGCCAAAACATGTCTAAAAGCTTACTGCTTACAGACTATCAAATCTTCAATGTGAGAGATAAAGACATCTCAAGGTGCTCACAATCCAACCAGAACAATACCATGCTATATGCTTCTGACAATGAACTTAATCCTAAGTATAACTGTGTTGATTGAACTTGTGAGTAAATCTGGCAAGCAATGAGCTTCTGCTTGGTTATAATGTTAAATTCCTAGGCAACCAAGCACGACATAGGATCCAGTCTAATGCTGTTTGATACAATGAAGTGGAGGGGGAGCTTTGCCATAGGAAAGGAAAGAGAACCTCTTTTACCTAATGTTGGTTGATACAATGGGAAGAAGGGGAAGGGATAAGGAGTTTTTACAACGTTTAGTTGAGTGGAGGGGAAGGAAATGCATTTATTATCTTGTAATTTTCTTGTAGTAACTATACTCATTACTCTTAATAAATATGAGAATGGTAATTCTTCAAATCACAATCATAACTTACAAAGCTCAGCAATGGCGTTTCTCTTTTCCTCCCACTTCTGGGATTGAAGAGGTTTGTAGGCATGGAGGGGTGGAGACCTAGGTGCCCAATTCATGATGCACCTATGTGGGTGGGAATGTAAGAGCAGATGCATGGAGAAAGTTGAAGCACCGTGTTATATATGATGTGTGTGTATATATATGGGGAGTGATCCATAGCCAAAGTTGGATGGGAGCCACTATTATCCAACGCAAACGCAGATCCTACCGTGCATTCATTTGATTTAAAAGTTGGAATTACTCCCGTTCGCATAACTGTTATGCGGATGGTGGACCCCGTCTGCACAATAGTTATCCACATGGGATACACCATCATCAAAATTATTGTGCGGATGAGATATAATTTCTGGGTTCTCGTCTGCACAATAGTTGTGCGGATGATATATCCCATCCGCATAACTATTATGCGGATAGGGTCCACCATCCGCATGACAGTTATGCGGACGGGAGTAATTCCAACTTTTAGATCAATGAATGTATGGTAGGATCTGCGTTGGATAATAAGGGCTTCCATCCAACTTTGGCTATGGATCAGTATCCTATATATATATATATATATTATAGAGAGAGAGAGAGAGCAAAAGCATCTTGATTCGTGTAAAAGATATAGTTTTGTTGGTATTCTATTAAAAATTGGGGATGTAAGGTATTTTAAAGTAAGTAGAGATTTAAAATTACTTGGTAATTAGGATTTTCTAGCCCATTAAAGTTTTTCTTTCTTATTCCATTATGGATTTGGGTTTTCTGATTCATCAAGGTTTTAGTCTTCTTATTCAATTATGTATTTGGGTTTTGTTTCTATTTAAATAGAGATATAAATATAATCTCCACATGCTATTTAGCTCATTAAACTTAAGTTTTTATAAAAATTGAGATTTTGAATGCTAGTAATCTATCTTTACAGAGAACATGGCCAACGATAGGAGTGAGTGGAGGAGGGAAATCCAAATATCAAGGACTGAGTAGGCGAAATATTTTCCATTTCTCTCGTCTTTCTTCTTTATGTTTATATATAAGATCCATTTTAAGCGTACCCCAAATAGTTTGGATAACAAGCTACTGTTGAGTTGAGTCTTGTATTTTCTCAAACTTTTGTTATGTTTAGAGTTTGTTACGTTACGTTACGTTTAGATTCTCACATGGATACGAAGTTGTTATGTTTACCCGGAGTTGCTGTCTAATAATTAAAAGAAACAAAACTGAAAGGACGAGCCAAAAAGAACACAAGTAAGAAAAATTCTCTTCTTTCTATTCTTCTCCTCTTCTTCATTTTCTTTTACAAGATTCAACTTACCTTGCGTACCACCACCACCCATGGACACCATCACCTACGACCATTACCAAAAAGGAAGGTCAGACAAAGGAGATATGTGGAGCTTCTTCCTCACTCCCTTCTCCGAATCTGCGGTGATCTGGGTGTTGGCTTCATCTTATCAACCTTTTGTTTTGCGTTGGTCACCAACAGTAAATCCACATAGGTGGGGCTGATTGCTTAGATTCCAGCGACTCTCAGTATTACTCCCTCATCGAAATTTGCTCCACATCGAAGGTTGTAGCCATGGTTTCATTCATGTCTGATGTATAATTCATCATTGGTGCACGTCCTTCTTCCTCTACATCATTGGTGCATCACCTCCTTCATCTTCTGTAATGGGACATGGTTATTCACTATTATTGTTTTGGTTTTTAGACAATTTTAACACATTCTTTTTTCTTTTCTTTTTCCTTATTCAAAATCCAGTGAGCACTAGCTAATTGATTTCATAAAAATAGGCAAGGTATGTATATCTAGAGAGAAAAGAAAAAATAAATTGAGAGCCATACAACTGTTATTTATCATTTTTTTGCCACGTCATTTAGTGTTGATTTTATTTTCCTACAAAGGGAAATTCTACTAAAGTGTCATTGTGGCAGTAGAAATTGTGTCCATGTTTAGTGTTAATTTTATAACAATAACTGGATATATCTGGCAAGAGACAAATCATAAAAGTTGGCAACAAGGTTTAGAACCATGAGTAGCAAGATACATGTTGACTAGTAATCCTCTTTTGCCTATTTCTTAGTTTGGTAGAACCTGGCGTTATGGTTCTATCATATTATGTTCCTCTATATATCCTTGAGGGCACTCAATATATATAAACTGATAGTGGAAACGTAATACTCCCTCAATAGCAGTTCGGGTTGGCTAAAGTGAATCCAATATGAAAGCGTAAAAGAAAGATAATGTTAGAATGTAAGAATATGTACATTCAGTTGTGTTTATTCATATTGCTAGTAGCTACATTTATATACAAGATGTTCTCCTAATTCTAGGAAGAAAACATGGAGAGGAAAACAGGGAAACATGTTTTCCCTAAAACAGGGAAACATGTTTTCTCTAACACATTCCAACACTCCCCCTCAAGTTGGTGTATAGATATCTCACATACCCAACTTGAAACACAATGGATGAAACATTTTACCACTAAGACCCTTAGTCAGAATATCAGCTAGCTGATGTTTTGTTTTTACAAAAGGTAAGCAAATAAGACCACTAATTAATTTTTCTTTGATGGTGCCTGTCAATTTCAATGTACTTCGTTCTATCGTGTTGTATTGGGTCTTTTACAATACTAATGGCTGCCTTGTTATCATAAAATAATTGCATAGGCCCTTTAGTTGTAACTCCCAAATCTTCTAGCAAAGTTCGAAGCCACATTAGTTCACATATATCCAAGGCGATAGCTCGATATTCAGTCTCAGCACTAGATCTTGCCACCACGGACTGTTTCTTACTACGCCAAGTAACAAAATTACCTCCAACAAATGAACAATAGCCTGATGTAGATCGACGGTCCTCTATAGAGCCAGCCCAATCTGAGTCGGAAAAAGCTTCGACTCTCATATGACCATTTGGTGTAAACAATAGACCTTTTTCAGGAGCAAACTTGAGATACCTCAGAATTCTGTAAACAGTTTCCATATGACAACGTCGAGGATCATGCATATACTGACTCACTATTCCCACAACATAAGATATATCAGGTCTAGTATGAGAAAGGTATATCAATCGTCCCACCAAACGTTGATATCTTTCTCGTCCTATGCCACCTACTAGATGATGATTAACTTCAATAGGAGAATCAGCAGGCTTACATCCCAACATGCCAGTTTCTGTTAAAAGATTAAGTACATACTTCCTTTGAGATAGAAAAATCCTACTGGAAGATCTTGCAACTTCAATACCAAGGAAATATTTCAAAGGACCAAGATCTTTGATCTCAAACTCTTAGGTCAGTCTTGCTTTGAGATTAACTATTTCTTCTCTATTATACCCTGTCACCACAATGTCATCAACATAAACAATAAGAATGGTAGTCTTACCCTTTATTTGTTTGACAAATAGAGTATGATCTGCTCGACTTTGCTTGTACCCAAACCTTATCATTGCCTTGTGGAATCTACCAAACCAGGCTCTAGGAGATTGCTTCAGACCATACAGAGCCTTTCGCAGCTTACAGACCTTACCCTCAGTTGCAGATGAAGTAAAACCAGGGGGTATTTCCATGTACACTTCTTCTTCCAAGTCACCATGAAGGAATGCGTTTTTCACATCTAATTGTTGAATATCCCAGCCGAAGTTCGCTGCACATGAGATTATGGTACGAACAGAGTTCATCTTTGCCACAGGAGCAAATGTCTCCTAGTAATCAATCCCATGGATTTGAGTATATCCTTTTGCAACTAGCCTAGCTTTGAGTCTCTCAACTGTGCCATCTGGCTTCTGTTTAACTGTATATACCCACTTGCAACCAACTGGTTTTTTTCCATAAGGAAGAGTAATTAGTTCCCATGTATCATTCTTTTTCAGGGCATTCATCTCTTCTATCATAGCATGTTTCCAGTTCTCGTTGCTAATTGCTTCTCTCCACCCCTGAGGAATAGATATAGAAGACAAAAAAAGAAACAAAGGAATGGTAGGATGCAGATAATTTATCCTAAGCTACAAAATTCGAGATAGGATGTTGGGTAACCCCTTTTCTAAGAGCAATAGGAATGTCAGTATCATCAGAAGAACAAGTAGGATTAGGATTCTCACCATTAGTATTATCAAGACTAGGTTCGGAGCAAGGTTGGTGTAGTGGTGCAGAAATGGTGACCTTATTTTTTCCTTTTCGAATATAGGTCCTCAACTCAGGCTCAGGCTCATTCTGTCTAGCATATGACTCTTGTAACTGTAACTCCCCTGTGTAGAATTATCAGAAACAACAACAGGAACAGGAAAAGATGGTATAATAGTACTTGTAATACCAGCCTCAGAAGGAAGCTTCTCCTCATCAATAACATCCTCCCCCTGAGGAGAAGGTGAGGAAGAATAAAAAGGTTCCGACTCCCAAAAAGTGACATCACGAGTGACAAAAACTTTGTGTGAAGGAGGGTGATAACATTTGTAACCTTTTTGGGTGGGAGAATACCTAATGAAAACACACCTAAGAGCCTTGAGATCTAGTTTTCCTCGAGTGGGAGATTTTTCATGAACATAACACACACCCAAAAACTCGAAGTGAAGGAGAAGGACTTGTCATGTGTTGGAGGAAAGAAATGGGACTTCTATTCCCAAGAATTCTAGAAGGAAGCCGATTTATAAGAAATGCAGCAGTTAGAACGGCATCTCCCCATAAAAATTTAGGTGTGTTCATAGTGAACATAAGAATGCGTGCTACCTTTAGTAAGTGTCGATTTTTTCTTTCTGCCACCCCATTTTGTTTTGGGGTTGTGACACAGGAGGTTTGAAGTATGATGCCATGCTGAGAGAGATAGGATGCAAAAGTATTATTATTACTATATTCTCGACCATTATCGCTATGGAGAATCTTGACTTTAGCTTCAAATTGAGTTTGGATCATCTTATGAAAAATTTGAAAACAGTCAAACACCTCATTTTTGGAATGAAGAAGATAAATCCAAGTTGTACGAGAATAGCAATCAATAAAACTAACAAACCATCTATGACCAGAACGAGAGACAACCCGAGAGGGTCCTCACACATCAGTAGGTATAATAGCAAAAGGTTCAGAATGTCGACTGTTAATAGCAGAATAAGTAGAACGTTTATGTTTACCTAATTCGCATGGTTCACACAAAAACAGAGTTTTGTGACACTGCTTAACTAAAGAGGGGAATAAAGACCCTAGTATTGATAAAGGAGGATGTCCCAGACGTCGATGCCATTGATGAAGAGAAGTCAGGTTAGATTCAAAAGTAGATTGAAGAGCCTGAGTAGCAGTTCCATCTGTAATCAGAGGCATATTAGATGTGAGAACATCCAAATAATATAGACCACCAACTGCACTGCCAATCTTTTGCCCTGTCACCAAGTCCTGAAAAATACAATGAGTTGGAAAATAAATGATTGAGCAATGTAAGGGTTCGGTAAGACGTTGGATAGATAATAAGTTTGCGGTAAATGAAGGAATATGAAGAACGGATGATAATGTTAATAAAGGAGTACAAACTATTGAACCTCTCCCAGAGATAGGAGAAAGAGAACCCTCAGCTACTCGGACCTTGTCTTTGCCAGAACAAGGCGTGTATGAGGTAAAGAGATTGAAGGACCCAGTCATATGCTCGAAAGCACCTGTGTCAATGATCCAACTAGGGCAAGTAGATGAGACATTAAGAACACAAGAGTGTATACCTGATTGTGCATAATGAGAAATAGATTTGGAACCTTGTTGTCCCATGCTACTATTATGAACCCTACTGCTAGCATCACTTTGTTCTGCCATATAACAGGTAGGTACAATATATATCCGAGGAGAATAAACTTTTCAAAGGATATCAAATAATTGCACTACACTTAGAGACAAAAGTTATGGAACAGTAGGAATCACTCAATAGTAAGCAGTAATAGGAATCGCTGAATTTTTTCTCTCTAAGACCACTGTAGATGGTAAGAGGGGAGAGAGACGACCACCCTGGGAAAAGTCACGCTGGAAAAAGTCATCGGAAAAAGTCGCCTGATAAAGGATCAGAGCTCTGATACCATGTTAGAATGTAAGAATATGTACATTCAGTTGTGTTTATTCATATTGCTAGTAGCTACATTTATACACAAGATGTTGTCCTAATTCTAGGAAGAAAACATGGAGAGGAAAACAGGGAAACATGTTTTCCCTAAAACAAGGAAACATGTTTTCCCTAACACATTCCAACAGATAATTAGAGGAAAAAGGATAAGAACAAAAGGAAATAAAAGTAATAAAATAAAATAAAAATAAAAAATTTAAGAAAAACATATCATAATATATTCCAAAAAAATATTTAATATATATATAGAAAAATAATAATGTAATATTTATATATATATGCTTCATTCTTGAAATATGAAGATTCAGTTTAATGCTTTAGTCTATGAAGTGTAAAGAACTCAATAATACTGCAAAACTTTAATTTTTCAGACTAAAAATCTTTTGAGTAATAATTTTGAGATGACTGTTTTTTATAATTTGACTGTATCTATAGTCTTTCGTTTGGCGGGAGTATAAGGCTTAGCATCACTTGCCTTATGTTTTTCTTTGTGTTTCCTTTTCTTTTTCGGGCTCCTTGTGTTTCCTCAGTTCTATAATTTTTCATTTAAAATAGTAATCATTTCAATTTGTAACTTTATGGGAGAACATAACATCTCCCTTCTCAAATAAAATTTCTGCTTAATTGCCAATTTGTTTGCCTCTCTTCTATGAACTTATTCTTAAATAGGGATTTTCTAGTGCTTATCCATTTTTTTAAAAAAAAATTTGAAGTAATTCTTAGTTATAGTTTTTCACAGGAAAAGCATTAAAAGGACAGTCACAAAAAGTTCAACAGGCTGTTTTGGAGGTAATTATAAATTTTTTCTTTCTTTCTATGCCCACATTGCTTACTTGATTTTTACCTACAGAAATTTCGTGCTGGTGGTTTCAATGTAATTGTTGCAACATCGATTGGGGAAGAAGGTCTAGATATCATGGAAGTTGATCTTGTGATATGCTTTGATGCTAATGTCTCGCCTTTGAGAATGATACAGCGCATGGGGAGGACTGGAAGGAAGCATGAAGGGCGAGTTGATATCCTTTTGTCATCCATTATGATTTTCCTCGAGTATATTGTGGCTAGCTAATATGACCATGTGGAAAACTTTCTCATATTTTCTTCCTGCACCTCCAGGCTTCAAAATTGTTGAAATTGTTTTTCAACCTTACTGTAGGTCTTTTCTAAAATTTCCTTAACAAGTTTTACTAGTTTTAGCTTGTGAAGGGTCAGAATTGAAGGGTTACATGAGAAAGCAAGCAAACTCAAAGGCTATTAAGAAACACATGCGAAATGGGGGAATTACTAGTTTCAATTTTCATTCTAGTCCGAGGATGGTAATTATTTCATAAGGTTCCTCAGTAATTCCTTCAAACTTTGCAAACACTCTCCTTTAAAAGTTCCACATTGTTTTAATTACAGATTCCTCATATTTTCAAACCAGAGGTTCAGTTTGTTAAGCTGTCAATTGAACAATTTGTTCCTCGTGGAAAGAAAGTGCTAGATGATCACAATGTCCAGACGCTAGAGTTTGAAGCTAAATTAACCAATGCTGAGACTGATATACTCAGAAAGTATTTCCAGCCTACCACTGAAAACCTCTGCAGACCTTCCCTTATTGCCTTCCCTCACTTCCAGGCATTTCCCTCCAGAGTGCACAAAATCATGCATTCATTCAGATCAGTGATGTTGATTGATACAATGCAACGTATGCAAGGGCTATCATATTCTAGGGACAAAAAGGCCTTCTTTATTGAGGTTTGATATTGAAATTTGTGATTTCCTGCTGGACTAATCTTATTTAACTAAGCATTATGGTTTACGTGACTTCATGATGGTTCAGGATAAAGGCGCCTCAGCTCTATGCTCAAGTGTTGAAACTGTTGAGCACCATGACAGCAGCACGAAAGGTGATACCATCTTTGACAGATCAAAAATGCCTATGGCACAAAAAGTTATTATTTATAAGGTTTTTCCTTTTTAATACAGTTTGTGAACTGTTAGTGATTTTCATGTTCTGGTATATATTCAGAAGATATTTCTATACCAAGGAAACTACTCGGAGGATCTGGATTTAGGAGTTTTGTGTTGTTTTGCTTTGAAAACCTGCATCAGAAATTCCACACATTAACATACGAACAGATTTTGTAAGGATACTTTGAAGTCAAAAGGTTTTCATTCAAATAATTAAATAAGACGTGTTTGTGGATTATGATATAAGACCTAATGGTTATTCATATATCTGTTTCTATTGACAGCATAAATTCTATCCTTATTTAGTACTCGTTCCATCCAGCTTTTGTTGTCCTCATTTGAATTCTGCAAATTTTAAGCAAACATCGAGATTAGGGTAGAAAGTTACTAGAAATTTAAAATAAGCCTTTAGTGGACCACATTTGGGACCTCTAATAAAGGAAGAGGGACTAGTAAAGGTGGACAGAAGAAGTACTTCTTATGGATTTCTTATGTAGTAATTATGTTTTCCTAATTCTTTCTTTTTTTTGGTCAGTTAGGTTTTCCTAATTCATTAAGGTTTTTGCTTTCTTATTCATTTGGGTTTTAGTGATTTAATCCCCATATGTTGATTAGCTTATGAAATATTGAGAGTTCATAATACCAACATTTGGCTGTGATCGATCTTTTGTCAATGGACGAGTAGTTAGCTATTTAAGAGTTTCACTGATCACTTACGAGAATGGTTTTGAGCCCGATTCCGATAAGCCATTAATCTCTGCAGAGTGGATTCAAAACCTGTTGTGGAGTTTTAGAGATAGGAATCAATCTATCTTGGTTGCGATCAAAAGATTATAGTGTTTAGGTGTTGAGGCTAAACCCTAATTAATTTTCCGTCTAATCACTTTTTTTTCCCTTCACTAATCGGTCTAATTCCCATTATTTTTTGATTGGTGATACTTCCTAAGCTAAGAACCATTTGCCAAGTGATATTATATGTGCGAAGCAAGAACCTCTACTAAAGAACATGTTTATGAATCTCTGGTCGGCCACTCTTCTTTTCTTCCACCTATGGCCACCCTCTGCCATTCCACACATGGTATGACTTGCACTTGTTTTTAATGTCTTTTCCTCGTTCACTTCCCTAACTATTCTGATCATCACAATTAGAATAAATAACCAGCAATTGCATCTCATGCTCTCCTTTTTAGTTTGGGTCCTCTTAACATGTGCCCTTAGGGCACATGTTAAGCGTCAACATCGAGGCGTTATATTATTTATTTATGCATTGGTATCAGTAATGCACAAACAAATAATATGTATTTGTATTTGTGCATTGGAAATAACATTGCTGATCCCAATGCATTTGTATTTGTGCATTGCTGATACCAATGTATAAATAAATAATATAACACCTCGATGTTGGCGCTTAACATGTGCCCTAAGGGCACATGTTAAGAAAACCCTTTTAGTTTCTACCATAAGTGCTATCATATATTTACCATATTTTTCCATCTTCTCATAGTCGTGTCTTGAAGCACCACTACCATCTTGAATCCCGTATACTTTCTTTTTCCGGTACATACTCTGTCTTCATCATTAGCAATGATCTATAGAAAAATTTAAGAGAAAACAGTATAAACAAAATTGGAGAGCCAACAGAATAGTATGTTCCACCTTTCTTATGTTTTCCTTTCTCCTCTTTTTGTTACCATCATCTTCTTCCTTGATACTTGATTTTGAGTAGTGAGTATTAATTTAGATTTGATCCAGTTTGGCCTAATGCTTTAACAATGGTGTCAAAAAATTATAGTGTTTCCCAACAACCAATAAACTAGGCAGGAGTGACAATTATTATATACCGTGGAGATTAATGAAGACTATGGAGTGGTGGTAAAAGAATATCTAGGTTATGAACAATGATATTAATGGTGGAGGCATGATGGCAGTCATGCAAAGATGAAGAAAGCCTTCTTGACAAGATGGGCTTTCTGCATATATTCGTGTTCACGCATAAAACACTTTCCTTTAACTTTTTGATAACAAAGTGAAGTTATATCTTTAGTTGGAAAGGGATTTGGATTCAGTTGGAAGAGATGAGTTTTTAGAGAAGGGTGATGAAGAGAAAGGGCTTTAGAGTCAAATGGAGGAGAAAACTGTTGCAGAGGAAGGGCTTTGGACTCAGATGGAGGAGATGGGTCCATGGTTGTCTTCAGTCATCTTTCTTTATAATTATTTGAATTAGGAATCTTAAACTTGGTTTAAGGCTTCAAGGGGTTTGAGATAGAGTGACTTTGTGTCCCCCTTTTCTGGTTGTTGATGTTCTTTGCAAGATGTTATTGCATAGTGAGAAGGTTGGGTTGGTGGCTAGTGGTTGGATGTACGGAGAGGAGATTAGAGTATCCAACCTTCAGTTTGCTGATAATACTATTCTCTTTCTTGTTAACAAATATTCTGGGTTTTAATAACACTTTGACCATCTGTAGATTTTTAGGGGATCTCTAGACTTAAAGTTAATTCATCTAAATTTAGGTTTACTGGTTTTAATTTAGTCACCCAGTCTCTTGGTGCCTCTGTCTCTTTGGAAGTTATGCTATTTAGGAGCTGCCATAGTGTCATTAGTTGGTAATCCTTCTTCTAAATCTTTGGATTTGGTTGTTTCGAATTGGGTACCCAGAAGTGAAAGGGCATGACCTCTTGGTGTGGAGAGAGTAGCTAAGAGATTGGGTGGATAGAAGACAGCGTTCTTTCATTAGGGAGCTAATCATGTTGATAAAGACTAGTCTTTTTAGCACTGCAATATATATTATGTCTCTCTTTAAGCTTCCTGTTCTAGTGACTACCTCTATTGAGAATATTATGAATTGGTTACTCTGGGTAGCACTTGTGCTTCATTAGTTTTTTCTTAGTTCTCTATTTGTGTTTCATTGGAGGACTCTTGGCCCTCCCTTTCTATATTTTCTCTTCTATCTAATAAAACTTATTCTACCATCACAAAAATATCATAAGTTGGAATGTGCCAAAAAGTGCACCCATTCTCAAAATAAAAACAGTAAATGAAAGATTAAATGGAACTAATGGGGTAGACATGAAAGTATGAAACAGAAATGCAATTAACTTAGGAGTTTAACATGAATTATGACTTGGTTCTTATGTAATAGTCCATCAGTCCCATCCTTTATTTATTAAGTTTTTAAAGATAAAGGAAGTTTTAGATAGAAGAGAGAGTACAAAAAGGAAGGACAAAAGAGTTGCCCAAAGAAGCACAAATGGGATATTAAAGAAAAACTTATGAAGCATTACTATATTATATTCGCTTTTGTGATAATGACAGTCACAAAGTTAAGACATGCAATTGGTATGCTAAGATGTTATATTTTTTAAATCATTTGTTCAAATTACACTTATATGTTGCATCACAATGGGGTGGAAAAAAAGCTGTATAAAAACTAATAATCTTCAAATGTGTTATTATCATGGCTTAAATAATGTGTTATTATCATGGCTTAAATTATGTGCCAAAAACATGAAGAAGACGTATAATATTGGATGGAGGGAGAAAGTATGATATAGGATTAAATTGGGGTTGTTTAATGTAGTTTTCGAATTATTAGGCCTTTCAGGTGTCTAGGTTATATTTGTAAATTTTTAACATTATTTTGGATTTTTGGTCGTATAATGTAAGCTAATTTAGGTATTATAGCTCTACCCTAATTTAGGCTAATAGTCATAGTGGTTCTAGGTTTTCCTTTATAGTGTTGTAAGAGAAATGATTTATACGTCGACAAATATATGACGAAGTTGAATTGCGACTAATGTGGAAGTATAAGCGATAAGATAGAATAAATTAGGGTAGGACTATTCTTAATTCCTACCTATCACATGTATGCACATACGTCTTAATCATAATTCGACAGAAAAATTTCGTACTACCTATCCCATGTATACACATACGTCTTGATCATAATTCGGCAAAAAACTTTTACAATACATAGCAAGACTCGTGTTGTAATCCCTTTATTTTTCATATATTTGATTATCATTTTAGTAAAGTTTCGTGCTTGTAACCTGTGGGGTTTTCCTGTTCCTTGCAATGAAGAAGCAAGTTTTGTCTAACTGTCTAGTAAATCGCTCGCAAAGGTGCCGCAAATTAGCCCTTCTCCATCTGACCTTCTATTTTAGTATGCACTCTTAACTTGTCCCGCATCAAAACCACCAAAAAAAATGGAAAAAATAGAGAGAAGTGGTTCACTAGAGTTTTTGTCCGTCTGGTCTACTTGCATGCTTACATCTCATATATATGGGGTCAAATTGTTTTCCTGACTGCTGAATACATTGCTTGACTGTCATGTTATCGAAACTCAAAATTATCCAATTCTATGTAGGGCTACTCCTTTCATCTTTCATTACTTCCTCTTTGCCTCCTGTATTTTTATGCAACTAGGTATGATCGACGCGTATGCCACAAATTTTTACAATGCAATTCTAATGTTTTACTTTTTAATTACCTTTTCCAGATCTGCAAACTTTTCACGATTCCCCAGAAGTGAATTCAAAAAGAGAAGTATCAGAGTCACATTTATCTCCAATGGATGCCTATAGAACAGAGGAGAAGCAGTGTCTTCCAGAGTTTCAACCACAAAATCCTTCCGTACACTCCTACTTGTTTGGGTCAGATTTCGTATCGGTTGATGATCTTGGCAAGGTCCTTGTTATGTCTGTACCACTACTTCCATTGAAAGAAGTTTTTCGTTCTAAATGTACAAGTGCAAGCAGTGTTGACTTGCTAAACTGTTCGAAGCAAGATGCTTTTCACTTTGGGTCATCACTCGCGGAGTACAAAGAAGATCCTATGCAAATTAAGTGTGTGAAAGCTACCGGGACAAGATGCGAAGGAGATGAGGATATGCTAAATGAATTTTCCGACTCTGACACCCAGCAAGAACTAACCCTAGTTGGGGATGAAAGAGTTCTGCCGACCCCAATTTCCAAAAGTAAATTTTCAGATGGAGAAACCAATGAGGCTCCTCAAGTCGTGGAAAAGAAAACACCATTGGTGTTGGTTGATGAGTCTTGCAATGACTTTAGTGAAGTTGAGCTTAGTCCTCGGTTAACTAACCTTCTTAAGAGCGGTGTTGTTCCAGAGTCTCCTACAGATGGCACAGGTTAGTAATTTAAAATATATATATATATATATATATATATATTCTATTTTCTGCATGTCTGGTTCCTTACATGAGTAATATTCTTTGCTGAAAGAGTTTCCGATTTTATAGGAACATCAGAAAGTAAAAGCAAGGGCGAGTTCATGGTTCAAGGCCTTGATTCACCTTCCAAATTGCAAACTGAACTGATCTTTAATTCTTCAGTTCTAATAAAGAATGATAAGGTTATCAAGGACAGTGATGCTAGTGGAAGAGATGTCCCAGCTTCATCTGTTAAAGATGAGATTCAAACATCTACAGTCAATGGAAACAATAGTTCCACAAGAATATATGCTGCTTTCCCGGTGGAAGAAATAGGAAATCCACCGGAAAATCCATCACCCAATAGTTGCAGCAAAGACTGGCATTTTAATTCTGGAGGTAAATCAGAAAGTGTTAAACAAGAACGCAAGTTTAAAAGATTGCGGAAGTATGGAGATCTCCACAAAAGGCCTTCAAAAGAAAAGGAGGAAAGTAGAGGTGCTCTAGAAGAACTGGCAAGATCTTCTATCTGCAGCAGTCCTGTCGCACATAAGCGTGCCAGAGGTAAATTAAGTTTGTGCTTCATGTGATTTTAGGTGTTTATAACAATGTTGTTGTGGATGGGTTGTTTGCCTTGTCAGATCCGGCATCACTAATTAATATGTCATGTTTTGGACCTGTAAATTATCCATTTTTTCTGGCTTAAACCGATTAAGAGCCAATTTTATTGTTTTGCATCACTCAGTATCATGTGTTGCATTCAGGTGAGAAGAAGATAGTTAAGGCTGCCAGAGTCTTCATCGAAGAGCAAGCCGAGTAAGTCCATGCTTAGACTAAATTTTGTGTAGTGACAAACTATTCTTGTTTGGACCGTTTACTTTTAAAAGGATTGGCGGAAGAATTCTGCTCAACAAACAACTAGGCTGAGATGAGACATCCACTCTATGGATAATATATCTATTGCATTAAACATTGTAAAAGATATTGATTTTCTCATAATGATGTGATTTAATATTCTCAGGGTTTCTGGAGAAGTTCCAGTATCTGAAGATGATGAGGATGAGCAGGACAACAATTCATATGATGATAGTTTCATAGATGACAGGATAAACCCTACAGCAGGAAGTACTCAAGCTGAAGCCAGTAGAAGTGATATGATGGCTGTTTACAGGTATTTTATGAGCATTAACCCCTATGTATAATGTTTTTGTATTTTTTATTTTTTTTTATTTAATTTCTCTTGTTCATTTCTTTGTCTTTTGCTTTTGTATGATTGGGGCTGAGGCAAGAGTCTCTGGTATTTACAGATGCCAAATTAGACATGTGGATGCTTTCTTAAAACATTAGCATTATTTCTGTTGGAATTTATTATATTATAATCGGTACTATTGAATTAGAGTGTTAGCTTTAATCTTGGCCACCAAGTTCAGTAGCTTGGTCATACACAAACTTGGTGACTGAGTTTGTTTTAGGCATATATAAAGGCTTGTACTAAGAAGCACAAATACTGATGCGGGTTTACTACTCGGTGCGTCACACGGGGATATGACAATTCGCCAAATCTTAAAATATGGGGATTTGGGTGCGGGGACCTGGCAATCGACACATTGTATTATTAAATGTGTAGGTTTTTTTTTTCTTTTGTGTGTGTATATATATATATGGGTAGTGATTCATAGCAAATGGTTGCTATGGACACTATTCTAGCAAATGCATCTCCCACCGTCCAATGCGAGATCTAACAGACAAGATTAATGGAGATTAAAACCCTTCCGCTACTAAGAGTAGCGGCATGCAAAAAAATAGGATACATGCCTCTACTCTTAGTAGAGGCATGGAGGAATGTCCTAAATACCCCTGCTTTAGTTAGATTTAAATAGCTTCAATGTATTCATTTGTATAAATAATTTCTTAAGTAATAAAATTTAACATTGTCAATTATATTCAATGTATTTATTTGTATAAATAATTTCTTAAGTAATAAATTTAACATTGTCAATTATTGTGAATTTGATTATTTAAAATTTAAACTCCATATTGTAATACAATTTGATTTAATTACATTACAAATAAGTACAATGAAGCTATTTAAATATAACTAAAGTGGGAGTATTTAGGATATTCCTCCATACCTCTATTAAAAGTAGAGGCAGGTATCCTATTTTTTTTGCCTACCACTACTCTTAGTAGGGGAAGGGGGTTTAATCTTCATTAATCTCGCCCGTTAAATCTTACATTGGACAGGGGGAGATGCGTTTGCTGGAATTGTGTCCATAGCAACCATTGCTATGGATCACTACCCATATATATATATATATATATACAAACATTCGACAAAATAGATACTGCAAGAAAAAAAAATCCAACAAACACCACAAGTTTCATGAATCTGTAAACATGAAGGCATAAACAATAGCAAAAAATAAAATATATAAATTCAAAACACATAAGTTGTAAAGGAGGAGAGAATCCCCGAGAATCAGAGCATCTAATGCAGGGATACGATAGTTTGTTGTGGATAATGAAGAATCCCTGCTCCTAGAGCTTTTATTTCTCTTTTTCGAAAACACACAATACATTATTTTCTTTCTATGATATTGACATGGTATCAAAGCTGTAGAGTTGTTCTTGGTTGGCAATCAGCTTGCTTCCTCCGTCGGCATTCATGTCTACCAGTAAACATTAAACACAATATTGTCTTGCCTCCTCCACAAGCGACACATAATTGTGATCGAATATTTTCTTACCTTGGTCCAGATCTCAAAACTCCCTTCTGATCAAAGTTAATTCTAGTATGGTTTAGCACAAGCATAATTACCGTGTAGTCAGCACTACGCGTGCTGCCGTTGCAGTCAGCTCTACGCGTGCCACAGTACAGTAAAAAGAAATTTGATTTGGAACTACCTGTGTTCTATTTCACAAGGCTTATTATATATTTTGGATAAGGAAGCAATTCTCCGAGACATCCTCAACAGTCATGATTTGTTAATGTTCCTTTGCATAGTGAAAGAAGCAAGTTGGGCCCATGTGTTTTCTAAAATTAGGGAATTTAGTTTATTATCACATTGTTTAGTCCCTCGTTGTAGTCAAGTACTTTACATCTGCAGTTGTAGTCAGCATTTTGCATCCGCATTCAACACTTTGTGTCCGCCGTTTCAGTCTGCACTTTGCGTAGAGTATTATTTTATCATTGTATGGATTAGTTTCAAGGAAAGTTACTGAGATAAGATTTTCTGTTTGAGGGGGAGTGTCAAAAACTCAAAATATTGTTGTATTATATTAGATATTGTTATTAAATTAGGTTATTAGCTCTAATCTTGGCCGGTTCAGCAGTTGCTCATCACAAAAACCTGGTGAGAAAGTTTGTCTTAGGCCGATATAAAGGCTTGTATTTCTCCTCTTAAAATTTACAGTACAACGTTTTCTTCTATCAATGATATTAACATTTTCAACCTCACCCTGTTGTTTACCTTCTTTACTTAACCTTGAAGTCAAACTTGGTACTCCCTTCATCCCCAAAAGGATGACTAAAGGTACTAATTTTTTTTCCCTAAAAGGATGAGATAAAGTACATAAAGTGAAGAGTAACTAAGTCATTTAGTGGAGTCCATTAGTATTAAAAAAAAAAAAAGTACTCATCACTTTATATAATCTTGTGGGGCCACTAAGGATAAATTTGGAAATTTTTTACTCTCTTTCCTCTACTTTTACTTTTCTTAATATGAGTGCAAATTGTACTTTGCTCATCCTTTTGGGGACGGAGGGAGTACATGTTTTCTCAGTGATTGGATATTATACTCACTATAAATTACTCTTGGTCTATTTCTGCTACATTTTAAGCTTCCTTGCTGGATATGTGGATTTGGAGATTGTCCGAGGTTCTATGTGTTTAATGAAAAAGAAAAACGAAGGATTTGATTTGTTAAGCAATTAGGATTTGTTTGGACTAGGATATAAATCTATATATAGTTGATATTTAAACTAGTAGGAATAGCAAGTACAACGGACTTGACGTTTGCTAGATGGCAGGGGATGGTTATTAGGTTTAAAGAAGTAGAGGATGGATTTAGCTTTGAAATGAGAATACTTGAGCCCGGACTGCTGTGTCTTGTGGTCTTATATTAGTACTTTCTCTTAGGACTTGAGAGTTGATGTTTGAGAAAACTATCTTCTTAGCAAATCAGATTCAAGCTGAATCCAAATAAGACCGGGAATAGTGAAGTGAATGAAGCCAAAGTATCTTCACACCATAACTATGATATAATAAAGAGAGAATTATTATTTTCTTAAGCTCAAGGCTGCAAGAATCGACTCCACAGAAAAATGTACGACAGAAAAGGAGAAAACATCAAGTTTATGTATATTTATGCATTTTCTTGTTAATAGTTCCATTTTGATATAAGTACTGCTGCATTGCTTTATTCTGCCTATAGCTAATACAACATTTTATGACAGGCGTTCTTTACTAAGTCAATCACCATTGGAGAGAATGCCAAATTCTTTGACAGACTATAGTCCTGATTCTGTGGTTCGTATAACCCGAACAAATGAAAGTGTGAGCTCAGCAGGAACAACAAAACATTCTCTCCAAACACCGCAGACTGGCTTAGAATCTGACTCTACTGGTTTGAATTCTGCATGCTCTCAATTGAACCCCGAAAAGAATCCAGAGTCCATGCTATGCAAGAGTAATTGTACCCAAAGAAAGGATGAGAGCAACAACGAAAGTCGAAAAAGAAAGTTGAGTTTCTATCAAGCCAAGACTCTTCCTGTACAGAACTTGGATCAGGAATTCTTGCTTCAGTCTGAAGCTGCGGGAAAAGCCTTGCCTCTGCATGATCAGATTGAGAAAAGTGAACCAATCAGGGATGATTTTGACGATGATCAGTTCTATGAAGGTATCGATCTTGATGCAGTAGAGGAACAAGCTACCAAATATCTCAAATACAAATCTGAGCAGCCAGTGCAGAATCAAAGGACGATTCCTAAACCCCAAAATCCCGCTGTTCTGGATTCTCCTACATTTGATCTTGGCTTCTGATTATCTGCTGGTAGAATGATCCTGAATGGTGCTCACTGCTCAACACAAGTGCCTTTGCAGGAATACTTGCCTCGATGGTGGTGTTCCTTTGGCATCAAGATCTCAGGTTGGCTGTAAATAGTTACTCCTTCTGTCCCATAAAAGATGGCTCAAAGTACCAAAAAAATTGTCCTATAAAAGATGGATTAAGTACACTAGAATGCTATACAAAAAGTACTTTGTCCTCAAAAGTACTTGGGTGGGATCCACTAATTTAAAGAAAGAAAAAGATTTCCTAGTGAGGATCCACTATGGATAAAAATGGAACCTATTTGATACTCTCTCTATTTTAAATTTCTTACTTTGTGTGAAAAGTGTACTTAAGTCATTTTTTTGGGGGCGGAGAGAGTATTTCCTACAATTGGTTCCTTTGATAGTAAATTATTGGTAGAAGCACAGTCATGAGCTTCTCTTGTGAGTAGATACCAATGTATGTATCATATGCCCTATTTGATTGTGCATGTACATAGATGTATTTATTATATGCTGATAGTGGAAACTTTATCTAAATGAAATACAAATAAATATATTGTTATGGATGGTCTTTCTGTTTGCTGTATTCCAATTTAGTTCCGATTTATTTGTAAAAATGTTAATACTTGAAAGGCCTGATTTCAAGTTATAGAGATGTTTGCACTGTTTTAAGAGTTGTGATTTTCTTCACCCTTACTGTATAGCTGCTGTAGATCCATTGGATTTATGTATTTGAACACGCATACTCACAGATGCGTGTTCATGGTTGAATATATGTTTTGCTTGTGATGCCTGGAGATGCAAATACTTTATTACATAGAACAACATACCCTGGAGCTTAGGTTGCTCGAGTTTGCACCAGCATGGTGAGTCGAAAATACCTTGGAGCTTAGGTTGCTCGAGTTTGGCTCGTTGAATACAGAGATCTAAAGGTGAAACGTGGCTTGTTTATCGTTTGGTTGGTTAAACGAGCTGAGTTCGAATCGAGTTTCATATGTTATTGAACTTACAATATACTTTTATAGGAATACCTTTTCTTTTTTTTGGATAAGTTGCAAGAATTTTACTGAAGTATGCTTTTCTCCTGAAATAGTCTTACCTTTTATTTTTATTAAGTTGTCTCGTTTAACTTTTTTTTTTTGGATTTCTATCTTTTTGGACATGTTATTTTTACCATGAACGTAATGTTGATTGTTTCAGTTTTTTTCTTGTCTTTATTTATTTATTTATTATTATTATTACTTTTTTTATATATATTAATTCAGATCTGTTTGTTTGGGCATTATAGAACAAATTTAAGTGACTTCGGTTGTTTAAAAGAAAACAATAATGAGGCTAGAAGCTGCTTTTTTCAGATTATTTTGGACCACTTTTTTTTAACTGCATTTTAGATTATTTTTCCTTTTTTGTCAGATTATTTCAGGCCATTTATTTTTTAACTGCATTTTAGATTATTTTACCTTCAAGATGATAACAAGGACGTTTGATGATTTTAGAATAATAATATCATTTTCTATTATATATAAATAGAAATATAATTTTGAAAACTCATTTAAAAAAAATACCGTTATTCTCAGCTCATAAAACATACCTTGATTATTTGGGAAATCACTCGTAACTATAACTTCAACAAAATCACAGTATGATCCCTCCACATTATATGATCCACGTGCTTTTTCCTAATAGATATACTAATAAACATGAACGCTCATTATCATTTTTTTACACATTGTTGTTTTACCACCGTCTTTAGTTTTATGTTAATAAGGATTTGATTGGTGTTTAGCTTGTAGATCCTCTGTCGATAACAAATAAATCAAAAAAATCTCTTTAAACCTTCAAAGAAACCAATCTTCAATCTACTTTAAACAGCATAATACAAGCATATCCATGAACAGCATAGCTTACTCTACCTAACTACTAAAGGTTCAAGGTCCAGGGTTAAAACATTCTTTTTACAAGAGGAAACTAGGCGCACAGCCAGAGTTGAACATCAGACGGAGATCTCCAAGGATCAGCAAATCAGAGCATTAAAGAAAGAAACATTAACCAGACATGAATGACATTGCTCGTCTGAAATCCAAGGAATTGAGTGCCGAATCTGGAAAAGGCCTCCCGTTGGGCATCCAGAGTCCGCCTTGATGGGGCATTAGTACAGGTGTCTGGCTACTCTTTGCCGCTGTAGCTGCTGCTTCACCAACTGGAACTTCCTTCTTTTTCTTCACAAATTCAAAGAAATCTGCAACTTGGCGAGCATACCTTCACAAAAGGTAAATTGTAAATGAATAAAACTAAATACATATATGCATCCAAATGTAACAAAATAATTAGCAAGAAACAAAAAAAAAATGCAACAATATTGTTTACTAGTGAAGTAAAGGTATGGTAGGAGGGTTGCAAAAAAGAAGGCACTCAAACAAGCATACACTAGAGACTTTTCGTTTATCAGAAACTTATGGAGCAGGGCTCAACTACCAATAGTGTTTTAAGCAAAATTCAATTAAGAAACCAGGCTTCAGCAAATGGAAGTCCGCTTGAGCCACTCATTGTTCAAATATAAAATTCATAGAAGAAGCAAACTACTCAACAAGCCGTATAAATTAATTCTCAATAGTCATAAATTTTGCATTTTCCTTGAATGGTATTCTGACATCACACAACATTAGGAGCACTTGTACAATAAAGAAAATGAAATGACACAGCTTAAGATCTACATATTACCACCTTACCAAGGTTACTATGCATCTGTAGTAGCATATTGTTTCAAAAATAAAATTTAATTCTTAAATGCTTCCTACTAACTTGGCAAAATCTAATAAATCACCACTTCCTCATGGTTTCTTAGAGGATTGAAAAATTTCATCAGTTGTGTACTACAATAAAATCAGATTAGAATGAGGAAGGGATAACTTGGCAAAGCCAAAGTTGATAGATGAAACTGTCCAGGCCTTAACTTCGATGCCAAACTGATGCAAGGACATGGGGACATAATGCAAGTGAAAAAAAAAAGGATTGCTTCACCTTGCAGGGGATGTATAACAACATGCCAAGACTAGTCTCTTCCTCACAAGAAAAAGGTGACAACCACAAACAACAGGCACAAAACTTTACTCAAAAAGAATACTCAATTCTGAATATTATGGGGATTCTAAACTTGCATAGGAGTAAGAAAAAACTTAGTTTTATTGGGACAAGCGACCAAATAAACAGAAATAATTCTAACACCCGAGAAAAACTGAACTAGGACCTAAATAACTATAAAATCTAATTGCATAAAACCCCAGCAGTGAAAACTCATAGCTTCTTTCACATGCATCTCACATCACACTCACTTCACAACATACCAGATAATTAGATAACTATAAAATCAGTTTTTGAGATAGAATATTGTGATGATACTGCTGCAAGACTTCTAACAAAGTTTTACTCCAGTAATGTCGAGGGCCACAATTAAACATAGGATCATGCAAAATAAGCAAACAACATAAAACAACCAGGCATCAAAAGGGGAAGTTATCATACTGCCGCTTTGCTTCAATATCCTTGTTAAAATCAATGTTGGGCTCACAGTCGAGAACCAAAGCAGGAACCTGCTCAGCAAAATAACAAAAACAAAATATGTAAAACAAAAATCAAAAACATATGTATTGAATTTAGGAAGAGGGAATGAGAGAAAGGAAAGTACCTTTTGAATGCTTGAATGCATATGTTCACCCTCTAAATAAAACACACGGTCCCTTATGTCAGCAGGCAAAGAGCAGTCAACATGGAAGGGCAGCTTACTTACAGATAATAACCCGTGATTTCCAGTTTGGGATGGGAAAAGCCAGCTCTCATGCTTTTCATGTAAGCCACGAAGATAATCAAGGCTTACACCTCCTTCCTCTGCTCTCTTTCGTAGCATCATTCTCTTGTGGCAAGTGTCAGGGCTAGCTCTAAGATATATAAAGGCATCAGGAATAAGCCCAGGCAAAGATGAAACGACTGGATCAAACCAAGAGTCATATATGCTAATTTCCATTTCATTCATCCATTTTGCTTCATGAACGGCTCGCACAAAGACCTTTTAAGTAACAAGGAAATAAACACGAATCAGCCATGTAATTCTAAATAGAGGCATTGCTCCTATAAGAAATGGAGATCAACACAAAAAGAAAATGGAAAGGATAGCCTTATTTTCAGTCCTGGTTAAATGCTGATCAGGTTATCATATTCTGTAAATAAGCAACTATTTTGCATTAAAATAAGATATCTAATGACTTGCAAACAAGCTTAAATGTGCAAAATTCTAAAATATGATAAAACAAAAATTAAATAGCTTGGGTGCATACCATCCTATCACTGAAAACACTTCTCTCCATCAATCTGAGGGGCTTTATTCCACCAGAGGACTCTTTCTCTTGCATAAGTCTTGTGACGAACACGTAATTTTGGAAGGTATATGCATACCTTTCGGGCTCAGCATAAAAAGCATCCAATATATTGAAGTGATCCGGTCCAACATCTTGCCACTTGTTGATAGGCTCAGGAACAATCTCCACAAGATCCTGTAGCTCAAGAGTTTCGTTAGCTATTCTCTGCAGGAAAGTCGATTTTCCAACACTGATATTCCCTTCTACACAGAAGGTTAGCCGTTTTTTTGGGCTTGGCTTCACATCCAAATTGGAAGTATTCTCCTTTAAATCTTCATCCACACTCTCTTTTATGTACGTAGTTATACTCTCAGCATGATTCTTGTGAATTATTCCAACTGAACCCTGTAAGAACTCGACCATTTTCTCACTGGATTTCCCAAAAAACTGCAGAAAGACCAAAAGTCCTCGTTATGACAGAATGCGTGATGTACATATATGAAGTGCAGTCATTCAATTAAATGGAAACAGGAAATATGATGTAATAATTGATTTCAAGCAAAGTACTAACAACTACTGATTCACATGAAAAATTAACACACTGGTTAGTTAGCTGAATTAACCCAATATAAAAAGCCATGTTCAAGTAAGTGCAATAGTTCAAAATATTGAAATAGTGTGTCAACATGAGTAAACCATAATTACACAACATAAATAAGATAGAAGTTAGACTAAAAGATCCCCGTAAGTAATTAATAGCCATGCTTGAGATATCTAACAAAGTTCAGAAAATTAACTCTCAAAAAAGAAGGTGACACTCCCGAGAAATGGAGGACAAACATGACATTTAGCATTGCATTTCCACCTCAAACTTAACAAAGCCCAACTACTTTGGATCAACCATAAGAATCTTATTCAAGCATTCTCATTTGAGTGGAGCAGCATTATCTTCCAAGTATAAAACAAGCTATCACATTCTACTGAACTATCTTAAGAACAACTAATATACAGTCTCATATTTAAAGACCAAACTGTTATAAAGCTTAAAACATTTCCAATTTATTGCAACAATTAAAAAAAATCTCTATACGTAAATTTAACAAAGCTCAACCACTTAGTATCAAGCACACCAGTCATAATCTACAATTCTACTCTATGGCAAATGGCAATGTCCTGTTAAATCCACAAGCTACCATGTCCTTCTATAGGGATCTATACTATCTTATACACATAATACTATACATCTACATACATATAAAATATATGTATTCATCAAAAGCATATTCTGAAGTACAAGAAAAAATCTACCACATTCAACGACACTAGTTCAGTTACCTTGCCTGTTTTCTTGACTCTATTGAGTCTATTTCTCTTCTTATTGTATTCATTTCCATTATCCAACAAAAATTAATTGCCATTTCATACTCAAATACTAGTATGCACAACATACTAACACATATATAGATAGATATAGATATACACCTTATCTTTGTAGATTTGTTTGAGCTCTGCAACACCCCCTATTCCCTTCTCCACCAGTTTCTTCAAATTCCTCGGCCCCACGCCAGGTATTGTCAACAAATCAGGATTCCCCGGCAGTAACCCAGCCACAGCAGCAGCATTCCCACCACTCAAACCACTACTCCTCTGCCTCCTATTCAACCTCACAGTTGGCTTCTCCTCCAAATCATCTCCACTCTCACCACCCCCTTCAAAACTCTTTGCCGCCACCGAAAACCCCTTCTCATTAGCCCCGGCATCCGTATGAAACCACACCGTACGCGACCTACTTCGGCTCTCCTTCATCGCAACCCAAGCCCTCGACGGCACACTACTTTCCATCGAACACCTGCAAATCCTACAACTACCACCATCAACGGAAGTGGGTTTTCTCGAAATTGCGGCGGCAGCGGGGGTCACAGCCGCTGAGCCGCCTGCAGAGGGACGGAAGTGCAAAGCGGCGGCCATCACCAACTGGGTCGAAGTAGAAAAGGGAAACAGCAAAGGATTCTTCTTCCGGTTGTTCTTAAATCCTAGGGAGAAAATTTTGGGGTTGAAGTTAAACCCTAGAGGAGAGAGAAAGTTGTGGGTAGTGTTAGATTGGAGGGAAGGGGGACCTGAAGGGCTTATACGCAACAATTTCTGCATAATTTTCAAGCATTTCACAGTTACCCCTCTATTTCATTGTCTTTTTCTTTCTTTCTTTCTTTCAGACTGAGAAGATAACCTAGAGAGAGAAAGTAGAGAGAAAATCAGAGGAAGAAGAGAGACATAGTGGGCGGGAAGGACAAGGGTTTTGTGTATCTGACAGAAAATTTATGTAGGGGTTTTCGGTCTTTTGAAAGGAGGGTTTTAGGGTTAGGGAAGAAGGATTCGGACGTATTACAAGTTTTATTTTTATTTTATTGTGGTAAAAACAAATTACTATTGTTAGTGCTCCCAACCACGAATAAATCACGACTTTAGTATATCTTTATGTAAATTAAAAAAATTAGAATAAAGAAGAGTATATTATTAGCTAAGTTTTATTTTTGTCAATCCTCCCTTTAATTCATATTATTTAATTATTATTGACTTTTTAAAATCAAATTAAAAAAAATTTAAACTCAAAATTAATATAAATTTATTTTTTTAAACATTATATGATCACAATTATATGATTATTACTAACTTTTAATTTAAAACGGAGGAAGTAAATTTGAATTTTTTTTACTTTAAAATAGTAGACATTACCTATTTATTTTTAAAGATAAAATAATTTTAATATAATATCTTAGTGTACTTAAGTCATTTTTTAGAAGGCAAAATATTTTTGTATATAAAATATTTGTATGGGCGAGGAGTATTTATTTCTTTCTTTTCTCCTTTTTTATTTTTTGTTTTTTTTATTTTTTAGAGCTTATATTTTTACATTTCAATTCAACTATTGAAAGGGTTTAACGTGGATCTAATGCTACATTTGGATTAAAAGAATGGAATGAAGAGTGAAATGATTCATTCCATTCTAGTTGGAATGAGTTATTCCTTATGTTCTCCCTCCCTCAAGCAACCAAACACAATTTTTTTTTCATTCCAATCGCAACCAAACACAATTTTTTTTATTTTATAGGAACGAGTCATTCCATTCTCCCTCCTGTTCTACCAATCCAAACGTAACATAAAGAAGTGGCCGAGAGTAAAATTAAAGAGAGTTTAAGAAAAATTTGTCTTCAATCTCTAGCGTCTATTTAATTCTGACTTATGTTGATAGATAATATATAAATTAGATTACGTAATTTTGTAGTGTAAAAGAAGAGATTTTTACTAGGCTACAACCAATTGAGCCTGTTTGGTTAATACACTGATTAGCTGGTTGTTAAAATTACGAGCCCATTTCATTTATATTTTTGGATTGATTTTTATTCGGCCTTTTTGGTTATTTGTTTTAAAATAGGAGCCTCGTTGGAATACTTTTTCATCTTGGGCTTTTTGTCAATCCAGGTGCTCGAAATTTTGGTCAATCTCCTCCAATATGGGTTTTATTTGTGTTTTTGATTATGGATAAATCCATAGGTACATAGTAACTTAAAAATATATTTCTCATGAATTTATGTGCACAAATTATATACAAAAAATTATGTACTAATAGAAGAATTTTTATATTATATACTAATAAAAATATATAAAAAATACATCAGTAGGTACCATTTTCTAGTATCTCTCTTTTTTATATCATTTGTGTACACTTTCTTATATATAATTTGTGTCCATGACATTACTTTTCTCATAACGGCATCAAGTAAAATTGTTTGACTGAAATAAAAATAATCTACTTTTTTTCATTCGACTTCTATAATGGTTAATTTATCTGTCCCTTGACTAAATTCTCTTGATCTACTCTCGATTTTGTTGTTTACCATCTCTTGATCTACTCTCTTGGGATTTGGATTCCCTCCATTACACACTTCCTCCAATTACAGTCAATACACCATCTTTTTATAGTTGTGGATAGTATGATTACAATCAACACCAGTCAACTAATTTATTATATTAAATAGCATAATTGTTCGAAAAATGAAAGTTTCTAACACTTTTTTTCACTATTTAATGAACATGTAGATTTTTCATCAAAATTTCAATTGTTGAAAATTTGTTTTAATTTTTAACGGTGAAAATATTTGTTATTAGTCTAAATTTTTGTAGGATTGATCTTAATATTATCAACTATCTATTAACGTATTTTGATCATTACTAACAAAACTATCAAGATCAAATAATTGGTGTATTAAATAGAACTGGAAGGAAGGTGTAACGGAGGGGAGCCAAATCCACTCTCTTGACTTTTCTCTACTCATGGTCCAAAAGTAGAACCCTAAATTTGAAGATGAGATCCACCATCACCATCTCATTAAGAATCGATAGAAGTCCCCAAAACCCCAATTTTGTATGCCGTGAGATTTAAAAATTTTGATCCAATTAATTAATAGTATGATGGTTGTGGTGTCTTGGTGAGAGAGGAATAGGTCTGGCAACAAAGCGGGTATGGAGAGGGTCTATCCCCCGAACCTGCCCCACCCCCGAAAACAACACCCCATACCCGCCCCACCTCGATCCCGTTTACTCGACTACTTTTTTTTTTCCAAATTAAATTTCTTTAATTTTTTTTATATTACTTTGTACAACTATTTTTAATTCAAAATCAAATAACATGTAACATTTCTATTACTAACAATATATTATATTATAAATGTTATGAAATAACCTAAATAAGTACATAATTTTAGATATACAAAATGCTAATTTTAAAAAAATTATATATATACATGTAATCGGATCAGGGTGGGGGTGGGGGTGGGGGTGGGGTGAGAGGATATATCCCATACTCGACTCTAACTTATAGGTTTTTAAATATCGGGTCCCATTATGGTTGCAATCGGGCGGGGCCGCGTTAGGTTCGGAGGAAATTGTCAGGCTTAGAGAGGAAGAATAGAAACAAAGAAAATGTAGGGCAATTAATGTTCATGGAGGAGAGAGACACTGAAGAGTGATAGAGAAAATGAGAGAGAGTTAGGGTTTGATTTTTGCTACTATGTTCTTGGCCTCAAGGAATACTAAAATTAGAAATACATGGAAAAAATTAAATCAAATAATTTCACCCAAATTCATTCTCCGATTATCTTCTCTCATATACACAATTCTCTTCATCTCTTCAAAAATCAATATTCACTACCTTTACTAGGGTCTTGAATTGGGTATATCACAGAAGGGGATATGTTAATGATAATGATTTCAAATGGTGTTAAAGATGAGATGGAGGATGATAGTGAGTTTCATCTAATTTATCTACTATGAAGATGAAAATGGTGAGCATATATATGAGAGGCACTCACATGGCTTCTTAATTGAGCCATGTTATATCCACCGGAAGCAAGAGCATATCCAAGTCCTTTTAGTTGAATCAGATATAGCAGCACTCACTATTAAAAACGAATAGTATATATGGTTCAACTATATAACTTTTTCTTTTTCATTATTTTTATGGTCGTGTCTCGTGGCACGGTAGCACTCGTACTATTAAAATGGATAATAGCGGGGCTCAAAAATTGATGTGTATTTGAATCATAGGAGCTAGCAATCATCGATATGTTAATATCGGTGATGTTATTATTCGTGCAATTAACTAGTTCCTTTCTTTCAAAAAGAAATTAAGCAAATAACAAGTATGTTAAGATTGCAAGAGTTTATTCATCGCATAAAGACTTTAAGGGGCATCATGGCATAACCGTCGAGGTGAAGTCGGAACCTAAAAGATTTAATAAAACAATACAATCCCTTATGAATTCCAAGATACTCACTTATATTAGATTAAGAATTACGAGATTTTTCATTCGGGGAGAATTTGACTACTCAAAAATTTCATATTTGATTTATCTCAAAATTGAATAAGTTATTATCTCATCAATTTTGCGATATTAAATTACACATAGGATAAACAAAATTCACGTGCTTTTTTTGTTATTCAGGAACTGATTTGGATTCATCTTTAAATTGACGTTTAAAACTTTAACTTTTGTTTAATTGTTTATTTAATTTTCTATGTTTTTATGTATTTATTTATTTACTAATTAACTTTAATTAACTATGTCGATGAATAGTCCTTGATATATACTGTTAAACAAATACGAATACTCAGATATTCGAATAACGCAATCATTTGAATAGTCATTAGGAAACGTTTAATATTTGTATTTGAATAGTTTTTAACTATCAAATTCGAATGGTATCTTAAGAAATTCATCAATATCGGATACAAATATGTGTGTGTGTGTGTGTATATATATATATATATATATATATATATATATATATGGGAGTGATTCATAGCCAAAGTTGGATGGGAGCCCCATCCATTCAACGTAAATCCCACCATTCATTTTTGTGATCTAAAAGCTGGAATTATTCTCGTTATTCTCATCTGCATAACTATTATGCGGATGGTGGACCTGATTCGCACAATAGTTGTGCGGATCCGCACAACTATTGTGCAGATAGGATATAATTTCTTGGTTTTCATCCGCATAATAGTTGTGCAGATGGTATATCTCATATGCATAACAGTTGTGCGGATTGTGCCGACAAGGTAAATCTTAGGTTATTCGATCTTTTTTTTAAACAGTCAGAGATAAGTTGGAAAATAAGGGCTCTTATCCAACTTTGGATATGGATCATTATCCATATATATGGGACATGATCCATAGTCGTCGCTGACTATGACTCATGTCCCAGCCAACCCATCGTATGCCGTCCATTCCAATTGTGAACGACCCAGATTAGAGATTTTGAATTACTATCTACAAGAAGTTCTTGCGGATAATAATTGTCACTTGAAATTCCTCCTTTACTCCTCATGTCAGCGGGTTTAACAAAAATTTTCACTCTAATCTTTAAGAAGTTCTTGCGGATAGTATACAGAAAATACTCTATAAAACCCAGAATTTTAGATTTGGGCAAGAACATCTTCCATTACAACTATTACAAACCCTAGCCACAAGAAACAAGTTCAACAGTTGAAATTGAAGAAATGAGTTTTTGGGCCATTCATCAACATTTCAATTGCTACACTCATCAACTTTAATTTGTTGGTAAGATTTCTACTATGGCTGAGAATATGTTTAATTTGATTTCTGATACGTCTTCTTCATCATCTAGTATGCAAATTCAAGATGCAAGTGTTAGTGTTCAAGATTCATTCAATAGTAATGAGATAATTCCTTATGTTGGTCAAAGTTTTGCCACACTTGAAGATGTTGAAGATTTTTATAGAGGTTATGCCAAAAAATTAGTTTTGAAATTAAAATTAAGACTACTAGAAAACATGTGGGTTCGAATGATAATTGTTCTAGGTTATATCAATGTCAAAAGCCGAAAAACCAGAAATTAAAATTCATCGGATTGATGATAATGAATGTGACGAAAGTAAGGGAAAGAGGCAAAGAGACCATATAGCTCGTACTTTGTGTCAACATAGAATGTTTGTTGTCCATCGAAAAAAAGAAAATAATTAGGTAATTTCGATCTTGGAGTTGAATCATAATCATGAATTAGTTAATCCGAGTAAGGTAAATCTCATTGAGACATTTAGAAATATAATCCTATTGCAAGACAATTAATTGAAACATTAAATAAATCTAGGGCTGGTGCAAGTATGATGATGAATGTACTTAGTGAAATTAGTAGAGAGAAAGGCAATGTAGGTTTTACTTCTACGGCAGGGGTGCACAACAGGCCGGCCTGGTCTTGGTCCGGCCTGGTCTGTCAGGCTTTGGTCGTTGACCAGATCAGGCCAGACTTTTGACTTTAGGCCTGCAGGCCAGGTCAGGTCAGACTTAACAGTGAAAGAGATGAACTGATGAGGCCTGCGGACCCGGCCAGACCAGGCTTGGGCCAAGTCTACATTGGTCTGGTCCAGCCTTGCACCATTTTTTTTATATAAAAAAATGTAATATTTGTAGAAAAATCCTAATTTTAATTTTCCAGTAATGAATTGAAAGTTTACCTCTAATCTCTAATTTTTTTTCTGACAGAGATTGAAGTTGTAGGTCTAACTTTCGCAAGGCTTCATGAGCCTTATCTCGGTCAAATTCAAAATTTGACAAAAATGGATTATTTTTCAAATGTTTTGATGAGAGACGAAAGAAGAGGAAGCCTGAAGCCTGAAGGCCATGGACCATGCCACCATGGTGATAAACTGATAAAGGGTGACTCGGTGTCGGTGTCGGTGTCGGCGTGTATGTGATGAGGATTAAGGAGAGACTAGAGAGAAAGGTCGAAAGGGAAACATAATTAAAGATAAAAAATTTAGACATCATGATATGGAGACTAGATTTGCCGCTTAAAATTGTTGTTTCTCTCTCTGTCCGGTGAGTTGTGACCTGCTAGCGTGATGTTCAAAAACCCCTCCGACCCTCCCCCTGAATGTAAGGCTGTAAGCCTATAATAGAAAAGAGAAATGAAAAAGACATGAATATGCCAACTTGCCAAGTTTTAGAATACTTTTCGGAAGAAACAACAAGGATTTGACTGAAGTTTGAACTTTAAGCTAATAAATCAATTTTTATCCCAAATAAATACTTTTTCTCCATAAGGACTTGGGACCACATGTCCACTCACTGCCACAAAAAACTAAAGAATAGTAAAAACCAAATGAGAATAGGCCAAGTTTGGTAACCGAAATGATTGATCCATTATTCATTTTTTTAAATGTATTCACAAGGCATTAAATTATTATATCTTACAAATTATATAATATATTAAAGAAATTAGTAAACTTATATGCTATTGAATCATTGAGTAATTATTATAAATTTATAACTTTAAAGTATAACTTTAATAATAATCAAGAATGAGTCGGTTACAAATATTCGGTATCAAATTTTTAAAAAATATGTCTTCAAAATTTTAAAAATATGGCTTCAATCTTCAAAAAAATATATCTTCAATATTCATGGATGCGCATTTTCAGCAGTTCCTGCTCCAACTTCGAGATCTTCCGAGCTATCTTGATCGTCTATTACGTCTTGTACTCTTCTTTGTGCGGCAAGATAATCTCTATAGCAAATACACATCTCCAACGAATTCGGATTAAGTCTACTTCTTTTTTCATCCAATACCCTGCCAGATAACGAAAAACAAGATTCCGAAGCTACGGTACTAGCTTGGATAGTTAGTAAATCACGGGCCATGGCGGCCAAAATAGGAAATTGTCGGTTATGCTTTTTCCAAAATGCAAGTATATCAAAATTTTCAAATTCTTGGTCAGTCATAAAACTTCTAAAATCATTACTACAATATAAACCAACTTCGTTTAAACTACTTGTGTGTGTTGAAATTTTTGGTTTTTTTGATAACGATTTTATTAATGATGCAAACTTAGAAGATGAAGGGGCAGGGGATGGTGCACGTGTAGATGTAGAATATGCACACTCATATTGTTTATAAAATTCAATAAATGTATTATTAAATTTTAGTTTAATACAATCAATATTTTGAGTACCTATATTTTCTACTATATCTTCTAAAATACTTTCCACACCTTCTAATTTTATTACGGGATTTAATGCCGCTGCACAAGTAATAACAGTAGGCATGTCTTCAAAATATTTTTAAAATTTTTCTTCCATAGTAGAAATAAGGCTAGCCCAAAAAGTATCATATTTATATTGTTGAAACATATTTGTTATTTCTAAACATGCAAACAAAACATGATGAATTGTAGGATAATATACACCACTTAATATTTTTGTGTGTTTTTTAAAAACTTTAAGAATATTCAAAAGTTGATATAATAAAACCCAATCTTGATTTGTTATTTCATGATTCTCTTGTGTGTTATAAAACTCCATAAGTATATTTTGACGTTTATAAACATCTTTAAATAAATCATATGTACTATTCCATCTAGTATTGTTATCAAATTTTACTCTTTTAAATTTTTCACCTCTTGCATGACAAAAAGTTCTAAAATCTTGTATTCTTCTATTTGAACCATAAATAAAACCAATCATACGACGAATTCTATGTATTGTCGTTTGCAAGTAATTGAATCCGGATTGTACAATCAAATTTATTATATGACATATACATCTAACATGAAAAAATACACCATTTGCTACAGGTTTTAAATCATTTTTTAACATATTAACAGCACTAGTATTATTTGTTGCATTATCTAAACTAATACTCATTATTTTATCTTTAATTTTGAAAGTACGAATTATAGACATAATTTGAGTATATATTGATTGACCATTATGTGGTAATTCAAAATATTCAAATCCTATAATTCTTTTTTGCATAAACATTTCAGAATCTATCCAATGAGTTGTAATACAAATATAACTAATTCCAGGTTGATGATTAGCAGACCAAGTATCACTAGTTAAACAAATTTTACTATCAAAATTATCAAAATATTCAATTAATTCATTTTTAGCTATATTATATAATTTAATTGCATCACGTTTAGTAGTCATTCTACTTATTTGTTTATATTTTGGTTGCAATGCGCCTTGAATGTAGTCGGTACAACGCGCATCATCAAAAAAATTGAATGGAAGCTCCTTCTCGATCACCAACTTAGTTTTCCACTCCTTTTGTAAATTTTGATCGTAACTCCAATTGTGACCAGAACGATCAATTTGTGATTGAGAGCTTTCATCAATTATTTTATGCTTCTTCAAACACGACTCGTAGTGACGGAGTAATGTGTTATTTCCTTTAACCCCAAAGAAATTATTACATATTTTGCATTGGGCTTTTTTAACACCTTCCGCAATCCACACTTCAATGAAATGATCCCAAACAGCCGATGTACGTTTGTTTTGCTCACCGGTAGGACGTGGAAATATTGTACTCGAACCTGGAACGACACTTTCGGGAATAATGATATTTAGATCATTTTGAATAAATAATGGCACTTCTGAAGTGTTAGAGGAATTCATTGTAATAATATGAGTATACTAATAAAATAAATAAATTATAAATATTATATAAATTATAAGAATCCTAACAATAATACAAGTTAAGAATTTGAGCTATGATGTTATTATTATACCAGAGAATTTAAAATAGAGAGAAAGATGTGAGGAGTTGTAATTGTTGTGGAGTAAATTGCATGATTTTTATAAAGAAAAAAAATTACCGTTAGTAAAATTATAGCCGTTATACTGTTATTTTTTTTATTCTTTTATCGTTTAACGGCTCTTGCATGTGACGGACTTGGGAGTCGATAATTTAGTGAGCCACTTAAACATGTATATATTATAATAATTAATTTATGTATATTAAGTGTTATATGAGTGGCTGAGTGACATTGATACTTGGTCCTTCATATGTATATTATTAATGTTTTATATAGCTTTGGTCCAAATCTCCAACTCCAAGACTCCAAAGTTCAAGTTTGTGGTACTGACAGTGGACTAGTGGTAGGTAGGCTAGCACCCAATTCCTAGGCTATTGCATGTGACGGATTCATGTGTGAGTATATAATATATATATAGAAATCAATTTGTTTATATATCACATGCACCTCGATCGGACCCCGCACTGACCAAAGTTCCAAAACAATGCTTATCACTTATCAGAGTATTTTTAAAAAAAAATTATTTGATGAACAGGCCAGACCTGTTGCAGGTCAATCTCAGGCCGGACTTGGGTCACAGGCCGGGCCAGGCCGAATTTTTTGTCAGATCAGGCCAGGCCAGATTTTTATCAACAAATGACGGCCTTTTTAAGCCTTTCAGGCCGGGCTTTGACCAGGCCGGGCTTTGACCAGGCCGAACCAGACCGGACCAAGATCAGGCCACGGGCTGCAGGCCATTTGTGCACCTCTATTCTACGGATATCCGAAATGTTATAAGAAATATAAGACGTGAAACAACGAATGAATATTATGCACAGGCTGCAAAAAATTATTTGACGAAGATACAACATGGAAATCTTAACAAGTTTTTTTGTGTGTTAAAACCGATCCTGAGGATGACAATCGTATTGGGAGTAGGCTCCCCTCTTTATTGCCGCCATGTGCACCAACGTGTTTTAGGAATAATGATTTCGGGTGGGGTACAAGTTCGCAAGTTATTGGCTTTCTAATAACAGGAAGACCTAGAATCAAACCTACATCTTCTAATGTGATGGTCATTTCACCGTAATTAAAGTGAAACGAATTAGTTTCACTCATGCACCATTTAACTAGGGCAGATACCAAACATACATCACTTTTAAGGGCAACATATGGATTTGAGAAAACATAAAAAACGTAATTCTTCTAAAATTTCTATTTGCTCCTCATTTAAATTCCATTCTACCAATTTACTTCTACTTTCATGAGTAGATAATACATTTCTTTCCTATAATCATTAAATAAAAACACAACAAATACAAAACAATATCACAATTTGCATTATTTATCAACAATATTATTTAATCACTTAACTTTAAAATTAGGAGTAAAAAACACATTCTAACCTTATTATTCCAAATATTTTCAAAAACATGGTTAGGTTGATCATAAAGAATGCTAGGATCGACTTGGCTAGGATTAAAATCCATATCAACCTACAATTAAAAAAAATGACCAAACATATTTTAAGATTAATGTAAAACTAACCCACATTAACCAATAATTAACAAATAAATTTTAACAATGAATAAACTAGGCTATACAATGTACAAATTTGAAGATTAAGCCCTAGAAATTGCAAATATGACTAAACTACCTTATAAATTGTAAAAATTTGAACATTAATATAAAACTAACCTTATATATGTGTTGCTATTCTTCAAAACTTGGTAAAATCTTCACTAATTGGATGAGATGGCCAAAATCGCATAAGCTAGCGTGGCTGCTGCTTTTGATTGTTTAGTTGCTATGAAGGCGAACGAGATTTGCAGGTTTATATATGGGGAGACTTGCTATCCGCAGAAATTTCTTGCGGATAGTTAACAAAGTATTTTCTATATACTATCCGCAAGAACTTCTTTGCGAATAGGAGTGAAAAATTT
The DNA here is from genome assembly GCA_034770075.1 of Aralia elata. Taxonomy (NCBI): domain Eukaryota; kingdom Viridiplantae; phylum Streptophyta; class Magnoliopsida; order Apiales; family Araliaceae; genus Aralia; species Aralia elata. The sequence continues at coordinate 73,700,087 of CM068378.1, read as the reverse complement.
TTCAAACCCGCTGACATGAAGGGCAAATGAGGAATTTCAAGTGGTAATTACTATTCGCAAGAACTTCTTGCAGATAGTAATTCAAAATCTCTAATCTCGGTTGTTCATGATTAGAATGAACGACATACGATGAGTTAGCTGAGACATAAGTCATAGTCAACAGTGACTATAAATCATGTCTATATATATATAAACACGAGGGCACGGGAGGTGAGGGACACCTCACGTTTTTATGTGCGGTATTCCTTATACAATACTTTAAAAAATTATAAAATATTTTTTATACATAATATGGGAGAGGGCATATTCAATTATACAAATAATATCGTTTTTATATGATAACTCACGTAATTATATCCGACATAAGTTACCTTCTTTTTGACTCTATATATTTTTAATATAAATATAAATATTATTGTATCCGGCATGTCCATTAATTATAGTAATAGTAACTAAGAGAGAGAGAGAAAACAAAGGAGAGGGAAGAGAAGACACGTAAAAGTAGAGGTACCTACCAAATCCAGTCCTATCTGTAACCACTCGTCTTTCTTACCAACTTAACTTGGTCAAATATATATATATATATATATATATTCTTCTTAATTCTTCTTGTTATTGATATATTTATATAAATATATAACAAGTGACAGAGAAGAGAAAAATAGATCATCGCGAGTCTATTGGCTACACTCCCTGTTTCTCCCTTATTTCTCCTCCCTCCACTCTCAACACTTTCTCTCTCCTCCTTTTTACCTTCCCCCACTCCACACATACTTCCTTCTTATATCTCTCTTTCTTCCCACTTCTTTCAATCAAACTCTGTCCTCTCTAAAAACTTTCTCTCTCTCTCATAAGCTTTCTTTCAGTCTTATCTATATATCATCAACAATCTACAACAGTACAAATAAGGCCGCTTATCCATTTACTCTCTCTATATATCTCTCTTCCTTTCTTCCTTTAAGCTATATAGTACAGAGAAAAATTAAGGAGAAGAAGAAATTGACAAGATTAAAAGACGATGGGCCGTTCACCTTGCTGCGAGAAAGCTCATACCAACAAAGGCGCCTGGACCAAAGAAGAAGATCAACGCCTCATCAACTATATCCGGCTTCACGGCGAAGGCTGCTGGCGTTCCCTCCCCAAGTCTGCCGGTAATTAAGTTTAATAAAATTCATAGATAGATATATGTTGTCTATAAACCGAATTGGCTGGATCCATCCAACCAGTCTGTCAAACCGTTTGACGGACTGTATTTTACGGGTTCTGTAGCTACAGTTCGTCAAACTGTTTGACAGACTGGTTGGTTAAGGAACAATTGTTATTAATCAATTCGTTTGACGGACGCAGCTATCACCTTCCCCAGTTCTCATCTTTATATGTTTATTTATTTATTTTAATTTAAAACTTTCCAATTCTCGTATATATGTTTATTTATTTATTTTCTAAAATTTTTTTTTAGGATTATTGAGATGCGGGAAGAGTTGCAGATTACGGTGGATAAACTACCTCCGGCCAGACCTTAAGAGAGGGAATTTCACAGAAGAAGAAGATGAGCTAATTATCAAGCTTCACAGTTTGCTGGGAAACAAGTATGTCTATATCTATATCTATATATATCTATATATATCTATATATATCTATATATATATATATATACCCCTTAATAATTCTCTCTTTTCCATCAGTAATCTCCACTTCTTTTGATCTCTCTCTCTCTATATATATATAGACACAAAGTTTCCATACACCTGTTTGGAAGCCGTGTAAATGTATAGTAGTATAAGAGAACAAAGAAAGTACAGCAATAATATTACACTTTTGACTTTCCATTATTAACTTAAGTCCACATCTATACCAAACTCTATTGTATTTTGATAAGGAAAGTGATATTTGTGCTTCAAATTTCTTTTGCGTCCAACTGCAAGGTCAAAATAATACGAAAAATTATTTCCCAATAATAAATATTTCCAGTAATAAATATTTTGCATTTAAATTTTCATATATATATATATATTAATTTTTTTGCTATTGTTTGTTTTGTTTATAGATGGTCTTTGATTGCTGGAAGATTACCCGGTAGGACTGATAATGAAATCAAGAACTACTGGAACACCCACATCAAACGGAAACTCATCAGCCGTGGACTCGACCCGCAAACTCACCGGCCGCTAAACGCCACTGCCACGGCCGCCACCGCCACCGCCACGTCTCTAGACTTCAGAAACACTGTTCCATCAAATATTATACCCACCGAAAACAACATATACAAGCTCAAAACGGAGTCCCTCGAAGATGGAAACTGCAGTAGCAGCACAACTGAAGAAACACAGCAACATCATCAACAACAACAATATTTCCCCAAATTCCAAAACAATCAAGTTCTAGACCTCGAGTTATCGATAGGACTCCCGAGTTCACGGACTCAGAATAATAACTCCTCGTTATCCGTAAACTCGGTCGAATCTAACGTTCGGCGCGAGTTCATGATGGTGGCTCCGCCGTTGCCAGTTCTGACAACGGCGGTGGCCCCACGGATGTGTTTGTGTTGGAAGTTAGGGTTTCAGAAAGGGGGTCAGCAACAGCAGCAGCAGTTGTGTAGTAATTGCAAAAGCACTAGTGGGTTTTACAGATATTGTTGACTGTTGGGAAAATGAATAGTACTTTTAGTTGTTAGGTTTTAGATATTTAATGTTTTTATTAGTTACTATTACTCTTACTATCAGAATGAGCCTATCCCTACCGCCAAATGTAATCAATCCATTTGGATACCAATATTTACTTGGGGAAATTATAAATAGAGTTGTGAAACTAATTTCTCTTATAACGTAAAATTTTCTTTATTCATTTATTTACCTATTTTAATTTCTTTTTTCACTCGATCTTTATTTGTGGTTTTTTTGTATTATGAGAAGAAAATTAACATTAACATGGATAAATTTGAATTATTTTTTGTGTTGAGTAAATATATTAGGTAAATATTTTGAATTTATAATTATTTGTATGTCGTTTCATTATATGTCTATTCGACATAAATTTGTTAATATAATAGGAAAATAACCTATGAATTTATAATTATTTATGAATTGTGTTATTGTGTTTACTGGATAAAAAGGTTAATCAATTATTATTATTATTATTTTTTTGCATGTATAAGTTATAACTAGGATTGTTTTTAGAAAGGTGGGTTTTAAGCGACATGAAATTTGAAAAGTTGCTTGACATAACAACAGGACCACTTGTTAAGTTATATGCATTCGAATGCCCTCTTCTTTTTAAGCGCCATTGAAAAATACCAACTCCGTCCTTTTTTTTTTCTTTTTTCTTTTTATATTAATTTATATTATCTATTACAAGTAAGGAAATAATGTTAAAATGAACTTCTTCCATTCAGAAAGTGGATACATAAAAATTCATTGATTCGGTGAGTTTCGCAAAACTATGAGCTACTCGATTACCTTCTCTTCCAACTTAATCAAACACAATATCATTAAAATCACAACTCATCAGTCGACAATCCTCAACTATATCATTGAGATAAGAAGTTTCATGCCGATCACTATTGAGACTCAATAATATAGCTTACTATCACTTTCAATAATTATCTGGCTAGACACACAAATTTTTGAACTCCATCCTAAATTATAAGATTAATATTGATTTTTAAAAATTAATTTTAAATATTTTCAAATTCAAAATTAAGATGAATTTATTTAATTTATGTTAATAGAATTCTAAATATTATAAACTATCTAAAAAATACTACTAGTTACAAGATTTATTATTTTCAAAATTTAAATGAATCATGTCAATTTTAAATTTAAAAATATTTTAAATTGACTTTAAAAAAGTCAATATTGATCTTATAATTAAGAACAGAGTGAGTATATTTATTCAATAAATATTTAATGTAGGTGCATATGTATTGCCTTTTCCATTAGTAAAATCTTATATTTTTGTTAATTTAATTTCAAATATTTAAAAGTTATATAAAATATATGTACTCTAATAGATACAATATAAATCATTTTCCATAATGTTAAATCAGCTTAAGAAGCAATCTTTTTTCTTAGGTGAGATCGAAGATGTATAGGTTGGGAATTAGAGTAATTAACAGCCTTGCAAATATAGGAAAGTCACATGGCCACTGTCTGGTTCAATTAATTATGGTCGGTTTTAGAAATGAATATTATTATACAAGATTATAAATATTATTTTCTAAAAGGCCTGGTGGCGTAAAAGCTATTTTATTTTGAAATTAAACATTTTATTGACTATTTAGTCACATTACTTATAGGAGAAACTTTACTTTTAAATTTGGTTTTCCTATTGAAGAAACTATGTATATGATTATGAATATCAATATAGAGTTATAAAATGTAACAATATATGAGAGTATGATTTACCTAAAGAATGTCATATATGGTGATAAAACACAAATTAAAGAATGGTCAATATTTTTTATTTTTTTAATGTTTGAGAATAATTAAAATCTTGGCACAATAAGTTTGAGATACGACATACAAATTAATCTAACTTTATTTAATATTAATTAATTTTATATTGTCCGTTTCATCATAATTAATATCGTATTAACAATATAAATTGTTCACGTATTACGTCAAATATAAGTTAAAAATAACCAATTTTTTTTACATATATAACTCTCAACGATTATTGTACTCATTACCAATTGTTTTTTTTTACCTTATTTTTGTTCACCTCTAAACTAAAATCTTTTTATATTTTAGGGTTTTACATAAATTAATACAATGCACCAATATAATTTATGAAATGAATTAGGAGTTGCGTAATGATATATAACCCTCACTTTCATTATTTCTAACCGTGTGAATTCCGATTAAGCTAAATGTGTAGTTGAAGTAATTGACTTTGAAAGAATTTTGTAATAAAATCATAAAAGTGCTTTTTCCAAATAGTTTTCGTGTAGAAAAGACGGCGGCGGCAGCAGCAGCATATATACCTTTTTTTCTCCATGCCCCTATCTTAATCTTATCTTAATTAATAAAAGCACGAGGCTATTAATAATAATAATTAGTAATTGATAAAACATGATTAATTCAATCTTCTAGCCTAAAAGGTTGAGTTTAGTTGCCTACTGCTTAATGTTGTCTAATCATATAGCCAGCTATCTATCTAAAATTAATGAGTCGTTAAAAAGGATGATTGCCAAAACAAGGAAGTTGTTGTCAAAATAATAAATATTACTTGATAATAAATATTATTTAAAATATTAAGTGTCGGTAAAATAATTATAATAATATTACTGAATGTATAATTTTTCTTGTAATATTATTTTTGATCTGACAATATTAAAAATAGTTGTTACCAAAATTTAGAAATTAGAATAGATTTAATTTGATCACCGTTTTGATTTATTGAAATTTGAATCTTTGACCTACCCAATCCAACCAACGTATACCAAAATTTGCCATCACCCCCAGACAAATATTGAATATGATATTTTTAAAACTTCATAGATAGGTACAAGTAGTTGTTATTTAAGGGAAATGTCTACATCATATAATAACAAAACCTAACTATTAACAGCTTTCTAGCTGCATGCAAGTCTTTTTTGATTATTTTTTAACAAAATTATTGTGCAGATAAATTGCACCATATATTGAACCTGAAGATGTTGACATTAATCCAATTAATTTAAAGCTTAAAACAAGCAATTTTTAGTTTTTATTTTAACAATGACAAAATAAAATAAAATAAAATAAAATAAAATGAAGGATATAAATAGACAAAACCATCTCAATGAATACAAGTCCAATAATTAAATTAAATATTTATTTATTTACAACCCTCAAGTTTTTTCTTTTAATTTCCATTTTTTTTCTCCTCCCATTTATTTCCCTTTGGTATTTCCTAGTACCAAACAAAAGATTATGCTCCTAACACCATTATAGCCTTCAAATATTAAAATAACATTATACTTGTAACATTAAAAATGGAGTAACATTTTCTTATGTAAAATTCAAAGAACATCTAGTAGAATTCTTCCCTTTAGAAGGGAGGGAATATTTTCAAAACTTCTAAATTATTTAAGAATAAGTCTATGGGGACATGAAAAAAGGGACATGAAAAAAGGGACTTGAAAATTGGACATTTTCAATTTCCTTTGCTTTTTTTTAAATTTTTTTTTTGGTTGAGTCCAAACATATTTATACTATGGATTTTAAAAAAAAATCCAGAAAAAACATAAAAAATTAGGTCCAATTTGGATATATATCAAAAAAATGGTAGTACGGGCCCATACAACAATTTTTTTGATATATATCCAAATTGGACCTAATTTTTTATGTTTTTTTTGGATTTTTTTTTAAAATCCATAGTATAAATATGTTTGGACTCAACCAAAAAAAAAAAAAAAAGCAAAGGAAATTGAAAATGTCCAATTTTCAAGTCCTTTTTCATGTCTGCGTAGGAAGACTCATTATTTAACCTTGAAAAAATATGGGTCTTACCAAACTTGATTTTGAATGATTAATTAAGTGCAAGGAATCTAACACTAGTGGTATATAGTGCTTAGGTTCCACAAAGAATGGCGGATCTTCCTCCACCTAGAATTACCAGCTACATAAAGAATATATTTTATGTTTATGGGTTCAACTATTTAAAAAACTTCCAGAAGAAAATTAGAATTTAAGCATCTCTCTTATTGGTGTGTCCATATGTGTAAGTCTCTCTCCTACTATATATATATATATATATATATATATATATGTGTGTGTGTGTGTGTGTGTCTTGTGTGCATGTATGTTTTAATATAGAGGGAGTTGATATTAAAAAGGTAAAACGTATTAGACGTGTTTGTTATTTTAATTTAGGCAAATATGTCCTTGTCAATAAAATAAATTATTAATAATGTTAGAGCAGTAATTATGTTACTAGATCAATAAATATTGTTGAAAGCAATTTAAGGTGTTATTGAAAATAAGCGAAAAAGTATCGTCAAATACATATATATTTGCTCTATCAAAAATAAGTTGGTTGATATTGCCACAACAAAATTGTTGCTACAAGAATAACAAGTGTCATTTAGAGTTTTAAGCATCGTTATAATAATTATAAAAATGTTGTTAAATATATATATTTATTTTTCTATCATTAATTTACTTCGATAATATCACATATCTATATATTTTTTGTTCCGTTAATATTAGCGTTTTATATATACTTTTGTGTATATATGTATATATCTATATATATATTGATAGAGGGGGGAAAAAGAAAGAACATGTGACATGTTTGGAGGGTAGGTAACCGAATCAGTGATTAAGATAATAGAGAAGGAGAGAGAAAGGATAGAAAATTGAAAGAAAACAGTTGGTTAGTTAAGGGTGGGTGGTGGGGTTGGGAGAGTTAGAGAAGGAGGGGGGGTCATGTGCTAATACAGTGAGGTATGGGATTCCCACATTAATGGGAATATAAATTGGTAGATTAGGCCAGCCAAACAAGACCTCTTTTGTAGGAAAAGTCCAAATACCCATGATCCACCATTTTCTTATTATGCTACCTAAGCTTGCTTCCTCTTTTTATCTACTAATACTTAATTTGCTCTAACTATTCACATATACATACATACAAGCATAATTTTGTTTCTTAAGCCTAAATCTACTCTAATGTTTGGACCTCATGAAGAACTTAAAAAAGGAAAAAAAGGGTAATAATAATGAATCTATCTATATATATAAAAAAACCTTGATTGCAGTTTATCCTTATAATTATGATGTTTATTTTTATTTAAAAATTATAAAGTGACATGATTTTATTAATTTTTACGTTACTACCGTTAGATTCTTTATTACTATCACATATACATTTGAGAATATAAAATTGTTTTTAAAAGTCGTTGTTTTAAAATGAATTTTTAATTTTAGAAAAGAATGAGTACAAAGTAAACCTAAGTTTCTTTAATTGTACTATTTTAAACTGAGAGAATTGACCATTTATAATAACTCAAGTTTATAATGAACAACTCAATATATCTGAAAATTAGAATTTGATAATTATGAAAACTGAGGGATGATATTGTCACAAGAAGATAGGTTGGGGTTCAATTTTACATTTTACTAATATAAGTATTAGATATGGCCTTCGGCTAATATATCACCATTTACTTTTAAAGATTATATCTTTGAACATGATAAGATTATATCTTTGAACATGATATATGATCAATCAAGTTTTAATGGTCCCACACTCGATTCTCACCAAATAAGTTTGTATTTTCTCCCCTTTTCTATGAGACTTTTCTCTCTCCTATTTTGGGATTTATAACTTCCTCAATATTGTGAGTTTTGTATTTTCACTTGTGAGACGTGATGTTGATTGTCATTAATATCGAGAGATTCTGAGATCGTTGCGATTAGTACATAATTTATTGTACTTTTGTGCGTTTGTACTTTTACGCGACTACTTGTATCTCTAAAAGTATATTAATATTTTTATCGATAGATTTTTAATCTAATTTGTTTATAATTATATAAACATCTCTCTAAAAATAAAAATAAAAATAAAAATAAAAATTCTAATGTGGGTATTTCTACAATATACCTTGATTTTGGTCTCCATCCTCTTCTATACTTTATCAAGAATTCTATCATCTTTGTTTAGATTTTCTTGGATAAGATGGGGGGATTAAATGCACATAACTGGGGGTAGGAGTCACACGCATGTTCGGCATAAGACTAGATAGTACCAACCAAATAAACTAGTATTATATGGTCGATAGGTCTTTTTCTACCTATAAGTTTACGACCCGCGTAAGGTACGGGGTATTTTTAAAAAAAAAATTATTTGTACTATGTTCTCTATTAAATCTCTATTAAGTGTCAACATTTTAGAGGTATTTTTGTTAATTCAATAAGTTATATATCAACTACATTTTTTAAAAATTAAAAAAAATTAAACTCGTAAATATTAAAAAATAATAATAATAAAGAAGTGAAATTTATATTGATTATTTTTGTAAAATTCCATCTTACATATACAAAGTGGTGATGCTAAACTACATAGCAATAACAAATTAGTTTTACAAAAAGAAAGGAATTAAGAAAAGTAAAGTAATACTCATATCTTTTATCCATTATATATATATATATATACACACACACACACACATACATACATAACATGTTTGTGTGAGTATGTTGATAAGTAATATTAATTATATATATTTTTTTGTAATGAATATGTATAATTAGTATAGAGAAAAATATGCATTTACATGAATTTAAAAATGTGAATAATTAAATATATTTTTTATTCAATTTATACTATTAAAGTTGTGAAGTTACATACTAATGAAATTAGAAGTTGTTAGAATTAATTTTGGGTTTTGCTACCTAATAAGAAAGGGAAAAGGAAGAGAAATAATTAATATGGTAGTGAGAGAAAGTGAATGGAATGAAAAATAAAAGTTCAATGAACAATTCATTAATACAAGTTCAATGAATAATAATTTATTAACTTAGTTTGAGTTAACTCAACCAACCAAATTAATCTAATTCAATTGACGAGTGAATAGTTTATTGGCTTATTATATACTAGGATTGATTGCCAATGAAATTTAGGTTTGAATTATCAATACTAGTTAAGTGTCCCGTGCGAGGCACGAGTTTATTTTTAAATAAAATATTTTTTTTATTTTTAATTTATTCTATATATATGATGATTATAAAATATTTTTTGAATTTCAAATTAACTTATTATTACTATTAGAATGATTACAAACTTTGTTCAAACAAATAATTATCAAAGAGTCACAATTGAGTATTAGCAATGTATTTTTTATGTTATTTAAAGTTTAATATTTCTTTTTAAATTTAATATTTAGTTTTATTTTTATTCTTTTGAATTTATATATAATTTTTTAGATTTTAAAAATGAGTAGAACCTAACCGTCTAAAGTTGATCTTTAAGAAATTCTATATGAAGTATATAGAATTATTGTAAAAATAATAAATTACTATAATGGTTTTTAGTTTTAAAAGGTAACAAAATTTCAATAACTAATATATAAGTGAGATGTTTTTTTTACATTAATTAACTAAAGATCTCCTATTTGAAATAAAATTGGTATGAAAAGTTTAATCATTAATATATTTGTAATATATATTACGCTTTTTAATATTAATTATTATTTTCTCATAATATTTTTCTTATATTGTTAATATACAGTTATTTAGGAATAAAATTGTTGCTAAAATAATAGGTTGCTATTATGACTTTTAGTTTTAAAAATTAACTAATTTTTAATCACTAATATATACAAGTCATAATTATTTTTAACATAATTAACTAAAAATATCTCATATATGAAATAAAATTGGTAACTAAAGTTTAATCATTAATATATTTTGTTAAAATTAATTATTATATGTGTAATCATAATATTTTTTTTCTATAAGTCTAATATTTAGTTATTTAAAGTATAAAATTGAGTAAAGTAAAACCCTAAACATATTTTTAAAGTTAAAATTTATTGAATAACTAAATAATTAAAGGACTTTTTCATAGATTTTTTAATAAAATAATGTGTTAACATTAAAATTTGTAGGATCATAAAAAGAATTCTGGTTCTATAACACTAACTATTAGTTATTTTTAGTAGTTCATAATTTCACAACTTATAACTATTTAGTTTGGTTTTATTGTTTCATAATTTATTATTAAATCTTATGACATTAGGTCATTATAATGTGTTGTAGGGTTGGAAGACCCAAATGTATAAAATTAGTATAAGAAAAAGAACCCTGTTAAGTTTGAGACTTATTAGTAGATATTTGGATTGCTTTAAAATAAATAATATTAAGGAGATTAAAGTGTTTTAATTATAGTTAAATTCTAAGATTATACTAAAAATTAAAAATTAAAAAATTAAGTTTTGTTTTATTATATATTTATATAAATATAGATATAGATAGATTCCTAAAGTATCCTAACTATATCGGGTCTCTCCCCAAATTTCCACCATATCCAAACAAGGGAAGTTTATTTATTTTTAGCTATTGATATTGTTGTACAATAATAATTATGTTTTCAACGAAAATATATATTTAATAATATTTTTATAGTTGTTCTAGCGATATTTAATACTCTAAACTGTTGGGAAAGATATATATTTAATAATATATATTTGCAACTTATAAATTAATAATAATTGTAACTGATATATATATATATATATATATATATATATATATATATATATATATATATATATATATATATATATATATATATATAAACTTATCTGATATACCGAACTTCTAAAACAAGAATATGTCAAGGCTAGTATTATATACTATGTCTTTAAGACAATTATACCCTCCTTATTGGTGTTTTGAGTTAGCGGCACTTGTCTTCCAGGATACAATGACAACTTGTGTTATAGCAGCACTACAAATAACACAATCAACGAACCAAGGAAATGCTCAGACTCTCTCTCTTTGAAATAACTATGAAGTACTTATACTTAAAATGCTTAATGCTTAGATGAATTGAAAATGACAGCCTCCTATCTATTTATAGGAAGGGTTCGTGATCCATCTGATGGGACATAACCACTTGAAATGATATGAAACATCTGTTCGCCCATGGCAGAATGATCATGTCTGTTCGGGCAAGAAAGGGCGCGTCCGTTCGAGCCAAAACGACGTAGTTTTAGCTTTTGTCAGAAAGAGTGCGTCCGTTCAGGCAAAAACGACGGTAGTTTTGTGACGTTCATTTGGTCAGATAGCGCACGCAGTATTGACGCGTCTTTTCGTCAGATAATGCTTCCCAAAACAACACAGTTTATTTTGATAATAGAAGTAAAATAAAATAAATAAAATTCAAATAAATTTTGTCCAAAAAATATATACAAGGGCCCAGACCCACGAGCCCGAGCCCGGCCGGTCGGCGGCCGCGCGCGCATGTGGGTTCAAACCAAGCCTTGGCTAGGTCCCCTCCCTTCCACAAAAGTGGGGTGCCCCTTGGGGCCCAAACCCAAGAACAACTTTCTTGTATATAAACTAATTAATATTTTAGTTCTTAACCGATGTGGGACTTGGCTTCCCACAAGTATTTATTATCATTTCAAAGGGTGATCTTTGGGAGTTAATTTCTCATTCATTACTCTATGGATTTGAGCTTTCAAATACTTAATTTAATCTACTCATGGAGTAGAACACATTGATATGTGAATTTATTTCAAATAATTAATGAAATCCACTTCACATTTGGCTCAAATTCTAACAATCCCCCACATGAATGAAATTAACTTCCAGCCTTATGCAAATATTATGCAGACTCTGAGAGAGAGACGTAATTAGAAATCATCTGTATAGAGAGAGGTAGTTTTTGGCTTTGAACCTTCCCTTGTGAAAAGACTATCAGATTTACTGATTGTCCAGTGAACATGATGTCTTGAACTGTCTAATCGTTTGTGTAAACCGAGACAATAGAAATTCACACGGAATCTTTTCAGATATTATTTGGTTCTCATAACTTTGTTCATTTTGGCCCTGAATAATCCCAGATTTATGAGTGATCTAGAGAAATATAGCCTTTTATCATTCTCATAGAATTGGCCTAGTTCACACTCACATAGGTGATTCTTAATAAGAGTATCCTGATATACCCCACTTGTTTATCAAGATTTAAGAATCATTAAAAGCATAACTTATCCTGAAATCGCTGCAGATATCACTATTTCGTATCATAGAAATGGATAGAAGAAATTAATTCTTCATAGTGATTTGGTTGAATCGTTCACAACTTAGTTGTCCCTTTGAACCTAGATCTTGGGATCTCCAGTCAACTAGGTTGGGTTTCCATCATGACGATCCTTATTTATAGGCTTTAAACTCATTCCCCTCGATGTTATTTTTACTTGCTCTCTAGTCAAACCTTTAGTTAACGGATCCGTTAGATTTTCTTTTGACTTTATGTACTCAATAGACATAATGCCATTAGAGAGCAATTGTTCTATGGTATTGTGTCTACGACGAATATGTCTAGACTTACCATTATACATATGACTCTGTGCCTTTCCAATTGCTGATTGACTATCACAATGGACACAAATAGAAGGCACGGGTTTTGGCCACATAGGAATATCTTCTAGAAAATGACGAAGCCACTCAGCTTCTTCTCCAGCCTTATCTAATGCAATAAACTCAGATTTCATCGTTGATCGAGCAATGCATGTTTGTTTAGAAGATTTCCATGATACCGCTCCTCCACCTAGTGTAAACATAAAATAAAACCACTTGTGGATTTAGAGTCTTTTATATCTGATATCCAGTTTGCATCGCAGTATCCTTCAAGTACTGCTGGATATCTCGAATAGTGCAATCCAAAGTTTTGAGTGTATTTTAAATATCTTATGATCGTTGTCCAGTGATCTTTACCTGGATTACTTGTAAATCTACTTAATTTATTAACAGCCTGTGCTATGTCAGGACGTGTACAATTCATTAAGTACATAAGACTTCCAATTTTTGTGCATACTCAGGTTGTGATATGCTCTCTCTTTTATTTTTAGACAAGTGTAGATTTATATCTACTGGTGTACCCATAGGATTACAATCATATTGATTGAATTTCCTAAGTATTTTCTCAATATAGTGTGATCATGATAACACTAATCCATCCGATATTTTAGAAATTTTAATTCCTAATATTACATTAACAACACCCATGTCTTTCATGTCAAATGTATTATTTAACATATTCTTGGTAGTTTTAATAATTTCATTATTACTACCCATAATGAGCATATCATCTACATAAAGACAAATAATGACAAATAATGACAAATCCTTTCGTAGTATCCTTGACATATACACATTTGTCACACTCATTTATTTTAAAACCATTTGACATCATTGCACTGTCAAATTTTTTATGCCATTGTTTAGGTGCTTGTTTTAATCCATAAAGGGACTTCACAAGCCGACAAACTTTCTTTTCTTGTCCTGGAACAATAAACCATTCTGGTTGTTCTATGTATATTTCTTCTTCAAGATTACCATTCAAAAAGGCTATTTTCATATCCATTTGATGTATTTCTAAATTGTATATAGCTGCAATGGCTATTAACATCCTAATTGATGATATTTTTGTCACAGGAGAATAGGTATCAAAATAATCCAAACCCTCATTTTGCTTGTATCCTTTAATTACAAGTCTTGTTTTATATTTATCTATAGATTCATCTGCTTTCATTTTTTTCTTGAATATCCAGTTATATCCAAGAGGTTTAGAACCTGATGGGAGATCTACTAATTCCCATGTATGATTGTGCAGTATGGATTCTACTTCACTATTTATAGTCTCTTTCCAATATGGAGTTTCAGGACTCAATACTGCTTCTTTATAAGTCTGAGGCTCATTTTTTAACTAATAAGTTAGAAAATCTGGACCATAAAATTTTGATATTCTAGCACGTTTACTACATCTAGGTTCATCAATATCTTCTAATCCATGATCACTGTCTCTAACAGTGTCATAAGTTCTTTTGTTTGAACTTATTTCATGTTCATTAGAACTTGGCTCTTGTGACTTATTATTAGGAAATACTGTTTCAAAAAATTCAGCATCTTTTGACTCAATAATAATATTTTCATGTATTTCCTCTATTTTTGATTTATTAACCAAAAATCTATATGCACTGTTATTATTAGCATAACCAATGAATATATAATCTATTATTTTTGGTCCTATCTTCACCTTTTTGGGTGGAAGAACCATTACCTTTGCTAAACACCCCCACACTTTTAAGTGTTTATAAGACGGTTTTCGTCCTTTTCATAACTCATAAGGTGATACATTAGACTTCTTTTGAGGTATTCGGTTGAGAATATAATTTGCTGAAAGAATTGCTTCCCCCCACAAATTTTGAGGTAACCCAGAACTTAATAATAATGCATTCAACATTTTTTTAAAGTTCTTTTCTTTCTTTCAGCAACACCATTTTTTTGTGGTGAATATGGTGCAGTTGTTTGAAGTATTATACCATGTTGAGAACAAATTTCAACAAAAAGAAATTCATATTCTCCACATCTATCACTTCTAATTATTTTGATCTTTTTACCAAGTTGATTCTCAACCCCATTCTTGTAATGTATAAACATTTTCAAGGCCTCATCTTTACTTCTCAATAAATAAACATAACAATATCTTGTACAATTATTAATAAAAGTAAGAAAATATTTCTTACCCCCTCTTGTTTGTATACACTTTATATCATAAATATCAGTATGTATTAATTCAAGAGGTTCCGTACTTCTTTCAATTGATTTAAAAGAAGATTTCTTAAGTTTTGCCTCAACGCAAACTTCACATTTATGATTGGAGTTAATATCATATTTTGGCAAACATTCCATATTAATTAATCTACGTATAGTATTATAATTAACATGACCTAATCTACCATGCCATAAATTGGAAGACTCAATCATATAAGCAGAAGATGTGATTTTATTAATATTAGAAGGTACAATAGTCATTAAATTCATTTTGAAGAGCCCATCGCTCATATATCCCTTCCCCACATACATCCATTTTTAGTTAGGACAAACTTGTCCGATACAAAGACTAATTTGAAGTCCTTTTGACTAAGAAGAGATTTTGACACTAAATTTTTCCTAATATCGGGCACATGGAGCATATTATGGAGGGTGAGTTCCTTGCCAGATGTTATCTTTAGAACCACCTTTCCTTGCCCTGCAACTTTGGATGTTGAAATATTTCCCTTGAATAATTATTTTCCATTCTCAATTTCTTGATATGTGGAGAACATCTTCTTGTCAGAACACACATGGCGGGTTGCTTCAGTATCTATCCACCATTCTTTGGGATTTCCAATCATGTTTACTTCAGAAACAACCGCCGATAAGTTCATTTCAGAAACATCTTGAAGAAGTCCATCCACTTCCGTTACATTGGCTTGTGCAGACTTCTTGTTCTGGTCTTTGTGTTTACGACAATCCTTTGCTCTGTGTCCTGGCTTGTCATAAACATAGCACTTTTCTTGGAACTTTTTATTGGTTCCCTGTTGAGGCCCATTGCCTGAGTGCTTTCTCTTTTTAGACTTCTGACCTTGTTCCACCACGTTGGCTTTATACTCCACAAAGGTCCTTCCTGCTTTCTTCTCAGAAGCACGATTATCTTCTTCTATCCTTAATCTAACGATTAAGTCTTCAAGTTTCATCTCTTTGCGTTTATTCTTGAGATAGTTCTTAAAATCTTTCCACATTGGTGGTAATTTTTCAATAATAGCAGCAACTTGGAAAGATTCGCTTAAAGACATACCTTCTGCATGTATTTCATGCAGGATTACTTGTAATTCTTGGACTTGGTTGATGACAGCCTTGGAATCCACCATCTTGTAGTCCAAAAACCTGCCAACTACGAATTTCTTCGTGCCAACATCTTCTGTTTTAATTTTTTTTTATCCAAGGAATCCCATAATTCTCTTGCTGTCTTGAGAGAACTATACACATTATACAATGTGTTGTCCAATCTATTAAGAATATAGTTTCGGCACAGGAAATCAACATGTTTCCATGCATCAATAGCAGCAACAACCTGCTTATCTGTTTCATTCTCATTAAACACACGGGGGGTCTTCATGAAGAAACCTCGCCAAGTTGAGCGTAGTGAGATAAAACAGCATCTTCTGTTGTCATCTTTTAAACTTTGTTCCATTGAATTTTTCTGATTTTTCACCATGGTTCACAGGAACATTTGGTATTATAGGTGTAGAAGAAGAAGAACCAGTTATAGTAACAGAATCGGTAGCCATATTTTTGCAAATATAAATTATATATTCTAGTAATTGTATTAAAATTGTTGGGGAAGATATATATATTTAATAATATATATTTGCAACTTATTAATTAATAATAATTGTAACTGATATATATATATATATAATGCTAAATATATATATATATATATAAACTTATCTGATATACCGAACTTCTAAAACAGGAATATGTCAAGGACTATGTCCTTAAGACAATTATGCCCTCCTTATTGGTGCTTCGAGTTAGCGACACTTGTCTCCCAGGAAACAATGACAACTTGTGTTATAGCAGCACTACAAATAACACAATCAGCAAACCAAGGAAATGCTCAGACTCTCTTTCTTTGAAATAATTATGAAGTACTTATACTTAGAATGCTTAATGCTTGGATGAATTGAATGAATTCGAATGGCAGCCCCCCTATCTATTTATAGGAAGGGTTCGTGACCCATCTGATGGGATACAACCACTTGAAATGATATGAAATGTATCTGTTCGGCCATGACAGAATGGTCATGTCTGTTCAGGCAAGAAAGGGCGCATCCGTTCGAGCCAAAACGACGTAGTTTTAGCCTTTGTCAGAAAGAGTGCGTCCGTTCAGGGAAAAACGACGTAGTTACACAGTTTGTTTTGATAATAGAATTAAAATAAAATAAACAAAATTCAAATAAATTTTGTCCAAAAAATATATACAAGGACCTAGGCCCACGAGCCCGGCCCGACCGGTCGGTCGGCGGCGGTGGCGCGTGCGTGTGGGTTCAAACTAAGTCTTTGCTAGGTCCTCTCCCTTCCACAAAAGTGGGGTGCCCCTTGGGGCCCAAACCCAAGAGCAACTTTCTTGTATATAAACTAATTAATATTTTAGTTCTTAACCGATGTGGGACTTGGCTTCCCACAAGTATTTATTATCATTTCAAAGGGTGATCTTTGGGAGTTAATTTCTCATTCATTACTCCATGGATTTGAGCTTTCAAATACTTAATTTAATCTACTCATGGAGTAGAACACATTGATATGTGAATTTATTTTAAATAATTAATGAAATCCACTTTACATTTGGCTCAAATTCTAACATAAACGACACTTTCTGTTTTAATAATATTTTTTTCTCTAACAATATCAATCGTGTTATTATATTTTTTACCTTTTTCCGTTGTCTTTAGAGTTCACTAAATTTTGCATTGCATTTCCTTCATCCATACGTACCATTCATAATTATATATTTTGTTCTTGATAATATGAGAGTAGTTTCAAACATTTAGAAAAAATGAAAAAAAGAAAGAGCTATAAAGTACTCCTCTGTTTGGGGTGGGGGACGGAGGAATTATTTGTCATTTAAGAATATTATAGAATTAACACAATATTCTATGCTATTGTCATAAAATTTTCATCATTACGACACCAACACAACAAAAGATCAGTATAAGAATAAAAACAATCACATGAATTGAATTTATAAACTTTACAATCATATAAATTTGTAAAATAAAGTAAAAGTTAACTAAACAGTCACAATTTAATTGTTGATAAAATTTAAATAACAAGAGTTAATCCTAAAACAATCGAAATCATCCTTTAAATACTAAAAAATAAGTTAAAAACGCTAATTACGAAAGAAATAGCAGAATTATAAAATAAAAAAAGAATTATTAAAAATTTCGGAAGGCCCAAACACATTTTTCGCAATCTTTTTTAGACTTTAAGTATTATCGATTTGATATATTATAAGTTTTGCAATTCTCAATGAATAAAAAATTATGATTAAAACAAATTCACCCCGTCTTAGACTTGAATTTCCAACTTTTTCTTCTTTTGCACACCGTGTGACAAACATGACTACTAAACTCTCAATTTTATTTTATTTTTGTTTTTTAATGTCCACGACTAGAAAATTCTCTTATACTTTAAAAGTACAAAATCAAAATTGTCTGATTGCGCATTGCTAATATATCTCACTAAGAAGTTGGATAAAAAGGAATGGAGTTATGATTTAATGGTTATAAGAGAAGTTTTGCATCCACCAAACTCACTTCCTTAAGAATTAAGTAATACTCCTTCCCTTTTATAAAAATGAAATTCATTTGTCAAATTTTTTTTTGATATATATAAAATGACATATTATTTTAAAATTTACCATCACTAATAATATAAACAGTCAATAAATATAGGTTGTCAATAATACTAGAGAAATTATCTTGTTCGAACAAATATGTATTTACCGATACTTTTACATTTATTTTAACATTTTTTCACTACTTTTTATTCTGATTTTTGTAGCCAATGATGAACACAGGATCAAATGAGGGACTCCTGACAATTCCACTTCTTACGTTAATCATTTAAATTGTGAACTAGAACTGTAACAACCCGCTTCCCGAATAAGAAAGGAAGATCATGAGGAAAACATAACAAACCTCAAATAAACAAACAAAGTACTAATAACTTTCAACGAATTTAATAGCCAATAATTCATACATGTCGAATTAAATAAAATTTCTATAAATTTACACAATAATCAAAATTAGTCAAAATCTAAAATCAAATCAACATAAATGGTCAAAGACAAGCTCTTTTCACACAACTTTGAATCACCCTTGCAAACCTGCCAGAAGAAAAATACAGCACAAGCTAAATGCCCAATACGAGTATAGAGATATACAAATATACCACAATGTACATAATGCAATCAAATGAGTCGAATGGACAAACAAATACGAACGAATTATAAATATATCAACGTTATGTCGAAAACCAAGAAAATAATGGGAACGTAAAACCACAACATTATAGTTTCAAAGAATAAATTAAATATAACATAGAATGGTAAGTTCACACATTTAATCCCGACGGATTAACCGAACTCAAATATGCTAATAATATTTCTCTTCTAACCACCTTATCACTCCCTAATGGATTCAACAAGCCTATGTGCACATATGAATATAACAAAAGTCTTAGACCCCCTTTAACAAAGGGTTGTTCAAATATATATGATCTTACATAAGAACAAGATATAACATCACAATAAATGACCCTAAGTCTGATAATGTTAATTACACACGAAAAATAACATAAGGATTATAAACAAAATCTGTCCTATTTTACTAAAGCTGAAATAAACCATGCGTGAATCTCAAAGATAGAACTAGTATTGCAAGAAAGTTTTGGATAGCTGGAAGAGCTTTTCACCAAATCAAGAATCGCTCAAATCCGAATGAAAATGAGTTATAGGTGAGTTTTACAACAAAACTATTATGCCGCGGGACAAAAAGTTAGATAGATTTATAAATCATAATATAAATCAAGTTTAGAGTCAGAATTGGACAAAATGTTATTTCACAAAATATGTAGATAACTAGCAGAGCTTTCTAGGGAATTAAGAATCAAGTAATTTCGTTATGATATGAAATTTATATGAATTTTAGAACAAGACTGATCAATTCCAATCACTAGGCATACTAGATTTATGAATTGCGAAATTGATCATGCTTAGGAGCAAAACGGATAATTAAAACTAAAAAAGTATCGTCGAAGGAGTACGAAATCCATACCTGAAAGCCAAATCCACTTATTGCGCACTCCACAAAATCTTAATCTCAAACGTCAACGATATCCGATACGAAACTTTATTCACCACCTAAACTTATTCACTCAAACTTAAGTATACAATTCAACCTACTAATTTTAAAACACTTTTAAACTATTCAAGGTTCCTTTTGGTATTCTTCTTAGATAATTATTAATACCTCCAAAGCATAAAAATCAATAGCGAAAGTTAAGAAATCTTAAACCCCAATATGACAATTTATTTTTAAAATCTCCATCCATTGTATCGCTCATACCAATCTAATTTTATAATTATTTTTTAAATTAAATAATTTTAACATAAACTAGACTTTAACTACTTTAATTTACCTTCAAAAATCAATCAAATCGAATTTAAAATCATTAAGTTATACATTTTTAAATATTAAAACTTGTTGCTGAAAATTCTGCTACTGTGACGCCCCAAAAATAGGTCCACACAACCTATTTTGAGTCTCCAAAATACATAATACAAAATCCGAACACAAATACAAAATTTTTAATTTACAACTATTGATCTGTCGTGCAAAATACGACAACACACATATTATGAGTCTTAATACAAATATTATACCGTATCTAGTACAACAATATTTACACCAAACTTAAGTTCTCAGTACAATTATTGTCACACTATTTTATAATGTATTGATATATTTTTACAGTCTCGAACCATTACTCCATCCCTCGGCTAGTCCCAGCTACACTCTCATTTCCCGAGGAGAACAATAGAACAAAAAGGAAAAGGGTGAGCACAAATAGCCCAGTAAAGAATATCATGTCTAAGATAATGAAGAATAAATTATCTTTAGCCTTCAACAGTGATAAATCATAGATTTAAAGATAATATAAGTTTTTAACAATAACTGTAGCGGAACAAACAATTCATTAGAAGAGTCAGATAGACTATAATGTCTACTATCTTCTACAATTTAAAAGTTCACCATTAATATTTTATTCCTGTAACACCAATCAACAGTTCCTATTTATGATCATCCAAATCAACAGTTTATCTTTGCAACAGTTCATTTGTAACACCAATGGTCATGATCATGCCAAACACCAGTCCATCTTTGCACTACGGGCCAAAAAGAATTTTCACCACAAGTCTTTGCCTATAACACCAAAGGTCAGGATTATACCAATACACAGTTCCTAGTCATAATCATGTCAATCATCAGTTCATGTTTGCACTATGGGTCAAAGAGAACTTTTCACCACAATTTAAGTCTGAGGATTATACCAATGATATAACGGATAAATAGAAATAAAATAATGAGATCAAGAATAAGAATAAATATTAGAGATTGTAATTTAATTTATCCAGAGACCAAGAATATCCAAATTGTCAACATAATTACCAAAATGTGGAGGCAAATTCAAGAATGATATCCAAGATTCATATTTCAAAGATAACGATTAAAATTTCAATAGAAAGATTCAGGTAAAAATATTAGATGAAGCACAAACTATTAAGTATATTCTACTAATTTCAAGATTTTTCATCATTTAATAATAAGGTTATGAAAACGAATAATAATTCCTTACCATAAATAGAGAAATATGAAAGAAAATAATATCCTTTATGATTATGAAAGAAATTATATCCCTTATGAGTACAAAAGAAATGATACCACTTACGAATTATGAAAAAAATGACATCCATTACCTTAGTATGAGACTAAATCTGACTATTATGAAGGAGATAAACTTGAGAAAATCTTGCACTATTTGTAACACTAAAAGTATCCTTATACTCAAAAGAAATATGCACAATATTATAGAAGAAGAATTTTGTGTTTTTGGTGTGAGTTTTATTGCTCAACTAAGCAACCTATTTATAAGAGAATGGTAGCGCACCTTATTTTAAAAAAAATTACGGACGAAGTTTGATTTGAAAAATCGTTCGTCTGATTTTTTAAAAATAATATAATATTCTAATAAAACAAATAACTTTATATATAATATAATATATTCTAATTATAATCTAATAAAATAAATAACTTTATATATAATATAAAAGTTTTTGTTTTATATAGAAAGTTTTCTGTTTTATTACTAATATAATAATAATAAAACAAAAACTGAACGAAATTTTCTACCGACGATTTGACAAATTGGCAAGTAGTGGGTCCATAGAATAATAAGTCAAACTTATAACAAACACTTCATGACAAACCCCAAAAATTGAAGAAATAACTACCACACATCACTTATCTTTAATCAACATATTTTCAATATTTCAACAATTATTCACCAATAATATTATAGACTCACAATATTGACAACTAGATCATTCCCAAGAAAGAGATGGCTTTCCGTAAAAACGACACGTAATTAAATAACCCCTTTCCTTTACAGAACTTCTAGATATTATCAATAATGCTAACAAGTTTAATAATATCGTATCAAATAATATGAGCTATTGTGACTATTATTGATTTAAAATACTATGCAATTGTTACTGTACCAATTATTGAATCAATAATATGAAATACTGTGCAATATCATGTGCTAATGTGGAATACCGTGTACTACTGTGGAATAACGCATTCTATTGTGAAATAACGCGTGCTATGTTCTTTTATTACCGGGTATTTCAACAGTTGCAGGTGATAGTACCATTGACAATTTGTATTAAAATATTAATACTGTCGTTTTCCGTATCCGACAATTAGTCGTTATGGGGCCCACTAATGATTTCTTATTTCGACGTCGTCATACTTTACCTAATATAATATTCCCTGACAGAAAGAATATTTCCCGATAAAAAGAATATTTTTCGATATACTGTTTATCTGATAATTTACGTATATCACCCAGAACTATAAAATTTATCAATTAAACACTTTACTGTTTAGAATAATAATCATAAAGAAAAAATAAACTTTTATTTCATAAAAGTCGGGGCATTACAATCTCCCTCTTATGAAATTTTGTCCTCAAAATTGACGTACGTACCTAGCATTTTGAAGAGGTGAGAATACCTTGCTTTCATTTCAGATTCTAATTCCCAGGTCATTTCCTCTGTAACATGGTTCCTCCATAAAACTTTGACTTGAGGTATAACCTTTGAGCGTAAAATTTGTTCCTTCTTATCCAAGATCTTAACAGGTACCTCCTCATACGTTAAATCATCTGTTATCTCGTCTGGTTCTAATTGAATGATGTGATTTGGGTCTTTCACATATTTACATGCATGGATATGTGAAAAACGTTATGAACACGAGACATGTTTGGCGGTAGGGTAAGTCTGTAAGCCACAGTTCCTACTCCGTCAAGGATTTCAAATGGACCAATAAATCAAGAGTTGAGCTTTCCTCTCTTTCCAAATCTCGTAACTCCTTTCCATAGAGCAACACGTAAAAATACATGGTCTCTGATATTGAATTCCTTGTCCCTTCGATGAAGATCAGCATAACTCTTTTGTCGATCTTATGTTGTTTGTATACGTTATCGGATTATTTGAATCTTTTCTGCAGTCATATGTACCAACTCTGGTCCCAACAGTTTTGTCTCGCCTACTTCATCCCAACATGCTGGAGAACGACACCTTCGTCCATACAACGCCTCGACGGGAGCCATTCCTATACTTGCTTGATAACTGTTGTTGTAGGAGAATTCCACCAATGATAAGTATTTGTCCTAACTTCCTTTGAAGTCTAGTACACAGAGTCTCAACAGATCTCGAAAATTTGAAAGGTCATGCCCGTCTGTCTGGGGTGGTATGCAGAACTGAATCATAATTTAGTGCCCATAGCTTTCTGCAAGCTAATCCAAAATCGTGAAGTGAATTTAGTGTCTCGATCAGAAACTATGGATACTGGCATGCCATGCAATCTCACAATCTCGCTTATGTATATACTAGCAAAACGCTCAAGTGAATAGTTTTCTCGTCTGGGCAAGAAATGAGCAGACTTGATCAATCTATCTACAATGACCCAAATTACGTCTAAGCCTTAAAAAACTTTGGGAAGACCCGTCACGAAATCCATGTTGATGTGTTCCCACTTCCATTCTAGAATCTCAAGTGGTTGCTGTAAAACCCCGAATTTTATGAAATAAATGTTTATTTTTTTTATGATTATTATTTTAAATAGTAAAATGTTTAATTGATAAATGTTATAGTTAAGGGTTATATATGCAAATTATCAGGTAAACAGTATGTCGGGAATATTCTTTTTGTCGGATAATATTTTTTCTGTCCGGGAATATTATATTCGGTAAAGTACGACGACGCCGAAATAACAAAATATTGGTGGGCCCCACAACGACTAATTATTGAATACGAAAAACGACAGTATTAATATTTTTATACAAATTGTCAACGGTACTATCACCGGCAACTGTTGAAATACCCGGTAATAAAAGAACAGTAGAAAGCGTTATTCTACAGTAGTACACGGTATTCCACAGTAGCACACTGTATTCCACAGTATTTCATATTATTGATTCAATAATTGTTACAGTAACATCTGTATAATGTTTCATATTATTTTTCACGACACTGTAACTCATATTATTTGATATGATATCATTAGACCAGTTAGCATTATTGACAATGTATAGAAGTTCTGTCAAGGAAAGGGGTTATTTAATTGTGCGTCGTTTTTATAAAAAGCCCATTTTTTCATGGGAATGATCTGGTTGTTAATATTGTGAGTCTATATTATTAATGGTTAATAATTATTGAAAGATTGAAAATGTGTAGATAAGTGATGTGTGTGGTAGTTATTGTTCAATTTTTGGGATTTATCATGAAGCATTTGTCGTAAGTTTGACTTATTATTCCATGGACCCCCTACTTGCCAATTCGTCAAACCGTCGGCAGAATTTTCAGAATTTTTTTATATATAAAATAGGAAACTTTTATATTATATATAAAGTTATTTATTTTATTAGATTATTATTAGAATATATTATATTATATATAAAGTTATTTATTTTATTGGAATATTTTATTGCATAGTAAAAATCAGACGAATTTTGATTGTTTTGTCCGTAATTCTTTTCTTAAATAGTACACTGCCATTCTCCTATAAATAGGTTGCTCAGTTGAGCAATGAAACTCACACCAGAATCACAAAATTCTTCTTCTATAATATTGTGCGTATTTTTTTTGAGTATAATGATACTTTGAGTGTAACTTATAGTGCAAGATTTTTTCAAGATAATCTCTTTTATACCAGTCAGATCTAGTCTCATACTAAAGTAAAGAGTATCATTTCTTTTATACTCGTATGTAATATCATTTGCTTTCATATCCGTAAGTGATATTATTTTACTTTATACTCACAAGGGGTGTCATTTTATTCCATGTATTAACTTATGGGAATAACTTGTCTACGCGGACTACCACATGTTTGGGGAATAATCCTTCGTATTCATTTCTTATTAGTCTTTTAATGAAAGGATCTGTCTACGCGGATTACCGCATGACACTTTATTTCATACTCGTATGTAATATCATTTTATTTCATATTCGTAAGTGATATTATTTTCTTTAATACTCGTATGAGATATCATTTCTTTTGTACTCGTCAAGGGATATTATTTTCTTTCATATTTCTCCATTTATGGTAAGAAATTATTGTTTGTTTCCATAACCTTATTATTAAATGGTGAAATTTTTGAAATTAGTATAATATCCTTAATAGTTTGTTATTCATCTAATATTTTTACCTGAATCTTTCTATTGAATTTTTAGCGTTATCTTTGAAATATGAATCTTGAATATTATTCTTGAATTTGACTCTACATTTTGGTCATCATGTTAGCAATTTGGACATTCTTGGTCTCTGAACAAATTTAATTACAATCTCTAATATTTATTCTTATTCTTGATCTCATTTTTTTATTTCATCCTCTATATTATTGTCATAATCATCAGACTTAAATTGTGGTGAAAAGTTCTCTTTGGCCCGTAGTGCAAAGATGAACTGGATGATTGACATGATTATGACTAGGAACTGTGTATTGGTATAATCTTGACCTTTGGTGTTACAGACAAAGGCTTGTGGTGAAAGTTCTCTTTGGCCCGTAGTGCAAAGATGGACTGGTATTTGGCATGATCATGACCATTGATGTTACAAATGAATATCTTTAGCCCGTAGTGCAAAGATAAATTATTGATTTGGATGATCATAAATAGGAACTGTTGATTGGTGTTACAGGGATAAAATATTGATGATTAACTTCTAAATTGTAGAAGATAGTAGACATTATGGTCTACTTGACTATTCTAATGCATTGTTTGTTCTGCTGCAGTTATCGTTGAAAATTTATTCTCATTAAATCTCTAATTTATTACTGTTAAAGGCTAAAGATAGTTTGTTCTTCATTATCTTAGTCATGATATTCTTTATTGGGCTATTTGTGCTCACCCTTTTTCTTTTTATTCCATTGTTCTCCTCAAGAAATGAGAGTGTAGCTGGGATTAGCCGGAGAATGGAGTAATGGTCCGAGATTATATAAATATCTCAATACATTATGAAATAGTGTGACAATAATCGTATTGAGAACTTAAGTTGGGTGTGATTATCGTTGTACTAGTTTCAGTACAATATTTGTATTGAAACTCATAGTATTTGTGTTGTCATATTTTGCACGACAGATTAATAGTTGTAAATTGGGAAATTTGTATTTGGATTTTGTAGTTTGTATTCTGGCAACTCAAAATGGGTTGTGTGGACCTATTTTGGGGGTGTCACAGTTGCAATGGACCCCTTGGTATTTGATGTTCTGCCTTGACACGTTGACAAGTTAGACACATTGAGATAAATTCTGTAATCTCTCTCTTCATATTGTTCCACCAAAATGTATGTCGAAGATCATGATATATTTTGGTACTTCCAGGGTGGAATGCAAACGGTGTGTTGTGTGCCTCCATCATGATTTTATATTTCAAATCAGGGTCATTAGGAACACACAATCTAGAGTTGACTTGAAGTATTCCTTCTTCGTCAATTCTTACTTCTAGAATAACACCTTCTTGTACCTTCTTCTTCATATTCACCAGGTCTGGGTCTGTAGTTTGAGTAGCTTTAACTTTGTCGATTAAAGCTAGTTTTACTCGTATATGTGTCATCTTCACGTGGGTTCTTGGAGTCTTTAATTCTATCTCCATCTTTTATAAATCATACAAAATGGGCCTTTGTGTTGACAATATCGCACCCGTACCCGCATATGATCTTCTACTCAATGCGTCAGCTACCACGTTCGACTTTCCAGGATGATATTGGATAGTATGGTCGTAATCCTTCAACAGTTCGAGCCAACGTCGTTGTTGCATGTTGAGTTTCTTCTGGGTAAAGAAATATTTGAGGCTTTTATGGTCTGTATAGATCTCCACCTTTTTCCCATACAAGTAGTGTCTCCAAATCTTCAACGCGAAAATGACTGCTGCCAACTCTAAATCATGAGTAGGATAATTCTTCTCATATTCCTTGAGTTGTCGAGAAGCATAAGCTATAACTTTCCCATGTTGCATGAGAACGCAACCTAGACCTCTGCCTGAAACATCACTGTAGATGACGAATCCTTCCGATCCTGATGGTATTGTTAGAACAGGTGCTGAAATGAATCTTCTTTTTAGTTCTTGAAAACTCTTCTCGCATTCTTCGCTCTGTTTGAATGTTGTGATTTTTCAAGTCAGCTGAGTTAATGGAATGGTTATTCGAGAGAATCCTTCTGCGAACCTTCGATAATAACCAGCTAGGCCCAAAAAGCTTCGTACTTCGGTTACTGACTTATGTTGTTCCCAATTTAATACTGTTTCAATCTTCGTCGGGTCAACCAATATTCCTTGTTTAGAGATCATGTGTCCAATAAATGCTACCTCCTCATGCCAGAACTCACATTTCTTTAACTTGGCATATAACTTATTTTCACGAAGCTTTTGGAGTATCAGTTGAAAGTATCGCGCATGATCTTCACGACTTTTGGAGTATATGAGGATGTCATCAATAAAGACAACCACGAAATGATCCAAATATTCTTTAAATATTCGGTTCATCATATCCATGAAGACAACAAGAGCATTAGTTAATTCGAAAGACATGACTAGGAATTCGTAATGTCCGTATCGAGTTCTGAAGGCAATCTTGGGAACGTCATCAGCTTTAATCTTTAACTGATGATATCCGAAACGTAGATCGATCTTTGAACAGAATTGAGCACCTTGTAACTGGTCGAACATGTCATCAATGCGAGGTAACAGGTACTTATTTTTTATGGTGACATGGTTCAACTCCCGATAGTCAATGCAAAGTCTCATACTCCCATCCTTCTTCTTTACGAATAAAACAGGAGCACCCCAAGGCGATGTACTCGGACGTATGAAACCGGTGTCTAACAACTACTGTAGTTGGACTTTTAACTCTTGAAGTTCAATATGAGCCATTCGATATGGGGTCTTGAAAATGGGTTTTGTACCGGGTTCAAGGTCGATACAAAATTCAATTTCTCAGTCTGGGGATAGGCCAGGAAGTTCTTCGGGAAATACGTCAGGGAACTTATTAACAATGAAAATATCATTCAAATTTGACGTACTTTTGTTTAAATCAGTTACATGGGCTAAGAAAGCTTGACATCCGTTTTTCAATAAACGAATGACATTGTGACTAGAAATGACAATTATTGATTTCAACGGTTTGGTTGCTTGAATTCACATAACAGGTTGGTTAGGAATATGAAAACTAATGACCTTACGAAAACAATCAATTTTAGTATGATGAGTAGTTAACCAATCAATTTGATGGGCTAAATCTATACTAGCAATTTTTACGTGCAAGTATACACGGTTAACTAAGTAATAAAGTGAAAGTAGAGTGTCGAACCCACGAGGAATAATCTAATAAATCAATTAAATTAACCATATAGCTAACGTTGAATTAACCGAATTCTATTTAAACAAGAGATAATTGTTTTGTAAGCACAAATAGCTAAACTAATACCATAGATAATTATGAATAATATTATAGAAATGAAGTTATCAAGATTACAATTTTTCCTGATGATGTTTCCTATTCATCTACTCTCTATTTAATCAATCAAATATTGCAAATTGCTAACCAAGAATTCAAAAGTATCCATCTAACTTATTCTAATATTAGATAAATGTCATCATTCTCAATTAAAACACCATATTCCTATGCGAATAATCAACAATGATGCTATAATTACCAATTATTAACAAGTTCATGCGACACTTGGGTATATTTCTATCCCTTATGCAAATTGAATAATAATTCTTAACATGAATTAATCCAATACATGTATCATATTCCACATCTAATCTAGAATCAACGTATCCATCTCATCTAGATCAATAAATTAATTGTTGGCCAGACAACTATTGAGTGTAAACCAAAATATAATAAACAATCTTGCAAGCATTTGATAAACGTTAAATAGTCAATAGATTAATAAAAACCAATCATCGGGTTCCATTGCAATCTTAAAAAATAGAATTTAGTTCATGAATAAAGAAAAGAACAACATCTTATCAATCATAATCATTATAAACACAAGAAGCTAAGAGAAGGATAAAGGAAAAGAATCTGATAGACAGCTCCCACTATAATTCTTCAGATCTTGATCTTCAATCCTCTCTTCTCTTCCTCCAGATTGAATGAAATGTATTTTGCCTCCTTTTATTGTATTACGTATATTCTCCTCTTTGGCATCATTCCATATTTAAAAACTAAAGAAAACCCTAATTCCGCCGCATGCACGCGCCACATGTGTACGGAAAAGCCTTCGGGCATCGCGGCCCACCAAAACAAGCGCCGCGGCCCATGATACGCGCCGCGGCTCATAATAGCGAGCGCCGCGACCCATAATCTCTGATCATTTTCTTGTTTTTCTTCCTTTCTCGCTCAATTGCTTCAAATATTACGATTTTTCCACTTAACTCCTTTATTCCTACAAAATAAATAAAAATAATAAAATAAATACAAACTTTATAAAATAACATAAAATACTTAAAAACACACAAATTATTAAGCCAAAAAGTACCTAAATAATAGGTATAAAATCTACTCATCACAATTCCTAAAATCACATCAAATTCATGCATGTCCAAGGAGATAAGATCGACAGGTAATGTGAGGGTGCCGATTTGAACAAAACAAGATTTATAGACCATAGATGTAACGAATGTTTGTCCTAATGGTATTTCAACAGGTCAAAATCTAATTTATTAGGATTCAAGTTCAGACATTGAGCACATATAGGTGAAATAAAAGAGTGGGTAAAACCAGTATCTAATAAGGCATAAACTTCATAAGAGTTAATAAGTAGTTTACCCGTGATAACTTCGTTCGGGTTCCGCACTTTTTGGGATGTCACGATAAAAGCTCTCCCCTGAACCACATACTTTGACCTTTGGTGTCATCATTACAATTTGACTTGATTTTGCTATAGGATAAAATCGAGCTATGTGGCCTTTTTTCATAACTATAACACACCTGGGATGACTGTACACAGTTTGGACTGATGTGTCTCTCTTTTCCGCACTTATAACATCTGACTGGTGGTCTTTCTTCTCCTCTTAAAACTGGTGTTGGTGCTAGTACTGATACCTTTCCATGGTAATTATTGAATATTCTCTTCTTAAAGTTGTTTCCACTCGACTCACTTATTCTGTTATATGGGTTAGGATTACCACCGAAGTGGTTACTATTTCTGGCATGATGATTTTCTCCTTACTGGTTCTCATTACTCCACTGATTGTTGTCACTGTTACGATAATTATCGTAATTTCTCTCTCGCTGTTGGGTGTTGTCTCTTGGTTGTAGTATTTCTTTCTCTCGTTTTACCAATTGAGCCCTATCCACGATCCGAATATAGACAAATTTTATGATAAATAAGATGTTGACGAATTTCAGGTTTTAAACCTTGTAAAAACATTCGCGTCATTCGTTTCTCAGTGTCCACTAAATGGGACGCAAATCGAGACAACTCGATAAACTTGGTTTTGTACTGCGATACGGTCATGTTGTTCTGCTCCAGTTTGATGAATTCCACCTCCTTCATATGGCGAATACTCTCCGAAAAATAATTTTTGTTAAACAATTCTTGGAACTCCACCCAAGACATCTCGAGTGCCGAGTGATGGGTACGTTTAACGGATTTCCACCAATGATCCGCTTCTCCTCGCAGCATAAAGGTAGCGAAAGGAACCTTTTGTTCGTCAGCGCAACACAGTACATCAAATATCATTGTCATTTATTTGAACCACGCCTCTGCCTTGAGTGGGTTCGGCTTTTCGAGAAATTCAGGTAGTCCTAACTCCTTGAACTGCTTGGCAGTGACCCTTCATAAATTACTCGTGTTTCCACTGGTATTATAAGCAGTAGTTTCTCTCGTCTGATTCTGCAAGAATTGCATGAAGTTTCTAAAAAAATCATCATTCACCATGTTGTTAGCAACACAATTTTCTGAGTTTACAATAATATTATTTGTCGCTTTTTGATTCTCAGCCATATTTGCCTCATAGTTCACTTCTTGATTTTCAGATGCCATTCTGAAATGCGGCCACAAAACAAAGATTAGTTTAAAGAAATTGACATGTCACATCTTGTCCCTACAACCAAACCAACTAATAAATAACAAAATAGCTTAGGTATGACACACTAGCGAAGTATTTTACTCGTCTCTCCCCTCCTAGTTTTATTCTCAGATCTCCACTAGGGATCATATCCCTAAGCTCTGATACCAACTGTGATGCCCCCAAAATAGGTCCACACAACCCATTTTGAGTCGCCAAAATACATAATACAAAATCCGAATACAAATACAAAATTTTTAATTTATAACTATTGATCTGTCGTGCAAAATACGACAATACACATACTGTGAGTCTCAATACAAATATTGTATCATATCTAGTACAACAATATTTACACCCAACTTAAGTTCTCAATACAATTATTGTCATAATATTTTATAATGTATTGAGATATTTCTATAGTCTCGGACCATCACTCCATCCCCCGGCTAGTCCCAACTACACTCTCATTTTCTGAGGAGAACAATGGAATTAAAAGGAAAAGAGTGAGCACAAATAGCCCAATAAAGAATATTATGACTAAGATAATGAAGAATAAATTATCTTTAGCCTTCAATAGTGATAAATCAGAGATTTAAAGATAATATAAGTTTTTAACAATAACTGCAGCGGAACAAACAATCCATTAGAAGAGTCAAGTAGACTATAATGTTTACTATCTTCTACAATTTAAAATTTCACCATTAATATTTTATCTCTGTAACACCAATCAACAGTTCCTGTTTATGATCATCCAAATCAACAATTTATCTTTGTACTATGGGCCAAAGATATTCATTTGTAACACCAATGGTCATGATCATGCCAAACACTAGTCCATCTTTGCACTACGGGCCAAAGAGAACTTTTACCACAAACCTTTGCCTGTAACACCAAAGGTCAGGATTATACCAATACACAGTTCCTGGTCATAATCATGTCAATCACCAGTTCATCTTTGCACTACGGGCCAAAGAGAACTTTTCACCACAATTTAAGTATGAGGATTATAACAATGATATAAAGGATGAATAGAAACAAAACAATGAGATCAAGAATAAATATAAAAATATTAGAGATTGTAATTTAATTTATTTAGAGACTAAGAATGTCCAAATTATCAACATGATTACCAAAAATATGGAGTCAAATTCAAGAATGATATTCAAGATTCATATTTCAAAGATAACGATTAAAATTTCAATAGAAAGATTTAGGTAAAAATATTAGATGAAACACAAACTATTAAGGATATTCTACTAATTTCAGAAATTTTCACCATTTAATAATAAGGTTATGGAAACGAATAATAATTTCTTACCATAAATAGAGAAATATGAAAGAAATTGATATCCGTTATTATTATGAAAGTAATGATATCCCTTATGAGTACAAAAGAAATGATACCACTTATGAGTTATGAAGAAAATGACATCTCTTACCTAAGTAGGAGACTAGATCTGACTGTTATGAAGGAGATAAACTTGAGAAAATCTTGCACTATTTACAACACTCAGAGTATCCTTATACTCAAAAGAAATACGCACAATATTATAGAAGAAGAATTTTGTGTTTCTTATGTGAGTTTCATTGTTCAATCGAGCAACCTATTTATAGGAGAATGGAAACGCACCTCAGTTTAAAAAAAATCACGGACGAAGTTTGGTTTGAAAAATCATTCGTCTGAATTTTTTAAAAATAATATAATATTCTAATAAAACAAACAACTTTATATATAATATAATATATTCTAATTATAATCTAATAAAACAAATAACTTTATATATAATATAAAAGTTTCTGTTTTATATAATTTTATTTTATTTTATTACTAATATAATAATAATAAAATAAAAATTGAATGAAATTTTCTGCCGATGGTTCGACAAATTAGCAAGTGGTGGGTCTATGAAATAATAAGTCAAACTTATAACAAACGCTTCATGACAAACCCCAAAAATTAAAAAAATAATTATCACACATCACTTATCTTTAATCAACATATTTTTAATATTTCAACAATTATTCACCAATAATATTATAGACTCACAATATTGACAACCAGATCATTCCCAAGAAAGAGGGGACTTTCCGTAAAAACGACGCGTAATTAAATAACCCTTTCCTTTACAGAACTTCTAGATATTATCAATAATGCTAACAAGTTTAATAATATCATATCAAATAATATGAGCTATTGTGATAAATACTATGCAATTGTTACTGTACCAATTATTGAATCAATAATATGAAATATTGTGCAATATCGTGTGCTACTGTGGAATACCGTGTACTACTGTGGAATAACGCGTTCTACTGTGGAATAACGCGTGCTATTGTTCTTTTATTACCGAGTATTTCAAGAATTGCATGTGATAGTACCGTTGACAATTTGTATAAAAATATTAATACTGTCGTTTTTCGTATCCGACAATTAGTCATTATGGAGCCCACCAATGATTTGTTATTTCGGCGTCGTTGTACTTTACCAAATATAATATTCTCCGACATAAAGAATATTTCCTGACATACTATTTATCTGATAATTTATCAATTAAACACTTTACTTTTTAGAATAATAATCATAAAAAAAACAAACTTTTATTTCATAAAAGTTGGGACCTTAAAGCTACAAAAATTCTAGACCAGCCACACCTTAAAATTTATGAAAAATCACACGTTAACGGTTCAAAATTGGTGAAAATATTCTCATCTTATATAAGTATAACATATCCAAAATTTAGAATGAACCAACGGTCAGATTAAGATATATAACTCACGCAATAGACATTAAAAAAATAAAAACTGATTTTCAGATTTTAACTTTTACATTCAACCATATTATATTCTTTTATATAAATTCATCTTTTCTTTCTGATTATTATGATATATAATTCATGTCTATATTTTGCTTAAGAATAATCTCTAATTTAAAAACCCGCATAACTAAATTTAAAATTAAAATACAAAATAATATTTACCTTCTTTGTTCATTTTTTTACAAATTGCAGCATTAAAGAATCAGAAATTTGTGTCTTTTAGAGTCTTCAAAATCTATTCATGTCTTTACAGAAATCATAGGCCCTCGAAGAGATACACAAAATAGGCTCAAGAATCCATCGATTCGGAGTTAATATGACTAAGTTACGAATTTTCAAAATTAGAGCTGAAAATAGTGACAAAAATCAGAACAGATTGCAGTTTTCAGTAATTTAAGTCATGAAGATGATGTCAAATAACTTTTTTTCCTTCTTCACAAGTAGAGGACGAAAAACTGAAAAAATAGGCTTTGGGTTCACTCAATTCCGACATCGGATGAATTAACTATAATTTTTCTGAAGTGCTGCAATGCACAAAGAAATTTTAGGCAAAAATTCAACAGAAAAGAAAAAAGATTAGAGTTACATCTAACGCCCTTTGAATATAACTTTAACTAATATAGCAGTTACCAAAATCCCGATGGACTGCTTAATTTAAATTAAATCAATTATTTAATCATCTACTAAAAAAAAAAATTTCCTAACGAAATTAAAAAAAAAGAAATAGTAAATTATTTTTTCCAATGCAATTACGCTTTTTAAAATAAAATTAATTAGTATTTAATTATTAAAAAAATCCGAGTTATTACAAGATCCCATTGTTTTAAAAATATAATTATTATTCTAATTCATCAACGTTCTAACTTTAAATGATAAATATGAAATAAAAATAAATTTTAAAAAATTTATAAATTTTATGAATGAGATTATTTTTTGAACAATGGGAGGAAGTATAATTCGTGCACAACTCGAAAGCACACGTGACACGTGCATGTACACGTGTTTATGGAGTGGGACGTAATTTAATTATACCATGTCAAATACAATGTGCCCACATGCATGATGCCCTTCCCCTAATAAATCATTTACTTAACGGCGTTGTTTTTATAGATTGACGTCGCTTGTGTCTGTGAATAAGTAAATAACTAATGTAAATCAATATAGAAAATTAAAAAATTGAAAATTTAAGTATGGTGAAAAGAAAAATTACCGCATAGGAGGTAGAAAGCGTCACGTGACAAAATTATTACTACCTTAGTTTAAAAAAGAGTTATTTAATTTAGTTTAATCCTAGTCAACTTGAGAATTCTTAATATTTAAAATTAATGTAAATTTATTTATTTTAATTAATATAATATTTTAAAACGTGTACTATATTAATAAGTGTAACTAAGTACAAATTTGTTATTTCAGAAAATAAAAATAAATTTACATCACAATTTAAATTTTAAAATTTTGCAAGTTAATTAGGATCAAAATTAAATGAGATTCTTTTCTCCATAAAGTATAAAATGAGAAATGATACTTACACTCCAAATTTTTTTACTTGCTCTCCATTATAGAACAAAATTAGCTCTATTTTAATTTTAATCTTAAAATCGATTTTTTTAAATGTATATGAAGTCGTATATTCTTGCAATATTGTAATAATTAACCATATATGTTTTATTCGATCAAACAGTTCAAAAGATCAAAATATATGAAAATTGTAACTATAGGTGGTCATGAATATGTATTACAATATGAAGAAGTAGAGTAATGTTAACAACAATGTTTCGCTTGTTTAAACGGCAATTTTAATCCTCCTCCTTTGAATGTTTACTAAAGTAAATATTTTCCTTTTTTTTCTTTTAATTTCCTAATATATACATATACATATACATATATGTGTGTGTGTGTAGCTGACCAAATAAGGACATAATGAGTGTATATATTTGAATGAGAAAAAAGCAAAAAATGTGACTAGGAACTCGATAAACATTTGAAATAAAGGAGATTAGAAGCTCCAAAGGGAAAGAACAGAAACACGGCAGATTATTAGTAGTGGAAGATAAATAGGAGTAATTAATAGAGTAGACGTAACAGACAGAAAATGAGAGACAAAGACAAACATGGGGAGGTGGTTGGTGGAGTTTGGTAGCTGTATGACGATAGAGATCGCAACTACTTCTGTCTCTTCTAATCAATTCTTGCCCTCTACTCTCTTTCCCCTTTTATATATATATATATATATATATATATATATATATATATATATATATATATATATATATATATATATATATATATATATATCGAGACAGAGAGAGAAAGAGAGAGATCCATAATAAATATTTATTATAATATTATTCGGATAAATACATATCTCACCGTTCATAAAAAAAAATGTGTGGTTCAAGTTCAAAAAAGTAAGTGTCATCCGTTTAACTGGTAATAGTATAAATGAATTAAAAAATTAAATTTGGACTATCCAATCTTTTATGGGTGGTCAGAAATTTATTTACCTAAATAATATCATAACAAATACTTTGTTCGTTTCAAAATTAGAGATACAATTTTGACTTTTGAGATCAAACGACAACATATTAAACTTTAAAATTGGTATGACTCATAAAAGTTTAGAATGAAATAAATTTTGTGATTAATAGTTTTTGTTATATATTATATGATTATAATAATTGTATCAACTAAAATTAAATAAATTCACATTAATTTGAAGTTTAATATATTGTTATTTAACCAAAAATCAAATTATATCTCTAATTTTAAAACAGATAGAGTATTTTATTATGATGATGTGTTTCCTAGTCAAACACTAATATGCAATAAAAGTAAGAGGTCAAAAAGTTAATTCTCATTTTAGGAGAGGAGTATTAAGAAACTCTCCATCAACATAATTTTTAGAAATATTGGAGCTTTTGGTGCAATAAATCTGAAAATAAGGGACTGTGAGTGTAATTAAATACTAATTCCTGCAAAATAAGAAGAGAATAGAAGGAGGATGATGGGGCTTTGTCGTACAAGGAAAAGCATGAACGCACGTTATTCCCACCTAATTCACTTGGCATTTTCCTCCCCCTCAAAACTATTGTCTCTGTGTGATCACTGCCTGTGTGTGTCAACGTTTTAAATAATGTTATTTTGTCGCCTAATTTTGGAGCTTTTCCAATTCAAACATTATCACTCTTCTTCCCCTTTTGTCAAGATTGCCCCCGACTCTCTCCATACATACATACATATATATATATATATATGCGTGTGTGTGTGTGTGTGGGGGGGGGGGGGTGGGGGGGGGGGGGCGGGGAGTCGATCTATAATAAATGACTTTAATTTGACACCGATCTGTGCAAAATTAACTGTCTTGCTTGATTTTATAAAAAAACAAAACCCATCGTAACACAGTGTTGTTGAATTTAACTTCCGCAAGAGTGTTATCGAAGGAAAGTTGTGTTGTTAAATTTAACTTCCGCAACAGTATTGCCGAAGAAAAGTTATTTGACTTCCGCAACAGTGTTGCCGAAGGAAAGTTGTCTTATAGTTAATACAAAATTATTTCCTTTGTTCTATAATTAGAAATATATTTTTCTTTTTACTCTGTTCTAAAATTAGAGATATATTTATTTTTTAAAACTATAAAATGATATGATATTCCTAATTTGTTATTTATTTATTATTATTTTTTTTAATATTACACAACCATAATCGAATTCTTAGCTAATACTATATTTGACAAAATAAAATTATCCTTAAAAATCATCGTGTTATAAATATATCTCTAATTTTAGAACATAAGGAATAATAATCTTTTCAATGTTGCAGTTGTAGAATTGTTTCGTATAGTAATTCACCCCATCTTTTTTTAAATTCT
Organism: Aralia elata; assembly: GCA_034770075.1. Taxonomy (NCBI): domain Eukaryota; kingdom Viridiplantae; phylum Streptophyta; class Magnoliopsida; order Apiales; family Araliaceae; genus Aralia; species Aralia elata. Next base: position 73,661,438 of record CM068378.1, on the reverse strand, counting down.
GAAGGTCAAATTTTACAATATACGTGCAAGATGTATGTGTACGTACATATATATTTCACCTCTTGTGCTTCAACGTAAATATTAAAATTTTGAATAAATTTAATTTTAGGGGGAAAAGATACCAAGTCGAATCCACTTTATTGCCAACCTAAACTAACGTCAAGGCTTCTAAATATAGCCCCCCTCAATTTTAAATTATAGATGTAATTTCAAATTAATAATTTTAAAGGATAATAGTGCAAAAAAATAATAGTAAAAAGTGACAAATTAAGAATACTCTCTGTAGCTCATTTTATAGCTCTAAATTAAATATAAATGTTTGTCTATTTTTTAAGAAACAACTAATAAAAAAATTGTATCTAATTTTAATATGAAGGAACTATGTACTTAAAATTATCACAGATATATTTATAAGTAACAATTCTCTCAGCATGTGTAACCTCTAATTATTTAGGAGTATTAATTATATATCCAATGAAATGTTCTTAAACCCAAGCACATGTAACTTTGTTACTTCTATAGGCAACATTATATGATAACTCCACCCTATAGTGGGGAATAACTTGTCTGCAAACCTAAATACCCTAGTTTAACTCAATTATTGCTCAACACAATTAAACATGTCCACCCTGATCAGGGAACACAAGAGGTTAAGATGGTATAAGTGGGAAATATATATATATATATATATATATATATATATATATATATATATATATATATATACACACACATACACACACACACATATAATTAAGAAAAATGTTATCATCAGCTCAAGCTCTACTTTACACCTCAAAATTGTGTTGAATTTATTTTTATGCATGTATATTATTCCATAGACAATTTAACAATTGTGAGGTCGAGATCTTTTAATAACATAATCCTTTTCATGTTCACAGATACTAATATTATTACATATTTAAATTAATGAGGTCTAAAGTTCTCATGTTCAATTCTTAGGGTATGTGAATTTATTTTCATATTTATGGAAGTTTGTTTCCTTTTTAAGTGAAACTTATGTGTGGGTTTGTTTCTTTCTCTTTTATGATGTTTGATATTGTAATAGTGATAATGTATTTCATTATAAAATTCTATTGTAATCCCCAAAAAATGGGGCTTTTAAAAAAAATAAAAAATAAAATTAAATTAATGAGGTCTCTCTTTTTTACTAGGCAATATTACAGGTATGAGTGTACCCATCATCAAAAAATCAAAAATTTACAGGTTCGAGAATACTCGTCAGCAAAAAGTCGATTCGAGTCTACCCGTCGTCAAAAAATCAGAAATTTACTGATTCAAGTCTATCTGTTGGCAAAAAGTCAAAAATTTAATAAGTGCGCTTGAAAAGATTAAAAGGTATGTTTCCCTTAAATTTACCCAAATTCTCCTCTTGACCTCTTTTTCCCAAATTCCTCCTAAACTCTTAGAATTAAAATATATTCCTAGTTTTGTTGCATTGTAACACTGTACGCTCTCAAAATAAAAAAAAAAAAAAAAATCATTGAGCTTGACATCACGATAACATTACTTCTTTTGGAACATAGATAATTAAAAGCCGGTTAGGTATAAAAGAAAGTAACATTAGGGTTGACATGCTCAACCAATCACATGGGCCTTACCTAATTACTTATAGCGGTCTTAAATAAATAGTTGTATCACCTCTTTAAGCAAAGCATTACTTAACAACTCAAACCTGTCTGTTGACACTTTAGATCTAACTGCATATTTGATCATAATTTATTTTTTATTTGGTTCAAGTCATCTTTTATTTAACACTTCATCTTCCCGCAAAGTTCAATTGATTGATAATTTGAAATCACTCAACAATTTAAACTCCTTTATGCATCTTAACCTAGTGATTAAAACTGAGGTGTCAACCTTTAAGTCTTAAGTTCGATTTTCATTTAAGCGAATTTATTTTTTCCTTTATGTGAAACTTGTTCGGTTTATAAATTTATTTCTTCCTCTTTTAGTGAGATTTGATTGGTTCTTGATATTGTAATAGTGATGATGGACTCAGAAAATTATTTACGGTATCTATTTTATATTTAAATTCACGGAAAGACTAGTATTTTTTAATTATTAATTTCATTTTTAATTTGGCTAAAGTTTAGTACATCAAATAAACTTCATGAGATTCAATGCATGTAGATAAAAAGTCACAATTAAAAAAAATTGCTTAAATAGACTAAGAGTTTGTTTGGAATCATTGCATATTGACTAGCAATTTGAAGTTACGTTTGACAAGGAAAATTATAATCATTTTTGCCTCATCCAAACACGGATCATAGCCTGTCATGGAAAAAATATATATTGGGACTCTACTCAGATTTCTTTGATACACCTTTCATAATACTCTATCTGTTTCCAAATTATAAGATCATTTTGACTTTTAAAAATCAATTAAAAATATTTTTAAATTTAAAATTGAGATGATTTATTAAAAATTATGAAACAAAAAAAATTACAATAAGTAGTATTTTTTATGTAGGTTACAATATTCATCATTAATGTAATGATTTAAATTAAAATCATTCATGTCAATTTTGAGTTTAAAAATGTCTTAAATTGATTTCAAAAAGTCAGTAATAATCTTATATTTTGAAACGGATGTAATATGATTTTCTTGATATTTTATACTTAGCGGTCGCTTTTAACTACAAGTACAACAACTAAATACATCCAAACAGGACGCAGATTTTTTAAAATAATCACTTTCATCATAATTAACCAATTTTCACCAAACAATCCCCAAGAAGGTTTAAAATGTAGATATATGAGTGTACCAGAAAGGAAAAATAATTCTGTGTCCTTGACTCCTTTCCAGATGAAATTTGACTTGGACATGGTGTAGAATATCATCTGTGAGTAATATGTTTTTATGCTTGAATTTGGATATTAAGTACACAAACATGTTACAGCTATCTCTATCACATTTAAGCTTTAGAGTACTGGATGTTCACGGCTCACTTACAAAAACCTAATTTTAGTTGTTTCTTGGATTCATCCTACTTTGTTAAAGACCATTTTTGGACCTTACTTTTAATTTTTTTCCCTTGACGACGAGAAATCAGTTCAATCATGTAACACTCTAGACCTAGGTTTGCTCGGCAAACTCGGATACTCTCGACCATCCACAAGCTACGAATATCAGCTAAGGTCAAGTGTTATTATAACTTGAGAAATAATTTATATGTCGATAAATTTCATAACTAAGTTGGGATTATGACTAACGTGAAACTCTAAGCGATAAGATAGAATAAATTAGTGTAAAACCCTTCTTAATTCCCCATCTTATGTATATGCATATGTCGGTAGTTGGTGTCGACATAAATTTTATCATCATATGTGGTAAAACTCTTGTGCATTTACTGTACACCGGGCAACACTCCTTTAAGGCCCAAGGTCACATAATTTCTTCAAATATTAGTTGAGCTGAAAGTTTTATTTATTTATTTATTTTTGTTTTCTTTTCTTGGTTTAGCTTTATACTTTAACTAAACTAATTAAAGCCCAGCCAGCCTTAAAACTGTACGTCTTGGGTCCGTGGTTTATATTTCATTTTTGGGCCATCCCGATTAATTCCCTGAACCAAAGCTTTGTCAAAAAATAAAATAAAAAATAAAAAATAAACAAAGAAAAAAAAGGAAAGAAAACTGTAATTTACCACCGCACAGACTTTAATCCATTTTGCTGTCACATATACCACATATTTAATCAGTTACCCTGTGTTACTGAGTTTTAAAAAGAACGAAAAAACTAAAATAAAAACTGACCGAAAATTCAAGTTTTTTAATCCAGTTACATTATTACTGAGATTTTTAATGAATAGAAAGAATAAAAATAGATGACAAAAACACTTTTTTTGCCAAAATTTTCCGTCAAAAAATAGACAGATTTAGATAAAAAACTAAATAACATAAATAAATCTTTTATAATCCTTATTGTACCCTTTTACATTACAAACATAACAAAACTAAAATAATATTATGAACGTAAAATGTAAATTTTCATTTCTTTTCATTTATAAACTCAGTAACAACATGAAAGAAATTTTCTATTCTTTTCTTTTCTCATCAAATTTAAGTTTTCTATTCTTTTCTTTTTTCCGTTAAAAAGCTGTACCATGTTGCATACCAGCAATCTTAAAAAGGAAACAAGTTCATCCCAGTTCTGGTTTCAATGTGGAAAAACAGAAGATAGAAGCACAACACTTGGAAGTTGGAACAGAACCATAAACCTCTACAATGAAAATTAGGCATTATTTTGCTAAATTTCTACAAAGAATATTTTAACTTCATTAGTATGTACGTATCATATACAATAAATTATGCTTATGACACTGCACATTAGATGTCTAAAAAATTTCAAAACCCGAAAAGTTTCTTTCCCCTCTTAACAAACATGAAAAGAATTACTCACTCTCGATTGAATGCTATCCTAAAAGCTACAAGCTTTGGTACTTTGATACGTAAGGTATACTTTATGTTCTACTTTATGTTCTAAGTATGTTTCGTCATGTTACTGTTTTCAGTTCTTATATCCGCTTGTTTACACATGCAATCTGGCATGGGATAAGTATAGAGTGAGCCACTTGCCTTTCTCACTTCACTTCCTTTTATATCATTATGACGTAGCATGTCTCGCAAAGGGCGCTTAAAGTTCTCCCACCTGCAAAACATATAGATGAATGAATATAGCTGCATTATTGCACAAGGTGTCTATGACTGACGACAGAGAACATTGTGTCAAAACCTAATGACTTGTTTGGTGAGAATAGAACTCATCTGTGTTATAAAATAAATAAATAAATAAATTGATGGAAGCACAGCCTAATATCAAGGCAAATAAAGATATTATCCAAAGTAAACAACAAATTTTGAAGAAAGTTTAGAGGTATTTGTTAGAGTAACTTGTCTCACATCAAATACCTAGAAAAAATATGTCAGTATATAATGAGTAGGGCCAACTCTTTCTCATTGTCAATTGATTTTGGGTTAGAAAGCTTTACGTCTTCATATGCTAGATTTAGGACCATTATGAATTTAATATGGTATCAGAGAGGGTGTATCATTGGGCTAACTAAACACTCTTTTTGACCTTCATTCTTACCCACTTCAAGTTTATTTCTTAAGGGTAAAAGTTACCCATTTCTTAACTAGTAGTCAGTAGACACTTATCAATTGGACCAATAGTTCAAAGCTGGTCTTGTGACTAGCTTTTTTCTAGGTTGATCTTGTGGGTAACAGAGTGTAACTGGAGAAGAAGCAAGATTCCCAGTGCTAAACTTACGAATGAAAAAGAGAAAAGTCCAATTAACTTTAAAGCAAATGTGACTTACCAGCAGTCTATCACACAATAATACGTGCTTGATTTGTGGATTGTTCAATAAGGAGATCTCATTATCAAGGGATGTAAAAAATAAATATTAAAAAGATATAACTTGATAAACAAGAAGGTTCCCAAGTTTAATTAATTAAAGAATAAGAGATGAACCTTGGAAAAATTATGCATAGTGATTTACCTGCCTTTCATTACTGAAACTAGTGATATTGAGCGACAAGAAAATAATGAAATATGAGGCAAAGAGACAAGTCAACAGTCATCACACCACCACCCCCCCAAAAAAAAAAAATTAAATAAAAATAAAAAAATTGCGTAGTTTGTGTGGTCAATTGATTGAGATCGCCAACCAAAAGCATTAAAATAAAATTTTGAGCAGAGCTATACCATATGTTACCTGATTTTTGGGTTATCAAAAAGTAGTGCTAGTTTCCTCTTATCAGGTTTGATTGTCTTGGCATGACCTTCATATAAGTAGCTTCTATGACCAATCAAAAAGTGGGGAAAATTTCCACCCTGAGTAGTGACAAAGACTTCACTGTGAAGGCAAACTGTATAATCTAGAGCAGCCAACCTAGACGAGTGCCCCTGCACCAGAAGCACAAGGAAATATATAGTTTTCTAATTGAAGTTATTATAGGTAAGTAGATAAGGAATAAAAAGCAACCAGGTGTAGACCTTAAATGGAGCAAGCTCTTCTGCTGAAGCTAGAGTATCTTTTGTTTCTAAACGAGGAAACATCTGTTTAAGTGGTGCTATATACTTGTCGGCCTTATAAATTTTACCCGCTGCAACATAAACTGATGTGTTATTGTCGAAACCCATGCCCCTAAGCATCATTCCCACCTACAGATTGAAAGCATGTTATTCAAGAACAATCAAATCAAAATTGTAACTGAAGAACCTAAACAAGTCTCAGATTCATATGTCCAACGTGATTCTATAACTAAATCAAGATATCATTTGAAAATTTTCTGCAGTTAACTGAGAAAATAGAAGTTGTAAAGCAAATAATACAAAAAATAAAAGGATTTGACAAAGAAAAAGTTGGTTCTCATTCAAAACAATTTGAAAAAAAAGTAGAAGTATTCTATTCCAAGTAATTAGCACAAATAACTAAGTGATAAAACAATTGTTTTGCACCATCCAATAGCAATATGCCACGTAGGTAATTAAGGAGAAAATCAAGGGATTTGAATTGTATTGATAGATTGTGTAACTATCATTTACCATGGTAAATTTTTTTAATTATTATCATTTACCATGATAAAACTATTTAATTAATCATACTAGATTTCAAATTCTTGATTTTCTCCTCAATTACCTACGTGGCAAGTTGCTATTGGATGGTGCAAAACAATTGTTTTATAGGCAGTCCTTATATAATTTATTCTATTGTTTATACATAAAACAAGTTGTGAGGTCAATACCCGGGGTATCTCAGCCACATGTTAGCAAGTAGTGTACATATCCCACGTATGCTTAACTTGGGTATGGGTCCTTGAGAGTGTTGATGCTTCTTAACATCTTCCACAAGTTAAAAGACAGATTGGACAATTACTCATAAAGTAATAAATATCATGAAGGGCTAGCAAGACATGCATGCACATCAGGTGCAGATTTCTGACATTATAACGAATTTTAAGCGCTTTAGCTTAAGAAACTACAAAGAATGAATTTCTGGCAAACGGATACCTCTAATGGAGTTAACGGACATTTTCCATCCATCCGAATTGCACCAGGCCTTATTATCCGACCCCTCTTCCGAAATTTTCCTCTCCAACTTCTTTCACGAGCAATATCCATTTCATGTTGCTCTTCCTCACCACCATCATATATACAGCATGAAAATGCAACCATATCCTTTAATAAGATGAAAGCACCCAGAGATAATTTAATATATGCATACATAACAGAGTTCATATGTGCATTCTTATATAAAATTAAAAACTAGCACCTCTTCAAATCGGAGATGCACTGAGATATACTTTCCTCCACTACTGGAGCTATTCTTAACCATTCGATCAACCATTTTTGCAGCAAGCATGCGAATGGTTTCTGAAAACCTAAGCGCTTCAAAATTGGCCAAACATCTAAGCGCTTGGACATTTGAAGGAACAGCATGAGCCAATCTGTTAGAGAAAGGCGCAATACGCACAGCCCTGCATGATTAATGTGTGACCATATTAGTTGTCATATAAAACGTGTTGCTACTCTACAGTAACTAACAAGACAAAAAGCCTTTAATGATAGAAATAATATGCAAACGAGGGGGGAATACCGATGAGTGAGGGAAGAGAAAAAGGGGGGGGGGTACTCTATGCTGGATAGTGACAAAATTTCAAGAAAAAAGTCAAATGGTAGAGAACTCTGATTTGACACAAACATTCCAAATTGTTCCCCTATTTAATCTAGTTTTATCATTATAAAGTGGAACATAAAAAAGAAGTTTAAATATAATAAGAAAAATATTCTCACTTGAAGATTCAGGAAAGTCGCAACAAATTATATTTATAATTTAGCATGCTCTACTCTCAAATAATTTTATCCACTAGTTTCCTTTATAACAACCTAAAGAAGTAAATAAAGTATTTGTGCATTTTATAATAATCATTTGTGTTATGCATGTCTAAATTTTTGTTCAGGATCTGACTTTTGACCCAACCCGAATTATTTTGTGCAATGATTCAAAGAAAAAGAAAAATGAGGTTTAGTGATGACTGTGGCTAATAGGCGAAGTCCGTAGCCCACCACAAATCCTCTAGGGGGTGTGAGGGCAAAGCCCCTGCAATATGAATCTTTTGTGTTATTTGGGCTCATTATGTTTTTAGCCCAGCGATATATATGTTGTTACAATTAGGGTTTCGGTATTCTTTACTTTCTTAATTTTAGTCACTTTTAGTTAGAGATTCACAACTTGTATTCTTTAAACTTTGATATAATAATATCTTCTGCCTCCGACTGTGGTTTTTCCCCATTTGGATTTTCCAAGTAAATATTGTGTTCTTGTCTTAAATTTCCTTCATTGATTTTTGTGTTAGTCATACTTTGTTCTAACAATTTACTTTCTCAAAGAAAAGCATTCTTTAAATCTAGAAACACTTCAACACATTAAACTAAGTAACAAATGCAGTTACCTCTAGGCTTTAACTGTTTAACATACCACATTATAATTTCACGCCTACTGCCTTTTCATTCCCCTTTTGTTTGCCAAAATGCAGACCAAAAACCATCCACATTCAGATAACATTGACTAAACATTAATCATCTGCCTAGTACCCAAAAAAAAACTTCTGCCTGATGCACCAAACATTTCTTTTAGCCAGTCTAAACCTTATTAAATAATTATGATTTTTTATTCTTATTATAAATAAAAAAAATATAAATATTGTTGTACTGTCATATAAATACTTCTACTAATGAAAGCAAAATTATATAAACAACTAAAGTATAAGCTTTTGTGTAATAATGTAAATGTAAATCCCAACTAGATTTGATTTCACTTTCTATCCTCACATTATACCACTAGAAAAAACAAAACTATCAAATGGATTTTATTTCATTTAAAATTTTGTGCGAAAATTAAAACTTCTTTATAAACTCGAATATCTCACACAAACACTTATAGCTATGACTTAAAGGTTGAACTTTAAGTAAAGAATAAATATGCTGACAATGAGCAGTAAAGGTTAGTACTGAGTAACTACAGTGCTAAATTTAAGTGCGCAGTTTAAACAATTGACTGTAATTTTATACTCCCTCCGTCCCCAAAAGGTTGTCTAAAAATATACTAGAATTTTGTTCCACAAAAGGATGACTTTAAGTACACGAACCAAATGCAAGATATGGTATAAATTCTAATTTACCCCAAAGTACACATATCCCCATAAAACCCTTCACTCTCAAGTTAATTATGGTATTTGTGTGGGCCCAAACAAAAGGTATAATTAGAACAAGTTGTATACTCTCTCCTCTAATTTGCAAACCTATATTTGTGTGCTCAATGTACGTTTGACATCCTTTGGTGGACGGGGATGGAGTAATTCTTTAGTATTTCATCTGTCACTTCAAATCATTACTATCTCCTTCCTATCCAGAATTTTGTGAACTCGGGAGAGTATGCCTTCTATCATATGGATCTTTCTATTTGAATCCTTTATCTGCAATTCCTCAGAGCTAACTCCTAGGTCTTTTACAGATTTCTATGTTTTCTGAAATCAATCAAATTCCAAACATATATTTTTCTCTACTTACTGAAATTAGAATCAAGTCTTAGCAAAACATCATAAAACATTGCACCAATTTATCACAATTCAATCATAGTCAACCTAAAGATCAAGATGCATGAAAAAATGTGGCAGAATAAAATTAAAGCAGGCCCAGGAATAAGAAGGAACCACAAACCCCATCTCGAGCAGCTTTGGAAGGACCTTTTGAAGATAGTAGGTTGTACTTGACCAACCTTTTACTCTCAAATTTACAATGTTGCTTATATTATTGTCGAAACGTTGTAGTATATCATCTGGGAGCTCTCTGACCACATTCACATGATTTCTGAGAGCATATACAAAGAATTCTTCGTCGAATATGTCTCCAAACTTGCTGTTAAAATAAAAAAGAAATAATTTGATTAATGGTTTCAAATGAAGCTAAAATAGAAAGAGGCAGGAGATGAATATTTACTATTTCTCTTTTTCTAAGTACTACAGGAGGTGAATATACTTACAAGAATAAAATGAGGTGATCTATGCACACTCATTGGTTTACTGTTAGACCCTTATAGTTTAGCATGGAAAAATGACAATGTCATGTGCGGTGAAGTTCATGGAATGAGCTAGAGGCAATTTGTCAAACACTTGTCAGGTGGACACACCATTATGCCTCCTCAAACACTACTTATGTCTTCTATCTGGATTTTTTTCCATATACATAATATAACCCTTTCCTAGATAATTATTGATAGGAATATCCTCTAGTATATCAAAGAATTTTTGTTTATGTGTGGTGTAATTATAAGAAATTCTTTGGTTGTTATTTACTTGCAATGGTGATCCATAAATAATATGTGAGTCCATCTTCCTTTCATAATTAATAGATTTATATGATAAAAGGTCATATCTATAGTATTTTTGAAAATTCTCTTTTTTATTTGGGTTGGTTAATGAATATACTTCAAAATCGTTTTGTTTTTTGTAATGAAGTAATCGGTCTTTTGAATCCACCCTTTTTGGTTTCAAATCAGATAAATTGTTTTAGCTAGGATTCGTTGGAACAAAAAAGGCCCGGCTAGGTAGTGACCAGGCCAGGCCACGGGAGTAAAAAAGGGGCCTTTCGAACAAAATCAAAGCAAAAAGGTCCTCTTTTTTTTTCTTTCTATTTTTTTCTTTCTATTGAATCCTTCGAGTCCATATAAGGAGTATCACATTATATAAGAAAGGGATCCTGCACAGCATTAGGTTTCTGTGTGAAATAGGTTTTCTTGTATCGCAGTATGTAAGGAGGGGGGAGGGAATCCTACACTGCATTAGGTTTCCGAGTAAAATAGGTTTTCTCGTATCGCGGTATACAAGGAGGGGATTCTGCAGCCCAATCTTTGGGTGACCCATATAAATTTTGTGCATTGTGTAATTTTTTTTCTTTTGATTTTTTGTTGCTATTGTTTTCACTACGTTGTTAATTGCTTATGACAAACGTGGTGCATATATACGTGTGTGTGTGTGTGTCTGGTGTTGTGATCATTAGAAGGTTGTGTGTTTGATCCTATACAAATGAGTGTGTCTGTGCCTGTGTATTGGTTGGATTGGTGGTCGGCAAAAAACCAGGCCATCACAAAGCAGAAAATTGGCGGTAGATTCTGGCCCAGTGAAATTTGCCATGATTAATGCGGGATTATAACGAGTGTTGAACTAACTGAAGAAAGTGTTCAACATCATCTTGCAAAGTAGGTGACACGTTATAACTTGCAAGATAGAATGTTTGCAAGAGACCAGGTATGCAAAGTTTGGGCTCAAAACTATAAACTAATGAGAACTGAGCAGAATGTACTTGACTAGACTAATAATTACTGGTCGTAATGATCCTGATCTTATATGTTGGTCAATAGTTAAATTATTAATTACATTTATACACTCCTGAGTTAATCTTGGGCTCCACTCTTGAGTCTACAGAGCTCGACTAACAATATATAGCAACACAAGTTGGGCATGTTTAAAATTGTTCAGGCTTAGTAAACCTGCTCCCAAAATGTCAAGGAAGTTATTTGATTATGGACATCTTTGTAATAACAATAAACAGCTATGTAAATCACAGTGTTCTAAAAGACCCCGCCTAGGCGCTAGGCCCCCCTGGCGCTGCGCCTAGGCAAAAAAATCCCCTAGGCCGCCTAGGTGGCGCCTAGGCGAGACAAGGCGGACAAAAAATATTTTTTGTCTGATAATGGCACGGAGAAAGAGAGAGATGAGGAGTGCTAGTTCGATGGGGACATCTTAGAGGGATATGGAAAAGAAGAGTTAGAGATATAGAGGGATACAGAGATGAGGACTATTAGTTTGTATTTTTTATTATTTGTTTGTGTTTGAACTTTGAACAATTGCATGTTTGTGTTTGAATTTTGACATTGACAATATGGATATGTGTTTGAACTTTAAAAAAATGTCTTTACTATCTTTATTATAGATTGTTTTGCTTTATATTATTGTTTTGTTTAGATAAATGTAAAATAAAATATTAAAATTGGCTTAAAATAAAAAACCCGCCTAGGCCCCTTAAGCGCTAGGCCCCCTGGCCGCCTCCCTCCCGCCTTTTAGAACCTTGGTAAATTAAAGTGTAATCAAATAGACGTCTAGACTCTAGACACATATTTGATTGCTGAAAGTGATCCTGAACTTATATGTTGGTCAATGGTTTATAACATAGAGCTCCCAAGTGCAAGTATGTTCTCTGGTTGAAGAACGCCATTGCCAACATAAATGTCCCAAACGGAGCACAAAGGGGAATAGGTCTGATGCCCAGGATGGATCAGTCTATAGATCCATCATGTTTGAGTAGAAGATAATTGTCATTTTCAATCCAGTGGCAACCATGATGAGCTGGCACATGGCCTAATCAAATTCTTCTTAAATGAGGGAGTAGAGAATACACCAATAGGGGATTGAGAAAGAGAGCGGGGAGTTATAACCCACATAAACCAAGACCACATACATAGTAGGTCTTTCAAAAAGTAAAGAGATACAGTCCCTCTGTCCAACTTTAATAGCTACAGTTTTTTGGTGTCTAAAACCACAATTAGATATTACTCTTTTTCTTCTAAATTATAAGATCATTATTGACTTTCGGAAATCGATTTGAGATATTTTCAAACGCCAAATTGATATGATTCATTAATAATTCCAAAACAATAAATCTTATAAAATATTCATGATTTTATTCACTAAAATTGAATGAATTTGTGCCAATTTTGAGTTTGAAAATATCTTAAATTGACTTTAAAAGTCACTAAAAATTTTATATTTTGGAACGGAGGGAGTATATCTTAAAAAAATTGTAATATAGTTATAAGATTTAAACATGTTTATAATATATCAAATAAATTATATATTAAATGTATTTTTGGTGTGCCCTTAAATTGAATGTCACACACACGAAAGCAATTAAAGTGCGTCGGAAGGAGTATGAATTTCTTTTTGTGGAATAAAAGAAATATATTGATGTTCAAAAGAGAGCTCTAGATTCAAATTGGTTTGGTGTGTGTTTGCTGGTAATTTTCTTTACTTTGATCTCACCTGGGCCCAACAAAAAGCCATTAATTAACCATATGTAGATCTTGACTTGCAAGTCTAAGACTACAAGATGCATTATATGATTTGATTTGTTTGTCTTTCAGAGCATGCATTTACTTGTCTAAGCAATAAAAATTTACTTGTTCTGGCTCAACTGAAATCTACTGGCAGGTACTCGAGCAAAAGCTCTATTGAGTTACGACCACTTAATCCTAACAACTCTAGTAAAAGGACTCTGACAACAAAGTTTGCTAGTCTTTCTGGAGTCCATCTCTGATAAACTACAATAGAAACACCAATTAGACATTGGTAAGCAGGTTGTACTACATAACAGGTATAGCAAAGGTAGGAAAATGTTAATCATGTAATGCTTTTCAAACTTCAGTAACGCCTTTAGCCATAGTAAGATTCAAAGTATCAAACCAACATAAGAAAAACTGAATATATATATACACACACACACACACACACACATATATAATACATGATTTTTTAAAGTAAAGTTACCTGGAATCACGCCAAACACTATTTAAATGAAAAAATGGAATGACAAGAGTAGCATTCAGCAGTCCTGCCACAGCCACTGCGTCACATATCTGCATCCAGTATAATTAAAATTAATAGTGTATATTCTTATGATTTAGGAATAAGTGATGCTTTCATCAACATTATGTTAGCTTAAACGCCTCAATTATATTTGGTTTTGATGATAAAATTGTAGAAAGGACTTATGTTTCTTTTGCAATTGAGCTTGGACAAATTAAAGTTGGAATGAGCAAATATTTACATTATTTAACCATATGGTCTTGAGAATCAAGTTTCAAGTATTTATGTGTGGGATTTTTGTTATATTTGTCATTTCCTTGTAATATTAAGCTCATAGGTCCTAGAATTGTACTCATTGGCCTTATTGTATTGATCTTAGGGAATCACCTGGAGCAAACAGTCTTCATAACTCAGTGCCATGTGTAAAATATACTGAGAGGTCAATGTGACAACTAGAGTCCCATATTAGAACAACTTATTCCAAGGTCACTTGATCAACCCTAACTCCTCTCTGTATTGACGCTACCTGTTTTACATGTTCCATTCCGAAGCTTGATGTGTCTGAACTTCACTTAACAGTGCAAATGCATAACATTTAATTTTCATGTCTAGCTTTTAAGTTTTAATGGTTAGTAGGTGTGTCAACAAATCTAACACAATGACCAGACACTAACTTTTCAACATTTCAAGATTGATGTGCCTACAAGTTAACTATTTCCTTATATAAAAGTATATAAATACTCATTTCAAAATACTATTTCACATCTCTTGAGCTTTCAAGTGAGTACCTTCCAAGAGAATTTTAAATTCAAAAGCTTCCATACAGACACTTGCTCATACATTCAATTAAAAGCATTGGGAATATCCATGCTTTTGTATTGAGTATTTCTCTATATATTCATTCTTTGTTTAAGATATTAGTTGGGATAGCTAAATAACTTCCAATAATGCTTTGGTGGGATAAGATTGAATACAAAATGACGTGGATGATAGTTATTGGTATGACCATTGGACCACCCATGTATGGTGGAACATCCATTAATTATAATCCGACAAATCATTATGTATCCATATTTTTGTAGCCATCTTTTGTCACCGTAGCATTACGCAATAACTTCAGTGCATCACAGTCATTTTATCTGCGGTGCGGTTGTGGGGACCATGCCTGTAATGGGTATGGTTGGCTATAGCACGTGCTTTCTTTTCTTTTCTTATCGTAACTCATCTTCCTTTGCATTTTACTCTAGATAATTGCATTTTGGAAGGCTGAGAGCTTAAAACTTCAAGGCTTTTTTTCTTTATTTTTCTTTACAAATTTCTGTTTGTCCTTAATTAAGGCTGAAAACCAAGTCAAATGGTTCAAACTGACTAGGAATTGACTCATAAAATAGTGAGCGAGACTTGTATTCGATATAAAGGCTAATTGAATCGGATCTCAAATAGAGGACCGAAAGAAAAGCCAAGTCAAAATGTAAGAGCTATAGGGTCCAACTCGATGTCCATGTGAATTGCTCAGTCGTTTTCAACTTACTCGATTGAATCTTCTCATTTATTGTCTGTGAAACCTTATAGTTTATATACATTGTATATTATAAATTTGTTTATGTTTTAATTTCTTCAATAAGTGCAACAGCATGTATATTTATCTCATATGTTGAATTTGCAGTTTTGCACACATATTTGGTCTATATTCTATCTATAATTTTTCTTTAGAAACCACTAATGAAGAGAATTGGGAAGATCATTAGATAAGAAACTATTTTGTAAGAGATTTGGGTACTTATGTCCACCATTAGGTGTAAAACCTCATCCGTACGTCATGTCACTCTTTTTTGAAAAATAAAAGGCCGCGAATTGCGTTTTGATACGAACATTCCACAACGTGGTACACTTTCGCTCCAAAATATTAGATGTAACAATCCAAAACTTTTTCTCCTGTTTACTTAAACTTCTATTGCACAAAAATGATTACAACTTTGCTTTATGATTTAGAAACAAGGAACATCCTCTTATATAGCCTTTGGGCAATACAACCAATGACTTTGATCAAATCTAACAAAAGGTTAGGATCCACTATCTAGAATCCTCCTCTAAAATATCTAGGATCAAGCATAATGGAAGGTTAGAATCCACTATCTAGAATCATCCTCTAAAATATCTAGGATATTTACAAGTATAGTAATTATATGAGTAAATTTTAAACAATCAACACTAATATGTAAAAGAAGATTCTAGGGAATGTCACCTAATGTAGCTAACTGTACGCCTTATGCGTGCCAAGTAAGTGATGATATGACATAATCTCGTTGAAAATGCTTTTGTTATGATACTACGCTTAGAAACAACTCGCCGAATTTTAACTATATCTCAACTAGTTTTTACTATTTCTATTTAGAAAGTTATTTCTAACGTACCACGTTCTAGATAAATTTATTTCGTACCAGCTAAGCAGTTTGAAGCAACATACCACTATCGTACTCCGTACCACGAAAAGTAACATTTTCCGCTACCGATTTTGTTTCACGAACCACATGGCATAGTTGTCAAAATTGTACGGAGATAATTCGATATATATCGTAAGGTGAATCAAAAATGAAACTGTATCATACTATTCAGTTACAATACGATACATATATTATGCACGATACTTTTTAAAGTTATCAACAAACTTGAAAACGTTTTTATGTGAATCCAAAAGAGTAAAAGCTACCATTTCAAATGAAGAGCTTTTTTAACGTTAAGCCGTTAACATATTCTACATTGTTTGATGAGCCTTTAAATGCTTGTTAGAGTTTCATATGTTCTACAAAATGTCACTTTACTTTTCTTATGTCACTTTCCACAAACAGAATCATAAATATCCACTTATTAATTTGATTTATTCTCTTTTGTTTTTTAGGTCAAAGGTGAATCTGAATTTTCGTTTTCTCTTAGTACTCTATAAACATTACTAAAATAATATCTAATAATTCAATTTAGAGTATTTTGGCTACTATTTAACTTAAAATTTTATTTTTAGGTTATAACAATATTTAATTTTTATATATAGTCAAAATAATATGCTTGATTCTCCCATAAATTGTGTGGTTTATATATTTATATATATTACCATATTTTTTTTATTTTGTTTTTAGATCGTACGATAGTATTCACGATACGATACATAAGACACGATATGGGGGTTCGCGATACACAATACGATTCACGATTTGACAATTATGCCGCATCGAACCACGATCTAGGTAACATTGGTCATAGCCCTTTCTCACTCACTCCTTTATCAGACCATGAACTGTCTCTGAATTTTCTCTTATTTATAGGTCATAATGTTGGATTGCAAATAGGTTTTGTGGTCAATGGCCGAATGGGCCTTTGTTTTTGAGACACCTTTGGGGCAAACGGGCCAGATATGTACTGCAGTCATTTGGAGGAATGTAATGCAGAATCATGAGGATCAGAGTGAAAGCTGTCAGAGATTCTTAACAAAAATCTAAAGGATTGTAGCAACAAGAGATATTTGAGAATTTTATATAGACCTATAACCAATGATCTTTCTTTTAAACCCTCGAACATTGTAAGATGTAAACCCAATAAGAAGACATATAGGTAAAGTGCAGTATCATCCCAAGATTCAGCGAGTGTTTAAATCAAAACATACCGATAATCTTTGCTGGTTCAACCCTCCATTCGCTTCAATTATAAGGAACCCATTTGACTTTGGCAGCTCTTGGAAGCCTTGAAGCAAAAAATAAACAAAGTAACGAAGTATCAAATATTGAACGCTGCTTATTAATAATATCATCAAACCAAAAAAAAATATTAAATATAGTAACATAACAAGAATAAAAACAACATTATTATTTATACTACTATATTGAAATCAGTAAAACTGATTATCTAAGCAAATATGTCAATAAAGATAGATACATAAAGAGCATGTGAACGTTGAATAACAAATTGCTGTAATACTACACAAAGGACGGTAATGTCTAAATCTAAACTAAAATATCTCCCAATAATTGAAGGTCAGTTATGCAAAACATCATCAAGGGCTTCAACTATGACTAAATAGCCTACAATAATAATAATAATGATAATAATAATAATTATTATTATTATTATTATTATTATCATTATGATCATTATTATTATTATCATTGGTAAGTTAAATAGCCTAAACTGATTTTAGAAGAATATAGCTACAATTTTAGCAGAAAAGCATAATATATGTGCATGGAAGTAATTAAATTGGAGAGAAGAAAAAAATAGTCGAACCTAGTTTATATGCAGCTGCTGATATATACACACAGACGAAGACAAATAAAACATGAAGAATTTAATCATTTTAAACTTATTACGCAAGCTAGCCACTCCTTTTCTTAAATGCAAAAGGAAACTGGGGTGAATATGGATGCAATGATTAGCTGGTTCATGAGCAGCTCAAGACTCGACTAAGTAAAAGCTAGCTTCGCCTCATGTTATGTGAAGAAGCCAAACTCGAGCTCAGTTAATGGGCTAGTTTAGCTACACAAGCCAAGTTCAAGATCAACTCAAAGCTCAACTCGTTAAAATATTCACTTATCACACTTTAATTACATTTTTATAAGTTTATTAATCATTTGATGTCATTTCAGATAATTTTAATAAGCTTTCATATCAAGAAAATAAAAATTTTAACAATTTTTGTAATAATTTTCAAAAACTATTCTGGCTCACAAACTCAGCCGCATATCATTCATTATTGAGAAGAGCCGACTTGAAATCAATTTTTTATTTTGATAAAGGACATAAACTGAACATGAGTGAGCTTGGCTCCAGGTCATTTACATTAGTAAATTTTATCATATTTGCAGAAATTATGTGTAGTTGCTATAAATGGTTGCTGTGAATTGTGATTGATGAACTTGGGGGAATACACAATATTCCTCAAAAGTGTATGACTGAAAAAATAAGGACATATAGGTGTCACCACCTATATTTGAAACTATAACTTTTGTCATGTTAACATTGAAAGGTAATATTAAATCTCAAACCTGGTAGAGAAGTTTTCTGGTGGACACAAGGCTTCCAAACTTGACGTAATTTTGGATTCCAAACATTGGTCACCTGTATAATTTCCATGGAAGCATATTGTTAGTCAAATTGATCAATCACGGAAGGGGGGGTAATAGAGGAATTTTTTGTGGCTTATTCTAAATACTGGGAATGCAGGCATACTTGGATCAACTCCCACTGAATCCAAAACATATACCCCGGAAAATAATAATATAATTAAAAAAAAAAGTGGTATCATATTTATCATAAAACATATACCCCAGAAAAGAATAATTCAATAATATAGTTGAAAAAAAAAGTGGTATCATTTTAAATGATAAATACATAAATGAAGTAAACTCTTGAGTTATGATATGAACAGTTATCTTAGTAATCAAACATATTGTTCAAATAACGTCCAAGCTTACATATGTTCCCACCCATGACCCCACTATATCATATAATCAAAGGTGGAACCAATGCATGGCTGGGGTGGACCATATTTGACCCCATCTGGTTTCAAAAATTTTACTCAAGTCCCTGAGTTTTTTAGAATTTTACTTGAATCCTTCCAAAAAACTTTCAATATTTTATATAAATGTACCAGGTTGAATATACACACACACACATACAAAAAATAGAAGTGGACCAATTCTTGCTATGTTACATGGACTCTTCTAAAATCGAGAAGTACACATATAGACACGACACAAGAATAGGTGTTAGACACGACAGTTTAGTGAAAAATGAACCAAAATGTTCTACAAATAGGTGTATCTGTGTTGTGTCCTTTAAGGATAGCTATAGGGGTTGCCGAGTCCATTTAACATAGCCTAATACAATACTTTCACTAATGTTTTAAGTTTTCATCTTTTACAAAAAATATAAATTATTTTATTTTTGTAACTTTTAAATTTATTGTTTTCGTATTTTATTTAATTATTATAAGTATTTAGGATAGACTTATTGACTTTTTACACTGAGAAATGAATCCCAAGACTTTCACCAAATAGATGCATTTCGTGACCTAAAAAACGTCCTAGTGTCGCTTTATAATAGAGAGGTTAACATCACTAGAAAATCTGGTTATATTTCTTTTTTTACTTTCATAAACATAAATAATTATTAGATGAAATACACTTTCTACCCTAGACTTTATAGACATGTTGAGGTTTGCATCCCAAGTTTCTAAACGTGCGTACTTGCACCCTAACATTTAATTAATGAAATGCACACTCCAAACATCCAACCGGATAAAAGTGACGAGTTGTTTTGTAAACCCATCTTTTGAAAGGTAAAAGTAAAACATGTACAACATGTTAAAAAATTAAAAAGATTAAAACATGTAATAGAAAATATTAAATAAATTGTAAACATATAACTCAAACCCATAGTTGTCAAATCGTATCGTGTATCGGAAAGCCTCGTATCGTGTTTCATGTATTGTATCGTGAATCGTATCGTACGATTCGAAAACGAAAGGAATAATGTGGTAATGTATATTTATACATATAAAACACACAATTTATTGGACAATCAAGCATATTAGCTTGACTATATATAAAAGTAGTCAAGTAAATATTATTATAGACTAAATTTTTAAAAAAATTACATAGTAGCCAAAATACTCTAAATTGATTTATTAGATACTCCCTCCATTCCGAACTATAATATCTTTATTGACTTTTTTAAAAATCAATTTCAAACATTTTCAAATTCAAAATTGACATGAATTCATTTAGTTTATATGAATAAAATTATGAATATCATAAACTACTTAAAAAGTACTACTAGTTATAAGATTTATTATTTTCAAAACTTAAATGAATCATGTTAAATTTAAATTTGAAAATATCTCAAATTAACTTTTAAAAAGTCAATAGTGATCTTATAATTCGGAACGGAAGGAGTATTATTTAAGTAATCTTTATAGAGTAATAAAGGAACACAAAACTTCAAATTCACCTCTAAACTATAAAACAAAAGAGAATAATTCAAATTAACAAATGAAGATTTATGTTTACTGTGAAAAGTGACGTGAGAAAAATAAATTGACATTCTGTGAAGAAGATATGAAACTCTAAACAGCGGTTGAAAACTCATCAAGCAATATAGAATATGTTAACACGAAAAAACCTCTTCATTTGAAATGGTAGAATGCTTAAACTTTTTGTTTTTTCTCTTTTAAAGTTACATAAAAACTTTTTCAAGTCAGTTGCTAGTTTTAAAAAGTATCGTGCATAGTATCATATCGTAAGATACATATCGTATCGTAACTGAATCGTATGATACGATGTCATTTTCGATTCACCATGTGATACATATCATATTGTATCATATGATATGTATCATATGATATGTATCGCGTATCGTACGATTCTGATAACTATGTTCAAACCCTAATCCTATCGTTAACCCCAAATCCAAACCTTATCCCCAAGCCATCATTTCATCCATCCAGCATCACCACTCACCACTGTAGTCACCATCAACCCTAACCATCACTGTGGACTGACACAACCAATCACTATCTCCAATCAACTTCGCCATCATCACTATTATTGTTCCAAAATCACTCTATCTAAATATAAGCCCTTCAACAAATTTGACAGTCCCTACATACAAGACCATTAACAAAAGCAGCCCAGTCCTTAAATCAGTTGTTGCGCCATCCAAAATAAGGAAAAAAATAATTGGGAGGGAGGAGACTAGCCACCGCCCTTTCATCATCACCCACTACATTTCACCTTATCATCAACAAACACCAAAATTGACAAACACCAAAGCCAGTCCAGCAAACCAATCGCAAAGCACGCTGAATCAATTGTTAATCTCTACAAATAAAATCTCGGACCTGTGGTCGTCATTGCTTCTATGCTCATCTTCATCTCCGATGAGTTTGATCATCATCTCTGTCTCTCCATCGTTCCGAATCTTTATTTTTTTGCTTGCAGTGATGGGGATCTGTGATTGGCAGTGGATTGGGTTGGTAGTTTGTCGGTGCAATGTTCGAAGATGGTTTTATTATTGTGGCAGCACAATGGTTGGTGGCGATATGGTGGAGGTTTTGGGCTGACGATTATGGGGTTTGTTGATGATGTGGATGAGCGATGATGGATGTGATTTGAATTTGCTCTTTGTTGAGTTGGGTTATGTTAAGTAACCAACTCATCTAAAAACTTAAACTGTTAGATGGAGGGCCCAACAATGTACATCATGCTAACACTCCCCCTCAAATGCAACTTTTTATAGAGAAGGGAGAAATTAAAGTGCATTTGCACTATTAAATTAATGTAAAGATAATTGTGCGGCCGAGAAGATTTGAACTCAAGACCTTGCACACCCAGAGCTCTGATACCATGTTAAGTAACCAACTCATCTAAAAACTTAAACTGTTAGATGGAAGACCCAACAATGTATATCATGCTAACAGGTTATGATGCTTAATGTTTGGAGATTGAAAATGATGAGCAAATAAATTTATGGAATTGGGGGTTAGCCTTTCGGATTATATTAGGATTTGGATTTAGGATTTCTAATTATTAAATGCTTTTCATTACATTACTTTTAAGTTTTTAATCTTTTTTAACATGTACCTACTTACCCTTCAAAAATGGGGTTACAAGAACAGTCGATCACTTTTGACCGGTTGGATGTTTGGAGGGTGTGCATTTTGTTTCACTAATTAAACATTAGGGCGCAAGTAGATACATTTGGAAACTTGGGGTGCACATGCCCATTAAGTTTTGGGTGCGCAAAGTGTGTTTTAGCCTTGTTCTTATATTAATATAAAAAAAAAATTAAGACATTTTGGCACCTCGCGATATGGATTCCTAGTTTAGCCTCTGCATATAATAAGGATTCCTAGTTTAGCCTCTGCATATAATAAGGAAATCAAAAGGGAAAAAAAAGGTGAAGGCCTTTACTCAAGAAAAAACCAGGCTTTTTTCGTGAGGGTGATGAGGCACGTGGTCAAATATAAATTTACATCATACCCTTGTAAGTTTTTTATCTTTATATATTTACCATCAAAATATGTTTTGTATTTATAATTGAAGCCACAAATTCCTTTTAGTTAGAATTTAACTGAAATAAATAATAATCTTTTAGGGTAGCTGCATAAATTATATAAACCTTAGGGCTTGGAGCAAAAATATCAAGTTTTCAAGGGCTTAAATTTTCATCTCTAAATTTGTGGGTACCAGCACCCCAAAAGTACTCCAAAAGGGCTTCATCTTTGCCTGTACTTTATATTGTCAATTTTATATATCATGAGAGTAATCTTGTATAGACCATTACATAATTTTGGAAAGTAAAGTGGAAGACTGAATTTTGGAATTCTATAAATTTTCTTAACTGTTTAGGAGCTGGTTTAGAACCAAGAATTGGGCTAGATGAGTATACGACTAACTTAGCCGGTGTTTGGTTGAATCTCACATTCTTCAATTTCTTCGAGTTTGCAAACCATAAGATAAGGAATACCTTCTTCTTCTTCTTCTTTCCCTTTGATAGACCAAGAACTGGTTGAGGGTTTGAATCCTAAACAATTAAGAGACCTTACTTCCTATTAGTATTACATTTATGACTGTTAGCATGATATACATTGTTGGGCCCTCCATCTAATAGCTTAAGCTTTTAGATGAGTTAGTTACTTAACATGGTATCAGAACTCTGGCTGTGCAAGGTCTTGGGTTCAAATCTTCCCGACCGCACAATTGTCTTTGTATTAATTTAATAGTGCAAATGCACTTTAATTTCTCCCTTCTCTATAAAAAGTCACATTTGAGGGGGAGTGTTAGCATGATATACATTGTTGGGCCCTCCATCTAATAGCTTAAGCTTTTAGATGAGTTGATTACTTAACATATGCTAACAATGACCATCAAGCATAACATTCCCACATTTCCCCAAACTACCTCTATTCCCCATTCAAGAATTTAACTTTCCCATTTAAAAGGTAAAAAAGTAAAGGCCTTTACTTTATGTTTCTAATGTTATACACGTCGCAAAAGTTATCTTAAATAGACTATACACAAATGGAAAGTAAAGTGGAATACACAAGCTTGGAATTTAGAATTTTCGTAACTGTTAAAGAATTTAGGATTAAGTTTGGAACCAAGAGTAGGACTAGATGAGTATAAGGCTAACTTTTCTGGTGTTTGGAGGAATCTCACATCCCTGAATTTGTTCGAGTTTGAGAAAAGAAAAAGACACGGAAGAAGAATTTCTTTTCTTTTTCTTTTATTTTCATTTGCTTTAATAGATCAAGTGTTGATTGACATAAATAAAAGACCCTTACTTCCTCTTGGTAATGCATTTAAGACCATCAAGCCTAACATTACCACATTTCCATATACTACCTCTATCCAGTTAAAGAATTTATCTTTCCCACTTAAATGTCCCAAAATAAGAGTTACACCAAATTTTGCAATATCCCAAATATCCACCCAAAATTACAATTTTATTATAAAAAAAGTGATATACATGCCGACAAAATTAAACTGACCTTTGCGCCTAGTCCACACACTAAATGCCCCTCACCTTGAATTGCAATTAATTACCGAAAATCGGATTTATTTTTTCACAATATAGAAAAGGATTCCATAATCATACCTAACATGCTGCATGCACATCTAGAATAATGTCATCATTATCAAAACTGTGCTAGAAAACAATAATGTTATAAGTACCAAAGAAAATCGGATTTATTTTTTCACAATATAGAAAAGGACTCCATAATCATACCTAACATGCTGCATGCACATCTAGAATAATGTCATCATTATCAAAACTGTGCTAGAAAACAATAATGATATAAGTACCAAAGAAAACAAAATTAGGCCCCCAGCAATACTCTTATAGCCCAATAGGACCCACATGTATTTAAGACTTAGCCATTCCAATTGACTAACCAACCTACAATGCTACATATGGCAAAGTCCCATCATTTTGTCGGTGCAAATTTTGTGAATCAGCAATCAGCATTACATACAATTTAATAGTTATAGCTACATTGTAATTTATGAAAAAGAAAAAACTATTTAAATAAATAAAGGAATAAATTTAGTAATAACAAACTTTACCAAATCAGAAGAACTTCTATTAGCACTTTCAGCTTCCATGAACGGCCATAGCTTCTCGAAAACCTGAGGACTCCGGTAAACTGAGCCCGGCGGAGCCGCCTTTCTGCCACCGCCAACTCTACTAATTCCAACACCATCAAACCCTAATGTACCCATATACAACAACATTCCGGAAATATACAACAGAGGGGCAAATAAAAGCACCCCTCGCCGCCTATACACCGCCGATATCACAACATAAACAAACCGCTCCATATAATTCTGCAATTCCTTTGGATCCCCGCCGCCGTCCCTGAAAATCCCTCCGCCCCCACCAGCACCGGATTTTTTCCGGCGCCGCGGCGAGGCCGGCGGAGATTGGGAATTTCCTCCGGCGCCGGTGCCGAGGCGGCTAAACCCGTGCATATTTTACAACAAACAACAACAATTAACAGGATAAAAAGTTTAGGGATGTAACTGAATCTTCTGCCATCATTTTAGATCTCAAAAACAACAGAAATTCATATATTTTTCAGTTAATTCAAAAAGTTAAACACAAAAGGAACTAAAACACTCAAAAGTAGTTGAATAAAGTTCGAATAAATTGATAATATGCATATGAAGACATAGGAAAATGATGGGGTTTTGAAGTTTCGGGGTAGACTTGAAGAAGGAAAAAAATGGTGGGGGCGGAGAGAGAAAAATAGAGAGAGCGTGAATTTAAAGCTTGGGGAGCTGAGAGGCAGAGCTTAAGGTCTGCGTCGGTCACGGACATGACAGCTTATAAAGTGGGCACTCATTTTACGGGAGGCAGTGATAGCCAGGATAACTGGGTCTTCTTTAATAATATTCATCGCTGCTATAAGTAGGAAACTTCCTGCCATGACTTCGAATTACTCCCTCTCCCTAAAAACATCATTAAAAGTATAATTATTTTTATTTTTAAAAAAATAGATAAAATATATAAAAAATAAAGAATAATTATGTCATGTAGTTAGATTTATTAATATAAAAAAATTAAATTATTTATTAATTTATAAATCTTATAGGACCACTAAAGATAAATTTAAAACTTTATTTATTCTCTTTCCTTTACTTTTAATTTTCTTAATATGTGTGAAATTTGTATTTTACTCGTCTTTTTGAGGACGGGGGAAGTATAATTGTGGGCAATTATTTAGTGACCCAAAAACAAATAATTGTTTTTATTATGAAGTTGTTTTTTGGAAACAATTTTAATGCATGTTTGGTTTACATTGAGTTTAAAAATCTAAATACATTTCAAAATTAAGTTTATGTTAGCCATTGATTGTATGGTTAGACGAGTATAACCCTCATTTGTAATTATAAAATAGTGTTGGAATCATATTTGTACAATAAAAGTTTACAATCTCTTGTGAGTTATATATATAACAATAAATTATTTTTTTTGAAAATTAAGGAATATTAGCATTTTAAATTAATATTTTACGAATATGATAGTAAATAGTGTTTCAAAATGGAGGAATATTATATTTTAAAACATTTGTACCAAAGAGTGCCCAAATACTTTGCTTTTGGTTTTAGAACAGTAGTAGACACCCAAAACTTACATTTTTTTTATTAATAAAAAATAATATTAGCATACTTTGGGTATTAAGATATAAGAAGATACTCAAATCTGTTATGTTATTTTGGTTTTGTTGTGATTTGAAGGATATTTGTGAGGCAGGACTCTCCAACAAATGTTTAATGTTTAAGAGAATCAAAGTTGATTCCAAAGATAGACCCTTAAAGAAAAATGTTTAATGCTTAAGAGAATCAAAGTTGATTCCAAAGATATACTCTCAAAGAAAAAGTGTAAAAAAAATATAATTGTGTATTTATTGTAAGAATAATGCTAGAGCCACAACAAATTTCACAAACTTTTTACAAACTGCTGAGGTGGCACTCCACCTCAGCTTGCCCATTCTCTCCCTCTCTCCTGCATGTCTCTCTTTCTCTCTCCAAATTTTCTCTCTCTTTCTCTCTCCAAAAAAAAAGTTTAATACTCTCTCTCCTTCCAAATTATAAGGTTATTATTTTTTTTAAAATTAAAATAAATATTTTTAATTTAAAATTAAAATAATTTATTAAAATCATAAAATAATAAATTTTAAAATTAATAGTACTTTTTGAATAATTTATAATATTCATTATTATATCGACAAAAATTAATAAAAATTATATTAATTATGAGTTTGAAAATCTACAAGGTACAAAAAAGGAGATACCTTGTAGATTTTTAAACTCATAATTAATATAATTTTTATTAATTTTTGTCGATATAATAATAAATATTATAAATTATTCAAAAAGTACTACTAATTTTAAAATTTATTATTTTATAATTTTAATAAATTATTTTAATTTTAAATTAAAAATATTTATTTTAATTTGAAAAAAAATAATAACCTTATAATTTGGAAGGAGAGAGAGTATTAAACCTTTTTTGGAGAGAGAAAGAGAGAGAAAATTTGGAGAGAGAAGAGAGACACGCAGGAGAGAGGGAGAGAATGGGCAAGCTGAGGTGGAGTGCCACCTCAGCAGTTTGTAAAAAGTTTGTGAAATTTGTTGTGCCTCTAGCACCACTCTTATTGTAATAGGGGATTGGGCCTTAAACATGGCTTTTATGCCTAATAATTTTGGTGGTGTTGTAGTTGAAGATGGCTTCTAAGCCCAAAGTTAAGCCCAAACCCTAGATTAATTTGATTTGATTTTGTTTGTTAATTTAAAAAATAATTTTCAAAATTAATGGATGTTTTCCTAAAATCAAGTAGATTAGGATGGCAAAATCAAGTTAGGATAAAAACTTGAAAGACTTTTGGCCTTCAAAATTTTCTTTGAAAGACTTTTAACCTTATTTTCACTATTCAGACTCATCTTTTCTAAATGGCTTTTTATAAAAATGATTTTAAAGATAGTATAAATCTCACCTTTTTCTTATATATATATCTCTCTGCAAAGGCTTCTGAATATACATTTTTAAACAATAGAAGATATTCCTTTATACTTTGAAAACCTATTTTCAAATTATTAAATTTTTTTATATTATATCCTAACCTTTTTTGGAAAGACTTATTAAAAGATATCATTTAAACATAAGAGATTTGATCATTTATACCTTAAAAATCTATTTTCAAAAAACGCTTTAAGATATAGATTATAACATCAATTCCCTATATGTATATCAAAATATGATATTTTCTTGGAATGATCATCTTTAAGATACTCTCTCAAAATAAAAGTTATTTTTATATGAATAGTTAAAAGCTTTGTACAAAACATACATGATTTGAAATGACTCCCCTTTAAAACATGACTTTAAAAATTTCAAAAGTCTTTCCATTAAAAAACGGTTTACGCACTTTTTAAAATAAACACATTCACTTTTGGCATGACACAACATACATTTTTACTTATAAAATGACACAAAAGATATTAGGCACACACCTCTTTTATAAGCAAGTTATTTAAATTTAACCTTAGAAACGCGGTAACCGTAATTTACGAAAGTCAGAGATGTCTTATATCTTCTATCTGCTTAAGCAAACCCTTAAAAATTCTAAATTTTGATTTGCAAACTACTTTTACGTAATCACATTAATCAGGCTTTTTGTAAAGACTTAAAAAACTAGATGAGTTGGTACATCCAAATTTTTTTTAATCAAACAATCAAATTGATTGAAATATATTGAAACAGTAAATTGTTACAAGTGATGAAAAGATTACAATACAAAAAATTAAAAAGGGAATCCTTTCAAACAAATAACAAATAATTAGAAAAATGACTAATCATAGTAACAGCTAGTGGACACCATATATACTCTTAAAAACAGTTATATTCTAAAAGTAATAATAGAATATGCATATCTGACTGATTCTTCAATACGAGCAAAGGAAGAACCGGTCGTCATAATAACGCCACATCTAAATCTGAACAATCTATCATTAACAATCAACGTATCGAAAAAATTCTCACAAACGAAAAAAATAATATCTCAATTGGAGAAAGCAAAGTCTCCCAATATATGATAATAAAATTCTCCCACAAAAGAGAAACAAATCAGTCATATCATGGATAAAACAAGTTCAACAAAAAGAAAAAATACTCCACAATAACATTGTGTTTGTGAGTTTGGGAAGATAAGAAAAGAATGGAATTTAAAAAATTTGAGAGAAAAGAGAGTGAAGGAAAGGAAATTTACTTTCTTCACTTGTGTTTTTGAGTTTTAGAAGGAAATTTTAACTTAAAATAACATATTATTATTTTATCCTTATGAGATTACATTTTAAAAATTATTATAAGGGTAGTTTTGGTATTTTAGTTTGAAGACTAAGTGTTTAGCAAATTTCCTTCCAAATATTTCCAACTTTGGGTGGAAATATTTGGAATGACTTCTCTTTTCTTTTCTTTGCTCTAAAAACTCACAAACAAATGATTTTTATTCTTCTCCCTAAATTTCTTTTCTTCTCATTTCTTTTCTCTCCATTTTGGAACTCACAAATACAGTATAAGGGAGAAATTATTAGAGCACGAGAAGTGAAACCTAAGGGAGGGCCTATTCAAAATTAGGAGAGCCCACCCCAGATTTAAAATAGAGGCTAAGATTTTTGTCTAGAGAGAAAAGAAAAAATAGAGAGAAAAAGTCTACTAATTGGCAACTCAATAATTTTGGTCCACTAAAATTAAATTTTTAAAAACCTTCAACTTTTTAAAAAAAATATTTTTCTTAAACATCACCTAAAAAGTTTACATTTTAAATATTATAAAATAAAAATTAAAACCAAATGATTTTTTTTGTAAAGAATCCTTACGTGAGCAACAACATTATAGAATGCGACTAGAAGACCCTAACTTTTAAGTAATAAAAATTAATTCATATTTGCATAACATTTTAAACAGTAATGCAATTGTAAGGAACAAAAAGATTGTCAAAGTCGCCAAATAATATTTTGATATAGTATGATGGCGTCGTTGTAACAATCCAAGTCAAATTTGTAGGTCGAAACAAATCTCGGGTCAAATCGCAAGTTTGAATTGAAAAAAATCCATCCAAGCAAGACCTCAAACCACTAGCTCAATAATATATTCTTGGGTTTCATCTTAACTCACCACAAGCTAACCCAAAAGGTTATGACTGAATATACTTATTTGTTAGTAACTTAATTCTTTATATATAAATACTTTCTTTCTATATATTTCGATATGGAACTGATGTGTTACAAATTAACTCCCCTACTTAAACATCTGACGTCCCTGTCATAATTGATCACACACACAGCCCATGACCTCTCTAGTTATTCTGTGATAATACTGGCTAGTTTTTGTGCCCCCACCTTCGGACCTCTTTCTATTGTGGAACAATATTACCAGCCTTTATGTTCTTACCTCCGACAACCTGATCAGAAGACTCGACTCGAGTTTTTGAGAGTCAGTTCTGATACCATATGTAATATCCTTAGTTAATTTTCGAGTTAAAACACATCTAGGGTCAAATCCCAAGTTCAAATCAAATCAAATCCATCCAAACAAGGTCTTAAACCACTGACACAATATCTTCTTGGGTCATCTAGCCCACCATATACAAGCTCATCAAAAAGATCATAATTGAAAGTACTTATATGTTAGTAATTTAATTGCTTATATACAGACAAATTCTTCTCATATGTTTCGATATGAGACTGAAGTGCTAGAGCCATAACAATCAATTATTAGTGGACCCCATAATAAAATAATTGTCAAATAGTATAAAATAATAAAATAATGATCAATAAATTGTCACCTTAGTTGTTATCTTTAACTATTGAACTACTCGAACAACAATTATAATAGTAACACAATATCACTCTAATTAACAACCAGTTATTGGGATTTATATAGGTTTGTTCTTTCCCTTTCACATATTCGACACATACTTGATTTGATGACTTGTCAAAACTTATAAGTTAGATCACCCCTTCACGTGTAAGGATCTTTCCTTGGTTGGGGTGAAGTTGATTTGTTGCCATAATTGATTTCTGGTGAGTGAGGATTTGACCCCCGATTGTTATATATCACTACAAGAAAAATGATTATTTCTGAAGAAATTATTTCCAAAAGAATATATTTCGTTGAAATTAACTTAATTTCGACGATATGTATGTATGTATATATATATATATATATATATATATATATATATATATACAGGTTGTCTCTCCAACGCACTAGAAAAGACGCACTAAAAACGCACCGGCCTATACCGACGGATAGGTCCATCACTATAGGCCATGGCGACACTTACATGGGCTATAGCGACGATTATCTATGACGACGGAACTGTCGCTATAGCCCATGTAAGTGTCGTCATGGCCTATAGCGACGAACCTGTATAGCGACGGACAAGTCCGTCGCTATAGGCCAACACGTTTTTAGTGATGTATGATGGCTCCCATATCATATAGAGCTCTACCGGCGAAATGACTACCAATTATGTACGAGATTGCAAAGCTACCCGAATTCTTGAACTTTGGTGGAGAAGGCACATGGGGCACTATCGAAATCGGTTTATCTGCGTTGGAACTTAAGGCTGAATCTTCTCCGGCCTTCTTTTCCTGGTCCCCACTATTCTTCTCCTCTTTAGCATCCACATTTTTTGGCACGTCCAGTTGTAACTTTGGTGCGGGTACTCCATTAGTCTTGGGAACCATGTTGGTGGGCCATGCACTTTGAGGGCGATTGTCAATGGCGTTGATTAGCTGTCCTATTTGGTTATCAAGATTCTGAATCGATACATCCTGTCTATTCATCCGCTCTTCACTCAACGTTATGTACTTGGAAAGAAGTTCCTCTAAGTTTGACTTCTTTTCTTCTTGGCGAGGATCTTGATTTTAAAATTTAGAAGTGTATGATTGGTTTGGAGCAAAGGTTTGGGCTTGATTGTCATCGCTCTATGAATAATTCGGATGATTCCCCCAATCTTAATGATAATTGTTGGGATAGTCGCTGAAGTTGCCACCATACTATACCGACTCGAAACTGATGGCACATTAATGACTCGGATGGTTTCCAGCACAATAATCATAAATAAACACTACACTTTGGATAGGTTGCACCCCTAAAGCGTCAATCTTCTTTGTAAGTGTCTCAATCAGTGCCGCCAATGCAGAAATTACATCGAGTCCATAAATTCCTGCCACGTTTGGCTGAGTTATTCTCGCATAAGGCCATTGATCATTATAGGCAACAATGATTTACCTGCAAA
The DNA here is from genome assembly GCA_034770075.1 of Aralia elata. Lineage (NCBI taxonomy): Eukaryota > Viridiplantae > Streptophyta > Magnoliopsida > Apiales > Araliaceae > Aralia > Aralia elata. The sequence goes on along the minus strand of CM068378.1, from coordinate 73,629,407 downwards.
AAAAATTTAAAACAAAAAGTACGTTTAAACTAATATCAAATTGATTGAAATTAATATTGGAAAAAATTATTAGTAATATTCCCCAGCAACGACACCAAAAACTTGTTGTCCAAAATTGGTATTAGCAATTTTACACGCAAGTATACGTGGTCAACAAGTAATATAGAGTAAGTAGAGTGTCGATCCCACGAGGAATATGCTAATAATATTATCCAATTACTAACTTTATATCAATTCAATCTTATTTAAACAAATGATTAAAGATTATGAACTAATTATTTAAACTAAAATTATTAACACGGATTAATATCAGAGTTAAAAGCTTAAGATTACAATTTCTCCTAATGCCTCGTCTAAATTTCTTTGCTCTCTTTTCAATTAATTAATCATAATAAATCGTTAACCGAGAATTCAAGATTATTTATAAAACCTCTTTTCCAAGGAGTTATATAAAAATATCTATTCCAATTAAATTACTATATTCCTATGTGAAATAATTAAGAATAAATTCATTAAGCACAAATTCTCGTAACAGTTACATGTGGCATATAGGTATATTCTTATCCTATACACAAATTATGATATTCAATCCAAAGGATAAATAAGAACATATATTATCATATTCAGATCTAACTCTAGAATTTATCTTCCAATTTCATCTAGGATATATCACAATAATTGCTAGCTAGACAATCATCAATAGGCACAAAATATGATAAACAATTCACATATGATCAACGATAATCAATAAGAGAATAAATTAATTCATAATAAACATTGAGTTCCATTGTAATCTCAATTAGAAGTTAGTTCATAGCGTAGCAAGGAATCAACATCAAATCAATTAACATCTTAGATTACAAAAATAAAAGGAAGATAAAAGAAAACAAAATCTGTGTCACGCAACCTTGCTCTCCAACTCAGTCTTCAATCCTTGTTCTCCTTCTTGTTCCTTGAAATCTGATTTGAAACCCTAGTTTTGAAGGTGTTAGGTTAGATGTTAGTCTCTAGGTTGTTAAACTCTAATTATGTGCCTCACATCATGTATTTATAGGCTACAAGTTAATTCCCTAGCATAGAAGAAAAAACAATCCAATTGGAAGTCAAAAAACATGAAAAACGCGTCAAAACTTAGTATGGCCGCGTCCCAAGCATTGTTGCGCTTCCTCCTTGCATTGTTGCGCATCATGTGCGGTAGCTGGCTGCCCCCCATGCGCTGCTGCGCATGCCAATTTTCTGATTCGACCTCTGTTGGTAAAATGACCATAACTGTTGATCCGGGAGGAGTTACGGGATGTGCGACCTATCAAATCAAAGCTCTCGACGAGCTCTACAATAAAATCTATGTCCCAAGCCAAGAAAATATGTCAGACTTAGAATTAACAGCCTTACATCTTTTCTTCTTGTATTTACTTGTACATTTTTATCTGAAAGATGTCCGAATTGCGTTTCCTTACTTCTTCTCATCAAATAACTTGATGAATTATCATTGGCTTGTTATGGCTTCCCCTAGACCATTAGTGGCTCATATCAACTCATTTTACTTGTTTGCCTATATTATGCCTACTTCATGTGTGCTAAATTGCCCCACAATTCTGCCTTACACACACGTAGGTCTCTTTTCGCTATATTTTGACACAAATCATCCCATATACTTCCATTTTCATATTTTTCCCTTTTCCTACATAAAAACATAAAAACACATAAAAATATATAAAAATGAACAGAAAATACTCAAGAACACCCAATTTTATCAAGCTAGAAGTACTAAAATTGTGGTATAAAATCCACTCATCAGTACTTTTACGTATCAATACTCTAAATTTAGTGTACCAATTTTTTTTGTCTCTGTTTTATCTATAGTTATACAAAATATCAATATTATAACTTAGTATTGGATGTTTAAACACTATATTTATACTAAATTATTCACAAAATAATCAACTTGTCTATTTAACAATAAATCTTCTATAAAACTTAGGCCTATTACATTCAGATTTTAAGAGAATTTCTAACTATAAGAACTTATTTAAAGATACCCAATCATATTGCGTTTTAGTTATGTAGCGTGTCGCATATCCATACTCGTATCACGTACCGAACGAATTACGTTCCAAGTAACACTAAGACCTTATCAATAAAGAGAGATTTTTTTGTGGAACAAAACCAAATAACAAATAAGACTTGTTTAATATTGTGAAAGTGAGGGAATTAATAAAATTCATTAAATATAGATTTAAAAAATACATCAAAATTACTACAACATTATTTTTTAAAACACCAAATCTCTTTTTTTCAAAGAGGGACACTTTACTTTAGCACCCCTATATTAGCAAAGAATTACAAAAATCAAGAGGGGCTCTTTCCCTAACATGAACCTGATTTGACTCAAAATTTATTCCGGACTCAAAATTATAAGATTATTATTGATTTTTTAAAATTAATATAAGACATTTTAAATTTTAATAATTTAAATTTATTTAATTTTAATTAATACAATAATAAATATTGTAAACTATCTAAAATATGTTAGTACCTGCAAGATTCATTATTTTGTAATTTTTAATAAATCAAATCAATTTTAAGTTTAAAAATATCTCAAATTTATTTTCAAAAAATTAATAATGATTTAACAATTCAAAATGTAGAGAGTATACTTTTATCAATTCAAAATAGGGTACACATAGTTTCACATTTTCTTTTCAAACTAGAATATAATTTAACTATTAAGCCAAGTTGACTTTAAATGAAACCATAAGGCTACTTTAATTTTTGTATTTTTTATTTTTTCCTGAAAAGTTAGTACAATGATCATAGTGTCAACTATCAATAATATCCCCCTCAAATAAATCAAGTCCTAAAATAAGTGCTCAAAAAATTAGAATACATACTAGTATATCTCACTACGTATTATATCAACCACACAAAAACAAGAGGTGCATGGTGAAGCCTACTTTTCTCCCCCAACTTCTAACACCAAATGGCTCATTTTTCTCAACTACCATGGCTTCACCAACAGCACCACTACCATCTTCATTCTCTCTCCTTCGTAGAGGCGGCCAAACCACCACCAACCACCGTGAAGAGCGGTGGTTGCCGCCAGTAACAAGACCGGAAAGAACACGAAGGTGGAACCGCGGCGGCGGTTTGTGTGTGTTTGGGGCACAAACCTCGGAGGGACCGCAAAGGGCCCCACCGGGAGTTGATACAAGAATACACTGGGAGAATGAAGATGAAGGGTGGATTGGAGGAAGTAGTAATAAGTCAAGGTCAGCAGAAGACGAGTTTAAACCAGAAGAGCAGCAGGACTTGTTGGGTGAAAAGTTTTCTGAATTGCTCAATAATTCCACTGATTCTCATTACCAGTGAGTCTTGTTTATTTGACTATGTTATCCTATTTTTCTGAACTCTGGGTGATAATATGCTATTCTTTATTGCCTATTTTATTCATTTATTTATTTATTTTTAATAGGATAAGAAATTCTAAAATTCAAAATTAATTTTAATTTATTGGATTTTGATTACTCTATAGTCAATACTGTAAGGAGAAGTATATATATTGGGAAAATATATCCAATAATATCGATTTGTACCAAAACTTGCAACAATTAGTAATCACATAACCTCGACTGCATGAAAAATGACAGTATATGACCAAATTTATATATTTATATACATATATAACAAGGCAAAATTAAATTTTTTGGTCATTGATATTTGGTATGAGACTATAATTTAACTGCTACTAAAATACTTTTTAAAACCTCATGATTTTATTTTATTAACTAATATTAAAACACATTTTAAACCTTGAATTTAACTAGAACCAAAATACTATTTATGATCCTAAAAAACTTTACAGTAACTTATTATTTTATAACAATTTTATTTTTTTATAGAAGTCTTTTACTAATATTGATTCTCATGAGTCTAAATTAAAACACCTATAGATCATTGTTAATATATTTAACGATGATATATCATATAGTAACAAATTATTCTACTATTATATCATAATTATCCACAAACTAAAATATTGAAACATAAGTAAGCTATATTAAGCTGAACAATTTGAATTAGTATTTATAACATAACCGGCATAAATCTATATATCTATATATCTATATATCTATATACATCTATATCTATATAAATATAATAAGACAAGACTAAGTTTTTTGGTTCTTAGTCTTTGATATGAGACTAAAATTTAACTGCTACTAAAATACTTTTTAAAACCTCCTGATTTTATTTTATTAACTACTACTAAAACACTTTTTAAATCTAGAATTTAACTAGAACCAATACATTATTTATGATCCTGAAAAACTTTAGAGTAACTTACTATTTTATAACAATTTTATTTCTTATAGAAGTCCTAAATTAAACTAAATTATATGCAATTAGTAAGTTAAGTTGTGAAATTATTAACTATTAAAAATAATTAATAGTTAATCTTAGAGAATCAAAATTCTTTTTATGGTCCTACAAACTTTAATATTAATTTATTATTTTTCAATAATTTTATTCTATAGTTCTTTAATTACTTAGTCATACAATAAATTTTAACTTTAAACACATGTTTAGAATTTTACTTTACTCAACTTTAGACTCTAAATAACTAAATATTAAAAATATAGGAAAAATATTATGAATTACATAACAATTAATATAGGACATTTAGTTAATTAATGTTAAAAATAATTATGACTTACATATTGTGATTAAAATTTAGTTAATTTTTAAAAGTAAAAGCCATAATGGTAACTTATTATTCCACAACAACTTTATTCCTAAATAACTATATATTAAAAATATAGAAAAAATATTATGAGAAAATAATAATTGATATTAAAAAGTGTAATATATATTACAAAATATATTAATGATTAAACTTTAATTACTAATTTTATTTCAGTGCTCGGGAGCCAAAACGAACACGCCTATTACCTATTGTATTGGATCCTCGACCAGGCATTCTATCTTTGTTGAATCAGAACCAATACCATTGCTCTAGATAGGAGATCTTTAGCTAATCAATGTTAGAAAAAAATCTCACTTATATATAGTTATTAAAATTTAAGTTACCATTAAAAACAAAAAATTACGATGATAACTTATTAATTTACAACAATTTTATGTCATATAGAATTTCTTAAACACCAAATTTAATTATGCTTTTAGGTTTCACTCATTTTTTAACTCTAAATAACTATGTATAAATTCAAAAGATTGAAAATAAAAAATAAATATTAAATTTAAAAACTATATAAACTGAATATTAAATTTTTAAAAAAACATATTACTAACATTCAATTGCAAGTCTTTTATAATTGTTTGTTTGAGCAAAGTTTATAGTCATTCTATAATAAGTTAGATTAAAATTCAAAAATATATATTTTATAATCATTATATATATAAATTAAATAAAGAATTAAAAATAAATCCATTCTTCGCACAGGGCGCTTAGCTAATTTTATTATCAGTAATCCAAAATTTTAATTAAATATGTAAGTTTTGGTGAATATGTTACATGACCTAAATAGCATCATTATTGTTAACTCTCGGTATTTTATGATTATAACATGTGGATTAAAAGTTGTATCATTACCTTAGTTTTAGAGCTATAAATTGGGCTACCAACGAGTTTGGCTCGATTAAGCCTGACTCAAGCTTGTTAAGTGAGCTAAACTTGAACAAACTCTTTTGTCCATTTAGTTAAACGAGTCGAGTTCAAATAATGTAATAATGTGATGTCCGGTTTACAACCCAACTCGTTTAGGCCCGACCCAAGTGATTGTTTCACATTTAATTAATTATTTTTTCTTATTTTTATAATAAAAATTTAAACGTGCCGGACTTAACTGCATATGCTTGGCTCGTTTAAACCTCGCTCGAACTCAAGCTTGACTAGTTTACTAAATGTGCCGATCGAGTTCGTATACCAAACTTCAGGCTCGTTTAAAGTTCGACTCAACTCAACTCGTTTAACTTTTGAATGAGCTCAACAAGTCAGTCGACTCGACTTGACTCATATATATAGTTCTCCTTATTTTTGTCTTAATTTGGAGAACAATTCTTAACATATATTAATTCTAAACCTGATAGCTGATGCCATTGATCCCTCAGATTCCTAGGAGTATCAGCACAAGCAGACATAGAAGAAATAAAATCCGCATACAGAAGATTATCAAAAGAGTACCATCCAGACACAACTTCACTCCCCCTAAAAGCAGCATCAGAAAAGTTCATGAAACTAAGAGATGTTTATGACACTTTAAGCGACGATGAAAAACGCAGATTTTACGACTGGACGCTAGCTCAGGAAGCTGCCAGCCGTGAAGCCGAGAAAATGAGGATGAAGTTGGAGGATCCGTACATGAAACAACTGCAGAATTATCAATCTGTTCCTGACATGGTTGATAGGCTTGGTGGAAGGAATATGGAGCTGAGTGGCCAAGCTAAGTCAGCTCTCACTTTTGATATTTTGATAATTCTGTTTTCAATTTGTTGTATTGTTTATGTGATCTTTTTTAAGGAGCCTTATTACTAGTTTTGGAACAAGAGAAGAAGTGATTTGTGTAATTATTTAGTGGGTGACACATAAGATTATAGTGGATATAAATACAAAGTTTGTAACTAGTGGTTAAATTAGATTTTTGAAGGATCAATTTGTTTTACTCTCCTATATTTTGATGATCCACGAAATTGTGTTTAAAGGACTTGATATATGTGTTCAAGTATGAATGATAATAGAGTAATAAGGAAGTAGGAATTAACCAAAGGTTCTTGGCCCAATGGTTATCCCATCCCTTGTGTACCAAGAGGCTGAGGTTTCAAACTTTGGCAATGGCAAAGGTGGGTGTGTGTGTTTAAATTATGTCTCAAGCTAGCAAAAAAAAAATTACAGATGCAAGAATATAGTCGCAGGAGTAAGAACAATACAGATGCAGCAGTTTTTTGTTTTTATACATAATTTTCTTTATAGTAGATTTATTTCTAACCCTTGAAGTTGAATTGGTTTGATTTGAATTTTTTTTATTTTATTTGTTTTGTTAATATTGTCATGCATGATTGATCAAAGAGTAGAAGAAAATTCAAAAAAATAAAAATAAAATTGTACAATCAAAGATAATGAGATTATTTGCCTGTCCGTTAATAATCTACCTATAGAGTTAGAGGCAAATCCTGAGCAGGATTGTACATAGTTGCAGTAACTGAGCTGATTAAATGATAGACACTAGAGGCCAGCTAAAGCAATACAATCATATTGACAATTGGTAGGCATTCCTCCTATAGAGACCGGCAGTCAGTTGGCTCAGTATTCAACTCCCTGACCCTTGATGTTTAACTAATTTTTACAATTCATCTGAACCATTGTTTTGTAACTGACTCATTGACAGCTCATTATTCTAACTGCCGTAACTAACTTTTAATTCCCAGGGTAACAACTATAGTTCATTCCATTCTGTCGATCATTCCATTCCATCCAAGCTAAGGAATGGGAATCAAACGCAACGTTATTGTACCAAGTACTGTTAATACATCCACAATTTTCTTTGTCCTACAATTGCTATTGTCTGTTAGTGTAAAAACTGGATTATTGTAATGACTTGCTGCTGGCATAGGAATTATAGGACCATCCGAACTGACTTTATATTTCTTTAATGCTACGTTTGGATTAGAGGATTGAAATTAGTGAATGAATGAAATAGAGAAGAGAATGACATAGAGAAGGGAATGGAATGGAGAAATGAATGATTCATTCCATTCTTGACCGGAATGAGTTATTTCATACCCTTGAGGAATAAAATTCACAAATTTGACAAGAATGAAATAGTTCATTCTATTCCAGCGGAACAACCAAACACAAATTTTTTTTTTCATTCCATAGGAACGAGTCATCCCATTTACACCTTGATTCCTGCAATCCAACGTAGCATAAAAATGAAATGTGGAAGACTGGATGATTATTAAAGGCAGATGGCAGTTATAACTTGTATTATGTCCTCCAATCTTCTGTAGTATATATGGTAAGTTGACCAAAGTACCTTTTACAAGTTTAATGGATTGTCTATAAGCAATTAACAGAAGTTTGTCACTGACGCGAAATCTCTTCTTTAAATGTCATATCAGCCCTATGTTTATCAGCTTTACCTTTCACTGCTAGTTGAGCTTGCGCTAAATCCATCCTCCAAAATTATAACTTTTCGTCTCTTGATTGCACCAGGAATCTAATATAGCATTGTCAGAGGTCTCTTTGTCATAAACTACCTTAAATAGGGAATAATAGGCAGTATTATAATGAAATTGTGCTAAGCTTAAGGATTGATCCAATTACTAGGTGCAGCAGCAGAGCTGCAAATGTTGGAAATATAAACTAAATTTATAATTATAGTAGAAGATTTGAGCATGTCAACACAATTATTTGTGCTTTTTAGTTTGATGGAGCTGACATCAACGATTCTTGCAATTGAAAGGTTCACAAAATTATGAAGATTGAATGTATCTAAAAGTGTCTTGCGACATATGTATAGACTTGGTTCACTATACATGGTTCATGTACATGTATTTAGTCAAATAATGATGAATAGAGGGATTCTAGAAATATTCTAGGAGTTCTATAAATAGTCTTGTAATTGATTCATTTTGTGAAGTGGGATATGTAGTGGAATCAAACTAATTTAGAGTGTTCTCCAAATATGTCCATTTCCTCTAAATATCCTATCCTCAGATATTGCTCAAGACATCTGGTAACCACATTTGTTTGCCCATCTGATGGTGGGTAATGTGTAGAGCTTTTATTCAGCTAGTGCCCTGCAGTCTAAATATCTCCTTGCTAAATTTTCTTAATTTCAAAAACTGGATTCCTATCACTTAAATTGTTTTTCCAAATCCATGTATTTAAAAAAATATATATATATAAATGAACACTTTGATAACAACTAAAAGCAATAATGTAATCAAAGTACTAATGTATTTTAAAATTATATGATATTCTTGCATAAATATTTTTATTTTTAAAGTAATAAATCTGCTTTCAAAGTTCAAGCTGGATTTGAATGAGACCCCTGCAGTTGTCCTATTATGTTTTTGTTTGCTCATTAGAATGTTTATTCTCACTTCTTCAATTATGTCAATTGTCATATTATGTCTTGCTTCTCTTAAGTGTCTGCATTGCTTGATCCGTACAGAATTTCAACTTTTATGAGCATTAAAAATATAGAACTTTGCCTCAAGTAAATGTTATATGTGTTATCGGTGAAGTCTCATCCGACTTTGATTCAAGGGTGATTGATTGTAAAGCTACCCAAAATGTGAGTTAGAGTATTCTTATATTGCATTTTATAAGACACTGTATTATGTACGATATTCTGAAATAGTGAGACTGATTTGCCGCCGACTGTGGAGTAACCCAACTTTTGGGTGAAGCACATAAAATTTTTGTGTCTTAACAGTCTTCATTTAATTGGCTATGCAGTGGTAATAACTTATAGAAGTAGTTTTCTAATACAAGCAGATGCTTTTCTGCATCCTAGCTAGGACACGGGTTTTTTTAAAATAGGTTAATGACCTTCTGCAAAAAACAGCTCCTATGCAATACCTAGATGCATCAGTTTCTATAGCAAAATGTATTGAAAAATCTGTTAAACTTATGTCCGGAGTCTGTGTAACAGCCTTTAGATTTTCAAAACCATGCTGTGCATCTTCATTCTAATTAAAGCCCTCATTCTGTAACAAAAATTGTCAATGATGCAACTACAACAACATATTACTTATATGTGTTACACGGACTCGGATCTGGACACGGTATTTTGAAGAGTCCGACACGAGTACAGCTCAATTTTGCCAATACCCCTATCCTTGTTTGTGTGTCTATTGTCGGATTCGGATAAGTGAAGAGTCGTGTAACATAGCATATTACATCCCAAATTTTTTATAATACTAACAAGACCAAAAAAAAAAAATGAGAACTCCTTGATTGCTTGTGATTCATAGTCATTGGTCATTTAACCATCAATTAAAATCTTAGTTTCATCATGTTCTGACCCTTTTCATTGATTACATACATGGCCGAGTAATCTACAGAATTTTGTAGCAATATAACATTTACTCATCTTGGCATACAAAGTGTGATTTCTAAGTGTAGAAACATATAGACATGCAAAATTAAAAACTTAATTGGACAAATCCAATCCAATTCCTTCCCATATCCACTACATAATTCTAATTCGATCGTTGCTAGATTACATGCACATCAAGATTATCACGAATCTTCGACCCAACGGTTGGACCATACTACAGTCGATGAACATGATCACTATAATCCACCGTCCTATTGACATTTGTCACATCTCCAATGGCATAACAAGGATGTCAGTAACAATCTCAAATTGTATAACAGCCCAAATTCATCAGTTTCACACAATCATAGATAGAAATTTAACAATCGAATACCTTGAGAATGGAAATAACAACTGATAAAGATTGAAATATAACTAAAAGATTAGAAGGAAACACTACAAGTCATATAACCCAGGACAAGAAGCAAAAGCAACTCTAAAAGGAAAATGAGAATAAGATAACAAGCAAATTCATGCCCCTGTAATGAGCTTTGGAAGATCATATACTGGCACCTGAAAGTAATATGCCCTCAAGCCAATTATATTTGATGTAATAAGCATTTGCTTTGTAATCTTATTCAAATATTAATAATAGAATAAAAGGCATATTTTATCCATGTTAATTGGTTGAATTAATAAATGTGATGAACCCATAGTTTTCGAGCAATGCTTTTAGAATCATGATGAGATCATGCTAGTGAGATCTAAATTCAAGAAAGCTCAAAACTAAAATGTTCCTAATCGTTGGATCACTAATATTGGGATTACTGATCCGGATAGATTAGTACATACTATGCTTGATCTTTAGAAGATAATGATTGATCTCATAATCATTTGTGTGAAGACACTAAAGCAAGTATGTAGGTGCTTATTAGAGAATAAGTTCACTGAACGTGACTCGCTTAAAGAACCCTAATGGAGTTTTATTCACCTGTCAATAGGGAAGTTCTTAAGTGATAGTTGTACAAGTGATCCTTGGACTTGAGATCATCATAGTACCTTGTGTATGTTAAGTTATACTTTGTCATATTCCTTAATACCTTAGGGTATGTCATAGGGTATGTACGGGTATAATAAAGTATACACGGAGGTAGGTGAATGATCGACAAAGGATCTACCACTTCTGATAAAGGGAGAGAATGTCCTATGCGATTTGATAAATGACAGCTCAAAAATCCCTGGCCAGGGTTGAATGAAAATTAGAAAGGAGTTTCTAATTTACATTAATCGGAGTTGTGCATTCTTAAATCGAAATGCATATGATTAAATAAAATAAGACTTGTCAGTAAATCCATGTCTTATATTTAATCGGGACATTGTATGGTAGAAGGATTGAATTGTACGGTAACTACTACTGAATAGGTTCTATGTGATTAAACATTGATTTCATATTATTCGGATAGTCATGATACATTATCGTAAGGTGTCCCTCATGATGTAAAATAAATATTATTTATTTATGTTTGAATTAAAGGAGTTTAATTCATTATAAATAATATTAGAATTGTTCTAATTTATTTATTCTACTACCGGCATAATATTGAACCTAAAGGGTCACACCGCAAAAAGAATAATATTATATTAGAAGAAATTGGCTTAATGATAATAAATTAAGTATTTAATTTATTAGTTGAATAAATTGAAATGCTTAATATTTATAATGATATATTTGGAGAAATATTGAATTATAAATTAATAAGAGAAATCTTATTATTATTATTATCATTTAATTCTTAATTAGATTAAGAATTAATTTAAATGAAATGTAAATATCATTTAAATTAAATGCAAAAGGTGGGCTAAGCTAATAACATGTGTTAGTTGCTTAAATGCAAAACATGTGGGTTAGGAGAATAATGTTACTTACATATTATGTAAGTATTATTCTTGGTAGTATACTAATTGAATTAGGGTTTTCCTAATTCATCTAACCTAGCATTTATTGCACTTAGAGAAATGCTAGCCTCCATCTAATGAAAGAGTTCTTGATGAAGGGTTCTTATTATTCTTAAGAGTTAGGAATAAAAGATTTAATTGGATTAGCCATCCAAATTTCTAGGAAATCAAATATTGTTTCTTGTATAATCATTCTTGGTGGATTACCTCTAGAGTGCTACATACACTTTGTAGCTAGTGTTTAATTCAAGGAACAAAGATTGGAGGAGCTTGAAGAAATCAACAAAGGATTGTAGATTGGAAGAGCTTGAAGAAATCAAGAGAGGAGTAGATCTTGTAGCGGTTCAAGAGTTGAATCATCAAAGGTATTATCTCTTGTTAATCTTCATCAATTAATAGTTATGCATAAGGTGATTCATGGATAAGTTGCAAAAATTTTAATTTCCATTTTCCGTTGCGTATTACAATTAGATTGTGATTTTGCAAACTTACAGTGGTATCAAGAGCCATCCTTATGCGTACTATTAATTGTATCAATCATATATATGTTGATATGTGTTTAGAACAATTTTTTGGGTATAATTGTTAGTATGAAATTATGTTTTTTTTTTGGAAAAACATCAAAATCAAAAAAAAAAAAAAAAAAACGGGCACTGTTCACTGCCGGAAACTGTTCACTGCCAGAAACTGTTCACTGCCGGAACTGTTCACTGCCGGAACTGTTCACCGCAGGACACTGTTCACCGGCGTCACTGTTCACCGGGCAGCGTCACTGTTCACCGGGCAGCCCGGGCACTGTTCATTTAAAAAAAAAATAATTTGATTTTCCAATTTTACATTTTCAATGTTAAAAATAAAGATGTTTATTTTGGACTTGAAATTGGTTTAAAATAAAAGAGTTTATTTTAATTAATATTGGATTTCAATTTTGAACAAAGATTCTAAATTTTTATAAAGGAGTTTATATTAATTTGGAATAGATTAAAATAAAGGAGTTTATTTTAATTGGATTTTGGATTTCTACTAGTCAATTGCCCATTAAATGATATCAATATATATTGAATGGTTTATTATTCATGAGATGAATGGTATTTATATATGTTGATATATATAGGGGATGATTAAGGACTATTGACCAATGTGATTGGATTTAATTTGAATGGATGCTTGAATGAATGGTTTTATTCATAATGGGGTCTGCGTACCTCGTCTATCTAAATTTCTAAATGTAATTTCTATCTCTCTCCTATGTACTTCCCCTTGACTGTTGATCAAGGTTTCTATTTTGTTAAAATGAATGTAATAGGATTTAATAGAGTTACTAGAGAAATTAGAACCGAAGAGCAAGAGCGTTGAAGACCCATTTGTATTGAAGCCTGGGTTGAATGTAATAGTTATATTCAAATTTATTCTTGCACCCTAGGTTTGACCTATTGATTTACTCGGTCGCTCGAGTGAATCAAATTAGATTAAGTCCATAATCATCCCACATAGAATATAGTATTCTATGAATGCATGCTTATAATATATATTAAATATATTATTATTCATGTTGATGGATGTTTAATATGACGCGTATTTATATATATACTTGCATGCGCGCTAAACAAGATGAGATCATTAATAACAAAACCCTCATTTCAAAATATTAAGTTGAATACGTTTAAAGGTATTTCAAAAATATCAAACGTAGCCTTCTAGCATGATAAAGCAATAGAGTATTAATTATTTAATATTAGTTTGTTGTGCACACACAAGACTCATATTAAATTTTTAAGATATTGGCTTTATTACATTAAAAATGATTTATAAGGAATTGAACAATACTAGTTTTGTTGTGCACACACAAGGACTATATTTTTCTATTCGCTTATATGGAAATGCTAGGTGAAACTTAACTTGGACTATTTTAGTTCGGATGTGCACACACTTGACTATTATAATCTAAGAGGCAAAATATAAGGAGTTACATAGTTGATGTAATTGACAAGAGTTGTCTACCCTTTGAATAAATATATGGTTTGTTGTGCACACACAAGGCTGTATATTTATGTCAATAGGATCCTTACTCACTAAACAGATTTTTTTTAAAAAAAAAAAAAAAAAAATTTTGTCGAACTATATATGGAGGGTCATATAGTTTGTATAAAATAGTGGGAGACACCCTTTTAATAAAGTCCTATATTAAATTGGTGATTAATAAAATGAATATATGCTAATGTTGTTTAAATAAAAATTCATTTACAGATTTTTACAAATGGCCCATTCACTATCACTGCGGAGCATATTGGATGCTAATAAACTAACCGGACCGAACTACACGGATTGGTTAAGGAATTTGAGAATTGTTCTCACCGCTGAAAAATTATCTTATGTCCTTAATTCGCCTGTTCCTGCAACTGTTGCAGAAACTGCCTCTGAGGAAGAGATTGCTACTTTTAAAAGGTGGCAAGATGATGCTATGGTAGCTCAATGCATCATGCTCGCATCCATGAGTAACGAGTTACAACGTCAACATGAGAAAATGGATGCACCTGCTATATTGCTTCACCTGCAAGAGTTGTATGGTGAACAAAGTAGGTCTGCAAGATATGAGATATCTAAGGAGCTCTTCCGATCTAGAATGACCGATGGCCCTATAGTACAGACACATGTCCTCAAAATGATCAATTTAATTGAACAATTGGGACAACTGGGTTTTGTAATGGATGGAGAGTTGAGCCAAGATTTGATCTTGCAGTCACTCCCGGACTCCTACTCACAATTTGTTGTGAATTTTCACATGAACAAGCTTGATGTCAGCTTGCCTGAATTACTTAACATGTTGAAAACTGCAGAGAGTCACTTTCCATCCAAGAAAGACCAAGTCTTACTGATAGGTGACGCTTCCAAGAAAAGGAAGTGGCCCAAAGGAGCTTCTGCTAAGAAGAAAAATTCTAAGAAGGCAAAAGGAAAAACAGTTGATAAAGGTAATAAGAACAAAACAAATGCGGATAGCAAAGGAGTTTGCTTCCACTGCAATAAGCCTGGACATTGGAAGAGAAACTGCAAGGATTACCTTGCAGAGGCAAAGCAGAAAAAGCTTGTTGCAGCTTCAGCTACGGATACAGGTTTATTCATGATTGAAATAAATCTTTCTGTAAGTCAAAATTCTACTTGGGTATTAGATACCGGTTGTGGTTCTCACATATGCAATTCATTGCAGGGAATAAGCAGAAGTAGAAGGCTAAACAAGGGAGAAGTAACTCTACGAGTGAGAAATGGAGCAAAGGTTGCTGCATTAGCTGTGGGGACTTATTGTTTAGCACTGCCTACGGGAAAATCTATCAATTTAATAAATTGTTATTATGTACCTGTTCTCATCAGAAACATTATATCTATTTCTATGTTGGACAAAGAAGGATTCGATGTTATATTTAAGAACAATGGTTGTTCTATTTATAATAATAATGTTTTGTTTGGAACTGGTAGATTAATTGATGGACTTTACTTACTTGACTTACATGAAAATATTTTTCAAATTGAACAAACTTGTAAAAGAAAAAGAGATGAAGTAAATCATACTTTCATTTGGCACTGTAGACTCGGTCACATCAATGAAACAAGATTAAACAAGTTGCATATTGATGGTCTTTTAGAACCATTCGATTTTGAATCATATCCAACTTGTGAATCATGTCTCATGGGTAAAATGACTAAATCTCCATTTAGTGGACATGGAGAGAGGGTTACAGGGTTGTTAGAGTTGGTACACACAGATGTATGTGGACCTATGACAACAGATGCTAGAGGAGGGTATTCGTATTTCATTACATTCACTGATGATCATTCAAGATTTGGATATGTGTATTTAATGAAATACAAATCCGAATCATTTGAAAAGTTCAAAGAATTCAGAAGTGAAGTAGAGAAACAAACTGGCAAAAGTGTTAAGATTCTTCGATCAGATCGAGGAGGAGAATACTTGAGCAATGGGTTTCTTAATCATCTCAAAGAAAATGGTATTCTCTCTCAATGGACGTCTCCTGGTACGCAATAATTAAATAGTGTATCTGAAAGGAGGAATCGTACCTTGTTAGACATGGTGCGGTCCATGATGAGTTTCACCGACCTTCCAATATCATTCTAGGGTCATGCCCTAGAAACGGCTGCATATCTACTTAACAAGATTCCCTCAAAATCCGTCCCTAAGACTCCATATGAGATGTGGACAGGGAGGAAACCCAGTCTTAAGCATGTTAAGATTTGGGGTTGTAACGCTTATGTAAAGAAGTTACAAAGTGACAAACTTGAGGCTAGATCTGACAAGTGCAAATTTGTGGGGTATCCTAAAGAAAGTTTAGGATATTATTTCTATAATCCTACCGAGCAAAAGGTGTTTGTTGCCAAACACGCTACCTTCTTGGAAAAGGAGTTTATCCTTGAAGGGGCCAGTGGGAGGAAAATAGATCTTGAAGAAGTTCAAGCACCACAAATCACTACAGATCAAGTGGATGAACATGTTCAAGTAGATATAACTTATGTACCACAACCGAGTCGTAAATCTGGAAGAGTGCCGAAAATACCTAAAAGGTATACACTCATCATAGAAGATGATGATGAGGTACGCATCATAACTGATGATGATCCAGTAACATACGATGAGGCTATGAGTAGTAAACACTCTGAGAAATGGCAAATAGCCATGAAATCCGAAATGGACTCCATGTATGAAAACCAAGTATGGACTTTGGTTACTCCACCTGAAGGCATTGTGCCTATAGGGTGTAAATGGGTCTTTAAGAAAAAGACTGGAGTAGATGGCAATGTGGAGACCTATAAGGCCAGACTGGTTGCAAAAGGTTTCAAACAAAGACAAGGAGTTTACTATGATGAAACCTTCTCACCAGTAGCCATGCTCAAGTCCATCCGGATTTTACTTGCGATTGCAGCTTACTATGACTACGAAATCTGGCAAATGGACGTGAAAACGGCCTTCCTCAATGGGAAACTAGATGAGGATGTATATATGATACAGCCAGAGGGTTTTGTTTCAAAGGTTGGAACAAATCAAGTGTGTAAGTTACAAAGATCCATTTATGGATTGAAGCAAGCTTCTCGAAGTTGGAACATCCGTTTTGATGAGACAATCAAAGAGTTTGATTTTATCAAAAATGAGGATGAACCATGTGTGTACAAGAAAGTTAGTGGGAGTGCTGTGACATTCCTGGTATTATATGTTGATGATATATTACTTATAGGGAATGACATACCGATGCTACAATCAGTTAAAATTTGGTTATCTAAACACTTCTCCATGAAGGACTTGGGAGAAGCATCCTACATATTGGGGATAAAGATCTATAGAGATAGATCAAAGAGGATGCTCGGCTTGACCCAAGGTGCATACATTGATTCGATGCTAAAGAGGTTTAGCATGCAAGACTCCAAGAGAGGACTCATACCGATGAGTCATGGAGTAAATCTCTCTAAGAAATTGTCCCCAAAGACACCTGAAGAGAGAGACCGCATGAATCAAATACCTTATGCTTCGGCAATAGGATCCATAATGTATGGAATGATATGTACCAGACCAGATGTTGCTTATGCACTTAGTGTAACAAGTAGATATCAATCTAATCCTGGAGAAGAACACTGGAAAGCTGTGAAAAACATCTTGAAGTACTTGAGAAGAACTAAAGATGTGTTTCTAGTATATGGTGGGTCTGATTTGAAACTAGAGGGCTTTACAGACTCAAGTTTTCAAACTGACCAAGATGACAGTAAATCCATGTCAGGGTATGTATTTACCTTGAACGGTGGAGCAGTGAGTTGGAAGAGTTCCAAACAGCAAACAGTTGCTGACTCAGTGACAGAGGCAGAGTATATAGCTGCAAGTGAAGCTGCAAAGGAAGCTGTTTGGATGAAGAAGTTCATTTCTGAACTCGGGGTAGTTCCTAGCATTATTGGACCCGTTCCGGTTCATTGTGACAACACTGGAGTTGTTGCACAGGCTAAGGAACCCAGGTCTCATCAGAGATCCAAACACGTGTTGCGGCGATTTCATTTAATTAGAGAAATAATTGAAAGAGGAGATGTCACCTTAGAAAGAGTGGACTCCCAGAACAACATTGCAGATCCATTTACTAAAGCATTATCGCAAGATCAATTCAATCGTCATTTCGATAAAATGGGTATTAGATACCAAGGTGATTGGCTTTAGTGCAAGTGGGAGATTGAAAGTAATATGCCCTCAAGCCAATTATATTTGATGTAATAAGCATTTGCTTTGTAATCTTATTCAAATATTAATAATAGAATAAAAGGCATATTTTATCCATGTTAATTGGTTGAATTAATAAATGTGATGAACCCATAGTTTTCGAGCAATGCTTTTAGAATCATGATGAGATCATGCTAGTGAGATCTAAATTCAAGAAAGCTCAAAACTAAAATGTTCCTAATCGTTGGATCACTAATATTGGGATTACTGATCCGGATAGATTAGTACATACTATGCTTGATCTTTAGAAGATAATGATTGATCTCATAATCATTTGTGTGAAGACACTAAAGCAAGTATGTAGGTGCTTATTAGAGAATAAGTTCACTGAACGTGACTCGCTTAAAGAACCCTAATGGAGTTTTATTCACATGTCAATAGGGAAGTTCTTAAGTGATAGTTGTACAAGTGATCCTTGGACTTGAGATCATCATAGTACCTTGTGTATGTTAAGTTATACTTTGTCATATTCCTTAATACCTTAGGGTATGTCATAGGGTATGTACGGGTATAATAAAGTATACACGGAGGTAGGTGAATGATCGACAAAGGATCTACCACTTCTGATAAAGGGAGAGAATGTCCTATGCGATTTGATAAATGACAACTCAAAAATCCCTGGCCAGGGTTGAATGAAAATTAGAAAGGAGTTTCTAATTTACATTAATCGGAGTTGTGCATTCTTAAATCGAAATGCATATGATTAAATAAAATAAGACTTGTCAGTAAATCCATGTCTTATATTTAATCGGGACATTGTATGGTAGAAGGATTGAATTGTACGGTAACTACTACTGAATAGGTTCTATGTGATTAAACATTGATTTCATATTATTCGGATAGTCATGATACATTATCGTAAGGTGTCCCTCATGATGTAAAATAAATATTATTTATTTATGTTTGAATTAAAGGAGTTTAATTCATTATAAATAATATTAGAATTGTTCTAATTTATTTATTCTACTACCGGCATAATATTGAACCTAAAGGGTCACACCGCAAAAAGAATAATATTATATTAGAAGAAATTGGCTTAATGATAATAAATTAAGTATTTAATTTATTAGTTGAATAAATTGAAATGCTTAATATTTATAATGAAATATTTGGAGAAATATTGAATTATAAATTAATAAGAGAAATCTTATTATTATTATTATTATCATTTAATTCTTAATTAGATTAAGAATTAATTTAAATGAAATGTAAATATCATTTAAATTAAATGCAAAAGGTGGGCTAAGCTAATAACATGTGTTAGTTGCTTAAATGCAAAACATGTGGGTTAGGAGAATAATGTTACTTACATATTATGTAAGTATTATTCTTGGTAGTATACTAATTGAATTAGGGTTTTCCTAATTCATCTAACCTAGCATTTATTGCACTTAGAGAAATGCTAGCCTCCATCTAATGAAAGAGTTCTTGATGAAGGGTTCTTATTATTCTTAAGAGTTAGGAATAAAAGATTTAATTGGATTAGCCATCCAAGATTTCTAGGAAATCAAATATTGTTTCTTGTATAATCATTCTTGGTGGATTACCTCTAGAGTGCTACATACACTTTGTAGCTAGTGTTTAATTCAAGGAACAAAGATTGGAGGAGCTTGAAGAAATCAACAAAGGATTGTAGATTGGAAGAGCTTGAAGAAATCAAGAGAGGAGTAGATCTTGTAGCGGTTCAAGAGTTGAATCATCAAAGGTATTATCTCTTGTTAATCTTCATCAATTAATAGTTATGCATAAGGTGATTCATGGATAAGTTGCAAAAATTTTAATTTCCATTTTCCGTTGCGTATTACAATTAGATTGTGATTTTGCAAACTTACAGCACCCTCCTACACGGTTCAATAGCTCCCTCATTTGGAAATTTTGCAGCAACTTCCTCTTGGATTCAGCCCCAAATGGAGTGACTCAGCTCATTTCCTTGTCCACAAGGATGAAATTTTGGAAATTGAACTTTATTGGAGGTTGCATCATCCCATGTAGCATCTTCAGGTAAAGAGTATGACCACTGAATTAGAAGTTGTGGCACAGTACGATTATTCTTCTTAATCATCTGGCGGTCCAAAACCTTAGTAGGATAGACCAGGTTGCCCTTCTCCTCCAATCTTAGGTAATTTAGTAGTCGCTGAATATTTTTGTCCAATCTTCTTCTTCAGGAGGCTTACATGGAGGACTGGATGCATTCTAGAACTGTCAGATAAAGCCAAGTTATATGCAACCTTCCCGATCCGAGCCATTACCTTGTAAGGTCCAAAGTATTTAAGAACTAGTTTGTGGTTCCTTCTTATTGTCGTGGATAGTTGTCTGTGTGATTGTAGTTCAAGGTACACCCATTCACCCACTCTAAACTCGCGTTCACTCCTATCTTTGTCAGCGTAGTGTTTGTACCTATGTTGAGCTTGTGCGATTGCTTCTTGCAACAAATGGTTTAAGGCCTCTCTTTCATGGAAGAATTCTTCTACTGTAGTTGTTACACCAGATATGGCATGGGGTGTGACTAGCGTTCGTGGTTCATTTCCATACAATGACTCATAAGGACTCATTCAGATGGAGCTGTGTTGAGTGGTGTTGTATCATCATTCGGCCAGTGATAACCACTTGCTCCACTGCGGGGTTTTTGACTAGTAATTGCTCTCCAATACCATTCAAAACATCTGTTTAACCTTTCGGTTTGACTATCTGTGTGAGGGTGGTATGAAGTGCTGAACTGAAATTGACACCCATAGTTTTAAATAGTTCTTGCCAAAACAAGCTTAAGAAGTTTGTATCCCTGTCACTAGTGACAGTCTTAGGGAGCCCATGTAACTTGTATATGTTATCTAGCTAGACCTGAGCTAATTGCGCTATTGATATAGGATGGGACAGGGCTACAAAGTGGCCATATGTGGTAAATTTGTCGATGACCTCTAGTCTATTATCCTTTCCATGAGACTTGGGAAGCCCTTAACAAAATCCATCGATACATCTTCCCCATAATTGAGTAGGAATTGGCAAGGGATGTAGCAGGTCAGGTGGGGCAACATTTTATCCTTTAATTTACTCGTTGGCAAATGTCATATTCTTTAATACGTGTCTTTATCCGTTGAAGACAACACATAGGGACAAAGGGAACAAGATAGCCTTTTCAACAGCTAACTGCTCAGCGCATAAGACATGTGTCACTGTCTGTACAGGAAATGAAAAGTTGTACTACAACAACCGTAAACATTCCCTCCCCGCTCTGATGGATAGTGACATCTCATGGTACAACAAACAAATGTTTCAGGTCAAGGAATTAGTAGATACCAAGTGTTCTTAGGAGATTTGAACAATGGTAATAATTCAACGGACATAATTTGAAGCCTTGCTATAAAAGGATTATTCCTATAACATTGGATCAACTATTGAAGAATTGAATTCAAGTGCTCATAAAGAAAAAGCTCCAACGCTCTACTATACGATTTGAGAAACAAATTTTAGCTGCTAAGTCAACTGTTCTGTTTTTGAGCTTACACAGAATACGTAGTAGAACTTCAAACACATATTTTCTTAGTGTTTTTGTATTGATGTTAGTGATTAACATTGTAAACTAGTCTTAGTAACTTGTAGATTTTGTATGGATCTTGTTTTACAGTTCTTAGAAAACTTGGTTATTTGTAACCCCTCATTTCTAAGTGGATCATTTCAACTGTCGGAGTAGAAGAGAGGATTAAGAGACTTTTATATTCTGAATCTCTTAAAATATCATGTGTTCATTTACTTTATGCTTTAATTACGTTTTTGCACTTTTATTTATGTAGTTTCACTCTTAAACTCTTAACCAAGAATTTCTTTAATCTCTAAGGAGTTTTCATAAGAATGATTTTGCTGCATATATAATTTGTTTAATTAATTAACTTCGGTGAAACTTTTAAAAGAATTTTTAAAGAATTTATTCAACTACCCTTATAAATCTCTTTGTACTTTTTGGACCTAACAAATTGTTTAGATCCTTGAGAAAAAGGATCTTTTGGAGTTGTAAGCAATGTTATTAATGAATTTCTAAATAGGTCGATAGTCTTTTATCTTGGAGTTACAAGGGCTTCATGGTCATTTTGTAGTAGCGGGAAGTTGTAACAAAACTGGTAATTAATTGAAGTATTATTTTTTTTCTCAATCTCTTTTTCACTTTGATTCTCTCTCTCTCTCTCTCTCTATATATATATTTCTGTTCATTAGATATATAGTAGCCATATTACAAATTTATGGAAAATAATATTTTTACGATTTTATATGTCGACTTTTTTATTTCGATTTACGTGAATAACTGTAGTTATTAATATTTTAATGATGTGTTTGATATAGTTGAACAACCGTATAATTTTACCCAATCCTATGTATTGATATAAGTTACGGTCGTAATTGGACAAAAAATTTTCGCAACACATCTCTAAATTTATTTGAAATGAATGATTGGTTAGACAATTGTGCCAATATCAACAACATATAATTACTATCAGGTGAAGTGGGTGTTGTAGAACCGGTTACTACGTCCTAATTCTTTATTTTCATGTGAACAATGATTAGGGTATTGTCTCTGGACAATAAATAAGATCATAGAGGCCCGCTGCAGAGATATTATTACACACCCTTACATGGATAATCCTTTATGTTAACGTCAAAATTTCGTCGTGCGTCCAATCACCAAAATACGCGCCAAATTCTGCACAAGAACGAAACCACACTCAAGAGCTTGGCGGTTTGGGCCGTGTTTGTTGATTTAGCAATCAATAAATACGTGCAAGTGTACACGATCAACAAGTAATAAATTGATAAGAGAGTGTCGAACCCACAGAGAATTATTTAATAATAATTACCAAATACTAACTCATAATCAAATTAATTTTATTTAAACAATTCGATAAAAGATTTTAAAATTTGAAAATAAAGTACTAAACTAACTAATTACTAACTACCAAGAACTGAATTCAGATAAAAAGGCTTAAGATTACAATTTCCCTTAATGTTTCACTTGAATTAATACACTTCCTATTAAATTATATTAATTATTCCGGATTGTTAATCAAGAACTCATCAATATTTATAATCATCTCTCGATGTATCATAAACGAATCAACTTAAATCCACAAAAGATAGAATTAAGATGAACACCCTAGTTAACTAATTCACTACATCTCTATGTGAATTACAATTAAAAAGGATTTAAAGCACAGGTTCTCTTTCAGATTACATGCGGCGTATAGGTATATCTCTATCCTAGACACAAATCATGAATTCCAACGATCACATGCAGAAAACACAATCACATGCTATTATGATTAGGTCTAAATCTATAATCCATCTCTCGAGTTCATATAGATTACCACGGTAATTGTTGATCAAACAATTAAACAATTAATCACAAATCATAATAGTCAATCCGATAATAATCAATAATAATTAACAAGGAAGCATATCAATAAAAGTTACGCAATGAGTTCCATTGTAATCTTAAAAAGATATTAGTGCATGATTGAATTAAAATCCATAATCCACAATTGATAAAGCATTCAAGAATATAAAATAAGAGATAGAGAAGAGAATAGAATTTATAGACGCAACCATTGAGTCTCTTCTTTAGCTTCTTAATTGAATCCTTTGCACTTTTGCAATTGCTTCAAGCCTTCCTCTCTTTCTCCCAAACTAGGGTTAGCAAAAAGTAACAAGATCTCCCCTATTCTATGCTTCATATCATGTATTTATAGGTTCTAATTAAAGTCTTAAACCAATTAGAAGTTACAATCCTTGTTCCATTCAATGCAGGTCAAAATAAGCTTTTTAAAAACCCGACCCAGCGCGGCCGCACCCATATTTGGCCTAGGAAGCAGCGCGGCCGCGCCCAAGTGCCAGATATCATGTTTTTCACTCTGCAGACCAGCGCGACCGCGCCCAAAATACACTAGGAACCGGCGCGGCCGCGCCCGACCAAATTCTGCTCGAACATCTGTTGGTAAAATGGTGATAACGTTTGATCCAGGAGGAGTTACGGGGCCTGCCACCTATCAAATCGAAGCTCTCGATGAGATCTACAACTTTTATTCTTTGAGAATTGAGAGATTCAGAGTGGATCAAAGTCTAAATTAAGCTTGAAGTGAGTGCAATGCAAATGGCAATTCCAAACTTTGAGGTTCAACGTCCGTTGGGAAAACGATCATTACTTTATCATCCGAACTCCGATTGTGACGATTCAAAATGTTCCGGAAAGCTAAGGAGTAGCTCTACAATACAATCTAAGTTCCAAACCAAGAACATACATCCATTTTAATGTTAAAAGCTGTGTAATCTTCCCTTCTCGCATTTGCTCGTATGTTGTACTCCAAAAGATGTTCGAATTGCGTTTCCTTGTTTCTTCCTACAAAATAACATAAGAACACTATAAATACCTAATCCTAACTTAAAATACTTAAGAACTCACAAATTATCAAGCTAAACGTACTTAATTCATAGGTGTAAAACCCACTCATCAAATACCCCCAAACTTAAATCTTTGCTTGTCCTCAAGCAAACACTAAGAACAATAACTATAACAACTAATTCTAAATAACAACTCACACGACTCGAGCAATGAATCAATACAAATTTTCATAATAGCCTCAAAGATTTCTTCTAATGTTAACTCAAGAAAAAAAAAATTCTGAAAACATGCAAAGCCTAAAATTTCAACCTAATTATCAGTTCCACAACTACTCATGATCCTTTAAGTGCGTGTGTGTGCATCCAAATATTCAACTAGCCATAACTCACACTAGATCGTATAATCAAATACTTATAAAAGATTTTCAAATCAACTCTAAAAACCTGCTTTCACATCAATCTCCGCTAATAAAGGCAAAATATAAAATTTAGAGGATCAAAAAGATATTTCATACATTTAAGCACACTTGAACCCTTCCCAAGTATTTCAAAACACAAATTTTCTTTTATTTTTTCTTTCCTTTTTAGTGAGTGCGTTTTACGCTCCATCTCACTTCCCATTGAACGAGTGCGTTATATGCTCCATCTCGTTTTCTCTCGCACGAGTGCGTTTTACGCTCCTTCTCGTGCATGTGTTTATGGGTGAGTGGATTTTACGCTCCATCTCAACCCACCCCATGATTCATCATTCTAACTCAGGAAGGTTTCACAATTTTTAAAATTTTTAATAACCCAAGATTTCCCCCAAACTTATGTTAATGCCTAAATTTCTCTTTGAATGAAGTTCAAATAAGATTTTAAAGTTTCAATGATATCTTTCACAAGTATTCAACCAATTTTTTTTTCCTTAAGACACAACTAGCTAAACAGATAGATATGTGCTTTGAAGTTCAAAAAGATCACAAATAGTGTAAACCCAACGTAAAAGGCAAAATATAAACTAAGCATGTTTCTCAACTTCACAAGAGTTAAAAAAAATTAATCCATTTTTTTATCATTGGCCATAATCAAATTCAAATCAAACCATTGCTCACCTATCCTAAAAACATACTAACTAACATGCAACCTTAATAAACTAAAATAAATAACACAAAACAAGACCACCCCCAAACTTAAACCAGACATTGTCCTCAATGGCTAAGATAAGAAAAAGTAAAGCAAAGGACTTCCCTAAAAATATAGCAATCTTCCTCCTTGTCTGATAAGTCTGAAGAATAGGCTAGGCACATTGGAATGAATACGGTATTGCACTTGAATTGGACTCGAATAACCTGTAAACATGTTAAAAGAAAATTTATTAACTACGATGAAACTTAATAAAATAAATAAAAAAAATAAAAATTAAACTTGGGTTGCCTCCCAAGAAGCGCTTGTTTTATAGTCGTCAGCCCGACTTCGTCCTGTTCTACTATCTAATTCCCCTTCGAAAATCGAGGAACCCTCCATCCATTAATAACCATGTAACTTTTGAAGGTTTTGCTGCAGTAGGGGCCATTGTTTCAAAGTCACCTAGTTTGCTTTTTGTAGATTGGTTCCTAATTATGACTGTCAAATAGCTAGGTGCTTCCTCCGTTGTGTTCGTGATTAGATTGGGGCATTGAATCTTGACAAACACCACGGGCTCTTCTTCTATCTTCTCTCTCTCATCCCACCATGGTTGAAATGTAGTCTTAGTTCTCATATCATAAAGAGCTTTACCAAGGACATGACTACCAAGTGGACACGGTTTTGCAAAACTACCCGGATCTTTGAGCTTTGGTGGAAAAGGTACATGGGGCACTAACAAAATCGGTACATCAACGTCAAAACTCACGGCTAGACCTTTTTCGGCTGTATTTTCTTGATCCCCACTATTCTCCTCCATATCAGAATTATCATCAATTAGCACGTCTGGTTGAAGTTTTGGCGCGGGCAATCCATCAGTCTCGAGAACCACGTCACTGGGCCATGCACAATGATAACTATTCTTGAAGGCATTGATAAATTGTCCCATCTGGTTCTCAAGATTTCGAATCGACACTGTTTGGCTTTTTATATTTAAATCCACTAAGTTCAACAGCTGATCTTGATCACTCATTCTTTTGTCCGTAGCTGTAATAAACTTCGCTAAGGCCTCCTCCAAACTCAGTTTCCTTTCTTCTTCATGTAGATAGGCTGAATCCTGAAATTCTGGAGTGTATGATTGGCTTGGAGCAAAGATTTGGACTTGATTATTATGGCTCCATGAAAAATCTGGATGATACCCCCAATCTTAATGATAGTTGTTGGGATAGGCATAACTATTGGGGTAATCACCGAAATTACCACCATACTGCATCGACTGAAAATTGATGACGCATTGATGACTCGGATGATTTCCAGCACAATAATCACAAATTACCGCCACACTTTGAATACGTTGGGATGCAAGAACATCGAACCTCTTCGAAAGTGTTTCAATTTGTGCTGACAATGCAGAAAGTGCATTGAGTCCATCAACCCTTGTATCCCTTGGTTGAGTCATTCTCGTATATGGCCATTGATAAGCAAAATCATCCATGGTACCTGAAAAAAGAGAAATATAGGAAGAGAATTAAAATAAAAACAAAATGATTAAATTAAAACTAATTTGATTAAAGTTAATGATGGTAAGAATTATTAAACTAATTCCCCGGCAACGGCGCCAAAAACTTGTTTGTCGATTTAGCAATCAATAAATACGTGCAAGTGTACACGATCAACAAGTAATAAATTGATAAGAGAGTGTTGAACCCACAGAGAATTATTTAATAATAATTACCAAATACTAACTCATAATCAAATTAATTTTATTTAAACAATTCGATAAAAGATTTTAAAATTTGAAAATAAAGTACTAAACTAACTAATTACTAACTACCAAGAACTGAATTCAGATAAAAAGGCTTAAGATTACAATTTCCCTTAATGTTTCACTTGAATTAATACACTTTCTATTAAATTATATTAATTATTCTGGATTGTTAATCAAGAACTCATCAATATTTATAATCATCTCTCGATGTATCATAAACGAATCAACTTAAATCCACAAAAGATAGAATTAAGATGAACACCCTAGTTAACTAATTCACTATATCTCTATGTGAATTACAATTAAAAAGGATTTAAAGCACAGGTTCTCTTTCAGATTACATGCGGCGTATAGGTATATCTCTACCCTAGACACAAATCATGAATTCCAACGACATGTAGAAAACACAATCACATGCTATTATGATTAGGTCTAAATCTATAATCCATCTCTCGAGTTCATATAGATTACCACGGTAATTGTTGATCAAACAATTAAGCAATTAATCACAAATCATAATAGTCAATTCGATAATAATCAACAATAATTAACAAGGAAGCATATCAATAAAAGTTACGCAATGATTTCCATTGTAATCTTAAAAAGATATTAGTGCATGATTGAATTAAAATCCATAATCCACAATTGATAAGGCATTCAAGAATACAAAATAATAGATAGAGAAGAGAATAGAATTTGTAGACGCAATCATTGAGTCTCTTCTTCAGCTCCTTAATTGAATCCTTTGCACTTTTGCAATTGCTTCAAGCCTTCCTCTCTTTCTCCCAAACTCGGGTTAGCAAAAAGTAGCAAGATCTCCCCTATTCTATGCTTCATATCATGTATTTATAGGTTCTAGTTAAAGTCTTAAACCAATTAGAAGTTACAATCCTTGTTCCATTCAATGCATGTCAAAAATAAGCTTTTTAAAAACCCGACCCAGCGCGACCGCGCCCATATTTGGCCTAGGAAGCAGCGCGGCCGCGCCCAAGTGCCAGAAATCATGTTTTTCACTCTGCAGACCAGCGCGGCTGCGCCCAAAATACACTAGGAACCGGCGCGGCCGCGCCCGACCAAATTCTGCTCGGACATCTGTTGGTAAAATAGTCATAACGTTTGATCCGGGAGGAGTTACGGGGCCTGCCACCTATCAAATCGAAGCTCCCGACGAGATCTACAACTTTGATTCTTTGAGAATTGAGAGATTCAGAGTTGATCAAAGTCGAAATTGCGCTTGAAGTGAGTGCAATGCAAATGGCAATTCCAAACTTTGAGGTTCAACGTCCGTTGGTAAAACGATTATTAATTTCTCATCCGAACTCCGATTGTGACGATTCAAAATGTTCCGGAAAGCTAAGGAGTAGCTCTACAATACAATCTAAGTTCCAAACCAATAACATACATCCATTTTAATGTTAAAAGCTCTATAATCTTCCCTTCTCGCATTTGCTCGTATGTTGTACTCCAAAAGATGTTCGAATTGCGTTTCCTTGTTTCTTCCTACAAAATAACATAAGAACACTATAAATACCTAATCCTAACTTAAAATACTTAAGAACCCACAAATTATCAAGCCAAACGTACTTAATTCATAGGTGTAAAACCCACTCAGCAGGTCGCCGGGGGATAACTCCGGTATGAGAATAAGTACAGGTTGTTCAAGGTATTAATAATGGAGGTTTAGCACTTTAGTGAGCAAAGAGTCATTACCTGTAAATTTAGGGTTTAGCCTTGTATTTATAGATGATCACACCGCTTTTATCGCCCTATTTCCCTATTGTAATTGAATTCCTAATCATGGCAATTACCTATGATTGGATAGAGCACAATCTCCTTAAAGAAAGAAAGTCGGATATAATCCTGACTCTTTCCTTAGGAACTAGAATTTAAATATAACTAGAAATCTTAGATTCCTTAAAGACTTCATACTGCCCAAAATAGATTCCTATGTGGGGTCATGGCCTCCACGTGGACAAAACCCCCTGACCCTTCGGGCCCAAATATTCATATCCCAACATTGCCCCCAGTCTTTTATTACAACAAAATATTTAATGAAAGAACTCAATCATTAAAAGCCCAATAAATTAATACTAAAAACTCAAGGCCCAAATCTTCGGTAAACCAGCCAACACATACCACCGGGCCCTACTACTATCACACAACCCATTTATTACGTCATTTTTGGGAAACCGCGCGGAACCTAAAAGTCAAATAAATCAAAAACACCCTTTTCCCCCAAAATCAACCGCCATAACCCTAAATCTCATCCCAAACTGTGCATCCCCTCTCTTCATCTTCAACCTCTCTGCGACTGTTGCTTTCTTCGGCGCAAAATACCCACCGATCAACAATGACCAACTCCACCAACCCTGCTCACAACTCTCCCGTTTCAACTACAGCAGATCCTAACCCCATTCCCACACAAACCCCGATCATAATCCCTCCTGAAATCTCCCCCACCCCCATAACTATCAACCCTTCATCCTCCCCAACCACCGTCAACCTTCCCCATAGTACCTCTTCCTCAGCCACCCTGTCACCAATCAGAACTAAGGCTGCGAGGAACATATTAAAAATGTAACAAGAATATTCATCGGAAAAGACATACACTCATATTAACACTAAATCCTTCATTACCGAACAAAATCTCACCGACATCCGCTAACAATACCTCATTCCCTTCACAGATGAACTCAGGGCACCGAATCTAGGCGAAAGGATGTACCAACGACCCGACGACTGGACCGCCGTTTCTTTATACGCCTTGAAATACGGGATCCGATTCCCCCTACACACATTCATCCTTGCTTTCCTTAGTTTTGTCGGGGTCGGATTCGCCCAATTGGTCCCAAACTCCGTCATCCATCTGATTTGCTTCATCGCATTCTGCTAAGAATGCAACGTGGACCCCTTCATCGACTTCTTCGTTTCCCTGTTTGCACTGGGCCAATCCAGAGAGGCATGATTTTGGCAAATCAATAAGCAGCCGAACAAAGCAGCCCAAAAATGATCCTTAATAAAGACCCCCACTAGCAACAAAGGCTGGCATTCTTACTGGTTCTTTGTCAAAGGACCCAAAATCCCCAAAATCCCCAATTGGGCCGAAGCCTCCAGAGCCAATGTCGTGCTAAACAAGCTCTCCCGAAGCCGAGCTGAAGAGTTAATCTAACTCATAGCCAAAATACCCGAAGAAGAATGGAGCATGGACCTCTTGACTGATCAAACATGGCTATACAACCATAAGTATAAGTCAAATCCAATCATTATCTCAATATTTCAAATTGTTAGAATCTCTTCCTAACCCTTCACTACTAGCAGTTTCTCTTATCAAGCCAAAAGGAATTGAAGACATTGGCCAAACATCCTCCTCGACAACCAACCCCGAAGGCATACCCGAACCAACCCAAGAAGTGGCCCCTCTGATAAGTAGGTTTCATACCTACAAATCAGATACTTTTTAATGTGGGTTATTATTTATTTCCTTGGTGTATAGTTACTTTTCATGCATTTTGTATGTTTTTGTAGGTTGCATGTGTTGGGAATGGATTTGGTGAGTCTTGAGCAAAATAACAGAAAAAGAAGAAAAAAGTGCAGGAAGTCAAGCAGCGCGGCCGCGCCCAAAATGAACTAGGGAGCAGCGCGGCCGCGTCGGTCTCCAAAGTTTGAAAAAAAATGTCTGCCAGTGCAGCGCGACCGCGCCCAATTCAGGCTTATTTCCAGCGCGGCCGCGCCAGTTCGGGAGTTGACCAAGCTTTGACTTTTCACTTAAATGAAGTAATTTGATATGTAATTGATTTCTAGACTTCAAAATCTTTTAAGATTGATATCAGATGTTATAAATAGTCATTTTAAATCAGTTTTAAGGTTGTTGAATTTATTATTAGAAAACCCTAGTTTTGGGAGCAATTATGAAGGCTTGAAGTAAATTGCTAGCAGGAGGAAATCAAAGAAAGAGCTAGAGAGAGATTCAAGGATTGCTTCATCAGCTTTTGTTCTTTTCTCTATCTTTTACTTTTGAATTTTGAATGCTATTAAATTTGTGGATGATGGATTCTAGTTTAATTATGAACTAAGTTTCTTTTTAAGACTATAACGGATCTTATTGCGTAGCTTTATTTGACATGCGTTTTGGATAATTATCGTTAATTATTATTGGATTGTCTATTATGGTTGGCTAATAATTACCGGGATAATCTATATGAATTCGAGAGATGAAGTTTAGATTTAGATCTAACTGTAATAGCATGTGATTGTGTTTTCTGCATGTTGATGGAATTCATGATTTGTGTTTAGGATAAAGATATACCTACTCACCACATGTAATCTAATAGGGAACATGGACTTTAAATCCTTTTTAATTGTAATTTACATAGAGATATAGTGAATTACTTAACTAGGGTGTTCATCGCGAGTCTATCATATGTGGATTTTAGTTGATTTGTTTATGATACATTGAGAGATGGTCATAAATATTGATGAGTTCTTGATTAACAATCCAAGATAATTAATATAATTTGATGGGAAGTGTGTTGAGCAAAGTGAAGCAATAAGTGAAGTTGTAGTCTTAAGTCTTTAAAATCTGTTTTCAAACTTGTGGTAGTTAGCTTTATTAGAATTAATTAATTTCATAAATTCACAAATCTTTAATCAATTGTTTAATAAAATTGGGCTAATATAGAATTGATATTTTCCATTATAAATTTCAGTTTTCTCCGTGGGAACGATACTTTACTTTCACTTTATTAGTTGTGGACTGCGTATACTTGTGTATTTGTGCTAGTATAGAATTAGGCAAACAAGTTTTTGACGCTGTTACCGGGGAACAATTTGTGTTTATAATTTTCAAGTATCAATTTTATTAATTTAATTTTAGTTAAACTTTGTTTTTATTTTTCTTGTTACTTCCTGTTTTAGGTGATCTCGGTTCGTTTATGCAAACACAATCAAAACAACCAGAATTTGTGTAGTGCGAGGACAATCTTGAGAACAAGTTACGTTAGTTGAGAAAGTTTTGCAAAGAAACAATCGAGAAAGAGAAAATGGCTAACGAAGAGCAGAAATCACTGAGGGAATATTGCATGCCTAAAATAGATGAGATCAAATCAAGCATCACTAGGCCAACAATCACTGCACACACTTTTCAGATTAAACCGGGTACAATTCAGATGATCCAGAACTCGATATAGTTAGGGGGATTGTCCAATGATGATCCGAATGAACATTTGGTGAGCTTTCTTGAGATTTGTGATACATTCAAGTACAATAATGTTTCGGATGATGCGGTTTGATTACGTCTATTTCCATTCACTTTGAGGGATAAAGCAAAGAGTTGGCTGCATTCACTCCCGCTAGGATCCATTACGACCTGGGATGACTTGGCCCAGAAATTTTAAGCGAAATTCTTTCCGCCGACTAAAACTGCTAAGATGCGGAACGATATTTCTACCTTTGAGCAACAACATGGAGAGTCACTATATGAGGTTTGGGAGATGTTCAAAGACTTATTAAGAAGATTCCCGTATCATGGGTTACCCAAGTGGCTACAGGTTCAAACATTCTACAATGGGTTAAGTAGTAATACTCGAACAAGCATAGATGCAGCTGCGGGAGGAACACTTATGGCTAAAAGTTTTGATGAGGCTTTTGAATTATTGGAGACAATGGCAGCGAATAACTATCAATGGCCAACTGCGAGGATGAATCATCACAAGGTAGCCGGGGTATTAGAAGTAGATGCAGTCACAGCATTAGCAGCTCAGATGACAGCTATGTCTAAGAAGATCGATGCTATAGTAGAGTCAAAAACTCAGCAAGTAGCTTTTGTTTGTGAGCTATGCGCGGGTGCACATCCTACAGATTATTGTGCTATTAATCCTGACTCAGTGCAGTTTGTGGGTAGCCAACGTCCTCCAAATCCATACCAAAACACTTACAATCCGGGGGCAAGGAACCATCCTAATTTGTGATGACCCGGATTTTCAGAAAAATATTAAAATAAGAATTTATTAAATAAAATTATTATTTGGTGATATATGATGTAATATTATATTGCATAAGTGAATACGTGCAATATGTGATTTTTGTGAATAATAAATATATTATTATTATATATTTATTATTTCATGTAAATAAATTGTAGAATCAATTTATTAAGAATAAATGAGATGAGTATAGTTTATGATGAAGGAAATTATTTAAAATAATTTATAATATTAAATTATTTTAATATAGTAAATTGGTGGTATTAAATATATTTAATAACCTCCATTTTATTGGGTAAAATGTATGCATGTTATGTAATATAGTGAATATATTATTATATTTGCTATAGTTAAATAAATTGTGAAAAAAAAAATTATAGAAAGAAAAGAAAATAATTGAATATATTATTATATATTGTTTTGATTTGAAATAAATTGTGGGAATCAATTTATTTAAAGAGACGGATAGCTTTAAAGATACAAAACTTTTATATTTGTTAATGAGCAAATTAAAGTAATTTACAATATTAAATTATTTTAATAGGAGTATGATGTAAATAAATTGTTACAAGTAATTTATAGGTGGAGATTAAATTTAAATTATATTATGAAATAATATAATTTGATTATAAAGTCTTGTAATGAATTCGTTATGAATTAAATTTCATGAGCAAATTAATTAATTCACTTAATTAAATTGGTGAATTAAGGTAATATTTAAATTATGGTTAAATATATTAAAGTAATATATTTAATGAATAGAACTAAATTGTTGAAGACAATTTATGAGAAGAAGCTGCTTAAAGTTAATTATACAAAAATTTGTTGTGTATATTAAATAAGTAAAATAATTAATGGAATATTAATTATTTTAATTAGTCCGTTACGTTAAATATGGTGGATTGAAATAATTTAATATATTAAATTATTTTAATAAATTAAAGTTATTGCATTAAATAAATTATTTCTATTTAATGTATAACTTCTATTTTTATGAAAAAGATTTTAGTGTAATAATTAATTACGCGATAAGTACAGAAGGGTGTGTAATAAGTGAATTAAAATAGTTTAAGATATTAAATTATTTTAATAAAGTGGAAATTATTGCATGTATTTGTTTATAATGGTGTATAAATAAAAAGCATATATTCAAGGTATACAATATATTTGTATGCGTTAGGTAAAATGTATTAAAATAATTTGCGGTAATAAATTATTTTAATATATTAAATTAATGCATTAAATAAATTTTTTTTATTTAATGTATAGCTTCCATTCTTATGGAAAATATTTATGGATATTTTGTCATGATATTTAAAATATACTTTTAATATACATAATACTTGGTGCGATAAGTACGGAGGATATTAAATTATATATTTCTAATATAATTAAATTGTTGAAAACAATTTATGGAAGGAATGAGATGATTAAATTTAATTATACAAAATTAGTTGTATATATTAAATAAATAAATTAAAATAGTTAATGGAATATTAATTATTTTAATTGGTTGGATACATTAAATGAGTTATTTTATTTAATGTATTCATTTCATTTTTATTGAAAGGATTGAATAATTTTAATACATTAATTGATATATGTATTAAAAGTATAATATGTGTTATATAATAATAAGTATTATACAACATGTATGGAAATATGTATATATGTAATAGGTATTAAATATAGTTAAAAGTTAGATATGAACCTGAGATCAGGAGGGAGTATACCAAGCCGAGTCATGTTAGCAGGAGGTGTATGATTATTAAATATTACCAGGACACTAAGCATAAGCATAAGCATAAGCATAAGCAGGAGCTCTAACTCCCCTGTTTCTTTTCTATACTCCCTACCTTTCCATCCGTATCAAAGGAGGAGAGAAAACAAAAATACTAAGCAATAATTCTCAGCTCCTATCCGTTCTAAAACAGTCTCGGCACCACCATCCATCCCAAAACCAATTCCAAGCTTCTTTAATTTTTGTTGAAATCACCCAAATTGCACTCCCATGCTCAAGACTTCTTTGTTTCGGCTGGAACAAAGAAAGATAGCAAATGATTGAATCTGTAAATTAATTTGGGAGAAATTGGAAGCAGCAACAATAAGAAAGATTTCAGATTTGGATAGCAGAGCTTGACATCATTAAGCTAAGGTAAGTTATAAGTTCTTAATTGTCTTATTAGGAACTTAAATAATTGGTGTTGTGATTATTATTGTTGCTGGGTTTGGTTGAGAATTAGTATAAAGGAGGTAATAATGTTGGTTGTGTGGTGCAATAAGACTAGAAAAAAAATGGGTTAGACTCCACTTAAACGCCTATAAAGTCTGTCTTTGAAAACAATGCACAGAGCGTGTTTGTTGTAATGCCTCTTAGAAGCTGTTAAGTGTAAAATGGAGAATTACTCCATGTTATGAGCAAGATAATGTTTATACATGTGTTATAAGATAAATCAATTGACTTTGATGAATGAAGTTGTGTTTACAAATGAATTTATGAGAAGTAAACAAATGGAGTTTAGTTATAAAAAAAAACTGTTACAAGTGGGCTGATGGCTAAGCTTGATAGCAGCAACAATGAGCAGTAGCAGGCAGCAACGGCGGCAACGCCCGCTCGCGCGCACGGGCTACTAGCCGCGCTGCACTGTTAGCTTGCTTTGACATGTAAAAAAATCAAAGTTCATAAAAAATGCATATAGTAAGCTATGTAACAACTTTAATTACATTACATAGGTATTACATGAGATATTAATGCATCAAAAAAATAAGAACGGATATAAGTAATACACGTAATATTAATAATAAGAATTAGCAACAGCGTAATGAAAGTAATTTGGAAACGGATTAAAGATTAGTTAACTAATCTAAAGCAAAATGAAATCCTAAGAACTTAGGATTACGAAAGTGCAAAAATTGATATGTGAGATTTCGGCTATAACGCGTTGTGCAAGTTAAAGATTTATAAACCAATCTAGTTATACATTAAGTCTTAAAGGAGATTATGAAACATGTTATAACCCAATATGTTATATATATATTATACAAAGATGATTGAAGATCGATCAAAATAAACCAACGAATGTGGCCTATGTAGTTATACAATTTACATGCATAAGTACATGTTATGCGACATGATTTGCTACCTAATATAGGTACATATGTGAACACAATTGTGTAGGACTTGTGAAGAGAAGTTAAGCTAAAAGCTATAAGTGTAATCAACTCTCAAGGCAAGTCTTTCAGTTCCTATGTGTTGTTTCAATTTGTTGTTGAATATATAATGTGATCTTCTTGAATATGATGAATTACATGTTATGCTTTATGAAATGTGAAAGTCAAACTATGACTAAATTGATTGAGTTATGGGACTCAGTCTATATGTGATAAGTGATATCTTAGATATATCAAGCATATGAAATTGCATGGCTTAAAGCATAGTAGCATGATTATGATGTATCAACTGAGCATGAAATTATGTGCTACATGAAGCATGAAAACTGCTAGATTTGCTGAGCTGTCGAGCTCAGACTTGCAAAACCTAAATTTTGCAGGATATAAATGCAGGATGATATTATCTGCTATCTCGACGATAAAGATTAGAAGTCGTGCAAAGCAACTTTGTTTCTTTAATTAGAACTTGTATTGAATCGCGACAATGATTCTTGATATATGTAACTGACTGGTACGTAAAGTTTGAATTATTCAATATATAAAGAATATTTGTTTCGAATATATTGGAATTATAAAGAAAATCAATATAGTGATAATACTAGATAAGAAAGAATTTGAATGTAGAATTGAGTTGTATATACTCATATCTACTTCAATGTATAATTGTAAAGGTTGCGATTTCAGGGAATCGAAAGAAAAATATAAAAAGTTTTTAATTATCCGTATTTTCAGCTATTATTTCATCTTAATATGATGTAAAGCTGAATTAAGATAGTATTTAACGCACAAGGTCGGGATTGAAATTAGTCTTAATTTTAGATTAAGTTGGTGCCAATTTTGAGGGCGTTACATAATTTGTCATGAAGCAACAATCAAAATCATCAGCAAGCTCCTAGATCGTCATATCCCCCTGGATTTCATAATCAACATCAGCAAGTAGCTACACAGCCGCATCAAGAAAAGAAACCAGATTTGGAAGAGCTCTTGATGAAATATATGGCGAGTAATGATGTGTTGGTAAAGAGTCAAGCAGCTGCCATAAAAAATCTGGAGAATCAAGTGGGTCAGATGGCCAATATTTTGAACAACAGACCTCAAAGATCTTTGCCGAGTGACACGAAAGTTAACCCAAAGAAAGATGGTAAGGAACAGTGCCAAGATGTTACACTTAGAAGTGGAAAACAACTTCTGCCGGGCAGCGCGATTGCGCCTGAAATACAAGGAGAGGCAGCGCGGCCGCACCCTACTCCAGTTATAGATTCTGTAGAAAATTTGGAAGAGAAAGAAAAGAAAACGAAAACTGAGCCAAAAGAAAAGGAGAAAGCAAATCAATCAGTGGCATACCCACCAGTTCCACATCCACAGAGATTTTATAAACAGAAATTAGACAAGCAATTTTCCAAATTCCTCGAGGTTTTTAAGAAGCTACAAATCAACATACCGTTTGTAGAAGCTTTAGAGCAGATGCCAAGCTATGCCAAGTTCATGAAAGGAATTTTGTCAAGGAAGAAAAAGCTAGACGATTATGAAACAGTAGCATTAACTGAAGAGTGTAGTGCTATATTGCAAAAGAAGTTGCTGTCGAAATTGAAGGATCCTGGCAGCTTTACTATTCCTTGCACCATTGGTTGTTTGTCAATCAACAGATGTTTATGTGATTTGGGTGCTAGAATCAACCTCATGCCTTTATTAATATATGTCTAGTTGGGTCTACCTGCACCAAAACTAACCAACATCTCTCTTTAGCTTGCGGATAGGTCAGTTACATATCCCAAGGGTATTGTGGAGGACATTCCTGTGAAAGTCGACAAATTCATATTCCCGGCTGATTTCATCATTTTGGATTATGAAGAGGACAAAGACATTCCTATCATACTTGGAAGACCATTCTTGGTAACTGGTAGAACACTCATAGATGTGCAAAAAGGAGAATTGACTATGAGAGTTCAAGACCAAGAAGTGACATTCAATGTGTTCAAGGCCATGAAGTTTCCTACAAATGAAGAGGAGTGTTTCTGAATGGATGTGGTAGAGAAGGTGGTGAATGACGAGTTTTTGAGGACAATGACTACAGATCCATTGGAAACTACTTTATTGAGAGATGCTGACATGGATGATCCAGAGATGATAGAGTTCCTTCAGATATTAGATGTATTGCCAAGGGTACGCAAATTTAAAATTCCTTTTGAACTTTTGGAACATACATACAAGTCCTTAGAGCGCTTGAAGTCATCTCTTGAGATACCTCCTATACTTGAGCTTAAACCTTTACCTAACCATCTCAGATATGCTTATTTGGGTGAATCATCTACTTTACCTATTATTATTGCATCTGTTCTTAACGAATTTCAGGAAAGTAAGTTGATACGAGTTCTTTGAGAGTACAAAACTCTAATTTGATGGACCATTGCTGACATCAAAAGAATAAGCCCATCTTTCTGCATGCACAAGATACTTATGAAAGATAATGCCAAACCCACCGTAGAACAACAAAGAAAGCTAAATCCAATTATGAAAGAGGTAGTCAAGAAAGAGATTCTAAAATGGCTGGATGCTAGTATTATATACCATATATATGACAGTTCTTGGGTGAGTCCGGTTCAATGCGTACCAAAGAAAGGAGATATGACAGTAGTAGCAAACGAAAACAATGAGCTGATACCGACAAGGACAGTAACCGGTTGGAGGGTTTGCATGGATTACAAGAAACTCAATAAAGCAACCCGAAAGGATCACTTCCCACTACCTTTCATTGATCAGATGTTGGATAGATTGGCTGGACACGAGTACTATTGCTTATTGGATGGATATTCCGGGTACAATAAAATTACAATTGCTTCAGAGGATCAGGAAAAGACTAACTTCACTTGTCCGTATGGTACTTTCGCTCTTATGAGGATGTATTTCAGATTGTGCAACGCACCAGCGACGCTCCAAAGGTGCATGATGGAAATTTTCTCGGATATGGTGGAACACAATGTGGAGGTTTTCGTGGACGATTTTTCAGTATTTGGAGACTCTTTTGATAGTTGTTTGGAAAATCTTGTCATGGTACTGAAAAGGTGCGTGGAAACCAATTTGGTGCTTAACTGGGAAAAGTGTCATTTCATGGTGCAAGAAGGGATTATCCTCGGTCATAAAGTGTCAGCAAGAGGGTTAGAGGTGGACAAAGCAAAACTCGAGACAATTGAAAACCTACCACAACCAACTTCAGTGAAGGGGATTTGTAGTTTTTTGGGACATGCCGGGTTTTACCGGAGATTCATAAAGAATTTCTCCAAAATCACAAAGCCATTATGCAATTTATTGGAGAAATACGTCCCATTCAAATTTAACAAGGATTGTGTGTCGACATTTGAGCTTTTAAAGAAGAAATTGACTACAGAACCAGTGATAGTTGCACCAGATTGGTCAATGCCATTCGAGTTAATGTGTGATGCTAGCGACTATGCAATTGGGGCTATCATAGGCCAACGCAAAGAAAAGAACGTTCATACCATATAGAGTATTGTTCTTGGGTACAAACAGAGTACACTCCTTCTATGTGTCAAACTATTAAGTGAGTAGTTTATCAAGTGTGCAACAGTTAGGGGATTTGTTTGCGGTATTTTGATTTCTGATACTCTTAAGGTGTGTGACTGAAACTGTGAAAACATAGTAATGGCATCAAAACAACAACGCAGTGAATCTTCAAGTTCTCAAGCCCGTATTGAATCTATTTACTTTGATGTTAGTCGATTTGTTTCCGCTGAGGCTGAGGAATTTTATCAGCGAGTATTATTGGGGAAAACTTTTGTATTGGAACGCGGACTCAAGCCAGATCCTAGGCTAGATGGGCAGATGATGAATATGATTTAGCCTATGGGCTGGCTACTGTTCGTTGAACCTCCTTTGGCAGCCCCAATATCGATAGTGCAAGAGTTTTATGCTAATGCAAAAATCATTAAGGATGGCACTACTTTTATGAGGGGTCAACAAGTTTCCTATACTAAAGAAAGTATCAATTCGCCGTACCATTTGCCTACTATTCAACCCAACGATCCAGATTGGTTATACTCTATAAGATGGGACGCAAAGTTGGATAGTATCATGAATACCTTGTGCAATCCAGGTACGGTGTGGACTACTAAATAGGGGACGGATCAAAAGTTGCATTTTCCACACACGGCCTTGAGTCGCTATGGGAAGGCATGGTACAATTTCATTTATGGCAATCTGATGCCAACACGACATCAGAATGATGTCACCAAGGACTGAGCTATTCTGCTATATGAGATTGTGAAGGGAAGAAAAATAGATGTTAGTTTTGTAATTAATCAGTCCATTCGCCGGTATCTGCAGGGCAGTACTTCAGGAGGAATCCCACATGCATCTGTTATATCTCGTCTATGCATTGTTGCTGGGGTGCAGTGGGATGATGGCGAGCCCGTACAGCTTCCTATGAACACCATTGACCATGCTACGATTGAAAAGTACAAGGTTTGGACTGGCGCTCCTTCTCATTCTCGTAGGGCAGGATTTCTCTTGGCGGATCAAAGTGAGAGTGAAGAGGCATCCGATCAGCCGATGGCCGATCCTGAGCAGCCGTTGAATGTGTCTCAGGCTAAGTTGGACCGAATGGAGAGGTGCATGTATCGGCGGATGGATGCTATTCACACCAACATGACTGAGCTTCGATCCTTCTTGACACATCTTTTTGACAGTTTTTCTCAAGCTTTTTCTCAATTGGGCATCCAAGTCCAATTCCCAACATTTAGTGCTGCTCCAGCTTACCCTCTTCCGGACACATGTTTAGATGATGATGGGGAGGCCGCAGATGATGCTACCTCGGATTAGGGGAGTTTTTCTTTCCTTTTCTTTTTACTATTTATCCAATAAGGGCATTGTTTGTTTTAAGTTTGGGGGGTTTTGTGGTTGTTTATCTATTTTTGTTTAGCATGTTTGTTAGTTTGATGCATTTTATCTGTTGGCTTATTGGCATATAGTTAGTTGTGGGTTAGTGCATTATCATACTTGTTTGCATTGCATTGGCTGTGTACTATGGGTATTTAGTTTTTGTGGGCATTTAGTTTGTTGTATGAATTCAATCGATGGGCTAGTTTGGGTTTAGCTTGGCCAATAATGAAATTAGTTTTAATTGCTAACTTGGACAGTGTTGATAGTCATTATGTTTGTTATAATTTCGATCATAAGGATAGTTATGCCTGTCTAAATCTTGAGTTACCAGATAACACGAGATATTTGATTGATTTGAGTAATGTAGTTCAAAGGGTTACATAATTGACTTTTAAATGAGAATGTTTGGGGTAAAATAAAGAAACACAGTGAATTGACAATGAAGGCTGAGATGAGGTAAAAAGGTGAAGTTTGGGGGTATTTAAGGGGTATTAATTAGTAAAAAAAATGCGTTGACTAGTTGGGTTCTGTGGCCTTGGTTACTCGGGTAATTAGATCTTTAGGGGTGTCTTAACACCTAGTGTCCTTAAGCCGACTGGTTTGGGAGTCACTGATTGAAAGCTCGCTACATGGGTGACTTTGAAAAGCCTAAGAGAGCCTGGCATTGCACAGTCAAACATAAATACGAGATGGAGTGTAAAACGCACTAGTAAAAGAATAAGGATAGAAATAAACCTTATAAGAACCCTCATGCTTAGCGATTGCGTAGTTTTAGCTGGAATTGTCATATTTGCTGAATTTGAAGCGTAAAACCAGATTATTCTTGTTGTGGAGTTGGTTATGTAGCTAAATTTAAACTATGTTTAGTTAAATTGATTAATGAGCACACACGCACAACTTGGGTAATGACATGTGTATATTGTCTAATTGATTGGGATTACTAGTTCATATTGACTGGATTTACTATTTCAAGTGTTTTATTGATATCTCTGACGCTAAAAGTTAATATTAATACTGGCTATTGGTTAGATTCGTAGGAATGATAGTTAATAGTTGTATTGTGTTGTAATGTGTTGCTTGGGGACAAGCAATAGTTCAAGTTTGGGGGTATTTGATACGTAGGTTTCATACCTACAAATCGAATACTTTTTAATATGGGTTATTGTTTATTTCCTTGGTGTATAGTTACTTTTCATGCATTTTGTGTGTTACTTTTCATGCATTTACTTTTCATAGCCAAAATGCCCGAAGAAGAATGGAGTATGGACCTCTTGACTGATCAAACATGGCTATACAACCATAAGCGTAAGTCAAATCCAATCATTAACTCAATATTTCAAATTGTTAGAATCTCTTCCTAACCCTTCACTACTAGCAGTTTCTTTTATCAAGCTAAAAGGAATTGAAGACGTTGGCCAAACATCCTCCTTGACAGCCAACCCCGAAGGCATACCCGAACCAACCCAAGAAGCGGCCCCTCTGATAAGTAGGTTGCACACCTACGAATCAGATACTTTTTAATGTGGGTTATTATTTATTTCCTTGGTGTATAGTTACTTTTCATGCATTTTGTGTGTTTTTGTAGGTTGCATGTGTTGGGAATGGATTTGGCGAGTCTTGAGCAAAACAACAGAAAAAGGAAGAAAAAAGTGCAGGAAGTCAAGCAGCGTGACCACGCCCAAAATGAACTAGGGAGCAGCGCGGCCGCGTCGGTCTCCAGAGTTAGAAAAAAAATGTCTGCCAGTGTAGCGCGGCCGCGCCCAATTCAGGCTTATTTCCAGCGCGGCCGCTGTTGATGTAATTGTATGCATAAAAAATACGACTCATACACGCAAGTGCACGTGGTCCACAAGTAATATAAAGTAAGTAAAGTATCGATCCCACGAGGAATAGAATTGCATTTATGACTACAAACACCGATTTTATAATTATTTCGGTCTCTTTAAACAATTGATTACAATGATGAAATTATATAATGATTACTAAATGAACAAATAGAACAAATTATGATTGTACAAATACAGATTTTATGGGCTTGGGATTATAATTTCACTTAATGCAAACTTAGATTTCTATGCTTCCTATTGTTGCTAATTGATTATTATAGAATGTTGGTCAAGAACACGAATGTAAATTATGACCACCTCTCGATGCACCATATTCATATCACACTAAATCCACAATTGATAGAATGAATGTGGACACCCTAAATGACTAACGCACTATATTTCTATGTGAGTTACAATCAAGAGGGTTTAAGAACAAGTTCTCAATTGGCCACATATGGTGCTTCGGTATATCTCTATCCTAAGCACGAATCATATTTTCACGAGGAATGTAAAAATTATGAACATATGCTAGCATAATTAGATCTCAATTTATATTTTCTTTCTCAATTCCATATAAATTATCACAGTAATTGGTGATCAAGCAATTAAACTTTAAGTATATATTATACTAGACATTCATTTCATAACCAACTAGCAATAATAAGGAAGCATTTCAATTTTTAGCAATGCAAAAGATCCATTATAATCCCAAGAATTTAATTTAGTTCATGATAACAATAATAGACTTCATCACACACAATTGGTTTATCATCATAATTACAGAATAGGAAAAATTAATCAAAAATATAAAATATTAAAGCTGTG
Organism: Aralia elata; assembly: GCA_034770075.1. Lineage (NCBI taxonomy): Eukaryota > Viridiplantae > Streptophyta > Magnoliopsida > Apiales > Araliaceae > Aralia > Aralia elata. The sequence continues at coordinate 73,585,170 of CM068378.1, read as the reverse complement.
ACGCCCCCAAAATAGGTCCATACAACCCATTTTGAGTCGCCAATAACATTCCACAAAATACAATTACAAATACGAATTTTCCCATTTACAAATATTAAGTGTCGTGCAAAATACGACAACACAATACAAATACATCTTAAATTCTCAATACACTTATTGTCACACTAATAGTAAGGTATTGAGACATTTCTATTATCTCGGACCATCACTCCATTCCCCGGCTAGTCCCCGCTACACTCTCTTTTCCTGAGGAGAACAATGGAACAAAAAGGAAAAGGGTGAGCACAAATAGCCCAGTAAGAAATATCATGACTAAGATAATGAAGAATAAAAATTATCTTTAGTCTTCAACCAAAATAAATCAGAGATTTAAAGATGTTATTCAATAACAACAACTGCAGCGGAACGGACAATCCATTAGAAGAGTCAAGTAGATTATAATATCTACCATCTTCTATAAGTTAAAGGATCACCACTAATATTATATCCCTGTAACACCAATCAATAATTCATGTTCAACAACCTCTCTTTGTACTACATGCCAAAGATATTTATTTGTAACATCAATCAACAATTTCAACAGCCTCTCTTTGCACTACGTGCCAAAGATATTTATTTGTAACACCAATCAACAGTTTCAACAGCCTCTCTTTGCACTACGTGCCAAAGATATTTATTTGCAACAGTTTCAACAGCCTCTCTTTGCACTACGTGCCAAAGATATTTATTTGTAACACCACCGGTCCTGATCACGCCAAACGCCAGTTCATCTTTGCACTACGGGCCAAAGAGAACTTTCATCATACGCCTTTGTTTGTAACACCAAAAATCATGATAATACCAATACACAGTTTGGTCAGAATCATGTCACGCCAGTTCATCTTTGCACTACGGGCCAAAGAGAACTATCACCACAATTTAAGGATGAGGATGATGACAATGATATAGAGTGAATACAGTGAGATCAAGAATAAGAATAAATGTTTAATTTATCCAGTGTCGATGGTTGACCAAATTGCCAACATGATGACCAAATTGTGGAGTCAAATTCAAGAATGATATTCAAAAATAAAAGTCACGATTCAACTATATCGTATCAAACGAAATAGAAAGATTCAGGTGAAAAGATATTAGATGAAGCACAAACTATTAAGGATATTCAACAAATTTTCAAGGATTTTCACCATTTAAAATAAGGTTTTGGGAACAAACAGAGATTTATTATCATAAATGGAGAAATGTGAAAGAAAAGATATTCCTTAAAGAGTACAAAAGAAATGATACGTTATACGAGTATAGCAGAATATATGAAACTGCGAATGGGTCTTCACCCGTCATGCGGTAATCCGCGTAGACAGATTATTTCCACAAAAGATTAATAAGTAATGAATACGAAGGGTTTTCACCCGTCATGCGGTAATCCGCGTAGACAGATTATTTCCACAAAATATTAATAAGTAATGAATACGAAAGGGTTTTCACCCGTCATGCGGTAATCCGCGTAGACAGATTATTTCCACACAAGATTAATAAGTAATGAATACGAAGGGTTATTCACCAGGCATGCGTCAATCCGCACGGACAGGTTATCCCCACAAATTAATACGGAATGAATAACAACCTTTCTGAGTATAATATCACTTACGAACAAGGAAGTAAATGATATTACATAAGAGTATGAAAGAAATGATATCCCCTACCTTAGTTAACAAGTGACTGGATGTTGTTTTCTATGAAACTAACTTGGATAATACTAGTATTCTCACAAATACTCACAATAGCCTAGCACACTTAGAGAACTCAAGAAATTTAGAGAGAGAGAGAGTATATACAAGGAAGGTGTGAAGATTTCTTAAGATAATCCCTCCTATTTATAGGAAAACCAAGTTTCATTAATTGCACAAAAAGGGCTCGACTTATTACACTTTAATACCTCCATCTTTGCCTCTATTTTTAATATAATCCCTCAAGTATTATCAATCTTGCATAACATCCCCTAATAGTTCCCACATGTGAACCAATAGTTCCCACATGTGAACCAATAGTTCACATCATGTGAATTTCAAAATTTTAATTAGGTACCCCTAAGTTAGACTCCACTTTTAATCCAATAATAATGCTAAAATATCATAACAAATAATATGAGTTACAGTGCTAAGATAAATAATAAAAAGTACCATGTGGATGCTATTGTAATTATTGAATCAAAATACTGTGTAATTGCTACTTTATCAATTATTGAATCAATAATTTAAAATACTATGCAACACCGTGTACCTGTGAAATACCGCGTACTACTGTGGAATAACGCGTTTTACTGTTCTTTTTTATTACCGGGTATTTCAACAGTTACCGGTGATAATACTGTTGACAAAATACTGTCGCTTTCAGTTTCCGACAATGGGGCCCACTATCGTTGACAATATTACCATTGTGGGGCCCACTAATATTTTGATATTTCGGCGCCGTCGTACTTTACCGAATATAATATTCTCCGACAGAACGAATATTATCCGACAGAAGGAATATTCTCCGACATACAGGTTTGACTTTTTGTGTAAATGAATAGTATATTCGTATGAATAGTACTTTCGTATTTATACCGTATAATTTCGTATCCAGCTCATATAAACGTTATGGCGTAATTCGAAGGTCGAAGAAAGTGTAAAAGCGTTTTTAGCGTGAATAGTCTCCCGTGAATAGTGACCGCGTGAATAGTAATTTAGTGTTATTACTAAACTTCTCAATTTTCACATTTCATTAGGAACTTTATCATTATCGATTTAACACCTTTCTGTTTAAAATAATAATAAGAAGAAAATTAAATTCTATTTATTAAAATTTTCGGGGTCTTACAAAAGCTCCCTGTTTCCGTTCTGCAACTTCTGATAATTTTCCAAGTTGTGTAGATTGTTGATTTCTTGCTCCCAAGCTTCAATTCAGCATCCATGTAGCTCCATTCTTCAGTTCCCAAGTGAATTTGAAGCTCAGCTGGTTGTTTCAATATTGGAACTAAGAATGCAGTAAACTTTTCTAATTTTCATGTGGGAGAAGCTCTCTTACAATTGAATTCTCAATTAGCTATATTCCATGCTTAATTTGTCTTCATTTGACTTATTCTGATTCCCACTAATAAAGTTTAAACCCACTAATCCCTCAAAATCTGGCATTGCATAATTTCATGGTTGTGCTGCTTCGCTGGATGGAACGTGTCTGCATGGCTAGCTGGCGACAGGCGCAGCTGCGCCGGCACCCTTTGCAAAAGGGGCGCAGCTGCGCTGGAGGGCATGACAGGAACATGAGGGGTGCAGCTGCGTCGGCCATAAGGCCAAGCTGGGCGCAGCTGCGCAGGCTGCCAGTCTGCTGTTGTACTACTGTAGCCTGATTTCTAGATTCTCGTGTCCTGTACAAGCAACAAAAATTCATTAAGCTCCCAAACAACAATTGCAACAAAACTCGTGTCAAATTTACCAAAAACCGTGCAAAAGCCATATAATGAGAATAGTGAATCAATACCGAAAGAAAGGGAAAAATGCATGAAAACATACTAAGGAGCTACTAGATAAGCAACAAATGAAGCCAAATAGTATCCAATAAGTAGGTATGAAACCTACTTATCAGTTGCGCCGGTTCGGGAGTTGACCAAGCTTTGACTTTTCACTTAAATGAAACAATTTGATGTGTAATTGATTTCCAGACTTCTAAATCTTTTAGGATTGATATCAGATGTTATAAATAGTCGTTTTAAATCAATTTTAAGTTTGTTGAATTTATTATTAGAAAACCCTAGTTTTGGGAGATAATTATGAAGGCTTGAAGCAAATTGCTAGTAGGAGGAAATCAAAGCAGAAGCTAGAGAGAGATTCAAGGATTGCTTCATTAGCTTTTGTTCTTTTCTCTATTTTTTACTTTTGAATTTTGAATGCTATTAAATTTGTGGATGATGGATTCTAGTTTAATTATGAACTAAGTTTCTTTTTAAGACTATAACGGATCTTATTGCGTAGCTTTATTTGACATGCGTTTTGGATAATTATTGTTAATTATTATTGGATTGTCTATTATGGTTTATACTTAATTGCTTAATTATTTGGCCATTAATTACTGGAATAATCTATATGAATTCGAGAGATGAAGTATAGATTTATATCTAACTGTAATAGCATGTGATTGTGTTTTCTGCATGTCGATGGAATTCATGATTTGTGTTTAGGATAAAGATATACCTACTCACCACATGTAATCTAATAGGGAACCTGAACTTTAAATCCTTTTTAATTGTAATTCACATAGAGATATAGTGAATTAGTTAACTAGGGTGTTCATCGCGAGTCTATCATATGTGGATTTTAGTTGATTTGTTTATGATACATTGAGAAATGGTCATAAATATCGATGAGTTCTCGATTAACAATCCTAGATAATTAGCATAATTTGATAGGAAGTGTGTTGAGCAAAGTGAAACAATAAGTGAAGTTGTAGTCTTAAGTCTTTAAAATCTGTTGTCAAACTTGTGGTAGTTAGCTTTAGGAAATTGTTAAATCCACAACAAAAAATGTTATTTCCACAACAAAAGTGTCGCTATAGATGTATAGCGACGGTTTTAACTGTCGTTATACATCTATAGCGACACTTTTGTTGTGGAAATAACAAAAAGTGTTGTGGATTTAACAATTTCCTAGCTTTATTAGAATTAATTAATTAATTTCAGAAATTTACAAATCTTTAATCGATTGCTTAATAAAATTGGGTTAATATAAAATTGATATTTGCCATTATAAATTTCAGTTTTCTCCGTGGGAACGATACCCTACTTTCACTCTATTACTTGTGGACTGCGTATACTTGCATATTTGTGCTAGTATAGAATTAGGCAAACACCAACAATCAACCATCTGAAGCTCCTTTTGTTGTAGACCCGATCACCACTATACTACCATCCCAACCTTTAGCACCCGATGCCAACCCTTCTTCCATCATCCCCACACCTGGTTTTACTGAAAAAAGCCCACTCGAAATGACGCGAGCTGAAAAAGACGCCCTCTACAAAAAGAAACGTAAGCTAGTTAAGGCGCACACCAAAAAACCACCCCAACACCTGATCACTAATCCTACCCAATCCACCGAATTTAACATCATCCAACTTGATACAGCCGAACCTCCAGAACCTGCTGACCCCGAAGCCCCTTTACAGAAGAGAAAGGAACGGGCCGAATCATCTTCCGTCCTTCCTCCCAAAAATCCTCATAACGAATCACTTCCCGATCCCCAACAACAACAACAATCATCCAACACCTCCTTAACTAAATCGCCCTCCCTCACAACCAAAGTACGATAAATTCGGGAACTTCGAGCCACAATGTCTCTATGGCCCGAAGACCCCAAAGACTACCCTATGAAACTCTTTCAATACTTCAACCTTCCTAAGGACGACGACAGATTCGATGACATCACAGCTGAAGAGCTGATCTATGCTAACTCCATGCACATAGGTCGAGTAAGTAGAACTGCCCCGCAGACTCTTTCCATTTTTTACACATACCGTACACCAAATTAATCAACTTTAAATTATAGTCCAACGTTGTCATTGCCCGAACCCATCGTCATCTAGAAAAGATGAAGAACAAAGAGGAATAATTGAAAGCCGAAATCACCAAACTCCAACGACGAATAGAAGTCATAAAGTTAGGTCTCGAAAAAGAACAAAGCCTCCACGCTAACACCACCTACCGCTGCGAAGAGCCGGAGAAAGAACTGAAGAAATCAAAGTGGCAACTCTCTGAAGTAGCTGAAAAAAGAGAACAACTTTTGGTAGAACGAACCGAAGATAAAAATAGAATGGACGTGATGGAGAAATCTGTCACCAGCCTTCAGAATCAGCTTCGGTCTGTTCATTTTCAACTGACCGACCTATTGAAAGAACACAACGATCTAAAAGCACAAGGGCCACTATTAACCGAAGACACCAAGCGGAAGCTGATCTCCGAATGGAGTTGATGAAGAGAAAGCTAAGAAGGAAGCTGAACCATCTAAGGTAAGTCCTAACTTTGTGATTCCAGTTAAGGCTAACCCCGTACCTTTTCCACCTAAAAATCACAGGACCTCAAGGAAGGATGAGCAAAAAAAAGAGATCCTTGAGACCTTCAGGAAGGTACGATTCAATATACCTTTGTTAGATACAATCAAACAGGTGCCAAGATATGCTAAATTTTTTAAGGAGTTGTGCACTGATAAAAGGAAATTAAAAGATGATGAAAGAGTCATTGTTTGAGAGAATGTATCAGCAGTGCTAGAAAGAAAGATGCCCCCTAAATGCAAGGATCCAGGCATGTTCACCATACCATGTAGGATAGGTAACACCAGGTTTGAAAAAGCTATGCTAGATTTAGGAGCCTCAATTAATGTCATGTCATTATCTATATTTGCTCCCTTAAATCTAGGTCATTTAAAACAGATTGATGTTATTATTCAACTTGATAATAAGACCAACACTTACCCTGAAGGGGTGATTGAAGATGTTTTAGTGTAGGTGAATGAGCTAATTTTTTCTGCAGACTTCTGCATTGTGAACATGGAGGATGATTCATCTCCAAACCCTGCCCACATCTTATTAGGGAGGCCATTTTTGAAGACTGCTAGGACCATGATTGATGTACATAATGGGACCTTGACTATGGAGTTTGATGGAGAAAAGATCACTTTCAACATATATGAAGCAATGAGGTACCCCAGTGATATCAACCCAGTAGTAAGTAAGGATCGATCTCACAGAGAATTGATATTGTTTTAAATTTATTCTAATGTTTCTAACTAAAAAGCAGTAATTAAAAGTTGGGGGGTTTTGAATCAATTCTAATTTACTAAGAAAAACAAAATTAAGTAAAGATCATCAAATATGTAAAAGCTTCAGTTCTTCAGTTTAGCTTCACCAATTTATAGTAATAGAATAATCAAGTTAATATTATTTCTTCCTTCAATGAAATTAACAACCCTAGGTGATCAATAATCGCTCAATTATCCAAAATTCTCCTTCGGTTTTAAATCTAATGTGACAATCGCCCTCACTAGACTCTAACTGTTATATAACCCAGAACTATCAGTCTAGATTTAATATGACAGAAGCATTAAGAATTAGAGAATTAGGTTGTTCCAAGCAACAATCACACTATCAGGGATTATTTAACTTGCCTTCTGATAATCTTAATAATATCCAAAAGCTTGTCCACAATCAGATATTACTAAGTACTACCTGTGATCAGATATTACTAAGTACTACCTGTGATCAGATATAACATCGTTTGCTTAATATCATACCTTAATCTAGCAGATGATAACAATTCGCCAATTTAATCCTACAGAAACCAAATTAGTAAACTAAATAATATATAAGAAATTCAACCGGATTATTAGAATAAATTTCATGCACGAAGGAATCAATAATATAACTCAATTATTATATTAACTGTAAATATGGTTCCACATCCCTTCAGAACTGAATAAAAGAACTAAGCTACCATGCTGAGAAATAAAATATAATCTAAGATTAAAAATAATGGATATTGAATTGTGTTCAACTGATTACAAGTGATAGGTATTTATAGATTAACCCTAGAATAATTCTTATCCAACTCTACTTCAAAAGTCTTCATTCTGTAGATATGTTAGGATTCTAAATCCTTGTCAATCTCTGAAGTCCAGCTTTAAGTAGCTTCCTTATCAAATCAAGATTCAGTTTCCAAATCCAAGTTTTCCTCAGTTTCCTTCTCTAGTTCAGCATCAGTTCCCATATTAAACTGTAACTCAGATTCCATATCAAACTCTACTTCCCACACTCAAAGATACTTTCCATATAAGCACGTAATTCCATCTCCAAATCCTCATATAAGTCGAACTCTATCATCCCAACAACTCAAATCCTACTCAAAATAGGAATCTTGCATAACGACCACAATCGTAGAGTAACACTCTTTCAGTAATCGTAGTGTAAAGAAACATAGAGTGAAATTCTGCACCATTGCTCCGTAGAGTAACCATGCAATCGTAGAGTTCTCTCGTAATCGTAGAGTGGACTTGGGACAATCGTCGAGTAAAAACACCATCGTAGAGTAACTCTTATCAGACGTAAAGCTAAAACCACACGATCGTAGAGCTGCCAGATTATCATTCTAACACTACGAACGTAGAGCTTTCATCCAACGATCGTAGAGTATTCTGCAAAACAACATAAAAAATCATCATTATAACTCATATTTACAGAATCACATCAAACTCTTCCAAAGATCTATAAATACTTTAATTCAATTCATATAACAAATAACATGCAACTAAACTAAGCATAAAGGAATAAAAATAATCGAATATTATGCTCCTATGAATCATGTTCTAAGTTTTTGAACAGTAATAGAGTAGTGGCCAGTTCTATTAGTTGTACCTAGTTGGCTCGTAGAGTTGATCAGTCTCTATGATCCTTCAAAGTACAATAGTAGACATGACTGCACTCTACAATTTGTCAAGAACTTAGATCATTGAGGAATGGGACAACCAGCACAACAAGCAAGTAAGCAAAGGTAGGATGAATATAAAACATTAAGCATAGTTACCTCTTTGAATTCCTTAAACAACAGAGTTAATGAAAGGAGGTGAATTCACTGATGACAATTCCTATTGTGTTTTCCACACCCAAGGTGAAAGACAAACTTTCAACACTAGAACTGATTTAATTAAAGACATGTCTTTACAAGTGATTAGCTAGTACACACAAGAGCAATTGCATGTCATTGAACATTTCTAACACTTCTAGCAACAAGATAAGATAAGACTATATTTATGGATACACTTCAGATGTCATTCTTAAAAGTTTTATTTTCAGTCTCAAATGTGGATAGAGAGTAAAATGATTTTAAGTTTTCACTAGCACTTCCTCTCTTTCTCATTTTGAGGAAGAAAATGATTTTTGATAGAATCTTTGAGGTATATAGAGATGCAACACTATCATGCTATCATGCAATACTATTCTATGATCAGTAATATTAGTATTAGATGGGATGGAATTTAAATACCTCACTGATGTCAATCTCTTGACAGTCAGTGGTTCTGCTTGTGATGATACACATTATTGTTGGTCAGTGAATTGTAATCCTTCAAGTCTCTACCAGTATCATCATTTGATTTTCCATAACGATGATTTGACTGACACACCAAGCAAATCCTTTGTGTTATTGACAGAGTAAATCTTGGCACCCCATATTCCTTGATATGATTGGATGAACCTCAGGGTTCATATTTTGTTGAGTAGGGTCATGCCATACGTAGTGGAGAAGCATATGGAATCATCGTTGTGGTGCATAGATGATGGAGTATTATCATTTAGATATGATTTAGATATGTCATCATTCGTAGAACTTCTCGAACTCCTTTAGTAGAGATGCAGATTCATTTTGAATTAAGAGTTCTTAGCTTTTGCTACATCAGTACTTTACTCCTAATGAGTTGTTTGATCTGCATGTTGTCTTTTACTTATTATGCCTGATGATGATATTTTCATTTAAACATGTGGTCTAGCCTAGATAGTCCTCAATAGATGTTCATTAGAATACCTGCACATACAATTTTTAACTTGTAAGCTCATCTTCATTTTGCCTTATACCCAATGCCGAGATTTAGAACTGATCTAAATTTGTGTCTTGGATCAACTCAAAGCGTAAGCTTTAACATATTCATGGGAACCTACTCTGATACTAATTGTTAGTTCCCTGGACACAATAGAGATCTAGAAGGGGGGTTGAATAGATCCTTTAAAATTTTTTCCGTTTATTACGAAAGTATATTAGTTATGATTAAGAGAATCAATTCATGCACAACGGAATATACTTAAAAAGCCCCTTCAAAGATATACATATAATCTCAGTTCTATGAGTAAATCTACGACATGGCTAATAACAGATATAACAATTATTGTCCAGAATGTAAAAGACATAAAGTAAGTGACACAAGAGGTTTTAAGTGATTCGAAGACTGAATAACTCCTACTCCACTCTTCTACTTCAACAAGTAGGAAATACACTAAGAATTTAGTCACTAAGACAAGGATCCTTTGACGTAAGGATCTTTTGACCCTCCTTAAGTCCAGCAGACATGAGTTATTTTTAGCCCCTCACGCAAAAATCCTCTGACCCTCCTCAAGCCCAGCAGACTTGAGGTATTTCGTCATAAGATAAGGATGCAATGCCCTCCACTCCAAGCCCAGCAGACTTGAAGCTTTTGTCAATTAAGCCAAGGACCCCGAAGACCCTTTTTCCAAGCCCAGCAGACTTAAAGCTTTTATCAATTAAGACAAGGATACTTTGACCCTCTTTGTTGTGTTAATGGTTATTGGGTTGTGCTGCTAAGATAAACTTTGATCTCTTTCATCTTCAGGTACTTAGCAGCTGTCAGTGATCAGCTTTTGAATGTTGTTGACGTTGGTTGTTGCTGCTCTTCTCCTTCTATTATTCAGCAGATGCAGATGATCACCCTTTATGTAAGCTTGATCTCTTTAAGTAAGCTTGATGTATTCTCGAGCTGGGCAGTCTTGAATACTTATTATTTTGTATATAGAACCCGTTCTGTTCTTCATCTTATCAGCTCACAATGTTCAAGATTGATCATAGAGTTGTACTTGATATTAGTTTTTAGCTCCAATCACTCTTGATCTTAGCTTTTTGGTCATTCGACTCTTAGCTCATATGCCATCACTTCGGTATACTTGGGTGAAGCTTCAACTAATGTGTTCAATTAGTGTTGTTGCTCCCGTTCACCACACTCTATAATCTTGATGCAGTTCACCTCTTATAGATTCCTTCCTTTCTTGCTATTAGAATATTGTCGTTGCTAACTTCCCTTTGCAAACCTTTCCGTTGGTGATTTTCTTGTTGCAAACTTCTTTATTGTATTAATGAATATTTTACTCCTTAAAGTCTGCAAGTGATGGCTGAGTCAGCTTCTATTAACTAGTACCGAGATAGTGTAGTCATGTGTGTTGCCCTTGACTGCTATAAACATGGATGTTTGAACCCCACTAAGATTGGTTCCCCATTATGCTTATTTAAGTAATCAGCCGCTCATCTTAGGTTTATCAATCTTAAGTGCTCTGATGACTGCAATCTTCACTGGCACTTTAAGCACTTTACGATCAACTGAGTTATAGCCTTTTACTTCTGATCGTAGAGTTATTTGCTTGCTTCATAATGTGGCTCTACGATCATGTTTGTCGTAGACTGCCTTGAAAGTTATAGAATGTCTGACTGCACTTGCTCTACGCTTTAACATGATTATGAAGTTGCGCCTTTTATTCTTTATGATCTCCATTTAGCTTTGTGTTCTCAGATGATCATGATCCGGTTGAGACTTTGTTGTAGCTTTCTTATCATAGAGGACTGCTCTATGATCTTCAGGTGCTAGCTCTTTCATTGTAGTGGACTGCTCTACTATCTTCAAATATTATCTCTGTTGCACTTAAGTGGTCGTTTATATCCGACAGAGTAGCTTTGATATCTTTGGCTCAGTTCTACACTTACTTGGTTATTCTCTTCGGCAGTTTGCTTGGCTACTCTATGATCTTGTCTGTGGCATGTGCAAGTCATAGAGTCTCAGTGTGATCATAGAGTAATAGTTTAAACTGCTCTATAATCTCTGTTAGGACTTGATGCTTCAGATGCGCTTAAAGATCTTCGTTTGACTTGATTATCATTTATAGATAGATTCCTTGATAAGACTGATAATCTTCATGAAGACAACTGCCTCTTTCTTGAATGCTCTTGCAGAGGTGACTCTTCGTTCATGTTCAGTCGTAGACTGTCCATGTGAATCATAGAGTGGCTGACTGTATTAAGTCTATGATCCCGAAATAGCTCTACGATCAAGAGAAAAAGAGCTCTACGATGCCGAATGAGCTATATGATTTGTCGAGTCTTTATACTGCATTTGCTTGGCAAACTCTACAATCTCACACTTAGCTCTACGATTCTTTACTGACTTTTCTGTAAGTTTTCTAACTGCTCTACGATCATTCTCTGGTTACAATGCGATCATACCAGAGGTGCTTTATGATAGCTTTCACAATTTTTTTATGATCAGTCAAGTCTTGCTATGCTCTACGATCGGTCTAGCCTTGCTTTTACGCATACCATTTCAGCTCACAAGATCAACCTGACAAGTTTGATCTTTTCTATTCTAAGTCCTTGTACATCAAATTCATTTAAGGACTTTACAATACTTAATATTACAAATATGCTTAAATCAGATAAATGACAGTTCAACTTAGATCATCCTAACATATTTGATCTTTACATTCTAAGTCTTTGTACATATATTTCATTAAGGATTTTACAAGGCTTATCATTCTGAATGTTCTTTTAACCATTTTGTCATCAATCAAATCTCATGTGATGAACTATAGTAACCTCATGCAAATCTTTTAACAATTTCTCCCTATGAGAATGGACTTAAGAGTCTCATGCAGATTCTAACAAAGTATTGTTAATCTACTCCTAAATCGACAAAAGAAACACGTATGTGCCCTTTGTGATGATGAATTAATCTATTCAGTCTACTCCAAAGATAAGTGACATATATATGTAATGTATATGTCACTGAGTTTATCCTTATACTGTGTTTGTAAGTTTTTATTTGAGAGGAAGGGAAGAGAAACAGATAGCATGATGAAATATGATCATATTCAAAGTTGATGTTGCATTAATGAATCGAATCTTAGCTGCATGCCACGACTCAAAAATCAAAATGCCAACTTGATATAATAGAAGCAAACTATTTGCCTACACACAAACACAATTATAGGGTGCATGGTCCACTGAAATGGAACTGTTTCCCTTTCCTTATCATCATTTCAATAAAGAATTATATATATCGCACATGATTGTTCTATACTCATTGCCATCACCATAACCCACGCTCCATATTGGTGCCTATATTTTTATGCTAGTGCATGATGAGTAATATTTGTGTGGACGAGGAATAAATTAAGGACGATTCTACTACTTTAATACCTGAAATAGGAATAATTTAGTTAAAAAATTGATGCATTACTTGCTATAGCTTTCTCACTACTACTACAATACAGTATGGACGCAAGGATTAGTACTCCCATATATATGGCTGCACCTTCTGAATGTAAATTGCTCCAATTAAGTATTGTTGTTTGTGCTTATTATTTCAAGATCCGAAGTTGCTTATGTTTTGTTGCCTTACTTGGTATGAGCTATATTTACCTTTTTTTTAGGTTAAGTGCTAATTTAGTTTGTTTTTCTGTTTTGGTTGAATATATATTTTTCGAATAAGGCAAAACCAAAGGCATCAAAATGGAGGACAAAACCTATCAACCACTATGACAAATTGGATCAAGAGCTTTTTGTGCAACAGGAGATGGAGCTGTTGTGCAACAGGAGATGGAGCTAAAATTGCAAAGAAAAAACTTCAAAGATGGGCGAACTTGTCTAAGAAAGAAATGAATATAGATGATATTAACAAATTAGTATTTCATAATGAAGTTTCATTGGAGAACTTTGTGGATTTAGATGGAGTTGAGGAGTTTCCCCCAACATCGATAACTCAAGCACAATCTTCAACTATAGCTACTTTAAAGGCAAAGAAGATAAAGGTTGTTAGGAGCCAAGATGATGATTGCAATAGCTTGTTTCACTACAAGAAAAAACCCTAATTCTGACGGAATAATCCATCGAAAATGAGTTTATTTTATCATAATAACGTTATTTTTGACGGAGTATTTTGTCAACCATTCGACCGAAAATAAGGTCATTGACCTTAAGTCCATTGACAATTTCGTCGGGAATAAATATTGTCGACGGAATTATGCCGACAGATTATTCGTCGTAACTATCTATGTTCGACGGATTATTTCCAACGGACTTATTTCGTCGGAAATAAGTGGGGACACGAGTCACTCTTTAGCCGGTCGTGCAAACTTTGTATCCGACGGAATTTTCGTTGGACATTAGGGATATTCCGTTGGAAGTGTTGATTTTTTTTATTTTAAAAAATAAATTATAAACCTTATTTCCAACGATTTTTTTTTCGATTTTACCTTATTCCTTCGAAAATAATATTTTTTTTAAAAATAAATAATTTTTTTATTTTTACAGTTTTCAGGTTTTTAAACCCCATTTTTGTATCTATAACTTGCTTTATCCCAACAATACATATAATAATATATCAATAACTACATCCAATAATAATATATATCATAATCAACCCATAATACAACGTATATACTTTTCTTCGAATATATAATGTCAAATAATAATGGTATAACTTATAAACTACAAAGAATAATGATATGACGCCAAAATATTTACAAAACTAAAGTAAATTACATTGATTTACAAATAATCAAACTAAACTACATGTATTTATATAAAATTATTAAACTATATAATGTTTTACAAAATATCTAAGTAGTTGTTATACACTATCAACTAATCTAATAATACCACCATCAGTAGGAGAATCATCGGGCGGGGATCGACGAAGCTGCTCTGATGTCTGCAAATCCTCATCATCATCCCCTCGCTCGCGATTTGCATTGCCAAACTGCTCGCCATACTAGCGATATCAGCATCGCTACCTAGTTGATACAATTAAAAATATAACGCATTAATCTATATGAGAGAATTAAAGAGAGTATGAAAATTAAATAACATGCAGATTAATTAACTAAAAGTAAATATAATACCTGAGTAGGCAGGGGCTGATTCCCTATTGGGACAAAAGCCTCCGAGAGTAAGGTAACCACCAACCGGAGCACCTCGTCGCGTATCGCGACGACTGTTCTTGCGAGATACTCGTACTCTCGACGGTGGCTCTTGCTGCAATATCCTGAGCTAGTTGGTGAAGGCAAGCTCGGTTGGGCAACTCCTGACGATGAATAATCGGATCTGTACAAAACGTCTCCAACATCGCCGCCATGACCCTCTATAAAATCTCGTCATCCAAGCCAACGCCTATATGAGATGGTCCAACAGGTGCTCTCGAATGCTGGCGCTGGCTAGAGCCTAAGAAAATAAATATAACATTACTAATAATATTTGTAGTTAATTTATCTTAACTTATCATAAATAATATTACCTGTAGGTTGTGTATATGCCGGTATCCTCAGCAGGCCTAGCACTCGATACCTGCTAGTACTGCTAGTAGGGGAATCCTAAGACGCAATCCATAGTCTCAGCTCCTCATCTCGAGATAAGTCAATCTCGGGCGGAGGGATGGTGGAATCTAACGGCTCAGAAACCCCCCTAACATCCCACAACTCAGCTACACGTTAGTCCCGAAGATTCTAAAATCGGTCCTGTAATTTAATTTATATATGTGAGTTAAAAGACATGTTAGACTCCTTAGACATGTCGGCTCTATCGTAGAACTCTAGCATGGTAGCAGGTCGACCCAAGCTCTCATGCATGGCCTAATAAATACATTCAAATAACATTTACTAAGTATGATAATGACAATCGAGTAACTAAAGAACTAAATTGAGATACTTACTGACTTCACCTCCTCAAATGACCGTGAGCCGGTACTGTGTATGACTCGGAGTTGGCCACGATTCTTTTTTGCCTGCTCAGACTTTTTCTTGAAGTCATCAGCATCCCAGTGCGTACACATAGCTTCCCATGCTACATCAGATATATCGGGCTGATGATCGCGTATAGTAGTCCCGGGCTGCTCGCCAACTGCCCTACAACCCGCTGTCTCATCTCGTACAACCAGCCGACATAGTTCTTTGTGACATGTGCAATAATAACGCTGTCGTCGGCTGCCTATGAGATAACCTCCTCATATCTAAAATAAATCTATACAAAGAATGTTAACATATTAGAAATTAATTGATAAATGTGTAAATACCTAAGATCGTATTTAATTTAAGTTATGTAATTCGACTTACGTGAAACTCTCGTAGCACAGTGTCCATATATCTGGCATAATACTGGACGTACTAAGTGAATCGCATACAACCAGTAGGCAGGTGTGTAAGCAAATGGCGTGTATCGTATGCTTAGCAATAGGGTCCAGGATACTACAATACGAGATTGGCAGACAATATATGTGTTACTTTAATCATGCAATCATATAAAGTAATTTAATTATGTGAGTTATATTATATTAGACACTTACTGCGCTGAGTCGACATTTACATGGACAATGTATGGAACTGTCAACAGACGCCCAAATAATCCAAGGTTAGTCCCTCGCTGACGTCAACGACCAGTATCTGTAAGTTTAAGTTATGAAATTATGTAAATATAGTATTTTTCATATGCGTTAAACAATTAAGTAGAAATAAGTTAATCTCCAAAACGATGGAAACTTACTAGCCGATGACGACGTCCCGCCCTAGGAGCCGTCGCCAGATCCTGCACAGCCACCATCGCGGCGACCTCCACCGCTATGTATAGCCATAACTGTACTACTATAATTAAAAACATTAAATAATTAATTTTCAGTTAATTTATCTTAATAAAAACCATTTTTATTAGTAAATTATTTAAAAAATAACAATAAGTTTAGACTTAGTACGTCGTCAAACCCATCAGAATCAAAATCAATTTTATCCTTAGATTTAGTATGTTCCTCTTCCGTATCAATTTTTTCGTTGTTATCATCTTGTACAATGATATAGTCACTGACAACCACGTCATCCTCGACTTCTTCATCATCGGGTACGTTAACGACATCTTCTGCCAGCACATCGTCATCATCTAGTAATAAGTGGCTGGGATTGCTAACTTGTTCTTGCAACGGGTCATTCGTTCCAGACAAATCAGTACCATCAAATGCCCTAATTTTCATTGTGATAACTATATACCATGGGTTTCTAGAATTTACTACATTAGGGGCGTAGTACACTTGAGTCGCTTGGCTAGCTAATACGAATACGTCATTAGACTGTAGTTTTAACTTTATATCTACTGTGACAATTCTATTACAATCAACTTTAACACCTTTTTCATTATCAAACCAGCAACACTTAAATGTAATATCCTTTTTACCTCCAAGATAATTGAGCACAACCACGTCCTCTAATCGTCCATATTAATTGGACTCCGAATTTTGGTAACAGCTTCCCAACACGACAACTCTAGAATTAACTGATGTTAGTGCATTCAAATCATCAACCTTGAATCTGTACCCATTGACGATACAGCTAGGATATGAACTGATAAGTTTGTACAGACCTGAAATAACATCTCTAAAACGCTCAAAAGCGTTATCTTCTTTAACCCTTCTTTTAAACCGCTGTTGAAAAATTTCAATTGTGAATGTTTTCAACTGTATTGTAGTTAGTCCCGGTTTAGAAGCATACGTTTCATCTTCGAATGAACTGAAATAATAATAACAGGGTTTAATTTATGATATTACGATTCGAAATATTAAAGATTCAACAAAAAAAATACATACTTGATGTATGTCGATACTTCGGGCATATTTAGAAGCACGTATGTAAATATAATTTTCAAATCTTTGTCAGTTAGGTAAGTCATCATCTCTAGGCCAAATGGTTTAGCCGGATAAGTGAATACAGCTAACTTATCAGCACGAGATTGGGGTCCAACGACCTCATTCTGACTTAAACAGTTGTGTTTCGTTGAGACTACATCGTTAAAGTACAAGGAGAAAAAGTTGACAAGCTCTTCCTCCGTATAGCGTTCAACAATAGAACCCTCTACACGAGCTTTGCTTTTCACTTTTCACTTTAATCGACGCATGCACCTGTGGGTACAATGATTGAAAGACATTAATTTAGACTATTAAGTATAAATATCATCAAAGTTGCACAATGTAGATGATATTACCTCTCAAAAGGATACATCCATCGATATTGCACCGGTCCTCCAAACTTAAGTTCATATGGTAGATGAATAGGCCAATGCTTCATCGAGTCAAAGAACCTTGGAGGCAAGATCATTTCGAGCTTGAACTTGTCAACACTATATTTTTCTCCATCTGATCCGCATCATTATACCTTATAACCGTTGAACAAATATCCCAAAAGAAATTTAAAAGTTCGGTCAAGGCGTCAACAACTTTTCTAGGTAACATCTCACGAAATGCAATTGGCATCAACTTCTGCATGAATACATGGTGACTCTTGAACCCAGTAATTTTCAACTGTTGAACCTTACTGTAACGAGATATGTTAGAAGCATATCCGTCCAAGAGCTGCAATGCACTTACCCACTTGCAAATATCTTCAACCTGTTGCTTAGTAAGACAAAATGGAGCTTTTGATTTTGAGTTGTTAAGATGGATCCACAATTCCTGCCTGATGTTCATTACCTCCAAATCTTTATGTGTTTTATCATTGTCTTTTGTTTACCACTCGCATCTAGCACGGTGTAAAACACGTTCTCGAATACATTCTTTTATGTACGCATGACATCTATATAATGACGGACTGATAGTGTGACCCAGTATGGCAACTCAAACCAAATAGGCAAGTGTGTCCAGTTATGAGTTTTCTCGTACCCTATTACTCTCAACTTACCATGCTCCTTCCCTGGCGGTGGAAATTTTAAATCATTCAACCAGCCCAAGACCTCGTTGGCCGATAATCGACCAATAACCCCCTACTTCTCTGTCTTTCCGTTAAACTGTGCAGACATCTTTCTGTAACTGTGAT
The DNA here is from genome assembly GCA_034770075.1 of Aralia elata. NCBI lineage: Eukaryota > Viridiplantae > Streptophyta > Magnoliopsida > Apiales > Araliaceae > Aralia > Aralia elata. Next base: position 73,566,482 of record CM068378.1, on the reverse strand, counting down.
CAGCATGTAAGAATCTACGAGCAGTTCCAAAAAAACTAGTTTTCTCCTATGAAGTAGTTGTGTGTCTTGCACATCCCCCATATAGATTGGACTTGATAGCTTCCCATGAGTCGACTAACCACTGATCATCCTAAGTGCCGGATAGTCAGTGATACTCCACAACAGATCTGCTTTCATCACAAAATTTTGCTTAACCGATTTATCATAAGTCTAGACTCACGTCTCCCACAGCATCTTAAGTTCATCAACTAATGGTCTGAGGTACACGCTTAGGTCTTTTGTAGGACTCTTATCAGTAGGTATGAGTAAAGTCAAGAACATATACGGATCCTTTATGCACATTGACGGTGAAAGATTGTAAGCTACCATGATCATTGGCCAAACAGAGTAGGACTGGTTAAAATTATTAAATGGGCAAAAGTCATCCGTAGCTATGCCAAGCCTGACATTCCTAACTTCCTCAGCAAATTTTGGAAAATTTTCATCAAACTTCTTCAATTCATCTCCATCTGCAGGGTGAGTCAACTGACCAGGCACGACGTTCCTTCTTTTGTGCCAACTCATATGTTCAGCAGTGTGTATCGACATGAATAGACGCTGAAGTCTGGGCGCAAGAGGAAAGTACCGTAAGATCTTCTTAGGCACATGTTTCTCCTTCTCTCCCACGTTTTGTCGTCTTGTACCGAGGCAAGTTACAGATATCACACTACACCTTAGCTCTGTCATCCCCATAATATAACATGCAATCCTTCTCACAAGTATCGATCTTTTCATACCCCATATTCAACCCTTTTAACATCTTCGTCACTTCATAGTAATTCGCGGGCAAAGTTTGATCCGTAGGTAAGATCTCGCTGATAATAGCAAGCAAATCATTGAAACCTCGCTCACTATAGTTATGCTCATTCTTGAAGTGTAAAAGTTTCGTCACTGCAGATAGCCTGGTGTGCTTATCATTTTCAGGATACAATGGGACCCCCGATTCAGATAACATCTTGTAAAAGGCAGCAGTTGTATCATTTGACACATGCTGAGCACTACTTGATGAATGCTCATTTTTAGCCAAGTCAATATTAGTAGGGCCATAAGCATCGACCAATATCTCAACGGCATCATAGTTATTGGCGTATGAATCCCGTTGAATTAGTTGGTCTACAGTATTGTCGGTCACTTCTCTCAACTCTGTTGATTCCCCGTGATGAATCCATACCGAATACACATCCACAAACCCACGTGAAAACAAGTCAAATTTAATTTCGCTGGCTTTCTTTTAGATCATGTTTTTACACTTGAGACACGGGCATCTCATCTTTCCGTTAGGATCATCAGCATGTTTTATTGCTTTGTTCATAAAATTGCAGACCCCATCACGGTACGCATCAACTAATCCCTTCCTATTAATCCGTATCCTACGGTACATCCAACTCCGGTCGGTTGACATCTTTAATTGAAAAAAATACCCAATTATAAAGGGAATATTCATGTATGTGGTCCATGCATGATTTTCTATTCGACAATATGACCACGCTACAAGGGTTAGGCTTATATCCCGTTTCTGGATGCGTCTCCTCACTAGTGCCAACACCGTGAGCACATTTCTTCTGTTTCAAGAAATTTCGACAGCACCTCCCCACGGTCTCCAAGTACACGAAATAGACCAAGACAACTTAGTTCAAGTATGCACATGGAGAACATGTAGAGACTCTGGGCGAAAAATCCTCTTCTCAAAAAAAACATACCCAAGACATTTGGCACCAGCCTAAATGAGAGACATAACATCCAACAACAGTCCCAGATTGGGGACTATTCGGTATTCACTCTTATTGAGTGAATGTCGAACGGGTTTCTAAGCTCCTAATTAATATACTACATGCACAAGTATATATGCAATTTATTGCAATTGTGAAAAACTCAGCAAATGCCACTTAGTTTATATTTTCAATGATAAACTAAATAAATGCTACTCAGTTTATGAGAACTGTCATTTGAATATATATTAAACTATTTGTGCTTTATTGTATGTACTAGTGGAACTAAGTAAATGTTATGTAATATATTATATTATATTGTATTGTATTATAATACTTATTTTATTTTAATTGTGAAAAACTAAGCAAATGCTACTTAGTTTATTATTATTTTCTGTAGATTTAGTTAGTTATAATTTATTTTATTTTATTTTATTTTGTATTATATTATCGTATATTACTTAATTAAATATAATTAATTTTATCTTTATTTTATTATTTAAAATATGGAGACTAATGTTCGTCATTCACTCCTACTTGTCAAACATGTTTCTAATTAAGTTTCAAAGTATAGTACATGCATAGACACTTATTCAGTTTATTTTAATTGTAGAAAACTAAGCAAATGCTATTTAGTTTATTATTTTATTTTAAGTTATTTTAAATTTTTTTTGTTTCATTAAATTAAATTAAATTTATTTTATTAAATTATTTTATTTTATTATCTAATTGTTTATTTTATCAAATTTAATTTAATTTAATAAAATAAAATAAATTAAATTAATTTTATTATCTAATTTTTTAATTTTATTAAAATTAATTTAATTTATTAAATTTTATTAAATTAATTTTATGTTATAAATTTTATTTATTTTTATTTTTATTTTATTTTATTTTATTTTGAATTATATTATCTATTTTTTAAATCTGTTTCAGATAATTTAATTTAATTTATTATATTAAAATAAATTTATTTTATTTTATTTAATATATTTATTCTAATTTATTTTTAAATTTATTTTATTTTATTAAATTCAAATAAATTTATTAAATTTATTTTATTTTCTTTTTTTTAAAAAGTTTATTTTGTATTACATTATATTATATAATTTTTATTAAGTTATTTTATTTTAATTAAATTATTTTATATCAATTAATTTATTTTAGTAGTAAGAAACTAAGTAAATGCTACTTAGTTTATTTTAAGATTGGGAAACTAATTAAATAATATATAAATATGTAGGGCCCACAAATTTTGGAATTGAGTAATTCTGACAGAAATTTCATTGGGAATTCCGTCAGAAATAGCAAATATACCTACACCAACACTTACTGAACATCACTACTATACCTAAACTTAAGTCAAATTGATACATTCAGTAAGTTCATACAAACATATATGAGATTATGGTGAGATTATGGAGAACATATATGCTGCAATTTAACTTCATAATTAATCAAAGTCAAACACACTGATGAACAAATCTCCTCAATATATATCAGATTATAGACATTACATATGTATTTGCACAAATCAAATACTAATTGCAGCATACAATACAGTAAATATCAAACCCAAATTGCAGCATATCAAACCCAATTTGAACAATATTATTCAGCCAGCATCTCAACAATTAATAACAAATTAAACCCTAAATTATATATCAAACCCAAATTGAACATTAATTCAGCCAAGTTCATCAGTTTCATATATAACAAAATAAATTAAACACTAAATTAAGCCCAAAATCAGTTGCTTAATATACCCAACACAATTAATTTAAGATAAAAATTTACCTCACTTGATTTTAATGCTAGAGAGAGAAGAGAGGAGATACCCACGACATTGTTGTCGATTCCCACGACTGCTGGAAAGCCAAAGTCAATTGATCAACAGAACCCTTATATACTGTGGGGTCGGACAAGGGTTTCAGTCGGAATATTTCGACTGTGAGAGAGAGAGAGAGGGCGTCTAAGTATGGGGGGCGAGGGAGCGAAGGAGGGAGGAAGTGCTGGGCCGGAGAGAGAGTGAGGGATCTTCATCGCCGCTAGAGAGAGAATGGAGAGAAAGAAATGATCGAGGAAGAAGGTATGATTCCTAATTAATATAGACTATTTTCAACAAAATGTCCGTCGAAGTTAGTTCCGTCGAACTTAAGGAATTTTTTACGGCAATTCCGTCGACTATAAGTAATGGTCCGTGTCGACGCCGGGAAAATTGCTTCCGTGGCGATATTTATCCTTTCCAATTTTAGCCTTCTCATTAAATGATTTTTGGAAAAGGTCGGCATTAATGTCGACGGGGTTTTGAAAGATCGTTTTTTTATGATGAGCCAATTGATCAGAGTCGCCAGTTGGTATATTTGAAATGGATGTACCAACTCATCCGAGTTTCGTTCTTTCGTAAATCGCTGGCTCATGTATGACTCTGGATTAATTGGTCTGCAAACCGAGATTCATAGAGTTCGGGGGCTTGCTTAAGCGAGGGGAAGGTGTTAGGCACTCCCCGACTTCCGTGAAACACGGTTACCGCAATCTTGATGCTTTTCCTATCCTTTAATTCATAAAATGCGTATGTGTGTGCGCGTGTGTGTGTCTATGTGAATATCGTGGTGAGTTTGTATGAAAGAATCATTTGGGGTTTTTTTATGGAAAGTCGTGCTTTGAGAATGCTTTAGAATGTCCTTCGATTTATACGAGAAAGCTTTATTCTTTATGAAAAAGGTTTGATTTTAATTGTCAAAACTGCAAGATTTTCATTGGGTGTCGTTTTGGCAAAACAAGGTCAATTTTTTAAACCCTCGTCAAAATAGGAATCGAGATCTATACGTTGCTTTCGTAACTCAAATGATGGGCAACCTCTAAGATCTCTTTAACCCTATACACAAAGATTTAATAAAATGTTACTTATTTTTATAAAACCATTTTTTGTGATGTTTGAAAACGATTTTTTCTTTTGCCTTCTCGTTAAGATAGAAATCGACATTCCTTAGCACCTCCAATTTCTTATCCTCGTGATGCTAATAACCTAGTTTGATTGATTTTATGAAAATCTTCATCGTTTAGCTTTGAAATCCTTTTTGGTGTTGCAATTCAAATCAAACATTATAATGTGTAGGGGATTATTCACGGGCATGTAAGCCATCAAAATAACCCCGAACGCCCACAATCACATATTTTTCACTATGACGGGGCCTTAAACACGATTCTCGCCTTGGCGTCGCTTTAAGGCCCAACGATTACATACTTACAACTAAGACTACATCGCTCCTACTACCTACATCAAAAGATGTCCATCATCGAATTTGGACCACGAGGTCGCGTTCCTAGGCTCACATCTAAAATTGCTAAACAACCACAATATCCTAAAATGACAATCTAAACAAATTTCGCACAATAAATCATCATAACAAGCTAAAATAGTTCACTAAATGGACATCCTCGTGTCATTAGGAAGCATTTCGTTCCGTGGGAACCCTCACTAATGGTCCCTAATCCATATATCCACAACAATATACAAGAAGAACTATATTTCACATAACCCAATTGACAAGAAGATTAACAAAATGATACACAAAAATTTCTATAGAAATGGTCTTTTTACCTTGCAAATATCACCAAAATGTGTGTAAATTTGAGTATATGAATATAGTAGAAATTATCTTGGATATAATCTCACAAAAGAGACACAATTCCTCACTTTTTTCTCTCTTTTCTCTCCTAATTTGCTGCAATTTTTTGTTGTTTTCTCTCCTTTTCCCGAACTGCTGCTGGTTTCTCCCTTCTCTCTTCTGAATGAACTGAAACTGGGCTGATAACAGGGAAGCCAGGGCAGCCGCAGATGGATCTGCGGCTGGCTGGCCGCAGATGGATCTGCGGCTGGCTGGCCGCCCCTCATCCACTCAGCTGGTTTTCGGTTTCCGTGTTTCGAGTTCCGTGTTTTCAAAAGGCGCACTTATTGGCCGCAGATCAATCCGCGGCTGTCTGGTTTGACTTTCTCAGTTTTCGTACCATGCCTCGATTCTTGTGTTGTGACGTCGGTTTTCGCCGAAAGGTTTGTGTTTTGCAGTCCGGGAATTATTGGGAGACGTGCCACATCATTCGGAAATGCTCATTTCGGATGGCCTTGTTGTCACGTCGGTTTTGGTTGCAAATCGTTGCGGTGGCGTCGAGTGTTTGTACTTGTCCACCTTCGTCTCGTAGGCTGGGTTAATTGACGATTTTGCCTTCCTGCCAGGGTTAGTATACGGAGTGCAAAATTTGGGTGTCTACAGTCCGTCAAAATTATAATTCCCGGTGGCACGAAATGTTAGCGTCCTTGGGGCAGCATTATCCCGACGGAATTCCCTCGAACTTACAATAACTCTGACGAAAATATTTTCAACGGAATATTTCGTTGGATTTAAATTAATGACGACGGAATATAATCCGTCGAAAATAATTCCGTCAATCTTTAGTGCTTTTCTTGTAGTGTTTAGTCGTGTAATGGAGTAATCAATGCTGGGAATAAAAATCTCGTGAATACCTTAAAAAGTCCTTAATCTCGTGTCTACACTTCAAATGAGATTTATAAGGAGTTGATGTTATTGGAGCTTGAGGAGCTGTTTCTTGAAGAAGCTTACGACTAGCTTCTAAAGAATGATAAGATGGTGAGAAAAATCTTTGGCCATCCACAAGAAAAGCGGAAGATGGCTTTAAAAAAAATGATGAACATCTCTAAAAGTTGAATCTTCATTCCAACCAACTTGAACTTGTTTGTTTAAGGAGCACACTTTAAAATAAACATGTAGTTTCTTTATTTTTATTTTTTAATATCCCTATTTCCTTTAAACTTGATTAGTGGAGTTTTCATTTTAGACAATTGTCTATGGATATACTTTATTGATTGTCAGTAGTGGAGTTTAACAATGATAAACTTAAGTTGTTGAATATAATTTTGGTTCAAGGTTAATTGTTTTATTTAATTTCATCTTTTGAAAAATAAATTTTATTCTTGTTTGTTTTTTGGGGTGTAACTAATGAAGTTATTATTATTATTATTAATTGTTTTTAAATCTCTGTATTCTTCTAATTTCTTGTCGAAATGGATTTTTGTGATTATTCAAATTACAAGTATGTTTTTTTAACAAAAATAAATATAGTACAAGTAAGTCAATATATATATATATATATATGTGTGTGTGTGTGTGTGTGTGTGTGTGTGTGTGTGTGTGTGTGTTTAACAAAGCCAAAAAAAAAGACTAAGCAAAATAATTTTAATAGATAGACATTATTAAATCATATCATTTTCTTATATCGTAATAGTGTAGTTTAAAAATAAGAATCATTTATCTTTCCTTCCCTACTTCTAAACTAACAAACAAGAAAAAATTTAATTACAATCTCATCACATCCCCCTTTCTTTTTAAAACTCACAGACATAACAAAGAAAAGTTATAATCTATTTCCCTCCTATAAAGACTTTAATCATGTTTATCCTTAGTGGTCCTACAAAATAATATAAAATGATGAGTTTTTTATATACTAGTGGATCTCACTAAGTTATATATTTGTTATTTATTTCATGTACTTATTATCATCTTTTTTAATATAAAAAAATTGTACTTCAAATCATACTTTTAAAGACGAAAGGAGTAGAAAATTAAATTATGCGTAGAATAAAAAAATCATCTATTACCTTAGACTTTCTAATATTTATATCATTTTGCTTCCCACTGCCTCTTGGAAGTATTAAAGTATATACATGATTAGTCTTTATCAAATTTAAATTATTGGATACTAACTTTTCATTTTCTTTTTAAAAGTTTTGTATATATCTTTCTTTATAAAATATAAGATCATTATTGAATTTTTAAAAGTCAATTTAATATACTTTTAAATTTAAAATTAACATTATTTATTTAAGTTTTAAAAACAATAAATTTTATAATTAGTAATACTTTTTAGGTAGTTTATTGTATTCATAATTATATTGACATAAAGTAAATAAGCTGAATAAAAAGAGAGAGTCAAAGCAGTAATTTAGAGACTAGTTCATTACAAATTTGAGTTTGAAATTGATCTTATAATTTGAAATGGATGTAATATAACAATAAGAGTCCCGATATACATTTTGAAAATTTTCTGCTAACTTATGATTGCAACTTACATTAATACATGATATTAGATAGAATTATAAGGTTGACACACTTATCACATACTCCCAACGTTCTAAAATTAAAGGTACATTTGTAAAACAACAACTTTTAAGGATAAATTTGTAAAACGACGACTTTTAAAGATAATTTTATACTCTCAAATATAGCATTAATATTAGCTAAGAATTTAGATGTGGTGGTTTGATATTAAAAATTCTAGTAAGAAAGCAATGACAAATTAGAAAAATCATCTCACTTTATAGTTTTAAAATAGAAGTATATCTCTAATTTTAGAACGGACTAAAAAAGAAAATGTACATCTAATTAGAATAGAGAGAGTATATTGTCAAATAATTTTTTTGCATTCAGTATTCAATATTCAGTTTCATTTAACTCATTTAAATTATTTAAATATTTAGAACTATTTTATCCACAAAGAAACCCTAAATTAGAAAAGGGCAAGGAGTCCAATAAGAAGTTCAAGACAGCGGTGGATGTTTCGACCCGGTCTACAGGTGGACTAAATTAAAAAAGGGCAAAGAGTCCGATACAAAGTTATAAAATAAAACAATACAGGGACATTTATCTCAAGCATTATGCCATATAGATAGCGGAGAGGATTAGAAAATGGAAAGGTCTTGGTTTAGGAAAGTAGTTGATTTTGTCTTAGCCATCCTAAAAGAAATTCAACTCTATGATTTCAAAAATTCTTCTTCTTCTGCATCAACTAGCGAAGATTGGATTCCTGATGATATTTCAGGCATCTGGGATGGGTTTGAGCAATACGCGGTGTTTACTAGTATATATTCCCAGAACTTGGATGAGGAAGGCTATAGCGAGTTACATCTGGCTTGCAGGGATGGAGATGTGGGCAAAGTGAAGAACACAATAAAGAGAAATAGCAAACTCTGTTTTGGTAAGGATAAAAACGGAGGAACACCTCTTCATATGGCTGCCATGAAAGGACGATTTGATGTTCTAAAGCTTCTGGTGGACTCCTGCCCGGATTCTGTACAAGAGGTTACTGCATCTGGTGAGACGTGTCTTCACACAGCTGTGGTTTATAATAAGGGAAAAATTGTTCAGTACTTGGTGAAATGGCTAGCTGAAAATCAGAAATATTCTCATCTCATCAACGCCAGAGATCACGACGGTCATACGCCTCTGCACCTTGCCACATCTAGAAGACAACTCCAGGCAATTCCAATTTTTACTTTTTTTTTTTAAAAGACTGAAATAATATTAAGACCGTAATTTGTTATAAATGATGGAAAGATTATTACAATAGAATGAACTCAAAGGATTACCCTTTTAAATAAACAACAAAAGAGGACCTATGCTATCAGCAGTCAATGGACACCACAAAAATACTTTTGAAATACCTATTTGTTTCTTTAATTAAGTGACAATCAAAATTTGGAGAGAAATATACTCTGTCTCGAAAGAACTTGCTTTAGCAGTGTAATAGTTATAATAGTTATGTAGACATCATATCATAGTTTGCTTCGGTATATCTTTCTTAATTTGTTATTTCTGTTCCCTGCAGATTGTAAAAGTATTCCTCAGCTGCAATTTGGTAGATGTAAACGCAGTAAACTCTGGAGGAATTACAGCTCTTGACATCCTATATGTTCTACCGCATTCTGGGAAGATTGACATGGAACTCGACAAGATCCTCCGAAGGGCTGGTTCTTTAAGAACTAAAGACCTTCGCAATCATGAAACAAATTGTAATTTCAACCATTACTCGACAATGGAAAGGCACAAGTCATTGAATTTCATGAAGTTGAAAAAAATATATGTTTTGTTAGTGATCGCCACCCTGCTAACAGTGTTAACATCCCAAGCAATATTGCGATTCAACCTCAAAGAAGGGTTCCAACAAAAGCAAGGGGATTTGATCATCGGCCGTTCATTCATATTTTTCAACTCGACAACATTTATCGCAGCGCTAACAATCATCTTATTCATCCTACATGAATTTCCATTGAAACCATGGCCACAAATCTCGGTATCTACCCTGTTTGGGTCGTATATGTGTTCCATAATGGCAATATCACCTTCTCAAGCCATGCCTCTTCTCATCCTCTCGGCCCCTTTTTTGTTACTGGCAGCTACTGGAAAATTGTACGGTTTTTAATGGTGAAATTAATATTTTCACACCTTCTTGTTTTGGTAATGCAAAGAATACTCATATTTGGCTTTAGCATGATAGTGTTTTTTTTAAACTTTTATTGGTTCTTTTTCTCTTCCTTTCTTGAATAAAAGGTTCCATTTGTTGGGACGGTGATGCCTTTGTTGTGACCAGAAAACATTGTCTATATGTATGCTAATATTGTGTTAATTACAATAAGAAGAGTGTGATGGACTTGTATTTCCTCCTCATTTCTATATCTTCAGTTGTTTTATTCTTTCTTCCAAGCTAGTAGTAGGAGTAGTAGGAGTTTGTAGGAAGTAGACAAACCTAACTGTTTGTAAAGGCAAAAATTTAATTTTGAAGTATATCAAGGAAAGAAAGGGAGATCTTCGATGCAAAGCAGAGTAGCAAAAGTCGGAAGAGACGGACCTTCAAAAATCCAGCCAAGAATGAGCAATTAGTTTTGCGTAGGTAAACTCAAATACCTATACCTGTTTGTTTTGGGCATGGTTACAATTTCGCTTCTTGATTTATATATGAGGAGCCTCTCTTGTATAGCCCTTGGACTATAGGATCAATGACTAAGATCAAATTTATGAAATGCTAGGATCGACTATCTAAATCATCCTAAAAAGTATCAAGGATATTTACAACGAAAGTAATTAAACGAGTAAATCTACAACTCTATTAGAAACTGTAATACATATAAAAAGATTTTAGAGAATGCGAACTAATTAAGTAGGGTTATTTTTCGGAATCTAATCATGATCTTCTAGCTGCGTCAATTTTTGATATAATTAATTTGTTTGACCTATTGGCTTATTAGCTAGTGATCAACAAAGATTATTTACTTTCCTAGGTTATGTCCTGTTAACTTATTTGCTTTATTAACCCTTTAAATAAGTTCTTAAATTTTGGAGGAAAAGAAACCATCTCTTTTAAATTTTTGTGTTGTTTTTTCTTTAGCTGGGGTATGTAGGGCAAGCTAGTTCTATTTAAATAATAACCATTAGTTACTTATATAATAAGAGTGAATAAATTAAGAAGATAAAACCTAAATGCACAAATTAAAATGACAAAGAAAGAAGATAAAGAGTATTTAAGAATCACGAACCACTACATAACAAATTAAGGATTCCACTCCTCTCATTTCTGTTTTTTGTTGGAGTAATTTTTTAACAAGAGGCATAACTTAAGGAAGGAAACAGATAATTTCACATAATATTTTAATATTTCCACACTATGACCCACATATTAGCTAACATGTCAAATTTGTATTGGCTAATATGTGGTCATACGTGTGAAAATATTAAAATGTTATGCGGAAATATCAATTTCTCTTAAGAAACCATATTTTCAAATACAGAGATTAAAATTAAATCATCTCCAAGAAAGTAATTAATCTATTTTCGTATAAATATTTATAGGGAATGATTTTTTTTATAAAATTAAAGTGTTTATATATATTGCGATTAAAATATATCAATTATTAATACTGTTCATTTTGACTTTATAAAGAGATAGACTTCAATTATGACCTTACACAATAAAAGAAGAAATCTTATTACTACTAGACTATATGTCCTTGGTCTACATGGCTTATGTCATTTAGCACGAAGGACGCATCCGTTTTAAACTCTGCACACAAGAAACATAAAAACGAAACAAAAGAAATAAAACAAAAAAATAAAGATGTCATTGTTATATATTAGATATTTTAATAATAACGTATTTGACATAGCTATGACAATAAAATTATCTTAAATTATTAAAATGCCTTCAATTGGACAATCTATTTCTATAAAAAAAATAATAACAAGTGATTATCCCATAAAATTAACAAGTCAGGTTCAAAGGATATTCCAAATTCACACGGCTTATTTAAGACCCATATTTTAAAGTCAGGACAAGAAAAAAAAATAATGATGTCATTGTTATGTTAATAATTAAATTATTTTCAAATATTTCTTAGAATAAAAAATGTAAATTAAATTACTAAAATGCCCTCAAAAGGTCAATCATATTCCATATAAAAATAATTGCAATTCATTAATTACCTTGCAATAAGTCAAATCACTCAAATACAATGGATTCTCCAATATCACACTGCTTACCAGAGACCAAGGAAATTTCGGAGAAAGGATCAATCTAAACTAAACTCAGCACAAGGAAAAATAAAACAAGATGTCACTGTTTTGCTGATAAAATTAGGTTATTTTAAAGTGTAACTTTAAAGGAAATTATGTAGTCGCCCTCAGGAAAATTAATGTAGTGATTCACGTAATTAACAACAAAGAAATTAATATATAAAAATTGATCCATTATAATATTACATATAATGTGTTATAAAATTAGTAAGTCAAGTCGACATGGTTCTCCAATTTCACAAGGCTTACTTTAGTAGTGATGAAATTTCATGGAAAAGACTCACCGATTGTAAAGTAAGTACTACAAGCTAAATAAAGTTGATCAATCCTAGAATTTTCTTTTAAGTGCATGTAGTTTTTATTTTAAATATATATAATTATTAAGAAATTAGAATTAATAAGCACGGATTACTGTTTATCAGCATGCATGGAAGCCTTCTTAAATAGCCTCTCTAAGTTTTTTGTCTCTGGTTGCTTGGTTAGTAGGGTTCAGTACTGGTCTGATTTAGTTGTTTAGAACGTATTTAGTTGTGTCTGTTGTGTATGTATAATAGTAAAGTCTAACCGATGGATGTACCTATTATATTTTTTTAATGAAGTTTTTTTTGTGATTTATTCAAGAAAAAAGAAAAAGAAATTAGAGTTAATTATTTTGTGTATGGATATTTGCAAAATTTCGTCAAATGTTTTATATTGAAATTTGAATTACTAATTTATTTTATACATGAAACATTGTTTTTAGTACTAAATTCAATTGTCCGACCTATTTAGTACTAAAACAAATATGATCGTATAGTTTGGAGACTAATTAAAGTGTTGGGATATGAATATTTGGGCCCCAGGGGGTTTTGTCCACATGGAGGCCATGACCCTACGTAGGAATCTATTTTGGGCTGTATGAAGATTTTAAGAAATCTAAGATTCCTAGTTATATTTAAATTCTAGTTCCTAAGGAAAGAGTCAGGATTATATCTGACTTCCTTTCTTTAAGGAGATTGTGTTCTATCCAATCATAGGTAATTACCATGATTAAGAATTCAATTACAATGGGGAAATGGGGCGATAATCTATAAATACAAGGCTAAACCCTAAATTTATAAGTAATAACTCTTTGCTCACTAAAGTGCTAAACCTCCATTGTTAATACCTTGAACAACCTGTACTTATTCTCACACCGGAACTATCCCCCGATAGCCCAAACCACTAGGCTCTTGAGTGTGGTTTCGTTCTTGTGCAGGATTTGGCACGTATTTTGGTGATTGGACGCGAGGCGAAATCTTGGCATTAACATTAGCGCTATAAGGAAGGCCCTTAGTGCAACGTAACATACAATCACTCAATAGTTTTCGGTCGAAAATTATGGTGTCAAACAATGCAAAGACGGTATTGGCACGGAATACGTCAACAACCAATACGCTCTAACCCCGAGGGTCGGTCAAAGACAGGTTGGGGCCATCGAAGAACATCTCGGATAGGTTGGGTCCTCAGAGTCATTCGGTGGGCCAATTCGACCCCCGGACGGCAATTGTCAAAAGAAAATTTTCTCTACCACATGGAGGACGGGAGGCCATGACGATGGGGCCGATGACCGGAACTCTAGGTCGGATCAGGCTTAAGACAAAAGGGAGTTGATCCTGGCCAGAAAGTTGCAACAGAATAAAGACGCTATGGAGGCCCTACGCCTTCAGCAAATAGAGCTGGATAAGCAGTTAGCGTTATTGCTACATGGAGAAGAAGTTTCCTCCAGTTATCATCGGTGTCAAGAAAATTCGTCGGGAGCCGATCCAGGACATATCGTCCGGACGATTCTCGGCAGAAAAGTAGCAGGTCGAAAAGCCACACCCCAGTCCGCGGCAGGCACCGAAGCCGCTCGTAGGACAAAAGCAGGCCCAGGAGCCGCACCCCAGTCCGCGGCAGGCACTGATGCCGTTCGCAGAATCGGAGCAGGCCAAGAAGCCGCTCCCCGATCCGCAACAAACACCAAAGTCCCTCGTAGGACTTGAGCAGGCCAAGAAGCTGCTCTCCGATCCGCAGGAGGCATAATAGCCGCTCGCAGGACAATAGCAGGCCGAAGAGCTGCACACCAGATTGGGGCAGACGTCAGAGCTGCTCCAGGGACAATTCGAGAGTCAGGCCTGAGCCGATTCTTCGGGAGGCCCTAGCAAGAAGGCTAAAAGAGGTGAAATAGAGGCTGACGGCGGCCGATCAGTCAGTAAAATTACCGAACAATACCAGGTCGCCTTTTACCTCGGAGAACAAGCGGGTGAAGGCTAATAAGTCCAAAAAGATGCCGCCATTGGAAACATACGACGACACTAGGGATCCATATGACCACACACATGCATATAATCAAATCATGGATTACTACGACCATTCCGCCGCCGCCAAATGTCATATGTTCGTTACTACACTGAAGCATGGGGCTCGGGAATGGATGACGTCTCTCAGTCCGAACTCGATCAGTTCATGGGAACAGCTATACGATAAATTCCATGCACGGTTCAGAAGCAATAAGCGAAGGGGAAGGCTGACAACGTCTTTGATGCAAGTCAAGCAACATTCTGAAGAAAGCCTCGACCAATATGTGAAGAGGTTCAGGGAAACAGTCGGCACGGTGACCGACCTGAATGTGCAGTAGGCTGTGGGATTTTTTACCACTGGATTGAACATTGCAAAGTCCAAGAAGCTGGTTAAAGATCTCATTCTTAATCTACCCGGAGACTTATCAGAGGCTTATAGTAGGGCCGATGGGTTTATCACTCTCGAGGAGGTTATTGGGAGCCTGAAGTCGCAGGAACGTTCGAAAGATAAACTGAGGGATCGATATCGGAACAATACACCCAGGTCAGAGAATCAGCCGATGCTAGGTTTTAATGGATGAGGTTCAGGTGGAGGCAGACCACCTTTTCCAAACAAGAATGTGAATAAAGTCTATACTCCCCTGAATACCGATCAGGCGAAGATATTAGAGGAAATCCGGAATAAGCCTGGCTTCGAACCTTGCCAGACGAGCACAAAATCCTATAGGGGAAATCATAACCGATATTATAACTATCACCAGACTTCGGGGCATTCTACAGAGGACTATTACAATTTGAAAGACCTGATTGAGAAGAAGGTGCAGTCTGGGGAGTTGGTTCAGTACGTCGTGGGACGAGGGGCTTTAGAAAGGACAACAACTAATAACAATACTCAGCAGAACCCGAAGTCTCAATCCGATCCAATCCCGATGGTTCGAGGAGTCGTAGATGTGATAATGGGCAGATCGGTTGGGAAGGTACTTGGAAAGAAAATGTGGGGTATGTTGGATTCAGTCA
Source organism: Aralia elata (assembly GCA_034770075.1). NCBI lineage: Eukaryota > Viridiplantae > Streptophyta > Magnoliopsida > Apiales > Araliaceae > Aralia > Aralia elata. Next base: position 73,550,996 of record CM068378.1, on the reverse strand, counting down.
TGACAGTATCTAAACAACCAGTTTGGAAGGAGTGTCCTTATCTGGGCACGGTGATTTCATTCACTGAGGAGGATTACCCATCGGAGCCAATTGAGCCGCATGAGGGAACTCTGGCTATTACTGCCCAAGTTGGAACCATGGATATGAGGCGAATCATGATCGATAACGGTTCTTCGGTCGACATACTCTATGCTCACGCTTATCAAAGGCTAGACTTGGGAGGTAGAAAAATGGAAGTCGGGCAGGAACCTCCGTTGTATGGGTTCGGTAACGATCCAGTTCGGGTGTAGAGACTATCGAATTGTGAGTCATCTTCGAGACGGTTCCTCGACAGGTGGAGATTAATGTCGGGTTCTTTGTGGTGCATGTGGATTCGGCCTATAACGCGATTTTGGGAAGACCGACATTAATGGTGCTGCAGGCGGTGACCTTCATCCCACACTTCAAGATAAAGTTCCCTACGACGAATGGGGTTGGTGAAGTGAAAGGTGATTTGGATTTAGCTCGAAGGTGTTATAGGACTTCGTTGATATGTTCGACTGTAGGAAGGTGTAAACAAAAACAGACTATGGCGATTGAGGTTGAACCCTTTACCGAAGGGAGTACAGAACCACTCGCCTTGCTGGTCGAAGAAACTGAAGATATTAAGTTAGTTTCGGGGAAAAAGAAAAAGACAATAAAGATTGGTTCGGGCATGCAGGAGCCCTTCAGGACGGGTTTGATTGACTTGCTTTTGGTCTACGCCGACATCTTTTCTTGGGAGCCCAGTGATATGCCGGGGATTGACGAATCTGTCGTGGTTCACAAACTGTGTGTAGATCCGATGAAGAAGCCCGTTCGTCAAAAGAGGAGAACTTTTGCCCCGAAAAGGTAAAAAATTATTGATGAAGAGATATCAAAGTTGTTGAAGGCAGATTTCATTTTTGAAATTGATTATCTCGAGTGATTGGCGAATGTGGTGCTCGTCCAGAAGCAAAACGGTAAGTGGAGGGTATGCATTGATTATACAGACTTGAATAAGGCATGTCCGAAGGATTTTTACCCCTTGCCACATGTTGATCAATTGATAGATGCAACTTCGGGGTTCGCGATGCTAAGTTTTATGGATGCCTTTTTAGGATATCATCAGATATTCGATGTACAAGAAGGATATCTCGAAAATGGCTTTCATCACCCATCAGACGATTTATGCATATAAGAAGATGACATTCGGGCAGCTCAATGCTGGTGCGACGTATCAACGGATGATGAACTACGTTTTCAAAAGGCAATTAGGGAGAAGTATGGAAGTCTACATAGATGATATGATCGTCAAAGGCTCTTCTGTTCGAAGCCACTTGAATGATTTGGAAGATTGTTTTCAAACTATTAGAGAACATAATATCCGACTTAATCCTACCAAATGCACCTTCGGCCTCGGGTCAGGGAAGTTTCTGAGGTATATGGTAAGTAAGAGGGGAATTGAAGTGAATCCTGAAAAGATCAAAGCTGTCATGGATATGAAGGCTCCGAAGTCGTTTAAAGATATACAGAGGCTAACGGGTTGGATTGCTGCGTTGCGGAGGTTCATGTCAAAGTCGGCGGAAAGGTGTCTCCCTTTTTTTGACACTCTAAAAGGTCCAAAGAACGAGAAGACTTTTCAGTGGAACTCAGAGTGTGAGGATGCGTTCCAAGGGATCAAAAAATACTTATCCTCTACGTCGTTACTGATGAGTCTGATCCCTTTGGAAATTTTGTACCTATATTTGGCCGCCAGTTCGTTAGCGGTAGGGGCAGTTTTGGTTCGCGAATTGGGTGGAAAGTAGTTCCCCGTTTACTATGTTAGTCATGCACTTAGGGACGCAGAAATGAGATATCTGAACCTGGAGAAATTTGCCTATGCGTTGATTATTACTAGCAGGAAGCTTCAGCATTATTTTTAGGGTCGGTTGATAGTAGTGTATACAGATTAACCTTTGAAGAAGGTGTTGTACAAACCGGACGTCTCGGGTCGGCTTGCTGCGTGGGCTATGGAATTGACCCAGTTTCATTTGGAATATCATCCTCGGACAGCGATAAAAGGGTCAGACTTTAGCTGACTTTGTGGTGGAATGGTCGTTTTCCAAAGATGATCCAGTTGATCAGTCGGAGACAGTGGGTTCGGTTTCTGATATTCAACCGCTTCAAACATTTTGGACGCTATATGTGGATGGGTCATCAACTTTGGATACGAGTGGAGTAGGGGTGATTTTGACAAGTCCTGAGAGATTTAGAGTTCAGCAAGCCATTCGATTTAGGTTTAGGGCAACTAACAATGAGGCTGAGTATGAAGCGATCCTGGCAGGTCTACGGTTGGCAAGAAATTTAGAGGTTCAGAGGCTGGTTATCTTTAGTGATTCTCAATTGGTTGTTAAGCAAATATCTGGGGAATTTGAAGCTCGGGGGGCGAAGATGTCTAAGTACCTAGCCGAGGTCAAGGATCGGTTACACTATTTCAGTTCGTGTACTTTCCAAAGGGTAGATCAGTCCAATAATGTGATTACTAATGCATTGTCCAAGTTAGCTGCCTCAGATAAGGGTACTTTCAGTGGATCAGTCTATTTGGAAGTTTTAGAGTTTTCAAGCATTCAAGTTTCAGAGGTACTGGTTGTGGAGCGTTCGGATTGTTGGATGGCCCTGAATTTAAGTTACTTGGTTGATGGCGAGTTACCTTCGAATCGATTATTGGCGAAGAAGATAAAGTACAGGAGTTCAAATTTTGTCTTGATTGATGGTGACTTATATAGGCGTGCGTACTCTTCACCTTTACTGAAATGTTTGGTCCCCTCCGAAGCAGAATACGTGTTTTAGGAAGTTCACAAAGGAATTTGTGGTGATCATATGGGAGCCAAGTCGTTAGCATACAAAGTACTTCAGCAGGGTTATTACTGGCCTACCATTTTCAAAGAGGCCAAGGAGTATGTTCAAAAGTGCTTTAAGTGTCAGATAAACAGTCTGATGCCTCATCAGCCCCCAAAGGAGCTCTTTTCTGTTCTTTCCCCGATTCAGTTTGCAGTATAGGGGGTTGATATTTTGGGTCCGTTGCCGAAGGCGAAGGGTCAGGTCAGCTTTGTGATAGTGGCAATTGACTATATGACTAAGTGGGTGGAGGCCAAACCTCTTCGGATAATTACAGAGCAAGAGTGTCTCAAATTTCTCAAAGAATTTTTGGTGTTTCGCTTTGGGATTCCTATGGTCGTGGTATCGGACAACAAACGACAGTTTGTAGGTTCGAAGTTTGAGGAATTCCTTAAAGATTTGGGGATCCAGCATAGAAAGACTTCGGTTGCTCATCCACAGTCTAATACGCAGGTTGAAGTCACTAATCGCACGTTTCTCAATGGTATTAAAAGAAGGCTAGACCAAGACAAGGGAAAGTGGCCCGAAGAGTTACTCAGTGTTTTATAGGCATATCGGACTACTCTTAGGACCACGACCGGCGGCTTGCCGTTCAGATTGGCTTATGGTACCGATGCACTTATTCTAGTCGAGATCGGGTCTCCTTCGCTAAGGGTCAGTCAGTATAAGGAGCTTTATAACAATAAAGGCCTTCGACTTAACCTTGATTTGTTAAATGAGGTTTGAGAGTCGGCTTTGGTAAGGCTAGCGATTTATCAGCAAAGAACAACCAGACATTATAATAAGGGGTCAAAGTACGGAGGTTCAAAGTTGGTGATTTTATACTTCGGGAGGCTAAAACATCTACCCCCCAGAATTTAGGTAAGCTTATGCCGAACTGGGAGGGTCTTTATGAAGTCGTGGAAGTGCTGAAGCCAGGGACCTACCGGCTTCGAGCAATGGATGGTTCAGAAATAAAGAATACATGGCATGCTAGGAGACTTAGGCATTATTACCAATAAGTTATGTAGTTCTTCAGTTCATTTTTATGTAATTTCAATTATTTATTAATAAAATAAAGTAGTTTGTTCTAGAAAAAGAGGTTTTTCATTTCACTTGGGATTTGTACATAAGAAAGGTTGTTACAAAAATGTAAAGCAAAAATTACAATATTTATTGCTGAGGGGGAGGGTTGTTTACGGTGTCGGATTCATCATCCGAAGAGTCTAGGATGGAAGGATCTAATCCAGCAGTGAGGATCTTGACTTGTCTTTATGTCGGGCATTCGAATACCCGTCGTTATACTGCTTCAAGACTTCTTTGGTCAATTCGGGGCGATTCCTGTAGCACCAGCTAACATTATACCACGTGTAGAGCATAATGCTTACAAGAAGCATCAAGATGATGCATTGGACGTGAGTTGTCTCATGCTAGCAACTATGAACTCTGAGCTTCAGAAGTAACATGAGTTAGTGGATGCTTATGAGATGATCGAGCATCTCAAGATATAATTCGAAGGGCATGCTCGACAGGAGATGTATGATACAAGCAAAGCGTTGTATCACTGCAAGATGGGTAAACGTGATCCAGTTGGTCCACATGTTCTGAAAATGATTGGGTATATTGAGTACCTTGATAGGTTGGGTTTTCCGATTACTCAGGAAGCCCAAACTGATCTTGTTTTGCAATCTTTGAACAACAGCTATTCTCAATTTGTTACGAATTATCTCATGAATGAAATTGAGAAACCACTTACTGAGTTGTTGAGCATGTTAAGAACTGTTAAGAACAACATAAAAAAGGCAGGACCCGATTCCATAATGATGGTGCAAAAAGGGGAATGCTAAGGGAAAAGGGAAAGGCAAGAAGAAGATAGGATCTAAATCTGGTGCCAAACCCAATTTCAAAAACAAACGGGCTCTAAAACCTAAAGGTGGGGTGGCTAAAGAAAGTGATTGTCACTTCTATAGAAAACCTGGACACTGGAAGAGGAATTGTCATGCTTATTTGGAAGAACTGAAGAAAAAGAAAGGAAGTGTGACTTCTGATTCAGGTATATATGTTATAGAAGTCAATTTGTCCACTTCTACATCATGGGTATTGGATACTGGATGTGGTTCTCACATTTATGTTAATGTGCAGGAACTCTGAAGGAGTAGGACTTTAGCGAAAGGAGAAGTTAACCTATGAGTTGGGAATGGAGCAAAAGTTATTGCACTAGCCGTAGGAACTTATCATTTATCTTTGCCTACCGGGCTAGTATTAGAATTAGAGGATTGTTATTATATGCCTACTATGAGCAAAAATATTATTTCTGTTTCTTGTTTGGACAAGAAAGGTTTTTCATTTTTAATAAAGAACAACAGTTGTTCATTTTACTTAAATGAAATATGTTATAGTGTTGCACAATTGTTTAATGGTCTTTATATTCTTGATTTAGATATACCAATCTATAACATAAATACAAAACGATTTAAATCAAATGATTCAAATCCGACATATCTCTAGCACTGTCGTTTAGGCCATATAAATGAGAAACGCATATCGAAACTCCATAAAGATGAGTTTTTGGATTCATTTGATTTTGAATCATATGAGAAATACGAGTCTTGTTTATTAGGCAAGATGACTAAAGCCCTTTTCACTGGTCACAGTGAACGGGCTAGCGATGTATTGGGACTTATATATAGTGATGTATGTGGACCCATGAATTCGTTAGCAAGAGGTAGGTTCTATTACTTCATTACATTTACTAACGACTTCAGTAGCTATGGATATGTGTATCTTATGAGACACAAATCTGAATCCTTTGAAAAGTTCAATGAATTCAAAAATGAAGTTCAAAACCAAATTGGCAAAAGCATAAAAGCCCTTCGATCCGATCGAGAAGGTGAATACTTAAGCCAAGACTTTGATGACCTTCTAAAGGAGTGTGGTATTATATCACAGCTCACTCCACCTGGAACACCACAATGGAATAGTGTGTTTGAGAGGAGGAATCATACCTTATTAGACATGGTACGATCAATGATGACTCATGCAGATCTTCCAATAAGCTTTTGGGGTCATGCCCTAGAGATAATTGCATTCACACTTAACCGTGTTCCTACAAAGACTGTTCAAAAGACACCATATGAGATGCGGATTGGAAAACGTCCTAGTATGTCGTTCATGAAGATTTGGGGTTGCGAGGCATTTGTAAAACGTCTGGCTTTTGACAAGCTCGGACCCAAATCTGAGAAATTTAATTTTGTGGGATACCCTAAGGAAACAAAAGGGTATTATTTCTACAAACCTTCTCAGAACAAAGTGGTTGTTGCTCAAACTGGTATTTTTCTAGAAAGAGAATTTGTCTCTAAAGGAAACAGTGGGAAAAAAGTAGAACTCAAAGAAATTCGAGAACCACAAAATATCATTGAACCTGAGTTGGAACATGAGCAGGAACCACAAGATATTGTGGAAAGTGAACCTGCTCAAATTACACAAGGCATTCGTAGATCTGGTAGGACACGCCAAAAGCCCGAGAGATATTATGGATTTCTTGTGACTCAAAATGGTAATGTGATGCTCATAGATCAGGTTGAGCCTATTTCCTACCAAGAAGCTATGAATGGACCAGATTCTGAGAAATGGCTTGAAGCTATAAAATCTGAGATGGACTCCATGTATACTAACCAAGTATGGACTTTGGTTGATTCACCCGAAGGGGTAAAACCAATCGGGTACAAGTGGGTTTTCAAGAAGAAAATTGACATGGATGGTAATGTACAAACCTATAAAGGCCGACTGGTAGCAAAAGGTTTCAAACAAGTTCAAGGTATTCACTATGATGAAACCTTCTCTCCAGTGGCAATGGTTAAATCCATCAGGATCTTACTTGCTATTGCAGCCTTTTATGATTACGAAATCTGGCAGATGGATGTCAAAACTACTTTCCTTAACGAAAATCTCCTTGAGGATGTGTACATGACACAACCTGAGGGTTTTGTCACTCCAAAGGAAGCTAGAAAGGTATGTAAGCTACAACGATCTATTTGTGGATTGAAGCAAGCCTCTCGGAGTTAGAATCTTCGATTTGATGAAGCAGTCAAAGAGTTTGGCTTTATAAAAAATGAAGATGAATCTTGTGTATATAAGAAGGTTAGTGGGAGTCACATTGTATTCCTGGTATTATATGTTGACGACATATTAATTATTGGGAATTACATTCCTTCCTTATAGGCTGTAAAAATATGGTTAGAAAAATATTTCTCCATGAAAGATTTGGGCGATGCAACCTACATTTTAGGTATTAAGATCTATCGTGATAGATCGAGAAAAATGCTCGGCCTAAGTCAAAGTACATATATTGATAAAGTGCTGAAACGGTTCAGCATGCAAGAGGAAAAAAGAGGACACTTACCCATGTCTCATGGTGTAAAGATTGCTAAGGCCTAATGTCCTAAATCATAAGATGATGAGGAGTGTATGAGAAAGATCCCTTATGTTTCGGCAATTGGATCTATCATGTATGCAATGATATGTACTCATCCGGATGTCTCGTATGCTTTGAGCGTGACGAGCCGATACTAGTCGAATCCAAGTGAAGGTCACTAGACAGCAGTCAAGAATATCCTCAAGTACCTAAAAAGGACTAAGGATTCATTCTTGGTATATGGAGGTGAAGATGAATTGGCAGTAAAGGGTTACACAGCTGCAAGTTTCCAAACTGACTAAGATGACTATAAGTCTCAGTCAGGTTTTGTATTGTGCTTTAGTGGTGGTGGTGTTAGTTGGAAAAGTTCAAAGCAAGAGACAATAGTCGATTTTATAACAGAGGCTGAGTATATTGCTGCTTCTAGTGCGGCCAAGGAGGTTGTATGGATTAAAAAGTTCGTCACTGAACTTGGTGTTGTTTCAACCATTGTTGATCCAGTTGAGCTATACTGTGATAATGATGGAGCCATTGCACAGGCTAAGGAACCTAGATCTCATCCAAGCATATACTTAGGCGGTACTATCTCATCCGTGAAATTATTGGTAGAGGAGATGTACATATATGCAGAGTGCCAACAGATGATAATGTTGCAGATCCACTGACCAAAGCTTTGTCACAACAGAAGCATGAAGGTCACAGTAGTTCCATGGGTATTAGATACATGAGTGATTGGCTCTAGTACAAGTGGGAGATTGTTAGAGTTTATGCCCTAGAGGCCAATTCTTTGATATAATTGCTTAACATTTCTTTTGATATTATATTTGATTGAATAAATGAATTATTTTATTATGGTTTTATTTACTGCGTTATATAAATTTTAGCATAATAAAAGTCCTTAGAATAATGATACAAATTATATAGCTTCAAGTATGTGACTTGAACATGAGATTATGTAATTATAATTAGTATCATTACTCTTAAATGTCCTTAGTCGAGTATTATTATTAATGGGACAACAATGATACATTGAGACTAGTATGTGGATTGACTGATGGCTAAATCTCATTGGTCATAAATATATGAGATATTGAGTCAATGCATAGGTACATGTTAGAGAACAATGTGCTGGACAGGCCCACCATAAGAATTTTACGTGGAGTATTATGCAAAGTGTCATAAACAATTCTCATAGTGATAATGATGTAATGATCCTCCGACCTGAAATCACTATATTACTACACTAGAATTTATCTACTTTGATATCATCAAAGGTCACCTTTAATAGGGTGGACAATAAAGGTGATTATTGGGTACATCATGAATCGTGTGAGGAATATGAGTGATCCAGATAAAATTTAACCCTCCTATATATTAGGAGTGATATCCATAGGCCTCTTGATTAAGTAGGACTATGAAATGCATGGCCATGCTCAAATAGTGATTTGTTTGATATAATCTACATATTGACCAAGAAAATTCAGATTAAATTATGAAGAGTATGACACATTCCATGACTCGAGTTTAATCTAGGATGTCAAGGTTAAAAGGATTAAATTACATTGAAACATTGGTCACGAAAAGGTTGCATCGAATCACCGATCTTATTATTATTTGGGTAGCAGTGATGCATTACTAGATGGCGCTCACTGTTTATAATTTCATAATATGATTTTAAAATTATTGCCAACATAATAATAACCTATAGGGTCACACACTTAGAACGCAATTAAAAGAGAATTAATTTAAATTATAAGGATTTAAATATGTCAATATGATTGATAGTATTTAAATTACGAATTTAAATTAATAGGATAATTTGTATATATGTATATTAATTAAGTAAGACTTAATTAAAATATTATATATATATATATATATATTTGGATTTTACCTTTCTAATAGTTTTAGGGTTTTGCTATATATATACATATATGATATATCATCTGTTTTACTTTAGTGTGTGAAGAAAAAAAAACCCTAGCCATTTTAGAAAAGAGACTAAAGAGAAAAACTTTAATAAATCCAGATCTTGGCGGCTAGTATCGCAGTTCTCTTTGCTGCAGATCGTCTGACGATTCGCGGGGCGTTCGTGTGGATACCGTAGAGGTGCAGTTCCGTTGGATTGCGTAGAAGATTCGAAGCTGTTCCAGAATTTTTATCGTCACCATTCAAGCTCGGATAATCGCTAAAACAAATCTAAACCTCTGAATTAATATGCTTTCGCATGGATTCTGTTTTAGGATTTTCGAAAACTGTTTTAATAATTTTTAAATTCCGCTGCTTTTATGTGTCGAAAATCCTACAAATGCTTGTATGGATCTTTACCTGTATGACCACGAAAAGTAGGCAAAAAGTGAATTAATCCTGATTTAAGTTCAAAAGAAGCATTCAAAGTAGGATACTCAATACACAAAAGTTGTTGATTGAGATTAGGAGTAGCTAGTTCTTTTAAAGTCGTGTTATTATTAGGATCAGCCATTTCCTCTTCTTCTTTAGAATCAGTAGACGAATTATTTGATAGCAATTCAATTGCTATGTTGAAACCAGGTGATGGAATAAAGGCTTCTTCTGGATCTGCAGTTGCACTTTTGACACTACGACTCTCCTTTCTTAGCCTTCTTGCTGTTTTTTCTATCTCTGGATTAAAATTCAGTTCAGTAGATTGAGAGGATCGAGTCATAAACTAAAACAAAACATGGAATAACTCAAAACAAATAATTAGCTCCTCGGCAACGGCGCCAAAATTTGGGAGAGCTGAGGTTAATTTTGGATTGTTTAAGGATAAATCTCCCAATGATGTAAGTAAGAAGTATTCTATCTGAGGAAAAGGTTTGATGATCCACATTAGTTTCACAGAAATTTATCTTCTCTCACACACATTCTCATGTAGTATAATTAACTGTCATCATATATGAGTTGCAATACAAGTTGTGAGTTTAAAGTCTAAAAGACTCGGGCATTCAAAAATACTAATCCCACAGGACCCAAATAATAGTGGGTACCAAGTTAGATATTTATTTAACCTACAGGTATCATGGTTAATCAACCCTTATTGAAGCCCATACAAGTGGAACCTTGAAACTCGTGACCTTCGTTAATAAACTTCTGACCAGTTGCAAAGTCATGATTCTCCACTAATACTCTCTCAGAAGACTAGTACTTATTTCTGCATAATGCAGTTCTTGAAGCTAAATCAAAGAGGCATGCAAGAACAAGGTCTACATCAACTTCAAACCAACCCTACGATCGCACTGCTAGATAAGGGGATCGTAGACTAGCTAGTACTATAAAAAACACTTTATGATCCAATGATGAAGATCCAATTAAAAAATGGTAGCATTAACTATAGGGGAACAACAATCTGTCAAGCCTAGCAGTGCACAAGTTGAGGGGAAAAATCTGAAGTTCCAGAACCAACTCATACTCAAACTAAGGAGAAGTCATTAAAAGCTGATGAAACTTCATTTCCGATTGTAGAGTCCCAAAACTCTATGACTAATAACCAAGTCAGGCCAATTGTCCCAAAATGTAGAGTCACTACGATCGACATTCTGATCATAGAGTACACTGACCTATATAAACACCTTTCCCATAAATTCTCTCACGAACAAATACCAGCCCCAGTGTACATTCAAAGCTGGTAAGACAAATCAAAGGAGTACAGTGATGACATTCTCTCCACCACATCAAAGCAGTCTTTCCTCAGATAAGTGCCTCAGAGACAAACCTAGCCCTAAGTTTCAAACTAAGAGGTCTGCCCTCTCCGAGCTTCCTTAACTCTATTGAAGGACTTAATGGAATGCATCATTAGAATCCCTCGAGAGCTTAAGGTGTTAAAGAAATAAAGGAGAAAAGTTGCACTCATGGAATTTAATCATGGGACTTTCTAGAGGAGAAAGAAATTGTTATTGAAAAGAAGTCTTCATCAAACAGCCAAGCTCACCTATTGGTACAAGACAACATACAAGTTATGAAGACGGTCATCATCAATGCCATGTTGGAACAAGGTTTCTTTTAAGCACTTAAATGCACATTCTAAGAGGAAGCTACTTCAAGTCGTAAATGGAGTTCCTCCCATCAAAGACTGCATCCACCAAGATAAGTGCCAATCACAGCTCAAGCAAAAGAGGAAGGTAGAAGTTTCGATAAAATCTCAAGACAAGCAAACTGGGTTCGAGCAATAGTGACCAAAGCCTGCTCTCAAGAGATGATCATAGAATGAAAAGCCAGACCATCCAACTACTCTACAAACTGACAAAGTCAATGGTCAAAAGGGAATATGATAACCATGCTCTCCTAATAAATGTGAACTAGGGTAACTGATGAGCAACAGTTATGGAAGTTACAAAAGTTAAGGACATGATCAACAAAAAGCTCTCCTACACTTGTCCCCTTACGCAAAAATAAGAGGGAACTAACACAGGTCAAAATTCAAAAACTAACGGTTGTTATTTCCTATTAGTTATCAAAGTCTATCTTCTCCCAAACTGTGCAAATCTTTAAATCCCTAAAACTCTCAACACCTCCAACAACCCAAATCGCCAAAATCTCTAGAAACTCCTTAACCCACTTCAACTCAGCACTCATCCAAATACCTGTCTTTTATCAAGACCCTTGAGACAGAAAACTGTCAAGTTATATCAGGTATTCAACTTGGTTTCGATAAGTTTGGGGAATCGAAAAAGAAGTTCAAGGATATTCTTAAGATCGTAAGGGAAGTTGGTTCTCAAAATATTTATAATCTAACACCAAAATCTTCTCTGATCTGGTGAAAGAATTCTATCAGAACGCAGTAATCAACGATGATGTGTTGTCCACAAAAGTTCGAGGAGTAAACATGAAGATAGGTGCTACAAAAATCAATAAATATCTAGGGTTCTCAAATCAAGATCTATCATCTCTAAAAGAATTGATCCAGATGAAGGCATGAGATTGATGGGATATGTGAAGAATCTTCATCTTAAGGGAATGAGGAAAAAGGAATTTCCAGAGGAATTTGAGTTTTTAGCGGAGATTATGGGTAAATGTATCCTATACAAAGATACCGCTCATGATACTATAAGTGATGTATAATTAAGAATCATGTTTGTCATTGTCATGAAGCAGAAGATAAACTTTGGTGCTGTGTTATTTGATTGGTTATTCAAAGAGATTAAGAAAAAGGAGGCTTCAGAAAAACCTATCTCAAAAGTGTACCATGGAAGGTTTTTAAGCATTATTCTGAAAACGAAGCCGAAAAACACGTTGGGGATAATGAGGGAGAAACCCTAAATGTCCACAAGATTATGTCCCACAAACTATTTGACAACTGGAAGAAGAATCTCATAGAGAATAAGAGATTGAGGATATCCGATAGCAGCAGCAAGGAGGCTTCCAAAGCAGACAAAAGAAAAGGAAAGTAAGTATAATAAAGAATGAGCCATCACAATCTGATGATTCTCTATCCCCTGTGTCCATTCCTTAAAAATCAATAAAGAAGAAGTTGAAAGTTGAGAAAGCCTCTCCAAAAGCCTCATTGAAGAGTTCCTCAACACCTAGAGGGGAACCTGAAGAATAGGAAAAAGCATCTGAGGTACCAGTTGTAAAGCCTGCTAAGAGAAGACAGAGTGTACGTCTTCGGCAAATGGTAAAATTTCTAAGTCATAAAAGTGAAGAAGGTATTTCACTTAAGATCATTGATCTTGGTGATGATGATGAAGTTGATAGTGATGAGGCTGCAAAGGTTAGTAAACCTATGGCATCAAATGATGGGTCTAATGAAAAAGATGTGACCACAAGTGAGTCAGAATCAGAAAGTGAGAATTTAGCTATGTCTACCAAAGAGAGTCTCAATGAATCAACAAAAGATGATGTTGATATAAAAATGAGCAATGAAGAATAGTTGGAAGAAATGACTGGTGAGCCAATTAAAGCATCAAAGAAAGTGAATATAGAGGAACCAAGTTCAAAAGCAAAGAATGTCAGAGACTGACTTCAGGAAAGGAAATGAAGCTTTGGAAGAGGATTCTAACTCTGAGAATGATAAATCAGAAAGCTACTCTGATCTACCTCCAACAAATGCATCAACATCTTCAAAGATACGAAGAAGGATAGTGTTGGAAGCAATCAAAAAACTAGGGGTTGTGCTACCAAGAAAGTGGATATATCATGGTAATGAACAAATCAAAGTGGTAACAATGACTATAGAGGATCTGCTTAACAATTTTCAAGACATCAAATTGGATCGAATAACTGTGCTTTATGATTCTACAAGTTAGCAACTAACGTGGTTTTACTCATGGATGCCCTGGTTAAAGGCTATTTCACTTGAAGATAAAAGCTGGAGAACAAAGATAAGAAGTCTACAACTGAGGAGGAGCCAGAAAAAGCTAAAGGAAAAGTGGCAAGATCTAAGGGGGAGCAGGAGCCAGAGGAAGATACAGCAGAACCAGAAGAAAGTAGCAGCTGAAAAGCAGTCACAAGGTATGCATGAACCAACGAATAGGAGGTACATTTCTAATCAAATAAGGAGGAATTAACTGTTATATGCAGGAACTATGATCTAGATCTAGGATCTTTTTGTTGAACTGATATATCTTGTGGGTTGTATGTTTTTAAGACTTATGGCATGCATATTTTATGTTTAGCATAAATGTTTTATGGATAATTACTCTAACATGCAAATCATTATATTCATATCTCTTTGTCTAGCAATACAGTGACTTACTATATCTTAAGTCACATTCATACTCATAGATCTGCATGAATTGCCTGAAGTGGAAGGTGTGCTATAAATGTTTTTGTCATCATCAAATAGGGAAAGATTGTTGGGAATCTACATGAGACTCTTAAGTCCATTCTCATAAGGGGAGATTGTTAAAAAAATCTGCATGAGATTACTATAGTTCATTATATGAGATTTGATTGATGACAAAATGGTTAAAAGAACATTTATAATGATAAGCCTTGTAAAGTCCTTAATGAAATATATGTACAAGGACTTAAAATATAAAGATCAAATATGTTAGGATGATCTAAGCTGAACTGTCATTTATCTGATTCAATCATATTTGTAATATTAAGTATTGTAAAGTCTTTAATTGAATTTGATGTACAAAGACTTAGAATAGAAAAGATCAAACTTGTTAGGTTGATCTTGTGAGCTAAAACAGTATGTGTAAAAGCAAGGCTAGACCGGTCGTAGAGCATAGCAAGACTTGACCGATCATAGAAGAACTGCGAAAGTTATCGTAAACCACCTCTTGTATGATCACAGTGTAACCAGAGAATGATCGTAGAGTAGTTGGCAAACTTGCAGAACAGTCAGCAAAGAATCGCAGAGCTAAGTGTGAGATCATAGAGCTTGCTAAGTAAACGCAGTATAAAGACTCGACAGATCGTAGAGCTCACTCGGCATCGCAGAGCTCTTTCTCTCATGATCGTAGAGCTATCTCGGGATCGTAGAGTCAATACAGTCAGCCACTCTATGATTCCCATGGACAGTCTATGACCAAGCATGAACGAAGAGTCACCTCTGCAAGAACATTCAAGAAAGAGGCAACTGTCTTCATGAAGATTATCAGTCTCATCAAGGAATCTATCTATAAATGATAATCAAGTCAAACGAAGATCTCTGAGCACATCTGAAGCATCAAGTCCTAACAGAGATTATAGAGCAACTCAAACTATTACTCTACGATCATACTGAGACTTTACAACTTGCACATGCCATAGACAAGATCGTAGAGTAGCCAAGCAAACTGCCGAAGAGAATAACTAAGCAAGTGTAAAGTTGAGCCAAAGATATCAAAGCTACTCTGTCGGATATAAATGACCACTTAAGCACAACAGAGATAATATCTGAAGATAGTAGAGCAGTCCTCTACAATGAAAGAGCTAGCACCTGAAGATCATAGAGCAGTCCTCTATGATAAGCTACAACAAAATCTCAACCGGGTCATGATCATATGCTCTGAGAACACAAAGCTAAATGGAGATCACAAAGAATAAAAGGCACAACTTCAGAATCATATTAAAGCGTAGAGCAAGTACAATCAGACACTCTATAACTTTCAAGGCAGTCTACGACAAACATGATTGTAGAGCCACATTATGAAGCAAGCAAATAACTCGACGAAAAGAAGTAAAAGGCTATAACTCAGTTTATCGTAGAGTGCTTAAAGTGCCAACGAGGATTGCAGTCATCAGAGCACTTAAGATTGATAAACCTAAGATGAGCGGTTGATTACTTAAATAAGCATAATGGGGAACCAATCTCAGTGGGGTTCAAACAACCATGTTTACAGCAGTCAAAGGCAACACACACGACTCCACTATCTCGGTAGCAGTTAATGGAAGCTGACTCAGCCATCACTTGCAGACTTCAAGGAGTAAAATATTCATTGATACAATAAAGAAGTCTGCAGCAAGAAAATCACCAACGGAAAGATTTATAACGAGAAGTTAGCAACAACAAGATCCTATGGCAAGAAAGGAAGGAATCTATAAGAGGTGGACTGCATTAAGATTACAGAGTATGGTAAACAGGAGCAACAACACTAATTGAACACATTAGTTGAAGTTTCACCCAAGTATGTCGAAGTGATGGCATATGAGCTAAGAGTCGAATGATCAAGAAGCCAAGATCAAGAGTGATTGGAGCTAAAAACTAATATCAAGTGCAACTCTATGATCAATCTTGAACACTGTGATCTGATAAGATGAAGAACGAAACGGGTTCTGTATACAAGACAACAAGTGTTCAAGACTGCCCAGCTCGAGAATACATCAAGCTTACTTAAAGAGATCAAGCTTACATAAAGAGTGGTCATCTGCATCTGCTGAATACTAGAAGGAGAAGAGCATTAACGACCAACGTCAGCATTCAGAAGCTGATCACCGACAGCTGCTAAGTACCTGAAGATGAAGGAGTTCAAAGTTTATCTTAGCAGTACAACCTAACAACCATCAACACACCAAGGAGGGTCAAAGGATCCTTGTCTTAATTGACAAAAGCTTCAAGTCTGCTGGTCTTAGAAAGAGGGTCTTCGGGGTCCTTGTCTTAATTGACAAAAGCTTCAAGTCTGCTTGGCTTGGAGTGGAAGGGCGTTGCGTCCTTGTCTTATGACTAAATACCTCAAGTTTGTTGGGCTTGAGGAGGGTCAGAGGATCATTGCCTGATGGGCTAAAAACAACTCATGTTTGCTAGACTTGAGGAGGGTCAGAGAATCCTTGTCTGAGGGGCTAAAAACAACTCATGTCTGCTGAACTTGAGAAGGATCAAATAATCCTTGTCTTAATGACTAAATTCTTAGTGGATTTCCTACTTGTTGAAGTAGAGGAGTGAAGTAGGAGTTATTCATTCTTCGAACTACTTAAAACCTCTTGTATAACTTACTTTATGTCTTTTACATTCTGAAAAATAATTGTTATATCTGTTATTAGCCATGTCGTAGATTTACTCATAGAACTGAGATTATCTGTATATATCTTTGAAGGGGCTTTTTAAGTTGATTCCGTTATACATGAATTGATTCTATTAATCATAACTGATATACTTTCGTAATAAACGAAAAATGTTTTAAAAGATCTATTCAACCCCCTTTTAGATCTCTATTTTGTCTCAGGGAACTAACATATTTTTCTCTACGTCTTAATTTGTGAGATTCATTTACACATACTTGAACTTCAAAGAATCTCCAAAATCTCTAAATATTTGATTCTAATCAAGCATCTCCAAAATCTCTAAATATTTGATTCTAATCAAGTATTTATTGTCGAAACACTTAATTAATCAGCATTAAGTTGAAAATTCAATTCACCGAATTTTACACCCACAGATACACCGAAAAACAAATTGATGATTGTTTATACGTTAAAAAACTCTATAATTGAAAAAAGATATTGATTTTTTTTTAGAATTTGTATCTTATACGATCACCTTGATACTTATTAGATTTTATTTTAAAAAAAGAAAAACAAAGTAATATAAATTTTTTTCGAAATGGATATACTTTACGTTTTTAGTGGTTTGCTCTACGTTTACACTAAATTCAAAATAAAAAAATTTCTTTAATTTGTGCTGGGGTTTTAAAATTACATTTCGCTGCATACGTTGTTAATTAACTTGTTTAATTAATTGATAACACTTTAAAAAAATTAATAAATCTATTCAACCCTTTTCTCGATTTCTTTTGTACTTTCAGACTTAATAAGTGGTATTAGAGTTGGGCTCTCTTTAGGTGGATATTTCCTCTCCTAATTTGTTATCTGTTGTACATTTTATATTCATACAAATAATGAAGGAGATATCAGTTGATTTAAAACAAACAATAATTGTTTAGAAAATTAGCCTTCTCGAATTGACCTCTTTATTCTATTAACATTTTTATTCTCTTAACATTCGTATCGATTTGTACTTTTGTTCATTAATTAATCAAAAAATATTTCATTCTTATTCATTTTCTAACAATCTCTCATTCTCTCCCATTCTAATCGGTTTCCAGTGATTTAATTAGAATTTCATTGTTATTAACTTCAATTTATCACTTACTCCTTATGTCTTTAAATAAACTAGGTTGGTAGCCGTGCAAAGCACGATCCTGTTTGATAAATTTGCATCTTGTTACTTAAAATAAATACAATCAAGTTTACCAACTGCAAATGAAAGGCTGGGAACAAAAGATAGAGAGGAAAGAACATCACATACATGAGATTGAATACAAATAAATGATAGTAACATATTTACATAATAGTTCACAGTAAAGATACACTGTAATTCCATCAAACATGTAATGTCCAAACATGATGATTTTGGAAATTTAAATAGTCAATTTTTAATTGATAATTGATAAGGGATGATGGGTGTCTGGAATATGAAACAAAAGTATGTGAATATAAGTTGTATATGCATGTTGGTGTTTGGAATATGAAACAAAAGGCAATTAATTTATCATGGGTGTTTGGAATATGAAACAAAAGTATGTGAATATAAGTTGTAAAGGCAATTAATTTATCATGGGTGTTTGGAATATGAAACAAAAGTATGTGAATATAAGTTGTATATGAATGTTGGTGTTTGGAATATAAAACAAAAAGAAGTTAATTATGATGGGTGTTTGGAAGATAAAACAAAAGACAATTAATTTACTGTATATAAATAAATGTATTAATTGATAATTAAAAAGAAGTTAATTATGATGGGTGTTTGGAAGATAAAACAAAAGACAATTAATTTACTGTATATAAATAAATGTATTAATTGATAATTAAACCGAGTCAATTTGTAAATTAACCGAGTTAATTGACAATTGAACCGAGTCAATTTTCAAATTGATTCCGAATTGATTTCAATTGATTTCAAATTGAAAGTGAATAAGATAGCTTAAACCGAGTTAATTGACAATTGAACCGAGTTACTTTGTAAATTAACCGAGTTAATTGGCAATTGAGCCGAGTTAATTTTCAAATTGATTCCAAATTGATTTCAATTGATTTCAAATTGAAAGTGGATAAGATAGCTTGTCCTGCTTTTATATATAATAGTAGATGAGTTAAATATATTTTTTTACACGTATTAAGAAAAATAACGTAGAAAAAGAAGAGTAAAAAAGTTTTCAATTTATTCTAAGTAGTACCACAAGGTTACATATAGCATTTTTATTTTTTTTATATTAATAGATCCTACTAAATGACATACTTACTCTTCGTTTTATCACTTTAACTCATCTTTTTTAGGACAAAAAATGTGTACCTTATAGTGATTAATTAACTTTCCACATTTGTGTTAGGTTTTGTTTTTGTTTTTTTTCTTCTTTTATGTTTTTTTTTAATTAACTTTCCACGTTTGTGTTAGGTTTTCTTTTTCTTTTTTTTTGTTTTTTTCTTCTTTTATGTCTTTTTTAATTAACTTTCCACATTTGAGTTTTTTTTTTCCGTTGAATCGCTCACAAATTGCGTATGCGACATCAGATGGGTTTCCTTTCACCGTAATTTCGTTGGGAAGAATCATTAAGTTATTTGGAAATCTATAATAATATTTAACAAGGTAAGTATCGAGTCGGTTTGGCTAGTTTTCAAAAGACTTTTTTTATTTGTTGTTGATTTTTAATGTCTTCTAATTAATCATAAATTTTGATATTTTCAAAAGTCAACTCAAAAGTTCAAATTTTTTAATATTCTCAAAAGTTCAAAAGTTATGTTTTTTCATAAAATTTTAGTACACATTTATTATTAAAGATACAATGTATCATTTGTCACTAAATTTAAACTGTTGAATTGACTTGAAATCAATTAAAATATAATTTAAAAATATTATATACAAAATTTACTTGATTAGTTATTTTTAAGTTTACCCACGGCTTATCAAACTTTTTAAATTAACATGATATGCCAGGAAGCTTGGTTTGCTTCATTTAAATAGATTTGGTTGACTTTATGAGAGTTACATAGAATGATTATTTATATCTATTTGCTCGTCCAGGTCTAATTAAGTACTGTTATTTTAATTTGCTAAAATATTTTTTTTAAGAATTTGTAAAGACTTATTAAACTTGAAGGTTGTGTTTGAATTATTCAAAGTTAGTTCAAGATTTTGTTGTAAGATATATTAGCTACTAATCATGTTAATTAATTGTATTTGAACGTGTAAACAAATCCATTAATCTTGAATCTATATCAAAATATAACAAGACAACTATTGAGTCGTTTTATTGGCTCTGAGTTAACTCTCCAGTGCAAAGGAGATTTCTTTTTTTGGTGACTCAATAGTCCTAATTTTATTATTATTATTATTATTATTATTATTATTATTATTTTCCTATTTTTATGTGTGATAGATTCATTTATAATGACTTTTCAAATTTATAAATCTTACAATAGCTTTTCAAATTCATAAAATGTATTGTATCATTTTTTTTCTTATTATTATTATTCCAATAAAAATGACATAGTGTTATAATTATAATTATTATAAATGTATTATTTGAATTTAAAACTTATTCTATAAATTGTTTTTAAGTTTACCCATGCTGTTAAGTTGGTTTGATAACTAGCGATGAAGTTTTACTTTATCAGTTAAGACCTATTAGGGGCCTGTTCGGGAATGACTTATTTTAAAATGACTTATAAGTTAAAATATAAGTTAATTTATAAGTTTGTTTAAGTTGTGACTTATAAGTAAAAGCGTTCGGCGGATAATGACTTATAAGTCACAAATTAAGTTAAAACAAATTATGAAAGTGTTCGGTTGATAATGACTTATAAGTCATTTTTAAATGTAAAATTACTAAAAAGGACATTATAAAAAAATATTGATTCAATATCATATTGAAGGATATTATTGATAAACATCTTATTGGTCAATAGCTTATTAGTTAAACAGCTTATTATGTAAACAACTTATTCTTGGTAAACAGTTCATTGGTAATCAACTTATTGATAAACAACTTATTATTTAAACAGTTTATTGGTAAACAACTTATTATTTAAACAGCTTATTGGTAAATAACTTATTTAAACAACTTATTGGTAAACAACTTATTATTTAAACAACTAAATATTGGTAAATAACTTATTAATAATAAACATATTATTATTATTTAAATAGCTTATTGGTAAATAACTTATTATTTAAACAGTTTATTGGTAAACAACTTATTATTTAAACAACTTATTGGTAAACAACTTATTATTGTTAAACAACTTATTATTTAAACAGCTTATTGATAAACACCTTATTTAAACAGCTTATTAATTATTTAAACAACTTATTATTGATAAACAACTTATTAATAGTAAACATATTATTATTTAAACAGCTTATTGGTAAATAGCAAAAAAAATTTAAATAACTTATTGATAAACAACTTATTATTTAAAAAGAAAATTATTAAAAGATACATTTACTTAATATCATATCATAACAATTATCCACAATCGCACTAAATAAAAATCTAATGCAACAACAATTCTATTCTCTAAACATATCAACTACAATTTTATTCAAAGTTAGAGATTCTTAATGCAATATTATCTCTCATTGCTTGCATAATTAAACCATTAGTAACTGAAGTAGATCCACTCCCATGTACAACATTGTCATCACCACCACCAATAACATCTTCTGGACGATATTCTTCCTTCTCAGCTACTTGAAATGCATTGTCAGAGCTAGATTTTTTTCTTATGTAGTTGTGGATGGCCATTGATGCAATAACAATGTTTCTTTGTGTCTCGATGGAGAAAAATGGCATATCACGCAAAATAGCCCATCTTGCTTTCCACACTCCAAATGTACGTTCAATAACATTTCTTAAAGAGGAATGTAAATAGTTAAACTTCTCTTTAACCCCTTTTGGTGCACGTATTTCTCTTGTTCTACCACGACGAAAATCTGGGAGGTGATACCTTATAAATTCTCCCGCATAAGGAGCCATGTAACCCTTTGTGTTTGGGTAACCCACATCGACAACATAATATTTATCTAAATAAATACAAGAAACTAATTTAATCAATAAAAAATGTTATATAAAAATGAACAAAGAAAATATAAAAATATGAAACCATACCACTAGTTGGGTGCAGAAATTTGAGCTCTTCTCTTATAAGTGCTTGTGTGAATATACGAGTGTCATGAGCACTACCCTCCCATCCAGGCCATACAAATGTAAAACACATGTTAAAATCACATACTGCCATTATGTTTTGTGCAGGAATGCCTTTTCTCCCAATGTATGGAATTTCTTGCCCTTTTGGAAGTCGAGCTTTTATGTGTATACCATCAATTGCTCCAATACAATTCTAATACAATATGAAAAAGTAAACTTTCATACAACATATATAATTAATATATACTTTATTAAGAGAAAAATAAACATTTATACCTCAAAAAATAGAAGATATCGGTCATTCTGAGGCATATGATATTGTGCTCCATTATTATAATTGACATCCGGTCTAATAATATCTGTAGAAAGTTGTAAGACAGTATTTAACACCATATGAAAATGCCTACTGATAGTATCTCCTGAATGTTGAAAAGTCTCTTGTATTAATCTATTTCCAGCCCCATGTGCTAAAGTCATCAAGAACATGCCTACTTGTTCTTCAACAACGATGTTATATGTGGGTTTCAATCTATAATGATTTCTAAGATCACCACACAATTCTAAAAAGGTATTTTTATCTAAACGAAAATCTTGATAACATCGTGAATCATGACCATTTAGTATCTCCATTATCAACATGTGTCCAGTTCTTGAAGAATTCCAACATGGTTCCTTACAAATAAAACTCTCATAATACATTAAAATTCCAAGACCAGCAATTTTAGACATTAATAACCATTCATTATCTTCTTTTTGCCACTTTTGAATATCCAACTCTCTATTTCTTATAAACTCTTCTTCATTGTTATCATCGTTATCAAAAAAACAAGCATTAAAAAAATGGAATAGTTGTTCATCCATTTCTGCTAGAATATGATTCATATCCATTTTAACAGCAGTAACAATTAATATATCATAATGAGTGAGTCAATAATAAATATATCATACTAGTAAAGGCTCTTCCTTAAGCACTCTGCCCATTTCCATATTCCAGGATTGGTCAACCAAAGACACCAACACCCTGCAGGCACAACACCCCCATTGCATACCAATTCCATTAATATCTATCTTTCTATGACTATTCCCTGTACTGTAAATATAAGAGTACTACTGCTAGTATGCATTCATACATATATACATACATACATATATACATGTTGAAAAATGTCTTGGCAGCATTTCAATTCAAACACAAGTTGTAGATATAATCATCTACTTACATCTTAGTGTCTTGGCAGCATTTCAATGACAAAAACAAACTCAATATTCTTAAACATAAAACATTTCATTACAACAATAAATAAAATCTTTAGATGATAAATTCATGAAAACTAGGTGGGGGCATCTTAGAATTCTTCGCGTCCACAAGTGACTTGATGAACGATAGGCGCGAGTTTATATTTGGCTGAGCTGCAAATAATTCTCTTGCATCTTTGCTCATGAAAATTGTGCAAGCAGAATTCCAAAATGGAGTATCTGGAATCACATTTGGAAGCTCAGCCAATAACTTGATGCATGTGGTTGGAGTAGGCACACATGACTCTTGTACAGGATATGTCATTGTGGTTGCACTTCTATTTGACATGATATCTATCATTGAATCAATTTAATTGGATAGATGCTCACGAGTTGTTACCTTTTTCTTTTTTTTCACGTTACTAAGATTTTCGTTTGATGGCCTCTTTGATTGGCTATTTGATGGCCCAAAAAATACCTCACGGACACCACTTCCCTCGCCAACGTTATCTCCCATCCCTAGATCATCACTATCCCCACTACCCTCGCCACCAATACCACCACCATATGCATCTCCTTCAATATCAACATCAAAGAAATCATCATAACCAACTCCTGATCTCTGCGTAGACACTAATGGAGGGACGAACCCTTGACTTGGTGCATATGCACCCTCACCCGTAGCAACCACACTTGCAAATAACTCATGATACTCATTGTTGTATATTGAGCAATTTTTCTTATAAAATTTGGCAAAGTCTTTGTTTATCTGCATATAGTGTGAGAAAAAAAATAATTTTAAGAGACAAACTTAAAATAATTAATAAAGTCTAACTTAGTATATAATAATTGTGTAAAGTTGATTTAGGATACCTTAATTTTGTTTTGCCACCATTCATCAGACGCAGCTACATTCTGCTTGGCAGCATCCCAACCCAATCTTGTGTCCTTGTACATTAATTGTTGCCACAACAACCAATCTCCTATCATTTGAGTCCAATGATTCTTTATTTGTTTTAAACTGTAGTTTCTGTTTGTCTCCGTATTGAAATTAGTCAATATATAATTCCACCCTACTTTGTTGAAATGATTACCATCTCTATTTCCTTTTCTTACCTCATCCACACATAAATTAGTAAATATTTTATGGGCATATTCATCCCATTTTGCAGATCCTTGGCTTGAGCCTTCATCAATGTATTTATCTCCCCTCCCCCGACCCCTTGCCCCCTACCCCTGGTTTGAAGTTTTTCTGAACCCCTTATTCCTTCACTTTCCATCTAATCCATAAACACCAAACAATAATATAACATGAGACATGATACTGACACTACCAACATACATGGTATAACATTAACAAGCAAGAATGGTACAAAAAAGAAGCGTGAACAGATATGAGCTAAAAGTTTGCTTGTTAGGGGAGTTCTGACAAAAGAAAATATAATAATAAGGGGTCTAATTCTTCTTAATACACAAAGAAGATGGTTTCTAATTCTTTGTTGTGTTTTCTAGTCCCGAAAAGCAAGAGAGGCAAACAACCACTTCTACCATGTTTTCATAATGAAAACAAAAGAGGTGAAGAACTATGTTCCTTCAACAAAAGCAAACTTTGCCTTCTGTGACTATGTTTTGCATTTTGTTTTATTTTTAAGAGAGAACATGTGTACAACTAAAGATGAACCAAAAAAAAGAGCTTCTTGCTTGTTAATATTACATTTAGCTTGAAATGAGCATATGGAACAGATTGAGTGAAGCAGTACTGTAAGTAATTCCAGGACCTAATGTATGCAAAGACCCAACACTAGAGACCTAGCCTAATTGGATTATATATTTGGTAAAAAAATTAATATAAACTTTGAATAGTTAGAGCTTCTGTATCATCCCAATATGAATTAGAGATCCAACCCACAAACTTTATTTTCATTATATTTCAACAACAAAAAAGTAAAAAAGCAATTTCTCCAAATATAGAAAGCAATTTATCAATTGAAAAGACTTCTTCTTTCCCACTTCCCCAGCGTCTTGCTATTCCCATTAATAAACATCCAATACATATACATAAATAAGGGGGTTCATCAAGTTGGAGAAAAAACTGATAAAAAATTGAACAAACACACATCTAAATTTGTAAGAATATCTTCTTCGATGCATATAAAATTCCCAAGCTAAAACCTATTTAAAATGAGAAGATCCAAGTAAAAAATCATCAAATGAAACAGGCGAATAGGGTCAGAATAAAATGATCAAAATCAGCCAAAAGTGGATGTCAAAGTAGACTAAAAAGAGGAAATAGAAGATCAAAATACCAATTCTTTTAGCCAAGTGATTCAAGCATACTCGTTTTTTGTATTACAGTCAAATTAATGAAGAAGAAAAGCCACATGCCAAAGATTCAAACATACATAATACACAAACATATATATACATATCAAATATTTGGTACCTAACAACAATCGAAGGAGTAGCAGCAATTGAAGGAGTAGAAAGAGCTGATAGAGAAGATTAGAGCTTCGCCGCAAAGAGAGAGCATATCTGAGTTCAGTTAGAATAGAAAGTGTAAGGCATTTTAGGTTAGGAGGGGTAGAGATGTAATTTGGTAAGACAATAAAGGGGTAAAATAGTCATTGTATTTGGTCAAAATAGCTTATTCAGAATGACTTATAAGTCATTTTTTTAAAGTTACAAATTGTTACTTATTTTTTTGACTTATCAGTCAAAAAATAAGTCATAAAATAAGTCATAGCCAAACACTGAAATACTAAAAAGCTCCTTATAAGTTGGTTTGACCAACTTATAAGACCAACTTATAAGGAGATGCCGAACAACCTCTAGATTATGTGACTTTTAAGTCTTAATTTGGTTCTAATTTAAGTAAAAATTAAACTTAAAACAAACTAAGCTTCAGCCAAAGTTAATTTGGGACCAACCCATAATAGAATGATATACTTCAATTCGTATAAATTTTTTTTAAAAAAAACAAGCTAGAAGTAGTGAGTTAAGCCCAAAATATTATTAGAGTATCACAAGTGAGTTAAAATATCACATCAAAAAAATAATAAAATTGTGAAAAATTAATATACATGAATGAACCTAAGACTTTAAGTTTTTGGGTCAAGTTGAGTTCCAAACATGTATGTTAGTACCTTGTATATGCGCATGCGACGCACAGACTCCCCGATTCTCTTCCAATAATTGGTATCAGAGCCACGAAAAATTGTTCGCGGGCTGGTGAGCCTTTTCAAAAGATACGCGATTATGGTTTGGAAAATTAATTCTGAAAAGCCTCTTTAAAAGCCATGCCATGGGTGATAAATTCTCGATGAAGGATTGTCGTCTCCTCTCCAAAGGCTCTCGATGGATGATGTTGAATTCTCGATATATGGGTTTAGCCGATAATTGGTTTCGACAGTGGTTATCCAAGAATTGGTGTTTTGCGATGATTGAAGAAAAAATATTCAATTCTTGATAAAATTTAACTCTCGATGGGAAAATCGAGAGTGGTTAGCCAAGAATTGGCGTTGCGATGATTGAAGAGTTTGTTCAAGTGAGGAGGAACTCTTGATGTGATGAACTCATTTGTGAGATGGAGATTGTTAGGATATCATAAGTGAGTTGGAGTCCCACATTAGAGAAATAATGAAATTGTGAAGAATTAATATATATGAATGAGTTTAAGACTTAATAATTTTAAGTTTTTAGATTAAGTTGAATTCTAAATATATATGTTAGTACCTTACATACGCAACGCGCGGACTTACTTTCTGGTTCTTCGGTTACAAAAGTTAAAAATAATGGCATGATGTTTTTTTTAAAGAAAATAATGGCATGATTGGTTAGTACTTCTTATTTATTCTCATATGTGTTTTAAACACGTTATTCTATTATAAAATCTGGCAATAGTTTTTCCCCATTTTTTTTGGGGGTGGGGGGAGGGGCAAAAGCAAAAATATATTATTATTATTGAGAAAAAGCTAAAATCCAACAAGTTATGGATTGATATAAGGCTAAAAGTATAGTACATACTTATCTGACTCCATAATTTATTTCAAGAATAATATTACGTGATACTGTGGAAAATAATGAGAAAGATTCGAATTTTTATATATTTTAATATTTATGAAATTTTAATTTGTTTGATGTAGTTTTATTTATTATTTAGGAAAATAATACTAAACTACTTTTCTATGACTAGCTAATTATTGGAAAAGAAAAATAATTAAATTCTAAACTAAATAAAATTAAAAAAACTAAAGCCCAACACATAAACGGGTTAAATAAAAATTAATCTATTGAATTTTTTTAAATAATAAATAAAAATACATCAAATAAATTAAAATTCCATAAATATTAAAATATATGGAAATCCGAATCTTTATCGTTATTTTCCACCGTATCATTATATGTACAAATTGTACACAGAAAAATTGTGTACTAAGAGTAGGACTCATATATTGTATACCAATAAAAATATGTAAAATAATCAATGATAGGTCTCACTTCCTATTTTTGCACAATTTTTTGTGTATATAGCATTATACTCTTGTTTCAAAATACGCATTTGTCAATTTTTTTAAAATTTTAGTAATAAATGATATAAAATGATATTTTTCAGTTCTAAACTATGCAAAAAGTATTAGTTATTATAAATTTTATGTTTCAAAAGTTAAATAAATATCATTAATCTGAATTTGAAAAGTCAAATGTAATCTTCTATTGTAAAACAGGTGCCACCACTACTACTAAAATTAAAATATAAAAAATAGAGAAAAAGAGAGAGAACCTAGAGGGGTTCTAATTAGTATACTTCATAAGGTTGACACATCCATCTTCTGCGTTTTTTAAAAATAGATCAAACGATATAAATAATAAAGAAAAATATTTAAGCATATGATTTGGTGATTGTGTATTAATGTGTATTAATGATTTTATATCAATGAAAGTTAAATAAATTTAAATTCTCAATAAATATACTTATTTAATAACTTTATAATAACGGTGTTACAAAACTTTAAACGAAATAAATTTGTTGCACCATCTCATATTTTGCATGAACTTTCCATTTATACGATTAAATTTGCTAAAGAATTAAGACAAAATCGTTTTATAAAATTAAGATGCATAGTAACAACTTAGGTATCCAAGAGATTACCTCTCTTGAACCTCTAGAAATGTAATGTTAATATTTACAAAGAGTCTCGTTATGAATTGCGAAATTTTTTTGTCGAATTACGATTATTACATATATCAATACATAAAATTAAATAAAATTATAAAAGTAGTCAATTCTATCAAACAAAGCTTCCATCTCACGCAAGACATAAGTTGCCTTATATGCTTCTTCCATGTTATGTGTAATGTTTTCCCATTTTTTTTATTTATTTATTGTTTTCTTAACGATTGACTATTGATTCATTTCAGTGTATGAATACTAATGAACTAAATCCTCCCATATATTTTTCATTCTCCCGTCTCTTCTTCGCCTTCTTCTTCTTCAATTTAATTTTCTTGTGAGCTTCCTTTACCGTCTTCTCCAATCCCTGCCTCCTTGTAATAGCGTGTTATCTATATAAATAAATAAATAAATACCATTAATCTGAATTTGAAAAGTCAAATTTAATCTTTTATTGTAAAACATGTGTCACCACTACTACTGAAATTAAAATAAAAAAATAGTGAAAATGGGAGATAACCTGGGGGGGGGGGGGGGGGGGGGGGAAGGGTTTTCTAAGTTCAAAGTTCTAATTAGAATACTTTGTAAGTTTGATACATCCATCTTTTAAGTTTAATTCTCCCATCTCTTCTTCGCTACTGGTTTCCCCAATCCCTGCCACCTTGTAATAGCGTGCTATCTATTAATATATAAACTACCTTAGTTTCAAACTCAACTACAAAAATTCATTAATTCATTCGCAATTAATGGAACAAGCCTTGTTAGAAGCCGCTATAAACAATGATATCAATGGCTTAGAAATCAAACTTAGGACTTACCCATCAAATATATCCCAAGGACCACCACCGTGGCTAATCACGGCATGTGAGCTGAACAGCTTTGAATTCGTGGCGGAGATCCTCCGGCTGAGGCCAGAACTTGCGTGGGATGAAAGCCTACGTGACGGGAAGGCGATGCACGTGAGCTGCGAGAAGGGGAATGCGGATATTGTGGAAATACTAGCGAAGCGGCACCCTAAACTTTGTCTTGTCAAGGACCATGAACAAAGAAGTGCGGTTCATATCGCGGCGATCGGAGGGAAACTAAGGGTTCTGAGAGTGTTAGCAAGGGCGAATCCGTTTTCTCTCAGAAATCTTACTTCCCGTCAAGAAACTGCCCTACACGTAGCCCTGAAATACAGTCAGTTCGATTCGTTTCAAGTTCTGTTGCGAGAACTTTGCAAGGTGAAGCAAGAGAATGTCCTTGAATGGAAAGACGATCATCACAACACGGTTTTGCACATCGCCACCTCGATGAAACAAACACAGGTTTTCCCTTTTTGAAAATTCTATGGAGTATATATATATATATATATGGATTTTGAAAGGATTTTCAAAAATAAAATAAATTTTATTTGTATGTAACTAGCTACCTATTTTTAGAAAGGTTTTCCCTCTTTGAAAATTCTATGGAGTATATATATTTTATTTGTATGAGTTGCGATGAATCGTTGTTTTGAGTGAACAAATATATATCTAAAGTTTATCTCTTGTATACGTACAGACTGACTTAATTAATGGAGTGCTATATATATATATATATTAAGCGGACAGTGGAATGTCGTGATGCAGATACTGCAACTCTTGCTTCTGAACAATCCTAACCATGGTCCTATGGTGGATGTGAACTCGAAGAACTGGTACGGACATACGGCCTTGGACCTCCATTACCAGACTGATCAATCCGAAATGAGTGACAAGTATATCAGTGATCTCCTCCATTCTGCTGCAGCCAAGCAAGCTGGCCATGGGGAAACATCAGCCAACAACAAGATGATGAGCAAGACTTTCTCTCTTACAGCAAAAGCACTTTTCGCGACCGTGTGCATTTTGTTTTCCGGCGGTTCTTACTCTAGCCTGTCAAATTTTCGCAGCGCATACCCGCTGGGAAAATATGGAAATGCAACAGTACTACTCGGTGCTCAAGATATGATATTCTCGCCTAATCTAGTGCCCGATGGTTTTTTCTACATTTTGTTTACATCGGTGACCTTTACTCTCAGCATGGGATGGCTACTCATTATCGTTTTTTCGGTGGATGGTATTTTGTCATGTTCCTTCAAAGTTGGCACGCTAATTCTAGAGAGCCTGAGTTTCGCCTCCTTCGCTCTTATGGCCAAGAAGTTGCTTCCCCGCTTCAAAATAAGTTTTAGCAGTTCTAGCAACATCTCAAGCTTTTCGCTCTTGTGTTTCTGCAATCTAGCTGTCGTATTCTTATGTGCATTATTGTTCCTTATCAAACCCTTTTTTGGTAAAGTTTCCACACGAATTAATGGAAGAGGAATTTAGGGAAGAGTAGTTGAGGTGGAGTACTGAACTGTGTACAGTGGCTCGGAAACTGAAAACAGTGCTGAATTCAGTTTGGCTGATGAACTAATCGGTGCCGCACCATATGTTACTATGAAGTTCTATAGCTTTTTTTTTTTTTTTTTTACATTTGTTATAACAAATATTGCATTTTAATTCTAATGCTATGTA
The DNA here is from genome assembly GCA_034770075.1 of Aralia elata. NCBI lineage: Eukaryota > Viridiplantae > Streptophyta > Magnoliopsida > Apiales > Araliaceae > Aralia > Aralia elata. The sequence continues at coordinate 73,520,216 of CM068378.1, read as the reverse complement.
ATTGTGAGCCAAAACAAGAGTAATATTTGTTAAAATTAATGCAACAAAAATTTGTAGATTGTTATGATGATATGCGGTGCGACAACTTCGTTTACTTAATTAGTTATAAGAGAGTTTAAGGCACACGCAATTAAGTTGATACACCAGTGGATATGGTCAACTTCGTTTACCTAATTCTCATTGTATTCATTCAGTAAAGAAATAAATTTCTATAGCTCATTTTCTGTTCTTCACTATTTCAACTTCGTTTGTTTGTGTGTTTGTTTGAGGTCAAAAGTTCTCTATTATTTATATAGCAATTGATTGCCTGGAGGGCGTTCAAATATTATAGTTTTATAATTAAAGGTAAAAACATAACATACTAACAATGAAATATATGTTCTTTATGCTTTTTGTAGTGACCGCAAAATGACCAAATGAGATTTTTGCCATTTAACAACTTAAAATTGGCCCACGATTTGGAGGGATAATTTTGTAATTAACTAGGCCTTTTATGAATGAGTAAAAGATAACCTTATAATCATACATGTGATCGATGAGACAGCGAATGGGCTCTTAGTCTGCTAATTAACATTGAAGTGCTGTAATCTTTAGATTTTAAGTTTGATTCTTATTTAGGTGAGTTTAATTCCTTTTATTTAAAGTTTGTTTTCTCTTTATGTTATGTTTGTTTTGTTGTGAGTTTATTTCTTTTTTCTTTAGTAAGGTTTGATTAGTTCTTACTATTATAAATAGTGATGATGTACCTAATTATGAAATTATATTGTAAATAGTAATAATGTTCCTAATTATTAAATTATATTGTATTTCCCAAAAAATTGGGGCTTTCAAAAAAAATATACATGTGATGAGATAGGAAACGAAAAAAAACAAATTAAATTTAATTACAAGTTCAATCTGATAATTAGTGATAGATTCTCTATCTTTATTATGCATGATTATGTGTTCAAATTAATTCGGTAGCAAAATCAGCAATAATGTGTTTCATAGCAAAGGCAAGTTTCCCTTAACTTTCCATCCAGACTATTCTTCCTGGTTTCCTCAAGAGTCAAGACCCTATAATTTAGATGTAATAGAAAAGATTGTCAAAAGAAAAAAGTTTAATTAATTGTTATACAATACTCTCTTTGTTACCAAAAAAGGAAAAATGAAAAAAATCTCGTGCTAACTTGATATACGTTTATTTAGTTTAGTTAATGCAACCAAAAAATATTATGAATGATATAAAAATTACATTTATTACAAAAAATTTACTTAGTTAGAAGTTATTTAATTTATCTAAACAAAATTTTACGGAATTGTATTGTATTCTATAAAATCTTGTATAGATAAAATAGACAACTTTTATTTGGTACTTACCTAGCATTACTCCTTTTGAATTTGGCTTGTAATCGTATAGGATTAGTAATAGTTATTATTATAATTTCTAGAATAATACTGTCGTCTTGAGGTCATTTTAGTACATAAATTATAATTATTATTGGTGATTAATATTTTCAGAATTAAAATAATATTATACAGTAAATATATAATTTTATTGACACATTTACAATTATTTTAACGATATTTTACATTTTAAGTGACATGTAGTATTCAAACAACATCATTTCTCTGCCAATATATGTCATTAATATTTTATATTTCAGTAACTATAATTAAATATTTAAACGTCCTTAATAGGGCAATCTAAGTCTATGTAAATTATAATGAATGATTTTCCTATAAAATTAATATGTCCAAAAGGATTTCGACAATTTTTACAGGAGAAGTGTGTGGAAATATCGCAGAAAGCACCCCACCAAATTTATATTTCAAAATACAATAAAAGAGATGTCATTATGGTTACGTTAATTTAAGAATATTATTTTAATTAAAATGCCCTCAGGATAACAAATTGCTTATATATATATATATATATATAGAGAGAGAGAGAGAGAGAGAGAGAGGAGAGAGAGAGAGAGATAACGATGTCTCAAGGATTATTCCCAGAAATTTAACAAGACTGGTCCAATTCCAAAGGATTTTCTAGTTTCACACGCCTAAATTTGAGCAAGAAAATTCCCAGAAATGATTAATCATCCATGTTAAAGTCAAGCCAATTAAGAAAAGTAAAGGACAATGATGTCATTGTTATGCTAATAAAAATAATTATTTATTATTAAGGTGCGTGAGAAAAAATAGACCCGAATCTTTAAACAGGAAGAATACGTCATATTAATGTGCCTTAAATGATCTACATCTCATCTCAATACTACAAAATTTGGATAACTTCATTACAATTGTTCTGGTAAGAATTAAATACTTCTTAATTTTCATGTTCCCATAAAATTATAATTTATAAAATATAATTAATATTGGCGCTGCTAACATTATTTTGTTCTAAGAACATTAATTAACAACCTTTATTAAAAACTAGTCTCAGTGGCATTCGCCTTACTTGTTCAATTACCATAAATATATAATAGAAGGTTTATCAAATTTTGAGTTAAAATAAAATATAAAAAAACTAAGAAGGATGATACTGAATAAAACCAAACTTCTAAGGCAAAAAAAAGAAAAAGAAATTTATGACGCAATCTCAAAATAAGAGTAATTATTTTTGTTGTTCTCCTTTAATAAAATAAATATGTGAGAAAGACGGCAACCTTTATTGTATGTTAATTTATATTTGAAAATATGAGAGAGATGGGCGGCTAGTTTCTTCGTATGCCTCTAACCAACTCTAGAAGGAAAATGAAATAAGATGACTCTTTTTTAAAACAAATAAAATAAAATAAAATAATGCTAAGAAAGATTCATTCAGCCAACCCAAATGATCTGGATGATTTATATGATATAGTTGAATTACTGATTACTCTATTCAAAAATAAAATTAGATAGAAACTTTAAATAAGCAGAAAAAACAAAAGACATTATTAAAAAAACAACCGACATCAAAAATGTCTTTATTTAATACGATTTTGAACAGGTCTACCATCATCGATTCCTTTATCACAAACTAAGCAAACTCTCGTCAATAGAGAAATTATAGCCAAGTCTCATTAACGTAAATTTTAATATTTGAGAAAAATTATTAACAAGTATTTTTGATTTATTTTTATTAATTATTATTATTTTGCAAGTAATAAGATTTGTTCTTTTTATTGTGAAAATTTTGTGCAAGTGTGTTTATGTATATTTTAATATTTGAGAAATATAATTAGTAAAAAGAGTAATAATGCTGTTCTAGACAAGAGGAATACTCGTGGTTTATGACATTTATGTTGTTTTATACATAATTTAATTATCCGAATCAAGTTAATTAAATGAAAGTAAAATACATACCAATTATTATTTTTAGAGTATATCATTCATCATAATTGAAGGTACGCATAATTCTCCACGAAAGAATTCAAGAGTGTTTTGATCACTATATTAATTATTATTTTTTTAATTGAAATTTGTTGATCAGCCATGTATATAAGAGTATAAAGAGTGTGTAATGAGTGTTATGTATTGATTGTTTAATAATAAATAGAAGAATGTTGAATGTTATTATAGTTATTTATATAGATGCCATTGTATTTTACTCTTTAAGTTTACAAGACAAACAATCGCTATTATTTATATAGAAATAGATGCCGTGTTGAGGGGGTTTTTAATAATATAATTACAATTTTATTATTTTCAAATTTAATTTTTAACATAACAATGACATCTTTGTTTTTTTATTCTTTCGTATGCTGACTGTAAAACAGATAGGTCCTTTCTGCGAAATTGTAACATCAAATCAATACAAGACGTGTAAATGAGGAAACACAACGTCTATATTATTACGTGTGTGATTAATTATATTTTTTGATATTTTTACGGTAAAAGTGTCATTGTAAATGTATAACGGCAGTAAAAATTATCGTTATAAGATCTACAACGACACTTTTATTATAAAAATATCATTTTTTAGTGTGAATTTATCAATTTTTATATATATATATTAATATAAAAAACGAGTATGGAAAAGAATTTTTTTTTTTGGAGGCATGTATATCTATGTTATGTATATTATTAAGGTACAGTAAATAGGGGCCGTTATTTTGGACTCTTGATCTCCATCCTCATTATTCATCATCCTTAACTTTTCTCACCCACTATTTTTTATTTATTTTTTAGTTTGCACACACAATTCGGATAACTAGTATCAGGTAAAGAGGACGGGAGAGAAAAGAGATAATAGTGAGAAAAAGAAAATATATGAATGCGAAGTTATTTTAATATTAAAAATAGGGGGAAAAAATAATTGTATTTTCTGTCCCTAAGTCTTCTTCTTTGTCCCACTAAAGAGTGGAAGGTATTATTTTTAAATAATTTGAGCTTTTAAATTTTACGTGTTAGATGTACTAGATGGAGTAGCAATGGATCAACTCGTACGTGTATGTATGTATGTATATATATATATATATATATATATATATATATATATATATATATATATATAACGATGTCTCGAGGATTATTCCCAGAAATTTAACAAGACTGGTCCAAAGGATTTTCTAGTTTCACACCCCTAAATTTGAGCAAGAAAACTCCCAGAAATGATTCATCCATGTTAAAGTCAAGCCAATTAAGAAAAGTAAAGGACGATGTCATTGTTATGCTAATAAAAATAATTATTTATTATTAAGGTGGGTGAGAAAAAATAGACCCGAATCTTTAAACAGGAAGAATATGTCATATTAATGTGCCTTAGATGATCCATATCTCATCTCAATACTATAAAATTTGGATAACTTTATTATAATTGTTCCGGTAAGAATTAAATACTTTTTAATTTTCATGTACCCATAAAATTATAATTTATAAAATATAATCAGTATTAGTGCTGCTAACTTTATTTTGTTCTAAGAATATTAATTAACAACTTTTATCAAAAACTAGTCTCAGTGACATCCACGTTACTTGTACAATTACCGTAAATATATAATAGAAGGTTTATCAAATTTTGAGATAAAATAAAATATAAAAAAATTAAGAAGGATGATACTGAATAAAACCAAACTTTTAAGGTAAAAGAAAAAAGAAATTTGTGACACAATCTAAAAAAAGAGTAATTATTTTCATTGCTCTCCTTTAATAAAATAAATATGTGAGAAAGACGGCAACCTTTATTGTATGTTAATTTATATTTGAAAATATGAGAGAGATGGGCGGCTAGTTTCTTCGTATGCCTCTAACCAACTCTAGAAGGAAAATGAAATAAGATGACTCTTTTTTAAAACAAAAATATAAAATAAAATAAAATACTAAGAAAGATTCATTCAGCCAACCCAAATGATCTGAATTATTTAATTAATTAGTGGGAATGGAATAAGATAATAGAATGAGAATTTCATTCTTACTGACCAACCAAACTGACTAAAATCATTTCATTCCCACCTCATTCCGATCCATTCCATTTGCACTCCATTTCCATTTAACAAACACGCCATTATTTTCATCAACAGGCAGGTAGAATAAATTATACAAATAATTCAGCATTACAATGACATCTCCGGTTTCTCTGTCTTATGAAAGGTAGCTTCTATGAAAATATCTTGACATTAATTAAGTTATGAGTGTTGAAAAGAACTCTTTAAACTTGACTTAATAATTAATCCCTCCGTCTTTAAAAAAAATAACTAAAAATATAATTTTTGTTTTTTAAAAAAATGAACAAAAGTATATAAAATGAAAGGTAAGTATGTTGGAGTTCATTAGTATAAAAAAATAAAATACTCATCACTTTATATAATTTTGTAAGACCACTAAGAATAAATTTTAAACTTTTTTATTCTCTTTCTTTTATTTTTATTTTTCGGATAATTTTTTTATTATTTTTTTGTTAGAGGTACTTGAGCATAGTTTAATTTTGGAGCAACGACATCTCTAATTTTATTTATGCGAATTTTCCTTACTCTTAAGTAAGCCGTGTGAAATTGGGGAACACTTACGAATTGCGAATTTTATAAGATAATCTCTCATTATTATTTGGAAAATAATATACAAATATTTGACAAATATAAATTGCAACCAACGTGAAACTGTATGCGATAAAATAGAATAAATTAAAGTAAAACTCTTTTTATTTCTTACTTATCTCATGTATACGCATACGTTGCAATCATAATTCAGTTAAAATCTTTGGCAGGACTCTTGTTATTTAGGTAGAAATAGATTGCAATGAGGGCATTTTAATATTTTGATTATAATTTTGAAGTTACAATTATTTAAAAATTACTAATTTGTTTCACAAAAAAAAGTATTATTTGTCACAAAAAAAAAATAGTTTCACAAAGAGAGGTCCACGTTTTAGTAATAATAGTATAAAATCCATCACAAACTTATTTTAATTAACACGCTGCTACTGACAATGTTTTTCAAGTACTCACAAAAACATCAATCCATACATCTGGCACACGCCAGCTTGTCTTTCACAAACTCCATGCCAAAGCCAAAATATTAATACTTTTTGCATTACCTAGACAACAACTTGGTGTTAATGGTTAATTACGATCTGAAAAGGCGTGCAGTTTCCCGGTAGCTGCCAGTAATAGAAAAGGAGCCGAGAGGAGGAGGAGGGGCATGGCTTGAGAAGGCGATATTGCCATTATAGAGCACATATATGACCCAAACAGAGTAGATACCGAGAGTTGTGGCCATGGTTTCAATGGAAATTCATGTAGGACTAATAAAATGATGGCTAGCGACGCGATAAAGGTTGTAGAGTTGAAAAATATGAAGGAACGACTAATGATCAAATCCCCTTGCTTCTGTTGGAGGTTGAAACGCGAGAAGCTCAATAATGATTGGGATGTTAAGATTGTTAGCAGAGAGGCAATCACCAACAAAACATCTTGTTTTTTGAAGTTGATGAAATTTTTCAATGACTTGCGCCTCTCCTTTCTGGGGGAGTCATGCTTGAAATTACTATCCGAAAGATTTCTAGTTCTTAAAGAACCAGCCCTTCGAAAGATCTTGTCGAGTTCCATGTCAATCTTCCCAGAGTGCGGTAGAACGTATAGGATGTCAAGAGCTGTAATTCCTCCCGAGTTGACTGCATTTACATCTACCAAATTGCAGCTGAGGAATACTTTTACAATCTGCAGGGAACAGATCTGAATTAATTAATTTGTTCCGATTGTGATTTCTGTTATACACGCATTAAATTGGATGGCCTAAATAACTAGCAATTTGCCAAAATTCAAGAGTCTACAACCCCTTCACATATCAAGGATAGACTAATTATTAATTGTCACCTAAGTATTGAAATTAGCTCAAAATAAAACAAAAAATAGTTAGGCATGCCAAAAAAGCAACTTCTTAATTTTGAGATCTCTCCAAATTTTGATCGCCACTTATAAACTCAATCAAAGAAACAAAGAGGTCTTGTTTCAAAAGTAATTTTTTTTTTTGTTTGTGTTCACTTATTGTTGCCATGATCAATCATCTCTCTAATTTTAAATCTGTTATTTGCTTGAAATCAAAGGGTTACGATTTAATTTTTTTTTTCTATTGTAATAATTTTTTTATAATTTGTAACATATTACGGTACTGAATATATATTTAAGTCCTTTAGATTGTTTATTTTTAGGGAAAAGTAAGGAAAGAAAGAAAGAAAGAAAGAAAGAGGTAGTAAAAAATGAATCAGAATTGCCTGGAGTTGTCTTCTTGATGTGGCAAGGTGCAGAGGCGTATGACCGTCGTGATCTCTGGCGTTGATGAGATGAGAATATTTCCGATTTTCAGCTAGCCATTTCACCAAGTACTGAACAATTTTTCCCTTATTATAAACCACAGCTGTGTGAAGACACGTCTCACCAGATGCAGTAACCTCTTGTACAGAATCCGGGCACGAGTCCACCAGAAGCTTTAGAACATCAAATCTTCCTTTCATGGCAGCCATATGAAGAGGTGTTCCTCCGTTTTTATCCTTACCAAAACAGAGTTTGCTATTTCTCTTTATTGTGTTCTTCACTTTGCCCACATCTCCATCCCTGCAAGCCAGATGTAACTCGCTATAGCCTTCCTCATCCAAGTTCTGGGAATATATACTAGTAAACACCGCGTATTGCTCAAACCCATCCCAGATGCCTGAAATATCATCAGGAATCCAATCTTCGCTAGTTGATGCAGAAGAAGAAGAATTTTTGAAATCATAGAGTTGAATTTCTTTTAGGATGGCTAAGACAAAATCAACTACTTTCCTAAACCAAGACCTTTCCATTTTCTAATCCTCTCCACTATCTATATGGCATAATGCTTGAGATAAATGTCCCTGTATTGTTTTATTTTATAACTTTATATTGGACTCTTTGTCCTTTTTTAATTTAGTCCACCTGTAGACCGGGTCGAAACATCCACCGCTGTCTTGAATTTCTTATTGGACTCTTTGCCCTTTTCTAATTTAGGATTGTTTCGTAAAATTGAATGAAATAATTCTCAATATTTAAATAATTTGAATGAGTCGAATGAAACTGAATATTGAATAATAAATGGAAAAAAAAGTTGTTTGACAATATAATCTCTCTATTCTAGGACTATAAAATGATATGATTTTTCTAATTTGTCATTACTTTCTTACTAGAATTTTCAATATTAAACCACTACATCCGAATTCTTAGCTAATATTAAGGTTATATTTGAGAATATATAATTATCTTTACAAGTCGTCGTTTTACAAATATATCCTTAATAGTTGTTGTTTTACAAATATACCTTTAATTTTGGAACGCTGGGAGTATGTGATAAGTGTGTCAACCTTATAATTCTATCTAATCTCATGTATTGATGTACGTCGCAATCATAAGTTAGCAGAAAATTTTCGAAATATATATCAGGACTCTTATTGTTATACTACATCCATTTCAAATTATAAGATCAATTTCAAATTCAAATTTGTAATGAATTCTAAATCGTACGCTAATCTCTAAGTTAGAGATTTGACTCTCTCTTTTCATTCAATTCATTTACTTTATGCCAATATAATTATGAATATAATAAATTATCTAAAAAGTACTACTAACTATAAAATTTATTATTTTTAAAATTTAAATAAATAATGTTAATTTTAAATTTGAAAATATATCAAATTAATTTTTAAAAATTCAATAATGATCTTATATTTTATAAAAGAAAGATATATACAAAACTTTTAAAATGAAAATGAAAAGTTAGCATCCAATAATTTAAATTTGATAAAGACTTTAATCATGTATGTACTTTGAAACTTCCAAGAGGCAATGGAAAGCAAAATGATATAAATATTAGAAAGTCTAATTTAATTTAAATTATGTACTCCCTCCATCTTAAAAAAAATGTCTTAAAATATAATTTTTTTTATATTAAAAACGTTGGTAATAAATACATGAGGTAAATGACAAATATGTAACTTAGTGAGGTCCACTAGCATATAAAAAAAAGACTCATTATTTTATGTTATTTTGTTGGGTCACTAAGGATAAACTTAGAACTTTTTCTGCTCTCTTTCTTCTACTTTATTTTTCTTAATTTATGTAAAAAAATATTCTTTAGTGTTTTACATCATTTGTGCTAGTTTATGATAAGATCGTAAGCTTGTGGGAAGCTCCGGCCTTTTATATTCAGGAGTATTTCTATTGTGATAAAAGAATTTTACAAAAATTAATTGATATAATAATATAATAAAGTGTAATTAGTTGATAATCTACAATATATGAGTGAGCCTAATAATAATAAATCACAACTAATTACCTCATCATTTTCTAATCATCTTTTATAATAATTCTTTTATCACCAAAGACTATAGATATATTTAATAGGAGTTGGTTTAAACTTTAGACTCCCTTACTTCTACAAAAATATTCAAATATAACTTTCTTTTTCTACAAAAGAATTGGTGATAAGTTAAAAAAATCCGTGCAAGTCACCAATAAATTTTATTTTGTCTAGTTATTCATTTTATTTCAAAATTAAAATTGCATTCAAAAGTACTTATATATATATATACACACACACACACACACTCCATTCGTCCCAAATTAATTGTTCAGTTTTGATTTTTTTAAGTCAAATTGACTATTTTTAGAATTAATAATTAAGCATATATAAATATATTTCTAAAATTATAAAAATTGGGGTTAGTAATAAATTGTATATACTTTCTTTTGGTTATAATCTCTTCACCTATATTTTAACAAAAATAGTAAAAAAATTAGTTTTAAAAATGGTCAATTTGACTTTAAAAAGTCAAAATTGAACAATTAATTTAAGAGGGAATGAGTATATTATTACATATATATATGTCACTTATCTTTGGAGTAGACTGAGTAGATCAATTCTCATCATCATAAAGGGCCCGTACGTGTTTCTTTTGTCGATTTAGGAGTAGCTTAACAATACTTTTCTCTACGTCTTAATTTGTGAGATTCAATTACACATACTTGAACTTCAAAGAATCTGCGGAATCTCTAAATATTTGATTCTAATCAAGTATTTATTGTCGAAACAATTAATTAATTAGCATTAAGTTGAAAATTCAATTCACGTAATTTTACACTCACAAATACACTGAAAAACAAATTGATGATCGTTTATAGGTTAAATAGCTCTATAATTAAAAAAAGATATTGATTTTTTTTTTTTAGAATTTGTATCTTATACGATCACCTTAATACTTATTAGATTTTATTTTTAAAAAATAAAAACAAAGTAATATAATTTTTTTTTTGAAAGGGATATAATTTTTATTTTATTTTTATAAAAAATTACTGGTACCTCCGTCATAGATTTACTATACATATTGATCTTTCAAGTGTTTGTGGCACGAATTTTAAAGATCTTACCTAACCACACCAAATTAAAGGGAAATGAGAGGGTGTTTGGAACAATAAATAAATAAAAATAAAGAGGAATTCAATTTCCCTAATAATGTTCTTTTACCCAAGTCAATTGTGAAAGGGGTACTGGCATATTTGACTCCCAAGTATTTACAGAGTTATAATTAGTTTGACATATTAAATATTATATGTTTCATCCCCAGGACAAGGTTTATTATTGTCTGCTACAAGTTTTTTTTTAAAAACAAATAAGTTAAATCAACCACCAAGTTTTGGCTCGGTTCAATCCCCCCTCCCACCCCCCCCCCCCTTCCCAAAAAAATGGTTGTAATGTAATGTAATTCTTCACTTGATCAAAAAAAGAAAAAAAAAGGCTAATCAAATCTATTAGATGAGGTTAGCCTAGTATGCTGTAAATCTCTTTTCTCAGATGTAATCTTCATTTACATAACAAAACAATTAGAATTCATTGCTTCACTTGTCTTTCCTATCTTTAGATCTTCTGCAAGTCAGACTTCACACTGTGCTATAGCCCTTATGGCCTTGTTAATTCCCTCTGTGAAGGCACTGTCTTATACTCTTATAGCCCTTGTATACCCTTATTTCTATGTAGGGTTTTGAGGTAAAGTTGTATATCCCCTCTACCAACAAAAAAAATAAAATAGAATAGAATGAAATTACATGCAGAGTGAGCCATTAAGTGAACCACAGCTAGAACTGGCTCCCTTGTGCCTTAGAGAGAGGCTGGCAAAGTGGGATTGAAGATCTCCAAGTGTGCCACTACTGGAACTGTCCTTGTTCTTTGCCGAGTGGTTTGCGAAGCCGGATTCTGAATCTCTACTTTTGGATCGATGGTGGTGTTTTGGGTGATGCTTTTGTTGTTGCTTTTGCGGCTGCTGTTGTTGCCTCTGTAACTGATACATAATTTGAAGCCTTACAAGCTCCCTCTCTAACATTTCCTGCTCCACTGTTACAAATATATCAAATTTGTGACCTTTACAGTTATGTACTGCAAAAATATCTACTGACTATTTTGTTGTTAGTTAAGTGGGTAAGTATTAATGTTAACTTTTCTAAAATGACATCTAATATGGTGCACCCTTTTATGATAACCAATCCTATGTATCCATATATTTTGCAGTGTAATTTGGCAGAAAACCAAATCATCCAGAAGAACTTTTTGGAGTCGGCAAAATGAATGAATGCTTTCATTTGATTACTACTTTTGTTCCACAATAAGAGTCTCTTGCGTAAAAAAGAAAAAAAAAGAAGAAGAAGAGGTTCCGTAACAAGTAATACGGTGGGAAATATCAATGAAGATAAGGATTTTCATATATTTTAGCATGTGTGGAGATTTAATATATTTTTCCTTCTTTTTTTTTTGGATAAACGAAAATTACGCTCAGCCTCGTTCCAACACTACGAGTTATGCAATCTTCAATTCTAGGACTCAGTTTTCACCAAAAACTAGAAAATCATCGAGATAATGCACAAAGTTCAATTAGTTGTCACCTTATTCGGATACAATTATCCAGGCTCTGATGTCAATTGACGCAGCGGAATATGGTTAGATTGTAACGCTCTAACACAAATGTGATTTGAAGGTTTAAACGTACCAACAAGAATGTAAGATAAACCCTTAAATCCACAAGGAATAAACGAACTCACAAAGAGATAATAATATTGATTGATAAAATGTTTCTGTAAATAAACCCTAGACAATATATTTATAATATTAAACTTTCCTATGACTAATTGGAAAAGAAAAGTAATTAAATTCTAAACTAAATAAAATTAAAAAACTAAAGCCCAAAACAAAAACGGGCTAAATAAAAATTAAACTACTGAATTTTCTTAACGAATAAATAAAAATACATAAAATATATTAAATCTCCATACATGCTAAAATATATGAAAATCCTTATCTTCATTGATATTTTCCACCGTATCAACAAGAGTCCTATTTTTATTGAAGATAGTAAAAAATGATATAGTGTCCTCCAAGTATATCAACAAATTTCACTACTGTGTCACCATTACTAAACTAAACACTAATTATATTTAGGTATAAACATGAAATAAAAATATATCCTTTTTATTAAAGATAATATAAAATGACATAATGTCTTACAAGTATACAACAAAATTTCACTACCATGCCACTACTATTAAACTAATCAATCATTAAATTAATAAGGGATGAAAATGAAATAAAAATATCTCCTTAAAGTTTGGGAATTTTGAAAATGGGACTCCTTTTGCGGGACGGTTGGAGTATAAGAATAGAAAGTTGTAAAAGACACTTACAGTGTTTAATAAGCTGCTCCTGAGATAAACTCTCTAAACGTTGCCTTAAGGCTCTGTTTTCCAGGACTAATATAAGATTCTGTTGGTCTAGGAACCCAAATTTAGCTGCTCCAAGAGATTCTTCAGCCTGTTATGCAATAATATGTCAGTTCTTTGATCATTAGCATGATTCTCAATTCAGGATCAGAATCCCCTCCTTTACAGTTTCCGCCCAATTTCTCTCAATACACATTTAATAACAAAAATGTTAAATTTAGCAACACAATAATTTGTTGCAAATAATTGTATCACTGATGCCGTTACTAAAAGTAACATTTGTGTCGCTACATGTGTACTGTGAGAAATTGGATGAAAAATGTAACGTAGCGAATCCTAGTCTCTCAATTAAACTTAAATGGTAAAGTCAATTAGTAGAGGAATTGATATCCACCGACTTACCTGCAAAACTTGGACATTCCTTTCAAGTTCAGCTATATATTGAAGTTTTCTAACCCGTGACCGCCGAGCAGATTGCCTGCATTTCATAACATCTTACAAATTTACATATGCTCACAGAAATGATAACATTCAAACCGCAGGAATTGGTTTAATAAGAAATGCAAGATGAATTCTTATAAAGAAATCACACTGTGTACTGTCTCAAGTATAAAAAGCCACATTCAGCAACACCGTAAGTTCTACATTCCAAAATGTTGCTTTCTGTTTTCCTCAGACAAGGCAAAAGCAAGTAGCGTGGAAAATAAATATTTAACAAGTAACAGAATTTTGTATATTTGTGTGAGAATGCACTCGCTTGTGACTGACATTTTCGGCTATTTTAATAGGAATTCGATAGTAGAAAGAAACATGAAAGAATGAGGGGGAGAATCTTGTGGTAACATCAATAATAAATACAAATCCAGAAACCTTATATACTTTGGTGATGGATCATTGGTTGTTTACCAAACAAAAAACCACCATCTTAGCGTCTGTCAAGCCTTTTAAAGCCACACATCTAATACCTTTGAACCAGAACATAATGTTATGGTTTTAGAATGAAAGGGCTCGTATTAAAATACAGCAAGTCACCATGACTTTGAACCTTAAAGAACATCTACTATTAAGATTGTGGTTTCTTAATTACTTGTATGAGTTCTATGAAATCACATTATTCGCGTAGGCGTCTGGGGGCAGGGACAGAAAAGAAGATAGTGACCAAGCAACTTCAAAAACATCCATAATCTGTTTCCATCTTATATTTAATAAACTAAAGTATAATATAGTGGACTCAAACTGGTTAATCTGCCTAAGGTGATAAGCAATTTTAGTTAGTCGTAAGACTGCTATTATCTCACAAGGAAATCCAAATTTCGCCCAAAATCAAAGAGCCTTTTCAATGCAAGCGGCTCAACTCCACCACCCTATATCTTTTTCAGCAGCTCCTACCTTTACTTATAAGCCAGTGCAAAGTTAGACATTTGGTAGTGCACTATACTATGAGAAAGCAATAAAATCAACTCATTATACTTTTTAAAGATGCAAGTACCAAAGTAGCATAAGACAGACAGTTTAGGTACCTTGTGTCAATAGAAGACAAGAAAAACAATGAATATGAAAATAGGAACTGAATACCTACTGTTTAGCACGTTTTGCTTCTGCTTTGGATGTAGAAGTCTTTGCTTGTGACCAATCACTTCTTTCACTAGAACTCTCTGGCTTCTGTGAACCAGATTCGACTTGTTCACGATTATTAATGGCTGCTGATCCCGAGTCTTGAAGCGTGATTCCTTCCCTAACAAATGCATTGCAATAATTTAACGGTGCTTCATTAGCCCTATTATACTGTTCACTAAAAGAGATTGTGTTTGGATCTCTGCGGTGAACAAAATTCTGAGAGCTCCAAGGAGAATGAAGAGCAAGGTTTGGGAACTTGTATTCTTCCCTCATCTTAAATGTCTCAACTGCTGCATCTAAGTAGGCAGAAGAGTCACTAGCCGAACGCCTATGGCCTTTGTTCACGTGCTGTATCTCGGGCTCATTAAGGAGCTCCTCAAGCCAAGAGGGTTGTTCCTCCTCCATGAGCACACTCTCGGAAGAACAGCGTTGATGGCCATGCTGTCCCTCCAGCGAAATTTGATTACGTTGTGGTTCTGCTAAAGAACAATCGGTAAAGGATGGAAAGGGACATAATAAGGAGCTCGTAGGAGGAAATAACATCTGCCTGCTTGTGTATGAAATATTTCTTGAGTTTGATACTTCATTTGAACCTTCCATACCCCAAGCATTACAGCCTGTTAGAAGGGTAGATAACATTAGAAATGCAAGTGGCAAAAATACTTACCAGATGCAATTAATCAGCACAAATATTACTTAGCTGGGGGGAAAAAACAAAAGAAAACAAAAGAAAAAAACCTCAAATTCCAAGTACTGATCCAGAAATCCAACTTTTGAGAAATAACACTGATTCAATTACCATCCTCTTGTAGGTTGTTACACAATCTTTGACAGCCATCCAGGAGTGAATAGTTTCCATATGTTTTTTTTTTCAATTTAATTTGTAGGAATGGAAAAGCTTACCACAGTAAATGATTTGAACAAATTTGGATGCCCAATAGAGGATATAGGTAATAGTAAACAAAAAGGGGCAAAACATCTACAATTCGAGAAAATATACAAGCCATCAATTAAATGGATATTACATTGTTTCTATATATCCAAACAGGTTACACGAACTCGGAATTTTTGCCATGAAATTCTTGAAATTGATTACAATATGAGCATTTAATTATTTATGTGCAACTGTACACATGGTTCGAAAAAGCGTTTGAGGCGCGCGCCTTAAGGCGCGCCTCGTAGCGAGGCGGGAGAAAGGAGGGGCGAGGCTACCGCATCAGACCAAGAAGGAGAGGCTTGCGCCTTTTTTTGCCGAGGCTTACGCCTCAATGCGAATCGCCTTGAGGCGCATCAAGGCTTGGGCCTTGGTTTGAGAAGAAGAAGAGAGACGCAAGAGTTGGTTTGAGAAGAAGAAGAAGGCATGTCGAGGCGAGGCTTCGTGCTGCGAGGGTCGTGCGACTAGAGGAGAGGAGGAAGAAGAGAAGAAGAGACGGGAGAGGAGGAAGAAAGAAGAGATGCGAGAGGAGGAAAATAAGAGAGTTAGTCAGATCTGATGATCTGAGATCAGGTGGGCAATAAAATATCCCATGAAAAATTACAGTTAGGTACCCCATAGTTTTTATATCTTTTTAATTTAGTCCCTCATGTTTTCTGAAAGTTCAAAATAGTCCCTGAAAAATTACATATAAGTCCCTGTAGTTTTGTTTTCTTTCATTTCAGCCCTTAAGTTTCAGTTCTGCCCCTGTTTCTTCAAATTAAGTTAATAAATTAATTTGCAAATCAAAATCTTTTTGTAGATATGATTAATAATTTTTTTGGGGGGACTTTTAGGTCTTCAAATCGAGGCTTCCGCCTCGCTCCGCCTCGAAGCTTACGCCTCGCCTCGTCCGGAGAAAAACGCTTTTAGCTTTTTCGAACCTTGACCGTACACATAATTTTGGAAAGGAAAAAATGACCTACCTGCTCGTTATAACTTATAAGGGGTTCAATTTTAAAGTGCACCAAGATAAAGCAAGTGTTAAGGTAACATGTGAGTTGGCTCAGTCCCACATCGGATGTTCGAGTTTGAAGTTGAAGACTTAATATACAAGGTTGGCCTAAGACCTATATTTAAACTTTTGGGTCAAGTTTGGTTCAACAATTATATTAAGGCCTTCGTTATGGACTCCCCAGGCTCCCAACAAATTCGTATCAGATCAGAGTGGCTCAATCCCAAATCTATGGTCAAATGTGAAGTTTAAAGGCTTAATATTCAAGATTGGACTAAGACCTATCAACTTAAGCTTTTGGGTTAAGTTGGTTTTAACAATTATATTAAGGCCTTCGTCATGGATTCCCTAGATTACCCACAAATTGGTATCAGAGCCATGATCCAAATATCCTAACAGAGTTTCAAGTAATTTGCAAGCCGTTAACGTTTTGCAGGCCCTCAACATATTGAGATTAGTTGGACAGTGTTGGGAGTTGGGACTTACATGTGAAATCAGTAGTCTAGTGTGAAGTTGAAGGCTTAATATGAAATGTTGGCCTTAAGACTTATCAACTAAAATTTTTGGATCAAATTGGGTTAACAATTATATTAAGGCCTTCGTTATCAACAAATTGGTATTAGAGTCACGATCAAAAGATCAACAAATTGGTATTAGAGCCACGATCCAAAGATTTTGGCAGACTCTCAAATAATTCACAGGCCCTCAGTGTGTTGAGAGTTTGACTTTACATTTAAAGGGAGAGCAATTTGACAGAGTTGGAACTCACATGTGAAGGAGGAGATTTGTTAAGGTAACATGTGAGTTGACTTTACATCGGGTGTTTGGATATGAAGTTGAAAGCGTAATATACAATGTTGGCTGAAGACCTATCAGCTTAAGTTACCTTAACAGTAAGTATGAATTGACCTGATCATAATAGTGATAAACTTAGCATATTGTTCCTAAAAATATGATGAACTAAACGGAAAACATTAACCAAACAACAGTGAATTCACTACTTTAGCTTAGATTCTAAAAAAATTGCATATTTGTTACTCCCTTGGTCTCATAAACGAGTCTGATTTGCTAAATTTTGTCTTTCAAAAAATGAGTCATTTATTTTCATGATAGTAAAAAATAACACATTGTCAAGTTTGCCCCCATAATTTCATTATCACGTGATCGCTACTAAACTAAATATTAAACTATTTTAGGGGCAAACAATTCTTCAATTATCTCAAAATATAAGATCAAATCTGACTTTAACGAAATGAGCATATCCTTTTAACTGTGTTCTGAGTATTGGACGAAAAATAAAAGAATAGAAAACTTATATTACGATAGAAAAGTATACTAAATTTAATTTAATTTATTTTTTGTTCATTCAAAAACTCGCAAAACAAGAAACTTAGATAAAAAAAAATAATTATAAGGGTTCTGTCTTTTTCTTTTCTTTTCCATCCCATTTAAAACACAGAAACACAATGTTAAACTTTGTAAATTTACAAATAGGAATTTTTTTGTGGGATGAAGGGAGTATTTAAAACTTGGGTTTTCCATTAAGATTATGGAATCACCAAACACAACCTAGACAAAAATATAGCATCGCCAAACACAAGATGGATAAAAGAATGAACACAGGAAATAGAATCAAACAATAGCAGAAGAGAGAGAGAATTACCCATGCGAGTACCGGCAGCGAAACCGTCAGGATCCCGACGGTCATGGGCAGTGAATCAGCCGGGTCAGATCTCCATCTAAATTGATTTCTTTTTGTGGGTAGTGGGGGACAGAGAGAAAGAAACAGGGTTAGGGGCAGTGCGCAATTTACGTGACAAAAATATGAAGGATTGGTTTGTTATTTTCTAGCTTAAGGAATGCGCTCGTCGTAATGGTACAACTTCATTTGCCATAAATGAACCCAAAACTCTTTTGCATCTCTTTTGGCGCTTCACTTTCTTGTATGGATAAAGCGAGCGTTTGAAAAAATCCTCGGTGACATAACACTATTTATACTAATATAAAGATTTTCTTAATGTGTGCCCTAAGGGTACACACTATACACAAGAATCGAGAGAATATTTTCTTGATTCATGTGCATATTTTTTTGATATGTGTGTAAACGCAGAAATCAAAGGAATATGCACAGTAATCAAGAGAATATTCTCTCGATTTCTGTGTATAGTGTGTGCCCTTAGGGCACACATTAGAAGGACCCTAATTTCCTTCGATACACACTCAGTGACACAAATATAACATTTAACGAAAAAATAAATAATGACAAAAAAATTATCGTAAACAATTGTGTCGATGAAAGTGTAACTAAATTATAATATTTGTGTCGCTAAATGTGTGTTAAAAAAATTGAAGGACTCGTGTATGGAGGAGATCTTAATCTGTCACCAAAGTATTATTAAAAAATGTGAGAAAGTTTCACCTTTTAAGCGAGCACCGCTGCTGATGAGGTCTTAGCCTAATGGTTAAAACTGAGGTCCTGTGATTTTAAGTCTTAGGTGAGTTTATTTTTTTTATTATGGGAAGCTTGTTTCCTCTTTATGTGAATCTTATTTGGTTTGAGTTAATTTTTTCCTCTTTTAATAAAATTTGATGAGATCTTGATATTGTAATAATGATAATGTACTTGAATTATAAAATTATATTGTATTCTTAAAAAAGTGAAGCTTTCAAACCAAAAAAAAAAGGTGAGCACCACTTTCTTTAATAAAATAGATATTTATCACATAATTAGTTTGTTATTTTATTTTATGAATAATGTTTTTTCATTTTTAATGTCATTTGATGATTCTAATTTTAAATAGAAATGTGGTATAATAAAAAAAAATTGAGTTATTAAATAACTTTAAATGACAACAAATAGTTCATTTAGTTAATTCAATAAAGGATAAAATAGTCTTGATCAATTAGTACAATAGTGATATCTTATTCATCACTTTTGCAAGCAAATATTGTAAATTTAATATTATTTGTTTCATGTATTGTCCTAAATTATGTGATATAGAATAAGACAAATGATACTTTATAAACTAGCTAATAACAAGAAATATACTTACGTAATATAATGGCAGCACAATTTGAGATAAAATTTAACACCCTTAGCCACAGCAAACGCAGGACTTTTACTTAATGGGGGCTTAATATAAAATAAAATTGTAAGAAAAATAAAGAACATTAATAAAATTTAAAAATGTTAAATATGTTAATATCAAACATTATTTTTGGACAAAAGTGTTTCAAATAATTTACGATGATCTTTTTGTGGTCTTATATTATGAAACCATTTCAAAATCACTTCATTGTGAATTGTATCATTATATCGAAGATATCTCTTTTATGTATGTGAATTGTGAATAGATAAGAATTCATTCACTCATCTCTCATCTTATTACATAATGACGTCTTAATAAGATTTATAGCTGAAAATATTCTTTCGACGGTTAGAGCTGCAACTGGGTAGGATCAATATCAACTTTACTAACAAATTAATAATTTAGGGTTCAGAAAATGGAAAGCCCCAAGCTTAAAAAGGGGAAAAATAAGCTAGTAACAAACTACTTAATTAACAAGATGACCAATATTGTATTGAATTTTTAGTTTAAATTAAACTAATAATTATTTATAGAGTAGGATAATTAAAATTTCTTAAGATACGAGAATGTAGAGTATCATACTTTTTTAACTTGTGATGTAGCACTAGGTGTTCTAAGATTTGATTATACAATTCAAATTGAATACGGTGGAGTAGTGGTTTGGTGCAGAATTTGTTTTGTATTTGTATTAGTAAATAGGTGAAAAGAGTTCTTTTCTACTGAAATTAAATATGGACAGAATTTCAAAAGCATGTGTTGTATTGAAGTACTAATATATTACTTGAAAATTTTTAGTCATTAACCCCAAAACTGCATGATATTACCGATATGTCATATACCTATATAGAAAAAATAAAAAATTCAGTTGGAGTCGGAGCTCACACTCGCTCAAGTGTGTGTCCGCCCCTGACCCCCAGCAGTACTCTTGTTTATCTGATTGACCTTGTGTAAATCAAAAGTTTATGTCACTTAACAATTTAACCACACAAACAAAAAGAGCATTGCAAAAATATGAAAACATGTAAATTTTCTTATAATTTAGGATTCTAGAACACCATTACTATATTGGTGTAAAATAAGTATTTCTATTTTGGGTAAAATTCATATGACCACCTCTGCTATCTGACATTTCCCATATAACCATCTGCATTACGTAAACCTACATTTAAACACTCGTGGTTTTGAGTTGAAGTGAAAAACAGCTTTCCGTCTAGACGTCGTTAATGGAAATGGATAATGACTTTTTTTGCCCCTTCATATATATATTGAAAATGACCTAATCTAAGTGATTATCTGGCGATTTCTTCACGAATGCTTGCAAGAGAGGCGATTTTCTAGCGATTTATTCACGAATGCTTCAAATCTGAGTGTTGGGTTTGAGTCCACACTCTGATGCATCCACCATAACTATACTTGTGCAAGATGATGATGTTAATGGATTACAGATTCGACATGATGGGTTAAAATTTTTAGGTGTTTCAATTTGAATATGATGAAGAGTGATGGTGTGGGTCAATTTAAAAAAATTGAGGATATTATTTTGAAGAAAATAGCTTTCATGATATATAGTTATGAGATGATGAAGAAGATAGAAGATGATGGAGATGAACAGGTATGGTGTCAATCGGAAACCATGGTGAAGGTTGGGGTTTTCCTTTGATTTTGTTTTTGGGGGTTCTTTTACAAAATATCTTCTGCCTTTTCTTTCTAATTTTTTAATTTAAAATTTCAAACAGCTGGTGGGCATCTTCAGTTCTTCCACAAACACAATACAAATGCAAAAGGGTATTCTTTACATTGATAAACAAATCCAACCCAGATCGTATAACAAGCAAATGAACAGCACAGCCGGTCCAATTTGCCAATACACCGGCTCAAGATTTAAGGGTTGAGACAAAGGTGAACTGGTCTAGCAATATATTTAAAGCCCTCATGTAATTGAAAAGAACAAGAGCTTCCTTTTGGATAATCACTAATTGAATAGCCTCTAAGCATAGTATTGAACATAAATAGATTTGGGCTTTGTATATGTCTAAATATAGAAGCTGCATATTGTATGTCTACCGTGGAAGAAGAAAGAAGCTTGCTTACCGGAAATGGTATGAGGTCCATGCCAGTCTTATCGAATTGGGTCTTTAATAACCATTGTTGAAGATGAGGGCATTATCGACTTTTCCCTAGCTCATTTGACTGTTACACTCATATCTCACGCTCTTTTGGCGAATGCACTTCACGCACAGTTAAATTGGATGACAACTGTCAGTTTTTCACTTCAACTCAAAACCACGAGTGTTTAAATGTAGGTTTACGGAATACAGGCGGTTATGCGGGAAATGTCAGATACGAGAGGTGGTCATCTGAATTTTACCCTTCTATTTTTGATAATTTAGATTTGATGATTATTTATTATTATAAAGTCATTGATGTATATCACTAAATTATATGAAAATTTAGGATTTAGATCCCTTCCATTATACCTTCCCTCCGATTCCATCTAATACACCATATTTTTATAATTGTGAATAGTATAATTGAAATCAATACGGATCAACTAATTTATTATATTGAACAACATAATTGTTCTAAAAATAAAAGTAATTTAACAATTTTTCATCATTTAATGAACATGTGAATTTTTCATCAAAATTTCAATAGATGAAAATTCTTTTAAACTTTTAACAGTGAAAAACTATTTTTTATGATTCTAATTTTTAGTAGAATTGATTTTCATATCATCAACTATCTATTAACTCATTTTGATCATTACTAAAAAAATTATTAAAATTAAATAAGTATTGAATAAAATTTGAGGGATTCTGCAATAAAGGGAAGCCAAATCCAAAAATTTAAGTTTTCTCATATCTTTGGATCCTCTTTCCATCCATACACGATTGAATTGTTTACTGTATACATCCCCCATTTGAAACTACGTCATTTTGTAAAGTAAATTGTTTAGTATAGATCAAAATCACATTCCATTTAAAACTACGTCATCTTGTAAAGTAAACTTAGTCAAGCTTAGCTAAGACATTGCCTTAGATAACTTTTGTGCGTGTTTTTTTCTTTTGGGAGTAGGTTGTTCATATAGCTTCTAATAGTAGTAAAGATGTCTTGCATTCAAAGCCAATACGGTTCTCTTTTAAAAGTCACTTGTTTTGTTTAAAAAAATTAAACTGTAACATATAGAGGGTAGTGATATTGGGAGTCAAAAATTGTTTCTGCATTCTACAAATTACGAGCACACTACACATCTGTAAATGTTAAAGGATAAACCGTTAACATTCGAAGAAAAATCTCACATGTATAGGTAATTTTGTGCATCATAAAATGCAAAATGGCAATATCAACTTTCTACACACGTATGTGTGCGCTTATGTATAGGTAATTTTGTGCATCATAAAATGTAAAATGGCAATATCAACTTTCTATACTCGCGTAGGAGTGTTCGTGTGCACGCACGTGGCAAAAAGGGAGCTACAAATATCAGTCGGAGAATACAAACATCCAATATAACAGATTTGTAATATGAAAATTCCCAGGAACTACACGAAGAAGAATACAATATTGGGCTGTCATTTAGTTCACTACAAATATCTTTCGGAGCTTAATTCTTAAGAATACAAACATGAAGATGGAAATGAAACATTATGGTAAATCCCAAAAAAAAAAAAAAAAAAAGATACAGATGACTTCTAGCCACTATATGGGACACAAAAAGAAACTTTATCACTTACAAAGTCCTTCAAAAGAGGTCAGCTGGACATATTAACATGGGGGAAGATGAAAGGTGCAAAGAATGTATCAATTAACTAAACCCTTCTTACCCCACCTTCTAGTATTCTGCGGATATGGAATGCTTCGCCTTGATCACCGTTTAATGACCTCCTCTCCAAGAAACAAGCAGTTAGCTGCCTGAGTAACCTCTCAAGATATGATTGCAAGCAACTATGTGTGTCCTTTAAATTGGGATTTGTTGACAAGATCAAGGCGTTAACTGCATCAGCCACAATTTCTCGCTGTGATTCTTCAAGAAGATATCCAACTGATGATTTCTGCGGCTGTTCATAGGCCAATAAAGCAGCACAATCCTAGAGAGAGAAGGCGGGAGAGAGAGAGAGAGAGGAAGAGAGCTAGTTACAAAATTTTAGTACAAAATAAAAAGTAAATTTATTATTATCAGGTTCTAAACTACTATACAATAATGTTTCTTATTAATTAAGAGGTATATTTCCATGTCAGGCCCAACTAGCCAAAACCATTAGTGTATCTTCAATTTCTTTCAAGTGTTCATTGTGAACTACACTAAAGTACAATACAGAAAAGTTCTAATTCTAGTCGTACAAACTACAAATGCTTTATCTAATATACAATTTTACTAGAGGAAAATAAATACCAGCGATTGGATTAGTTATATTTAATAATGCTGGAGTTTATGAACACTTGGAATAGTGCTAACTTGCAAGTTTGATAATTCAAAAAAAATAAACAAATGAAAATGTTCTTTTGAATGAGATAAAGCAAATTTAATTAGGAAGAAAATTGCTACATAAAAGGGAGCATGAGGAGTACTACAGCAGCACAAAGCGGAAATAAAACAAAGACTCAGGTGTATTAATTTTTTCCGTGCCTAGTAAATACTTGGTGGGTTTTGATCACCCAGCACCACTTTGCAACTAAAATGGAATTTGAAAAGCAGAAGTATGCTCATTCCACAAAGCATATCTGCTTAAGAGTTAGTTTCTTACTACCTTAAGTAGATCTTCATACTCTGTCAATTTGTAAAACTTTTCAAATTCGCTCCTTCCATAGAAAACAGCTTCCTCCAGCTTTGCAACCTGCACATAAGTTCATCACGCTGTTCAAGATCTTCCCAATCAAGTTGTAATATTTCCAGGACAATCATAACTCATCCAGCAATTAAAAGTCTCCCAACAGAACCTAAAAGAGTGGACCAGAAACCAATACGAGGAAGTCTAAATCGATCTTTTCTAGGATTCCTTAATTTGTGAACTAAAGGCATAAAGCCGATATGTTGTAGGTCCTTGTAAGGCAAGTGGAAGGAAGTGACTCGACCGACAGACCCGCTAGTTCACGCAAATCCGAAGAAGTTATCACCAATAAAATGATTTTAAGATCACAGCATCTGAGATGCATTCGTGTCACATATCCTAGATAAGGTAATGTCATGTTTGACAATTTCAATAGTCAATTACGAATAGGTGATCATAATATCGAGTAGGGTTTAATAATCTGCTCCAGATTACATTTACTGAATGCCGATAAATAGTTTCTGCAGTATTCAGATTCCTAGCTGTTTGTAAGCATCTGTTCACGTATAATATCAATCCTTTTGGCTGATCACGATCATTTAAGTTACGCTAATCAAACTGGGTCTATAAACTGAAAGCTGAGTTGGTCACTAATTAAAGCATTGCGCAAAATGCAGCCTTAACTGAGACATTTTATCACCTCATTTTTCATTATTGCGTTTTCTAAAGACTACATAAAATACTTCCCATATCCTATTTCAATATTCAACTAAAGATATTTTAACAAAAGCAAACAGGTTGAAGACACCAACACACGTAAGTTCAACTATAATTATTCTCCTAAAAAAAAGGCCATAACCTTATCAAGATAAAGCATTCAGCTTGAAATTTTACATATATATAAACAAGTAAGCTAACAAGAAAGAACATTTACCCGAACCAGTTCAATGAATTTCTGACAATGAAGCAGGAAACACGTAGCTGATGTATCATCCTGCAGAGAGCGGAACTTGTCAAAGACTTGGAGGATAGGAACATTCATTAAAAGAAGATTGATCTCTGCAGCATTATAGATCAGAAATGAGGAAAGGGCGTTATGCCCAAGTCCATGTTGGGTATCATTAACTGGTACTACTAACAAGCTTCTTTCTTTATTTTTTTTTTCTCCTCTTGCTTTGGGAGGGGCCCCGCTTCAATGGAAGATGGGTACATAACTAAGAATGCATGAAAAAGTAATCCAGAACTCTAGACAATGATCCTAATTTAAGTTTTGAACCAAATGGGAAACGAGCAAAAACAGATGCACAAGACACTCCATATAGCATAGCATATTTGAATTCAATATTACGTGGTGATATTTCCCTTCATTGTTTCCAGATGCCCTCTCTTTTTTTGCGACGATATCTCTGATCTAAGCTTATCTCTAGAAACCAATTTCTGTTTTCCGTTTTCTCCTTGTTTTTGGTTTTTTCACTGACATCAGTGAGGAGATACAATGGATAGGATTTGGAGATGAGGGTTGAAAACTAACATTCACAAGAAACTAAACTTGAAATTAGTGACGTAGAGTTGGCTTAATATTAGACATGAGCTAATGAAAAAGATACTACGAGAATGGAGAAGTAATATACATACACACAGAGACATTCTTTATGTTTATATTTATAAATGAGTCAACGAACAACATATAGGGATCAAGACCTTCCACCTGAAAAATTTGAGGATAACTATCTCTTAGTTTACCAAAGGCATCATCAATCTTACCACTCCTTATGAGCTGCACAAGCAAAAAAAGGATAATTCTTAGTCAAAGTCTATCATTTACAGAAAAAAAAGTTAATTATTTTAAAGGCCTCAAATTATTAAACAATACAAATGACAAACGATCATGTAGGACAAGTACAATGAAACATTCCTGTACAAGCTTCGGGAACAAAATTTATGCTGGAAAGGAATAAGGGATTTGTTCTTGGTCTGATTACAGAGACTTTCATGGCTTTTCAGAATGTGTAAGGATTTTCATAACGTTTATAAAAGGGCAAGTGCTTCAAGCTTTAATAGGACAAGAGAGAAAAAACTTGGTCAAAGTCCTTGTTCAATGAATAATACCCACCTTCAGTGATTTAGAGGCAAGTTGTGTTCTTTTACAGCTTAATTTTCTAATTCACAGATGGAAGTGTAAAGCTTGAACAGATTTCCAGGTTAGGAATGAGACAGGATAAACCTTACTAAATGTGTCTAGAGGCATAGAAAGCTACTAAACAAAAATCTCAGGTTAAAACTCAACCGATCCCACATAGACTGGAATTTCTAAAACCATCTAAATATCAAAACTGATCTTGATCAGATTAATCAGTAAAAAAATGTGTGTAGACGTTTACACAACACTAACATTAAAGTGTCTTTGACTCCTTGTTTGGGAAATTAAAATACTAATAAACTTGGGCGGAAAAAAAAATGAGTCTGAACTGTGATATGCCCTAGAACAGAAGTTTACCCAATTTTATGGCCCCAAGCCCTTTGCAACAAATAAATTACCCGTATGTTACCCATACGTCTTTATCTACTTTAGGGGAAATTTCGTACCTGGCGCAGAATCTGTCTCTCCTTTAATGCGTATGCACTGTCTTGCTCATTGAAGCCATTTTCTTGAGTTAAAGAGATAGGGGGAACAGCACTTTCACTAGCCTCATCAAAGAACTTGAGTGTCTCTCCATATCCATAGTGTAGTAAGTAGGAACGAACGATTCTGGGAACCAAACACAAAAAAAATAAAAAATAAAAATAGTGAGAAAGACGCTGATAAAGGCAAATAGACTACCATATAAAGAAATCAAAACAAAGTCCAAACCCTATATTAAACATGCTAAATGATGCTTCAAAGTCAAACCTGGAATTGAACATGCTAGATTAACCCATTTGGGTCCTACCTTGCCAGTTTGGAATTTAGGCCTAAAGGACTCTTTTAGTCTTTTTATATGCGTTCAGAAATTTATATGCTAATAATCAGCATTATATTAGTTAATATATTTATTTACTGAACAAAATTTAATTTTTCCTATTTTGCTGGATAAATTTAATAACAGTTGACTGATGAGTCTTATCTTTATAAGATATGGGTTAAAGGGTCTTCATGACTGGATTTGACAAGTACAGGTTTTCTAGTTAAAGTAAGTTTGTTTAGGCTTAGAGCTTACATAAAGCTTTGTATAAACAGAGATCAAGTAAAAGAGATTTTTTTGTAGTAATTACACTTTAATTTTTTTTTATTTTTTATGAATTCCAACTTTTAGATGTGATGCTTTTGGGCAATTTTTGCACAAGACAATCTTCAAAACAGAGGACTCTCCTTGTGGATAGGTGTCGGGAGTCAGGACCTTTGGGGTGATCCTGAGGACCTGAGCACAGAGAAGAGACTACAGAGAATTAAGATAGAGATGCCATAGAAATTAGGGTTAAAACTAGATTGAAGCAGAAGATAGAACCTGAGATTGGAAAAGCATGGGAGGGGGATAATTTGTGCAGACTCAAAATGAGCTCACCATATTCAGAATTTCATTCATCATAATATTCCTTTTTCCTACACTATTACATCAGCTCCTATATTTAGTGTCCCAGGAATCACAGGTTATACTGGACTACACATCTATCTATATATTCAGTACTGCTTTCGTAGTTATTTACTATTAATACCCTCACTAGTACTAGCAGGCTTGCTCATATGTGTCATCTGCTATATACAGTAGATTATTTGCTCCTCCAACGTGAGGTTGCACAAAGTTTGTGGACTGAGGTGTTCTTATAGTGTGGCTTAGCATGGGTGATGCCGAGATCAGCCAGTGAGATGCTTCAAGTGTGGAGACGGGTGACATTTAGGAAGGAATTGCAATGGAGGCATGACTTGCTTCCACATAGCTATAATGGTGGACCTTAAGGAAGAATAAGAATACTGATGTACTTTGTCGCAAAGATCTATTGAAAACTTTCAGTTTCTTTTCCTTAGTCTTCTGTTCTTCTGGGTGCAGGAAGTGTTCCCTGGTTCTGATGTGCATTTTGTGGACTTTCTGTGAGAGTTTGCTCTAGGGGCCTAATGTAGGTGGATATCTGGAGGGCCTCTCTGTTTAGGCCTTTTCTCTTCTTGGGGATAAGTGAGTTTTATTCCCACTTTCTTCTGTATACTTCATGTGGACTCGAATTCGCCACGTTTTGGCTTATTGTGAATTGTTTACCTATCAATAAAAACTCGTTAATGTGATGCCTATGAACTTATCATAAAAAAAATGTAATTAATATAAAAATACGAGTGATTCCTGATAATTCCCTGTTCTTTGATATTATGCAATCTAAAGCCTTCAACAACTCCCAGTAAGACCCAAACTAAATTATAAATAGTCCCAACTAAGAAGCCTATAGCTATGAGTCTCCTCCATGCTTTTAACTCTAGCAGCCCTAGAAACTCTTAAAGAACCACTATCCCTGCTAATGATCAAAGCACCCCAACAGCCATCCTATCATATTTCATCGCTGCCGCCCTTTATTTCATCTCTACCATTTCTGTAAACCTTAAAGTTTAACATATTTTCCTAATTTTTACCCACCAAATACTGAAAATCCAACTATTAGAACTCCCTAGTCAACCTGTCCTACATCAGAACCAATTTTCTACAAGATAAAATTTTTAAATGTAAATCAAATAGGAAAATATCACAAGAAAATCAGATTTGTTTGAAGGTAACACCTAGCAGTAAAATGCTAAGGAAGATTACTGACTAGTGAATGATTAAACACTACACAATCACAGGAAATCAGATTACCACAACTCATACTGGCCAAATTCAACTTCCACATGAGCAACAGTCATTTTTCCCAACTTCTGAACAGAATCATGCATACAATTAGCTAAACCAATTCATATGCTAGTCAGTTAAATTTTGAAACAGAGATGTATTCATTTTGTAATAAATTGAACAAAAATCTAAGTGAATTTAGTAAGTTGGATTGGTCTCAGTTGGATTGTCCTCAAAACTGAACTTCTAAACCTTTCTTCGAAATGCAAACTTAGATAGAAGCTTCCAGACATGTTCTTGTATTTTTACATATGCACAATTTTAATTAATCGTTGCCATTTTTTGTCTGAATTTGAACTAAATGTGATAATAGATGCATAAATAGTCAAACCATAGTGAGAGCAGGGATGATTCAATGTTTACAAAAGTGAACCCAGGATACACAGTACATACTCATGGAATCTATTTCACACTACATTATTAGTAAAAGTAAATACGCCTAAAAACAATTAATTTATTTCAGATCAGAAATATACTTTAATGCAGCACTTATATTACCATTAGAAGTCTATAATAAATCTTAACATGAACAAGGCTTACAAATTTGGCGCTTGGTCGTGACAATAAATGAGTCTGTTGATTAATAATATTTAGCATTGAATAGATAAAGCATTATACCCTCTTGTAGGAAAGATGGAAAATGGAAAATGGAAAATGGAAAATGGAAAGAAGAGAAGGTAAGAGGGTGAGAAAGATATCTCCAGAGAATGTAAGTTGCCTTCACCCCACTTTATGTTTGCTCGAGTAAAATACAGATGAAGGGGGGGAAAATGTTGATTTCACCTCTACTGTTCCCCTTTCTCTTTCTAATCCATCCCTTTTTTTCTTCTTCGTTAGTCCCATTTCCTTCCCTCTGTTCCCCTATTCTCTTTTACATAAATGAACAAATCTTTTAAGAAAGAAGAGAAAGCTGAGACACTGAGGAGAGGACTAGGAGTCCTCCAAACTAGAAACATGTGGGGAAAAAGTAGAATTTCCTAATAAAGGGCCACCAATCTCTATTGAGAAGTGAGAACTGAAACAGAAATTCCTTTAATAGGTGACGCCCAAACGGACCAACAGAAAAACTTCCTATCCATAATTAAGGGAAAGAAGGGTACTATGTTTGGCTTTGTTACTTTCGGTCCAAAGTGGAACCAGAGGATCAGAAAAGAAGCAGTGTGCCAGAAAATTTTCCCATACTTTCTCCTACCAATCTTTTCAAAGATGAAGGAAACACCAAAGCTTCCTCAAAAACCCATTCCACAACCCACTCAAATGTAAGACAACAGAAAAACAAAAGTTCATCAGATTCAAATATATATGGACACAAAACAAACCAGTTCGGAGATCAGTTCTTATATGGTCTCCTCATCTTCACTAAGTCATTAGTGTTGAAGTGCTTGAGAGTTAGGCATCAAAGAAAAACCTTGATTTTAAAGGGAATTTAACTTTACAAATGCAAGACGCAAGAGGAAGCCTGTTATGAGAGTGAATAAAATCGGACTTGAAAGGAAAAAATGTCACTGACCCAGACTCCATTGTTTTCCATCAGGTGAGGATAAAAAAGAGGAAGAATTAAGTAAAGGCAATAGCAAAGATAAATCCTCAGCCTCCCATTCTTCTTGACTAACAGAGAGCATTTGCATGGGAACATTCAGAAAATTTTAATTTCTAACATTCAGGTAAAAGTCAATCCCATTCTTCAACGTACAAAAGCAACGGGATTGAAAGACCTATTTTGAAGGAATTAGTTGGGTGTTTTAATTATTACATGCCTTAAC
Organism: Aralia elata; assembly: GCA_034770075.1. NCBI lineage: Eukaryota > Viridiplantae > Streptophyta > Magnoliopsida > Apiales > Araliaceae > Aralia > Aralia elata. The sequence goes on along the minus strand of CM068378.1, from coordinate 73,489,031 downwards.
ATCGGCACTGGTTACAATGTAGAACATCAAAGCCTAGGGTACAAAGTCAAAGCCCGTAATATGTTTCCTTATGAAGTCACACAACATTGTTAGCACATCATAAATGCAGTCTAGAATATAGGCTTTGAAAAGTTTAAAGTATGTCCCATGTCAGAAGGCCTTTGTCAATATGGAATAAATAAAGTACGAGCCCTGTATAACAATCAGCAATTTCTCACTACATCTAAGTAACTTGATGACCAAATACGCTATTAAGCCATGCAAGAGTCAAGACACTATGCTGACACCATGGTTTTTGCCGGTAGGAATATTGAAATCAATGTTTGAGCTTTTGACTGTTGAATTCTAAAATGAAAGGGAAAAATGTAAAATATGCTCTTCATTCCTATCCATTGTAGCATCCAGAGAAAAACAATTTTATAATTTGTTATTCCACTGTACAGGAAGGAATTTTACACATGCTAATGATGGTAACCATTAAATCCAGTTAAACAATTTATGCTTGAGTTCTTAAACTACAAATGTCAAACACGCCTCATTCCAGATAAATCTCAATTTAGAAAAAAACTAACTCTGATAGTTTCACATACCCATTACTGGCATTCTGTGGTATCGTTATTTTCTCAATTGTCATTTGCTGCTTGGCTCTTTCTTGCGCTTCATATGCCTAATAAAAAGTTACAAGAAATTACAAGGGGGCTTAATTCCTTTAACAATTAGTATATTCAGATTCGAAAGTTTCATACAAGTGACATTAATTCAAAGAGAAATCGTAACAATATCAAGGAAATTACTTATGAATGATAAAAAAATTTAAGTTAACATAAAGGGTGTCAATTAATTATAAAACCTGAACAATGTTTTATCAAAAAAATAAAACCTGAGCAATGTATTCAACAACAGTAAGTAAGATGGCGTTAGAAGTCTTTGCGTCTTCTACAAGTATACAATAACTTTAATTTATGAAAGAGAATATATTTTCTTTAAGGGAATATGGGGACTGCAAAAGCAAAGGGTGAAAGTAAAAGGTAGAACAGCATAATAAATATGATGATGATGAAGAACTGAAGAAGACAGGACATAATAAATATTTTACCTTAAGATCGAAAACGAATGGTTCTTTCCCAAAATTAACACTAACCCTGCCACATTGAGATAATAAAATTGCAAATATTAGAAGCTTGAGATTACGTCAATGATACTACAACAAATTGTACAAGTTCTACTTTCAATGCAGAAATATTACTGCTAGTAGCAATTAATAGAGTAAAATACAGTGACACTCCGCCTACATATAATCACAATGATACTCACTACCCCTCTAATTTTTAAGTAACAGTCAGTACCCTTTTATTAACAAAATATAACATTCATTGCCCCTGATGTAGTATACCTTCAAATTCTGATGACCGGTATAACCTCTAAATAAATATTTGAATGCAGTTCACATTCATTTAAATTGATTCAGTTAATTGAATTATGAACTTGTGTATTAAACAACACAATTTCACAAGTATTCCTTCCAACAGTCAAATAAAATCTTACTCTTTATGATAATTATATTTCTCAAATATTAAAATTTTCATAAAATACACGTGGGCATAATATTAACAATTAAAAAAAAGACAATCATAACACTCGTGAAAAAGAAAATATAACCCCTACAAACTTTGTTAATTATTTTTCTCAAATATAATTTTTTTATAAAAACACACTTGGGTATAATTTCTTATAATAAAAAATACATCTTAATATTCGTAAAAAAGAAAAATTAACTAACAAAATCTGTGTTGCTGATCTTCTTAAATATTAAAATTTACATAAATCACACTTTTAGGCGCAATTTTTACAATAAAAAAGGTCAAACTTTAATACTTGAAAAAAAAATCAACTTAAAAAACTCTCTTTACCAGACGAAGGTAGTATTAATCAGCATTACATTTTCTTCCATTCAACATTGCCATAAATAAACACAAAAATACACCAACAAAATGTAATATTAATCAGCATTACATTTTCTTCCATTCAACATTGCCATAAATAAACACAAAAATACACCAACAAAATGTAATAAAAATCATAAACATCGCAAATTTAACATAGAGTCAACTGTAAATTTAACATATGAAAAAAATCACATGTAACCAAATATCCCAACAATGCAACAATAGTTCACTGATGTACACTAAAAGCTAAAACATCAACATACCCAATTCACCATTCTCACAACAATTCCACAATAATTTAATTCTAAAATTCCTAATAATCACATCATTTACCCAAAAGTATATGTGCTAAACAAAATTTCATATTTCGTAAGCTGCTAACAATTTGAATGAGATGAAGACGAATGACAATTACAAACAAAATTGTAGTAAAAGGTGTATCAAATTAAAAGTCATTCCCCAAAATATACATTATTCATTAAATTTTAATTTGGGTAAATATGCAACTTTATTTATTTGGTCAACCATAATCACCTGCAGGAGTAGTAATGGTTCTTTTAAAAACTAGATGGTAGCAAGTGTTGTGGTGGTTATCAAGAGGGCAATAGGGCATCACAGTATTTTATTTCAACTAATAAAAAACGACAAAAGTAGCAGTTATGATGTAGGACGGAAATTGATGAATAGATAATTAATTGAAAGTGGTAAATCAATAAAGAAAATTAAAAGAACTAGGTGATCCAACCGCAGGAGAACCATTATCCCTAAGGTTTCCCAACCGCAAAAGGGAGAAAAGGTATTGATCGCAACCAATAATCAGAATAATTTCAATATCAAAGTGTGTCCAATAATCTGTCATGGCTTACATATGTATAATAAAAAGAAACTTTAATAATCCTAAGCCCATTAACAATTGGAAATCTAAATAAATAACCCAATAAACCAATAAATAACAAGTTCACGAACTAAATAAATAGACACTGATAAATAAATAACTAAATGGCGAATCATTCACCACGACGACGTCTCATGGATCGATCCCTATTAACTCTCCCCGACTGTGAAAATGAAGTCTCTGACGAAGTGAAAGCCTCATATCTCTCAAAAAGGTCTGAATCAAGCCGATGGAACTCCTCAACACTAATCCATGTACAATCATCCGGAAGCCTATTATGTCACTTCACCAAAAACTGACGGAAACCACCCTACCTGGTCGACACAACCGCTCATCAAACACATCCTCAATAACCTTAGTTGTACGCTGTGTAGGAACAATAGGAGGTGCAGGTGGAACAGGTAAAAGAGGAACAAGTATAGGCTAATCAGGGTTAGCAAGTGTAGGCAAAATAGGGGGAGTAGGAGAAGTAGAAGAAGGGGTGGAATCATCAGAAGGCCCATGATAAGGAGTAAGGTCTTCCACATTGAATATAAGACCAATACCCATATCACTCGGAAGATCTAACTCATATGTAGTAACACTAACCTTCTTTCGAACTCGAAATAGAGCCATTCTCTTAGCATACACTTTCTTCCATGCGCCAGGAGGTAATCTCTCAGCACAGTGTCGCAGCATCACTCAATCGTTCTCATTAAACTCTTGATACTTGCAATGAACATATGCAGCAGACTTATAATTTTCATTGCTCAAATTAATTTTCTTTCTTATCTCATCATGCAAATCATGAATGCGATGCGCAAAAGACTCTGCAAACTCACTAAGCCCTATATGCAATGGGAAGAGGAGATAAATCAACAGATTTCCTAGATTGATAACCGGTGTAAGCCTGAAAAGGACTTACTCCAGTCGAACGATCAACTGAGTTATTATATGCAAACTTAGGTAAAACCTTATCCCATGTAGACGCATGATCACCCACAAGACAACATATCAAATCACCTAGACTTCTATTAACAACCTCAATCTGACCATCGGTCTGGGGATGATCCGCAGTAGAAAACTTACGCGAGGTGTTAAGTTTCTTCCAGATAGTTTTCCAAAAATAACTCATAAACTTCACATCTCTATCAGAAACTATAGTCAATGGTAACCCACGCAATCTCACTACCTCACTAAAGAAAATCATGGCAATATGCGAGGCATTATCAGTTTTGCTACAAGGAATAAAATCTGTCATCTTAGTGAAACGGTCCACTATAACAAAAATTGAATCATGACCCCTCTGGGTCCTCAGTAACCCCAAGACAAAATCCCAAGACAAAATCCATCGTAAGATCTTCCCAAGGTGCATGGAAAACCGAAAGTGGAGGGTACAACCCGTGTTTTGCTTCTTACCCCTAGCAGTCTGACATGTGTGGCACTCACAACACGAGCTACATCCCTCTTGAGGCTAGGCCAAAAAAACCTAAACTCAACAATGGCAATAATCTTATCTCGACCAAAGTGTCCAGCTAAACCTCCCGCGTGTAACTCCCACAATAAATACTCACGCATCGAGAAAGCACCACGGAGAGTAACGAAAGTCCACAGACCGCCTAATCGACACCAACAAGTAAAATCCCCTTGTGCTTCAGGACCCCATAGTAACAATAAAGAATGTGCTAAACTATTAGCAGTGCACATGCTTCTCAGTACTGATTCGTATGGAATTAGCACGACCCGACGATCAAATTCTTAGTGGGAATCATCAACTTTATAATGTTAATAACGGCTCACGCTTTTTTAATGATCTTTTTTATGGTTATATCGGCTTCTAGCAAAGCTGCGAGTTCATGAGCAAGTGAATGAACGAGCCATGTTCCTAAAAGGAGTGACCATCTTTATTTTCCCTTCGAAGCCCTTGTATAGGTTGGGCGCTAGTGCTTGACTAATAGAATAGGAAAGTAAGGCTCTTCTACACAAGCGGATGCCCTTAAAAAGATACCCATCATGGATAAGAAAATCACTAGAGGATGGGGAACTACGATTCTGTAGAGCAGCATAAATGTCACTAAAGTCTCGACAAGTAGGGTACTCCTGGATAATGCATTCAAATCCCACAAGGATGGACACCCTACTCGACGCATCAGCAACCACATTTGTCCCTTTGCAATGCTTAAGGACAAAAGAATACTCATGGATAAACTCCACCCACCTAGCGTGTCGATGACTTCGCTTCTTTTGGGAGCTAAGGTACTGGAGTGTTTGATGATCGGAGTAAAGAACAAACTCCCTATGCAACAAATGATGTCGTCAATACCTAAGTGCCTGGACTATAGCATAAAACTCCCTATAATAGGCAGAGTACTTTTGTCGGACCTCGTTTAATTTTTCACTAAAGAACGCTACCGGATGACCCTCCTGACTAAGCACTCCGTCTATCCCTACGCCTAAAGCGTCACATGCTACCTCAAACACTTTACTAAGTCTAGTAGCACGAGAACAGGTACCTGTGTCAACCTATTCTTGATTTCCACAAAGGCTTTGGTAGCCGATTTAAACCAAACGAACTCTCCTTTTTTCAAACTATCAGTGATGGGAGCCATAATGGTTCTAAAATCCTCTAATGAACCTCCTATAAAACGTAACTAGTCCATGGAAGCTTCGAGCTTCATGAATATTAGAAGGTTCAGGCCACTCATTAATAGCATTTACTTTCTTGGGGTTGACAGAAACCCTCTAAAGAGACAAACCCAAGGAAAATGACCGACTCCGGAACAAAAGAACACTTCTTCAAATTAACATAGAGTTTCTCACGTAGAACTGCTAGAATCTCTCACAAGTGTTCATCTCGGGTTTTACTATAAATGAGGATGTCATTAAAATTGACCACTACAAACTTGCCTATGAAAGGACGTAGAACCTGATTCATAACTCTCATAAATATGTTGGGTGCATTGGTTAAGCCAAAAGGTAAGACTAACCACTCATAAAGTTCGTCCCCTGTCTTAAAGGCAGTCTTCCACTCATCTCCCTCTCGGACGCGGATTTGGTGGTATCCACTCCGCAGGTCTATTTTGGTGAAAACACGAGCCCCAATCATCATATCTAGCATGTCATCAAGCCTAGGTATGAGAAACCTATACTTGATGGTGATTTTATTTATGGCTCGGCTATCACAACACATCCTCAAACTCCCATCAGCCTTAGGGGTGAACAAGGCTGGAACGGCACAAGGGCCAAGGCTCTCTCTAACAAAGCCTTTCCTCAACAACTCACCTACATGTCATCTCATCTCAGTATACCCTGTAGGATGCATCGTATAATGTGGCAGGTTAGGTAAAGAAGACCTCGGAACAAGGTCAATGGCATGTTGGATGTCCCTAAGAAGTGGTAACCCATCGGGCAACTCACTAGGCATAACATTGACAAACTCATGTAGAATTTGCCTAACATCACTAGAAATCTCTCTCGTACTCTCCTCAAGAACATCTCTCACCTCTCTAGCTACCATTGTATACACAACCCACTCTGCTCAAATTCCTTTCTATTTAGAATATGGAGTGATTTGGTTTGTTGGATCGGTAAGCTAGCCTCCTTTGGTTGACTCTTGGACGACACTCGAGGTCTCACAGGTGCTAATGATATTTTCTGCCCCTTGTGTGTAAACACGTGTTCGTCCTCCCATATTGAGTCACATCACAGTCATATAGCCAAGGTTGCTCTAGTAGAATATGTGCAACATCTATAGGAAGGACATCACACCACTCTCCTCATAGCCCTGAAGATTGGCACTAGACATCTCTGACACAGGAATCGATGTCTTGTTAACCTAGGCGATGCTAAAAGGCTGGAGATGTGGTTTTGCCTTTAGCTTCATCCCAGTAAAGCGGACTCAACAACCACATTTAAGCAACTACCCCCATCAATGATCAACTTAGAAGAGACCACTTTGTTGTAGGTCTGAAATATGGTGGTTCTCCTCCAATCATCCTCTCTCCTATAACTCGTGAAAACGCACCTCATGACACCTACCTGATTACTTATCTCCTCTAGGTGCTCATCAGCCTCCTCATCCTGCGAGTCATACTCACCCTCGACTTCAGCCCCGATAATATCCCCCTCCTCTTTTAAAGTTTCCCCTACTATTGTTACCCGCTGACGATTGCGATTGGGGCACTCAAAAGATTTGTGCACTAACCCCTGACATGTAAAGCACCTCTCCTGAGTAGTAGACTAAAAGTTAGGTGCAGCTACACCATCCCCTTTGCCACGAGATGGCCCAGCTATGGTGTTACTAGCCCTAGAGGACGCCTGAGAAGTGGGGAAAGGTCTATTCTGCAAGAAATTTCAGCCACTGGGCTGACTTGAGTAAGAAGAGACTCTCCTAGCGATACCCTATAACCTATACTCATTATCTAGAGCTGACTGGAAAAGGTCATCTAGGGTAGTGATGTCATTGGTCAGGATGTATTATTAAAGTTTAGGTCGTAACCCATTCTTAAACTTCATTATGGTCAATCTATCACTCTCATTGATCCTACATCTTTGAGTCAACTCCCCAAATCTGCAGATGTAATCGGCAACAAACATATTATTACCTTGATGAAAGTTGTCATACTGCTCCATTAACCTATCGTTATGTCTTACAGGTAAATAATATTGCTTTAGGCGAGTTTTCATCTCCCCCCAATGCCTAAAGGGTGGCTCACCCAGGCGCTCTAAGTCTCTCTCAACCCCTAACAAGAATAAATTGGCCAATTTTACCAATTTCATTTTGGCAAATTGCACCTTCCTATCTTCAGACATCTCATACCAATCAAAATATTTCTCCATGCTAGACAATCAATCAATGTATGCATTGGGATCAAATCTACCGTCAAACTCGGGTGCATCTACCTTGATTTTCCTATAGTCGTCATCATAACCTAGGATGTTCATGGTGCCTAACATGTGAGTTTTCGACATGCCCATTCCCCTTATTCCCCTGAGGTGCTGTCTTTGTTCAATGTGTGTGATCTTATCATTCATTTGACCCAATTGTACAACTATGGCCACTAATTGGTCCTGAATTTCTTCTAAAGTAGCTTGGGTACGTGTAGTCATGATGCAAGTGCAAGTGCAAAGCTGAGATAATACAAAATTTTAATTGAAGTAAATTGAAATTACAAGTCTAAGCCTATGCAATCGCAATCCCAAAAGCTAATAATAATAATCGAATAATATGCAACTAGATGGAATAATATGCAATTTTAAAAGAACAAATCCAAAACAAGCTTTCAAAAATTTTAGAACTAATGAACGAAGGGAAGTCAAGTGATTAAATATTGAAAATCCGAATATTCAAAATGAAATATTTACTTCTACCTTTTTTTTATCTTTTTTTTTAATGGACCTAACTGATCAGAAAGTATAAGACGGGGGCGAAAAGTGCTAAGGTTAAAAGTTTAGGGCTCTTTATGCAAGAAACAAGGATGAAAAAATGTAAACTAATTAACTGTGGGGCAATATTTAAATGGAGAACGGAAGCTTGGGGTACTAAAAGGTAATTTGCAAGGCTTTTTAATTTAAGTTAGGAAAATTAGTGTTACCTCCCTATCTCCAAAACAACGCAGCAGCAGTAGCTTCTTTTTTTTTCTTTTTTTTTATGAACAGTGAACCGCAATGAACAGTAACTCCAGTGAACAATAACTCCAGCGACGAACAGTAACTTTTTCCTTTTTTTTTTTTGTAAAAACCCAAAATCTCCCAAAAATTAAGAAATTGAGGGAGAAACCTTAAGTTTTGATGCCAATATGATGTACGGCGGAAATTGATGAACAGATAATTAATTGGAAGTGGTAAATCAATAAAGAAAATTAAAAGAATTAGGATGATCTAACCGCAGGAGAACCACTACCCCTAAGGTTTCCCAACCGCAGGAGGAAGAAAAAGGTATTGATCGCAACCACTAATCAGAACAATTTTAATATCAAAGTGTGTCCAATAATTTGTCATGACTTACATATTTATAATAAAAAGAAACTCTAATAATCCTAAGCCCATTAACAATTGGGCCTCTAAATAAATAATCCAATACTAAAATAAATCAATAAATAACAAGTCCACGAACTAAATAAATAAATAGACACTGATAAATAAATAACTAAATAACGAATCATCCACGACGACGTCTCATGGATCGATCCCTATCAAGTTATCCCTCCGTAGTTGACCACTTTTGTGCAATAGCTCACTCAACTTCTAATTTTTGCAATTGTTCCATTAAACTAACTAAAAAAAATTAATTGGGTCATTCTCCCAAATTAATTGGATGGATGTTAATTTATTGTTTATGTGGCAATTTAAACAAAATAAAAAATTAAAATAAATGACTTGGACAAATAAATAAAGACCCAAAAAAATAATAAAAATAACAATTAGTTGCCACATAAGATAATTAAAACAAAAAACCTCATTTTATTTTTTATCTTTTCTTTCTCTTCTTTTGGTTTATTGGGTCTCTTCTCCTTCTATTCCTCCTATATTAATAGCTAACATGTGACGAGAGAGAGAGGTAGAATCACACGAAAACTGTTTGGCTTATGGGCCTCCCTCTCCCCTCCACCTCCTTCCTCCTCCACCCGACAAGCATGAGAAATTGAACAAAGAAAAAGTAAGTCCAATTAATTTATGAGAGAACAATGAGAATCTGAAACAATGGACTCCATTGTTGTTCAACATCTTTTATTGCTCAATATAAAGCTTTTAATTTACCACATACCAAATAAATCCTTCTCATAAAATATAGATTTTGGAATACAAGAAATTAGGGTTTTTTTCCTTCTCTCTTTTCTTTTCCAGATCTGGTATTTTGTGAATTTGAGTGTACCAATTTTCAAGATCTGAGTTTGACCTGTTTTACATGTGAGCCGATCGGGTTTTACCCATCTAGAGGTTGAAGATGAATGTTAATTAGTGACTTTTAAATTTTTTTATTCTTCTATTAATCTCAAATGGCAGCCAAGTCATTTCTTTTTTTTTTGTTTAAACTGCCACGTAGGCAATACTTTAACTTCTATCTAATTAATTTGACGAAATGACCTAATTAAAAAATTCTATTTAGTTTAATGGGACAATTGCATAAATTAAAAGTTGAGTGCGCTATTGCACAAAAGTGGTCAACTACAGTGGGGTAACTGCTAGTTTTACCAATAAGAAAATAAAGGAAACAACATATTTGAACTCCACAGAAAACAGGTGGTACCAAATCTAATATGAAGAGATAGAAAGAAAGTAGGGTCTCAGTGCTTGGCCTACAAATAATTTATTTCCTCATATTCACTGAATTTTGCCAACATGCTTCAAGTACTCAACCATAAAATCACATATATATCATAGTTGTCAAGGCGCTAAGGCGAGGCGAGACGGTGGCCAAGCGCTTGGACGCCTAGGTGATAAGGTGTCTGCCTAGACGTCCATAAGGCGATAAGTCGTTTATAATGTGTAATTTATAAATGTATAATTTTAGATATATTTTATTTCACAAATACATTAAACATAAGAAAGTTTAATGTATTAAAGTTTAAAATGATAAGTATTATGTGTAAACACACACATTTTACTTCATTTACTTATAATAAAATAGGGGTTAAAACTACAAAGAACAAAAAGTTTAGGGGTTCTAATGTCAAACACTTAGAATTTAGTTGTATGTAAAAGTTATTGGGTATATTTATGTGAGAATTTAAATAAGTCAGACTTGCTGAAAAAATAAATATGAAACTTAAATCATTTTTTATTTTTTACTTATAAACTTAAATCAGTTGAATTTAAATATACAAGTTGAAGCCCATTTGGCAACTTATAAGATCACACACAAGTCATAAGTTGTCTCTTTAGTGGCAGACAAGACATGAGACCACATGAACACTAACCTTCACATGGTTGAAACCAGCTGTAACCCTCTAATAAGGGTTTGTTTGGCTAATAAGGCATTACATCCTGAAAGAAAGGCCAAACACTGCATATATCTTCTCCATAAATCACTGTAGACATCTTTTTGATCCATTTCAAATGTCTTACAAATTGCGAGCAAAGTTGCAGTTGACAGTCAGCTTAGAAGAACAGAATAGCACTCAACAATCTTTCTCTCGCACGCTCTCTCTCTCTCTCTCTCGATCTCTCTTCCCTGGTTATGGGTTGCTTTTTAAACCAGTTCGCATGTCGATCGAAAGGCGACAACTTGAAAGGAAGTCGCCTAGGCGACCCAAGGCGACGATTTTGCTGTCAAGGCGCTCGCCTTAGTAACTTCGACCAAGTTGTCTCCTCGCCTAGCTTTGAACCACCGGTTGGACGCCTAAGTGTCGCCTAGGCGACACCTTAACAACTATGATATATATAAGGAAATACTGGGTAAAGAAAACAGGGAACAATATTTAGCAAAAAGATAAAGATAAAGAAAACAGTGAACAATCATTGTCCTACAATTATACCAGACATTAAGCTACATATTTACATTTAGTCTGCCTTGCAGACTTTATCACCATATGTTCCAAAAGTAGCTAGAGATTTTTCTTAAGATAAAAGTATTTAGTAGGGAGAAAGAAGAGTTGAAGGACAAGAAGTTTCGCATGAAAAAATTAGAAGTGAAAAAAAAGATACAAATGCCACAAGAGGACTAGCCTCCAATCTCAGTGTATGTTAGTAACTAACAGCCCTTGACATGCTCCCATAGAGAAGCCAAAGAATATTTGATATCTCGTGATAAATAAATTGAAACAATGATTTTCGAAATCACATTTCACTCCATCCAAATGCTCCAAAAATCACATCCCATTAGACCTTCAAAGAACCTTACCATCCTACCTCCACCAAAACTCAGGAGACTCATTCCCACCAAACTCTTCATCATTCAAGGGAAAATTCAAGTTCCATAGAGCAACCCAAACACAGATGTCCAAAGGCTCCAAGTCATGCCAAACACTTTAGTCTAAAAGCTCAAGTTGTCAGGCAATGGAAATATAAATGCAAATAAGATTCACTGGCTTGCAACTACAAGAAGTTCATGTATCCTTATTTTTATCATATTAAAGCTGGTTTTTGAAGCAGATCCTTATGTAGATTTGTAATCTTCATACCTATACACAGAACCTTATTAGGATTATGTAACCTGCTTCATAATCTCAAGAACTATAAATAGATCCTTATGTGGAACTCACTTACTCAACAATCCCTCGTACTATAAACTAAATGCATTGACGATCACGTGGCTGTTTCCAAATACAAAATTTGACCACTTACAAGATAAAGTGATCATCGTGCCACATGTTGGTCACTAAATATTAGGTTCAGGCAGGAAGGTGAGGGAGAATTATTGGAGTGAACCATGCAAATCTGATAAAGGAGCAACTCTCTCAATAAATAGATAAGCCATAGAAATCAAAAAGTATAAATATACACGACACACACATGCACACAAAAATTCAAAACTATGCGTATATAAATATATACATATATATATATAGAGAGAGAGAGATGCACTTAAGTTAAAATTACAGGGGCAAAGGAAGAAGTCACAACATACTCCTCATTTTGGCTGTGTACAGCAATGGTTGGATACAACCGACCTTTCACTTCCTTGTAAACATGACCTATAACCGCCCCATTTTTCCTGCCATCAAGTACAAGTGTACAACATAGCAAAGATATGTGAGAATTTTATTAAGTCAAAAAAATATACAAAGAAATATTAAAATTTAAAGTATAGCTACACATGAGCTAATTTATACATATCCACTTTCAGTCTAACAACAAGTACAAATTGCGTACTATCTTACGTGAAGAAGAATTCTTGTGAAGCATAGTTGATACCGCCACCAACTGTATCATTAACGGTATAGGTTGGCCCAAATGCCTCTCCCTTTCCTTGTCCACGATAAAGTAGTCCATCATCCCCATGATAACCGTAACTGTTTGCCTCCCACCTGTCACACACAAAGATCAGGCCAACTCTGCAAAAAAAAACTGAAAATTCCATGCCATTCATTATCTGCATTTTTATTTTCTCTCTCTTGCAGGATGAGGAGATGAGGAGTTTACAGCAAAGATAAAATCCCAGAATATATCACGGACATCCAGTTCAATCCACACCTCAAATCAATTGTAAGAATATTATAATACTCTAGCAAGACAAAACTTCATTGTGGGGTCTCATCAACACTCTGAAGCAATTATACAGTGAAAAGCACACTTTAACACCAACTATCTCAGACAATCAAAACCATGATAGATACAGGAAAGGACAAAACCATCAAAAGCCTTTTATTTAAATCCCATAAGTTTTACCCATTTCTTCACTCAGTAACCTAAGTCAAATACCGAAAAGCAAGACAACCAATTGTTCCTATCTGTACCTCAATCAACTCTTATCACTGACTTTGTAAACACACATTGACAAGCCCACCCCCCCACCCCCCCACCCCACAAAATAATAATAATAATAATAAATTATTATTATTATTATTTTATCAATCAACAAACACTTTTATCTGGTTAATCATATTTCTAACACAAGACAATAAATATTTTAGAAAGAGAGGACAAGGAGTCCTGTTAAGGAAACAAAATGGGACAAATGCAACACAAAAAAGGTAACCCTTGAATCACTCTAAATATCTGAAACAGGATAACTAAATGTATTTCTAGTCAACTTGCATATGCTTAAATCAAATCTTTAATTTATGCATCCAAGTAACAAAACATGCCTTTCTCAAGCTCTGCATTAAGCAAACAAAAGGAAAGTGCTCCTCACCTTACAACAGGAGGCCAGGGTACCAATCGATGCGAGGCCTATCCCCTTCCTCAATTATTTTTACCTTCTTTTGGCAAGTGAATTTTTATTTTTATTTTGTTTTTAATAGGTAATTTTTGCCCCCAAGTATGGGATTTGAACCAGCGACCTTGAGGAACCTCAATATATCTGACATTTCTCCCACACCTTGGGTAAGTGAAAATTACTTTGTTGGACGCCATCGCTATTACCCTGAGAGCAGCACCTATAATTTCCTCATCTTTAGTTTTTTGTCCCTTAACTCTGTTTACCTCCCCTCCTTAAGGCTGAAAACAAGTCGAATTGAATCCAACAGAGAGATTCTCGGATTTGAATTTAAAGGTTAAGCTCATACTCAAATTCAACTCGGATTTGAATTGTATTCAAAAAACTCTGCTTCGATTCAACTCGGCTATAATATTCATTGCTTGGATTCGACCCGACTCGGATTGAATTCGAACTATTCATGAGCTTAGAATTCTCGGATTGAATTCGAACTATTCATGAGCTTAGAATTCGAGCTCAACTTCGAGCTCACGCATGATCCCCAACTGTTTAATACCCATTATTATCAGCTCAAACTTATTAGTTGACGCAGAAACTGAGAAATTATATTTAAAATTACACTTTACAAGTATAGAATTGCAACTAAGTTAAAAACCAAATGAAAAACAATAATAACTAATTGTTCTAATATAATATAAATATGTATACATTATCAGAGTACGTATCGAGCATCATTTCGAGTATCAATCGAGTATGCATTGAATCTTGCTTGAAAATCCTAGTAGTTTGAACTCTAAACAAGTCAAGTATAACCTTGCTTAGATTATACTCGTATTAATTTATTTTCCGAACTCTTTTATGTGCTCAAATTCGGATCTTATTACCAACAAATCCAAGTCCCACTCACATTTTTACGATCCAAGCCCAACACAGGCCTAAGTCGAGCCCGAACCATTAAGTTCGATTTTTAGCCCTACTCCTCCCTTTGCCTCCTAAAGATTGTCATCACTGTTTGTTAAACCGATCAGCCAGCAAAACACAAACCGATGTGGAGACCTTATATTCAAGTAATGCAAATTTCGAGCACATAAATAAGTTGAACAAGCAATAAATTAAGACATATAATAAAAATTAAATAAAATTTCAAATTCAAACAAAGCCAACAAATTGGCTTAAGAACAATAAAATTATAGAAAGGCTACAATAAAACCTTCAGTAATCTAACATTGATGAAACTGGATAATCCAAGTAAAATAAAATTCAAATCTTCAATTAACTCATTCAAAATCTCAAGATAAAACCCTCAAATCGAGCTATGCGCAAAGTTTGAATTGCAAGATAGGAAAGAACCAGCCAGTCACCTTCTGGATCTTAAATAAAACTCTACCTCTATACCAGAATACAAAGGAAAGTGGTCTAATATTTTGGAACAGAAGGAGACATGCTGATTGTTTTAGTTTAGGCAGTCATTAGCATGGTGGACTGATGGAATCCCAAAAGAATTTCCATTCATTCTCTACGTGGACTCTGTTTTGAAGCATTTTCTTGGTAATTGCACTTTTAGGCAGCAGTTCTCATAGTTCAGATTGGAAGAATGCCAAATTTTGAATGCAACCATTGGCTAAATAACGAGTGTTGAACATTATACAGCTCTGAAGCCAACAACTTCAGTGGTTCCCAACAAGGACTACGAGCAATGCCCCGGTTCTCTCTGTAATACTCAAGCAGAAGAAGTTTCTCACTAGTGTAAGTAGCCTCCTGCATAATCCACTCAACCTAATCACCAGAAAGGTGGGCACAGGAGAATGCTTAACTTTACAACCTTTCGTCTCTTTATTTACTGTATTAACATTTAATCTACTCATTTTCCATATTCCATTCCCGATGTCAACTGGCTTTTCCTCTCATTTTTTGATTAATAAGACAAATTCAGTCTTACCAAATAAATTTATGTAGTATACATACAAATAACGAAGGCTTGAAGCAAGATTCAATTATTACAGAAGTTTATAACACTTTCAAGAGAAACTTATACATCAAGCATTTAGGTAAACATTTGCAAAGACAATAACCCTACGCACAACAATTATTTATGGATGGAAATAGTAGTATTTTGGCATTAATATTGTTGACAGTGATTTCAACAGAAAGGCTCATGAAAAAGTCATTGAAGCGTAAGTAACAAAATTTTGTAATAATTTAAATTGAATAACTAGTTTATCATTAGCAAAATACTATGACATTGTCGAAGATCATTTGCCATCACACCAGTGACTACAGCAATTTTACTGTTTTGCATACGAAGAATTAGAACAGGTTGGATGAGTGGGGTTTAACCTTATGAGATATTTTATTTATTTACATTTTGGTACGCAATTTTAAGCAAATAGATTTTTACATTCACTTCAAGCTTTATCTAAAGAAAAGTTTAACATATTATATAATTCAAAGTATCAATAATTTTGCAATTGTGCTCCTTCCTTGGCATTCAAGTTACTATATATATTTTCACTCAATCACAATCATTGATGAGAAATAATCTCAAGACTTGTGCGGACAATCTTTAATATGTCAATATGCAACTTATGCAGACAATCATTTAGATAAATTCACATTGTTTCGCCCCAAAAAAAAAAGTGCATCACTATGTATATGATGTGTGTACATAATCTCATTATTTGAATCGAACAGAATATGAATTCTACTTAACAGGAACATTTTTTTTACTCAATCATCCAATTTTCTACTCTTTCTCGTAATTCAAAATAATTAGCAATAACTGAGATCAACCAACTACGTGACAATTTATGTTCACAAGATAAAAATAAAATTAAAAATAAAATTTGCATTTTTAGGGACAACAACACAAGACTGCAGGTACAGAAAATACAAAATCTATGCTAACACCTATGTGTGTATATTTCTCTTATCAGATTAGTTCACATAATTTCACCCAAAAAATACGCATTGTTATTATAAAGTGTATGTAAGTACTAACCCTGGTTGCCTCCGCATCTTGTTCTTGAAACCCTCAGTAGTAAATCCAATAGCAATCTGTCCCTTAGCCCCAGCATTCTTAACAAAAATCTCGAAATAGTACACGAGTCGCTTCACCGGGGCGGGCCGGTTCGCCTGAACCACGCCCACATCGTGGCCGTGCTGATGGGCGCTCGGGTACTGCACCGACAGCTTATCGGGCAGTACAATCGAGAACCCGCCGGAGCTATGGAACGTGTCGAGCTCCGTCGGAACAGCTTCCTCTTCTTCCACCACTTCTTCTTTCAGTGAAGACTTCGCACTTAGTCTCCATAGAGAGAGAAAGTAGGTGCCTATGGGGTCTGGTTGTTGATGAGAATTGTCGTTCACCATTTCCATGGGAGCATTTGCAGGAAACCCTAGAAATGGAATTCCCAAGAACCCTAATCAGATTTTGGTGGTTTGTGTGCGTATGATTGGATTTTGGAGAGAAAGAGTCAGAGATCACGAATTGGAGAGTGATTTGGGATTTTCTTGAAATGAAAGGGAAGTATTATTGTTGTGGATTCTGATTTTTGAGTAACGGTGGAAAAACTTCAAACTGTGTCATGCGGAAAATGAAAGACACACCTTAAAGTTTTTTATTTTTTACAATTTAAACTCTTATGTTCCTACTTTAATACATTAAACCTTAATATCTCTAAATTTTTTATAAATTAAATTTTTTGGCTACCGATTTAACATTTTTTACCCTAATAAGTCATGTGACTTAAAATAAAAAGACAATTAAATCTTTTAACCATATATATCATTTATATTAGCTGCAATTTTTCTACATTTTTCTTCTTCATCTTATAATAATCACGTGCCTACAACTTTATGTGCTTTTAAATATATTTAAATTTTTTTAATGTGTGAAATTAAGTATTTTAATAGTATATATCGTTTATATTAGCTCTAATTTTTTTTACTTATTTTTTTCATCATACACTAACCATATATTTATAATTTTATGTACTTTCAAAGATAGTTAAGAGTGAAATTACCAAAAATACTTTCATTCGGATCAATTATTACACGTCGGTGCCCAAAAAGTTTAATTTATAAAAATTTAAAGACATTAAGGTTCAATATCTTAAAATTAAAACATTAAAATTTAAAGTGTAAAAAGTGAAAAAAAAATTTAAAGTTTAAAGTGTATTTAAGCCAAAATGAAAATAGAAAGGAGAAATATGAGAATTTTTTTTTCACTTTAGTTTTTCATGGAAGGATATAGTAAAATCTATTTTTTTTTTCATTTATTTTTATAAATATTAAACCTAAGGAATATCACTATATTTATTAATTTTTTTGCAATTTTCATATTCATATTTTGGATAAATTCATTGGAGTGTCATTTTAATGTTATATTCTTTTTACTTTTACAAGCTCATCAACCTGAGGCAGTATGGATAATAATTTATTATATTATTAAATAGATAAATATTTAATTAAGATTTTGAGAAGATAGTACTAGTTATTAAATTATTAAATATATATTTAAATAATAAATTATTGAATTATATATTTTAGGTTTCTTTGATTAATTATTAAGTTAAACATTTGAATAGAGTGCATATTTATTTAGCTATGATTATGAGAAAATAATTATTTTAATTCTATTAAGTTTGTATGAAATTCTATTAAGTTAAGAGAGTTTTTTGATATTTGACATTTGACTTAATTCTAGGTTAAACAAAAAAAATACATATAAAATGAAGAAATGTTTAGTTTAACTTAATATGTAATACTCTCTTCGTTCCAAATTACAAGATCATTATTGACTTTTTAAAAGTCAATTTCAAACATTTTGACATTTAAAATTAGCATGAATTGATTTAGTTTAAGTCAATACAATTATGAATATCATAAATTATTTAAAAAGTACCACTAGTTATAAAATTTATTATTTTCAAAATTTAAATGAATAATCTCAAATTTAAATTTAAAAATGTCTCAAATTGACTTTTAAAAAGTCAATATTGATCTTATAATTTAGAACAGAGGGAGTATATGTGTATTGTCATTATTTGATTTATATGTAATATATATGTATTGTTATTATTCGATTCCGTTCTATTTTAGTGACAAAGTTGAGTGACAACAACCTTTCATTTTTTGTGAAAAAGAAATATACCCTTAAATATTTTTTTTTATTTAATATAGAATATCCATAACATAAAATATCCATAATATTTCAATAAAATTGTGATAATAAAGTTATCCTACATAAAATTTATTAAGATATATTATTGTACATAAAATTGTGATAAAATAACTTGTAATAAAATTTGTAGAATTAAAAATAAAAATTCTTTTAGAAGTTCCTTTTCCTATTAAAGATATAAAAATAAAAAATATCTTCCTTTTTCCTATTAGATATTAGATGGGGTTTCTTTTGAATACTTTACAAATTTGGATATCATTTAATTGTTATAAATTTGGATAATACTTATACTACTTTAAATAGTAAAGTATAAGGTTGAACAAAAAGTTTGTGAAATCAAAAATTGATAAAACCAAGTTTGTGCTTTTAATTATATAGTTGATTGGAGCGTCATTTTAATGTTATATTCTTTTTAGTTAATATTAGAAAAAGTATAACAATCTGGGTTAAATCCCGACTCCAAATCAAATTAGGGTCCTTTAAAGAAATATACAACAATTAGTAAAATATTACAAGAATAGTGTACTAACAAAATAATTACAAAAAGAATAGTGCATTAACAAAATAATTACAAAAAGAGTGCAACAAGATAAACTCATTAAATCATTCAGTTTCCTAAAAATAAAGAATTCCTTAAATTAAGGAGAAGTACCTGTCATAATTAATAATTCAAATTCAAATATTTTTCAAAATTCAAATTTCAAAAGGCTAACCATCACCGACCGTGACTCCATATTTTTCGGTCAACCATCACCGACCGTCACCAACCATCACCTACCATTACCATATTTTCTGGTCAAGCATCACCGACTGAAAACTCCATATTTTCTCGCCAAAATCAACAACACAAGGTTGCTATGTTTCACAATAGATCCAACAAACAACAACAATAAACATAACATGTCTAGGCAACAAACATCACAGGTTGGATTCTGCTGTCCGACGAGATTTCGTTACCCACAAAAACTAAAATGGTTACCTTTATATGAAGGTTTGGCTACCAACTGCACTGAAATTTCTTTCTTCTCTTTTTTATTTATGGACTAAATCAACCTTCGCCACCCCTTGTCTGGGCTTCACCGATTACCTCCAAGGTGTCACAGGCAACAATGGTCGCATCTATAAACTTCACTACAAGAAAAAGGCTTAAGACCGACGGAATTATTTCCGACGGAACGGATTCCGTCGAAATAAGCTTATCATCGACGGATTATTCTGTCGACTATAATTCCCTCGTAAAATAATTTAGTTCCGACAGAATTCCGTCGAAAATAGTAGATTCCTGTTGGCGCCAAGATTCCCGCCAGCGCGAAATTAAATTCGACGGAAGTTCGATTATTTCCGAGAGAAGTTCCGTCGAGGTTAATATAATTCCGACGAAATTAAGGGCGGCGGAAATTCTGTCGGAAATAACTTATAAAACCTAATAAATCATTTCAGATCAGCCGCAGACGTCTCTAGCCCCTCTCTCCTCTAATCTCTTTCATCTCCATCTCTCAAACTCTCACCCCTCTCTCCCGTCCGGTCACTACCTCCCGTTCGGTCCCCCCTTCCTTCCCATCCATACCCCTCCCTCCCGTCCGGTCACTTCCTCCTCCTCCTCCTTTTTTCGACCGAAGCTAGTGGCAAAGCTGTGGTGGGTGTGCAATTTTTCGTTGACTCGTGTCCTCCTCCTCCTCCATTAAGCACAATTATTTAATTATTTAAGGTTAGCATTACTACCCTAATTTATGATCAGTCCCCTAATGTTAACTGTTCTAATTTTGTAATATTTCCCCATATATATGATATGTTAATTGATGAAGAGTACTTATATATTATGAATTGGGTATGAGGAGTTATGTTAATTGCCGAGGAGTACTTATGTATTTTGTATTATAATTTTACCTGCAATTCAGGCATTGGGATTGCTATATATTTTGCCCGCCGAGGAGTTATGTTTTGGGACTGTTATATTTTTTGTTTAGTTACTGACTGATATACTTTGGGACTGATATATTTTGTAATCATTTTGGGATTGATATATATATTTTGTGATCAATTGGGATTGATTTTGGGACTGACTTGGGAATGCCTATATGAGTTGTGATATGGATTTGTCTTGCAATCTCTCTCTTTATCTTGGTTGTGTATATGGTTTTGGTATATTTGTTATTCTCGACGGAATTTCTGTCAAAATTGTTCAATTGCAAAATATGTGGGCCCCTACTTTATAATTTTATGTATTTTAATTAGTTTTCAATGTAATATAATAACATATAAACTAAATAGAATAAATTAAAATAAAGTAAATTACTTAGTATAATATAATACAAAATAAAATAAAATAAAATGAAATGAAATGAAATAAATAAATTAAATAAATAATTACATTAAATTAAATTTAATTAAAGTAAAATAAATTAATATCAATTACATTAAAAAATATAATATAATACAAAATAAAATGAAATAAAACATGATAACTTAATTAAAATAAATAAATAAATTAAAGTAAACTAAATTAAATAAAATACAATAAAATAATAAAATATAATACAAATAAAATAAAATAAATATAATATAATACAAAATAAAATAAAAAAATAAAATGAAATAACTTATTTAAAATAAATAAATAAATTAAATTAAATAAGACAAAATAAAATATAATAAATAAATTAAATAATTAAGTAAAGAAAATTAATTAATATAATATAATATAATACAAAATAAAATGAAATAAAATAAAATAAATAAAAATAATATAAAATATAATAAAATTAAAATAAAATAAAATAAAATAAATTAATTTAAAATTAAATAAAGTAAATTTACTACAATAAATTAAAGTATTGAGATAAATTATATTAAATTAATATACATTACATTATTTAAAAAATAAATTAAATTAAATGAGAAAAGAAAATAATGTATTATAATACAATATACAATATAATATAATAAACTAAGTAGCATTTACTTAGTTTCACTAATACACACAATAAAGTAGAAAGAGTATAATATATTCAAATGATTGTACTAATATTAAACTGAGTAACATTTACTTAGTTTATCATTGAAAAAATAAACTAAGTAGCATTTGCTTAGTTTTTCACAATTACAGTAAACATAATATAATACGTGTGCATGTAGTATATTCATTAGGAGCTTAGAAACCCGTTTGACATTCACTCATTAGGAGTGAATGTCGAATAGTCCCCAGTCTGGGACTGTTACTGGATGTTATGTCTCACTTAGGTCGGTGCCAATGAGATGCCCGTGTTTCAAGTGTAAGAACATGATATGGAAGACTGCCGATGAAGTTAAATTTGACTTATATTCACGTGGGTTTGTGGATGGGTATTCGGTATGGATTCATCACGGGGAATCAGCTGAGTTTAGAGAACGGACAGATAGTAGTGTAGACCAATCGAATCACGGGGATTCGCAAGCAGATAACTATGAAGTCGTGAAGATGTTGGTTGATGCGTATGACCCTACCAATATTGACTGGGCTGAAAACGAGCATGCGTCAAGCAGTTCTCAACAAAAGCCAAATGATTCAGCAGCTGCTTTTTACAAGTTGCTATCTGAATCGAGTGTTCCATTGTATCCTGGAAATGACAAGCACACCAGGCTTTCTGCAGTTACGAAGCTTTTACATTTCAAGAATGAGCATGACTGCAGTGAGAGAGGATTCAATGATTTGCTTGATATTCTCAGCGAGTTCTTACCCAGGGATAATACGTTGCCCGCAAATTACTATGAGGTGAAGAAGATGGTTAAAAGGGTTGAATCTCGGGTATGAGAAGATCGATGCTTGTGAGCAGGATTGCATGTTATATTATGGGGAGGACAAAGATAAGGTGCAGTGTGATATCTGCAACTCGCCAAGGTACAAGATCACAAAACGTGGGGGGTTCTTTGACAGTATGGAGCATTTGCCTATTCATCTGCCATATGAATTTAAGCTTGGAGGACCGGTGCAATATCGATGGATGTATCCATTTGAGAGGTAATATCACATACATTGTGCAATATTCGTCATCTTTATATTTAACTTATCAGGTAATATATATTACATACTTTCATATTTCAGGTATATGCGTCGATTAAAGCAGAAAGTTAAAAACAAAGCGCGCGTAGAGGGTTCTATTGCTGAACGCTATACGGAGGAAGAGTTTGTCAACTTCTGCTCGTTGTACTTTGACGATGTAGTCGCAACGAAGCATAACCGTCTAAGTCGGAATGAGGTCGGGGATCTGTCTGGTCCTGCTGATGATGAGTTGGTTGTATTCACTTATCCAGCTAAACCATTTGGACATGAGATGAAGACTTACCTAACCGATAACGATTTAAAGATTGTCTCTATATACGTGCTTCTAAATATGCCTGAAGTATCATTGTACATCAAGTATGTATTATTACAAGTTGAAAATGATTTATTTATCCTTAATCAATAATTAATTAATTGCCATATTATTGTACGCAGTTCATTCGAATTGGAAGCGTATGCTTCTAACCCGGGGTTGACAGAATCACAGATGGAAGCATTCACTAATGCAAATTTTCACCAGTGGTTTAAGAGAAGGGTCGAAGAAGAGAACACGTATGAGCATTTTAGAGATGTCATTTTAGGCCCGTACAAACTTATTAGTTCATTTCCAGATTGTATCGTGAATGAGTATAGATTCAAGGTTGATGACTTGAATGAATTGACATCAGTCAACTCCGGTGTTGTCGTGTTGGGAAGTTGTTATGGAGATTCTGAATCCAATTACTATGGAAGATTAAAGGAAGTGGTTGTGCTCAATTATCCAGGGGCTAAAAAGGTCGTTACATTTAAGTGTCGCTGGTTTGATACTGCAAAGGGTGTTAAAGTTGATCGTAACAGAATCGTCACAGTAGATATAAAATCGAATTTACAGTCTGATGATGTATTTGTGTTAGCTAGCCAAGCAACTCAAGTGTACTATGCCCCTAATGTCGTTGACACTAGAACCTCCTGGTATACAGTTGTTACAACGAAGACTCGGTCATTTGATGGTACTAATTTGTCTGGAATGGATGACCCGTTGCAAGAACAAGTTAGCAATTCTAGCCACGTTGTGCTATATAATGACGATGTGTTGGGTGATGATGTCGTTGACGTACTCGATGTTGACGAAGTAGAGAAAAATGTGGTTGTTAGTCCGTATGTGATGGTAGAAGATGATATTGAGGAAGAAATTGATACAGAAGAGGAAGAGACAGAATCAGAGGATGAAAATGATTTTGATTCTGACAGGTTTGACGACGTACTACTTTTTCACTAATTGGTGTTTTGTAAATACTATACAACTAAAATCAATCATTATATATAATAAAAGACTTGAAATTTAATTAATTTCATCGTATCTATGTCTGTTATTTTAGTAGTACAGCTACATATGCCTCGACATAGCGGTGGAGGTGGCCGTGGTGGCGGCTGCTCCAGATCGGGTAACGGCTCCCAGGGAGGGTCGTCTTCAGATGCTAGTGAGTTGATTACTTTTTTGGCTCAGTAACAATATTTTGATAACTATATTATACATCCATTTACTATTTTTTTGACAATGTCATAACTATATTAAACATACAGATGCTAAACGTCGGCGTTCGCGAGGGCCTAACCTCGGTCGATTAGGTCGACCACCGACAGTGCCTGACACAGTTCCAGTTGATGTCGGCTCATCTGTGTAGATTTCAACTATAATATATCACTTATGTTCAATTAGAATGATATTATCATGTGATTAATAAATTAAAATGTTCTTAATAAATTTCGTATTCTAGTATTATGGATCCTGTCACTAAGGCGACCGTACACGCCATCTGCCTGGCGCATCTCCCTACTGGCTGCATGCGATTTAGTCAGTACGCGCGCTACCATGTCGGCTTCATGGTGACAGTGTTGTGGGAGTTTCACGTAAGTCGAATTATATATATTAAATCAAGGTTCATGCATGTTATTTACATATTGTTCAAATAATAAATTATACGTATGTTATGTCTGTTTGATAGAGATACTACAGATACGAGGCCGACATCACTGAGGCGGATGGTGACGCCGTTATCATTGCCCACATCTCGAAGAATTATGCCGGCTAGTTGTACGAGATGCGACAGAGGGCAGTCCGGGCGATAGAAGAATCGCCTGGGACTACTTTGCGAGATCATCAGCCACCGACAGTATCAGATGCAGCATGGGCTGCGATGTGTGCGTACTGGGATGATGTTGCGTTCAAGACCAAGTCGGAGCAGATGAAGGAGAATCGCGACAAGCTGCGAGTTGTACATATTTCTGGCTCGCAGTCGTTTCAGGAGGTTAAGTCGGTATGTATTTCTCTTTAGATTAGTTTAATATTATACTGCAATTATAGTAAATTAAGGTGCATGATATTATTTAATGTATATGATTTAGGCCATGCGGAGTAGCTTGGGCCGACCTCCTACTATGATCGAGTTCTGGGATAGAGTCCATACGCCGAAGGGCTCTACTTCGGGGTCGACGATATCTCCAGCAGCACTAGCTATACGGGTAATACATTTACTATAATAAATATTATTTAGGATAATATTTCGTAATTTATATGATGATACCAAGATAACTCACTTGTATATCAAATTACAGGAGCGGTTTGAGAAGCTCCGCAGCCAGCGTATAACAAAGTTGGAGGCTGCAAGGGGCGATGCTGAGACGTTAGATTCCACCGTCCCTTTGCCCGAGATTAGTTTATCTCAGGACGAGGAGACGACTCTTTGGGTCGCGTCTTAAGATACTCCCACTAGTACTACCGGTCGGTATCGAGTGCTGGGGTTACCGAGGATACCAGCCTATACACTGCCAGGAGGTATAATATTTATGTTTATTTCGTGTTTATGAATAAAGTAAACTTGTAATATTATTCATGTTATATTTATTTTTGTAGGCTCTAGCCAGCGTCTACGTCCGAGAGCCCCCGTGGGACCATCACATACGGGCGCTGGCTTAGATGATGCTTTGTTCCAGCGTGTTATGGCTGCGGTGTCAGAGAGGTTTGAGACCGATCCGTTGTTCCATCGTCAGGACCCGCCCAACCGTTCTCGCCTCCATCAGCTTGCGCAGGACGTTGCAGCTGGTGCCACCGCAGAGAGTATAGATATCCCTCCGGAGCAGTGGGCCGCGATACGCGACGAGATTGTTCGGATGGTGGTTACCTTAGTCGAGGACGCGTTTGGGCCGATGTTGAGTCAGCGCTCGACTGCTCAGGTATACTTCGTTTTAAATACAAATATATATTCTGCATGTTATTTAATTTTCATTTAGTTATCTTTAACTGAATCATATATATGGACTAATGCGTTACATTATATTGTATCAACAGGGTGACGAGCGGACTGACGAGCGGGATGATGATGAGGGCGATTTTCATACTCCAGAGCAGCCTCGACGCCCGTCCGATGATTCTCCTCACACCGGGGGCTCTACTAGCTTGACTTAGTTTACATTATTTTGTAGTTTAAATTCTTTTGTAATTTACATTATTTTTGACGTACATATTGTAGTTTAAACCTTATCATTACTTTGGTTTTGTTGCGGTTTGACACTTAGTTTAATTTAGCTTAATGGGATGTTTGTTATAGTTTAGTTTAGATTAATGGGATGTTTTTGACTATTTTACTTCTCATTTAATTAGTTGGTTTTTGATATATTGTTGGATGAGGTGATTGTAATTATAATTCATGTTATTGGCCATATTGTTAGCTTGTGTATGTGATGTTGGGAAAACAGGTACAGGTACAAGATGTGGGTTAAATCCCTGGGCATTACAAAAACAAATAAAACAATTTTAAAAAAAAAACAATATCCTCGACAGAATGATGGTATCCTCGATGGAAATCCGTCGAATTTAAGCTTTTTTCCAATTTTGTTAGATTGCCACGTGGTACAATTATCACCGACCGAATATCTTCGACGGAATGTTTTCCGTCGGGGATATGTTAACTCCGACGGAATATTCGTTCAGTCATAATTCCGTTGGTCCAAAGTATTTTCGACGAAAAAATCGACGTGCTTATATACGACCGACTTCCCGACGGAATATTCCGTCGATAATAAGGTTATCCTCGACGGAAAAATCTTATTGTCGACGGAACATTCCGTCGGAGTTAAGCTTTTTTGTTGTAGTGCTTGCTCTCTCTCTAATGTCGCTTTAAGAGGATGCAGGTTTGGTTACCTTGGTATGAATGTTTGGTTACCAACTACACTATGAAAAAACAACTACAGGTGTTGAGGTAGATTGGTTACCTTGGTATGAAGGTTTGGTTACCTTGGTATGAATATTTGGTTACCTTGATATGAAGATTTGGTTACCAACTGCACTATGAAGGTAACCTAATAAAACTGAATTAGTTACATTGGTATGAAAGTTTGGCTACCAACTGCATCACAGCTTAATAAAATTGAATTGGTTACCCTAGTATGAGGTTTGGCTACCAACTGCACTATAAAAAAAAACTGCAGGTGTAGAGGTGGATTGGTTACTTTGGTATTAAGGTTTGGTTACCAACTGCACTATAAAAAAATTACAGGTGTAGAGGTGGATTGGTTACCTTGGTATGACGATTTAGTTACCTTGGTATGAAGGTTTGGTTACCTTAATATGAAGACGAAGAAGGCAGGAGGGATGAGGTGGGGCAGGGGGAGGGGGCGGGGGAAGAAGAAGATCCCTAGCATTTTCCTTTCCTTATACAGGAAATACATACCAAATTAAAGGATAGTATGGGTAACCAAAAATGCTACAGAAGGTAATAACAGAAGATAGAAAACAACAAAATTAGGAAATCCACGCCTATAATAAATATGAAGTTAAAGTATATAGCCAATGTGTTCGCCTAAATATCAACAACATGATGTTCCAAAGAAAACCCAGGTTTCACAGATCCAACAGATTACAAGGGGTCTTCATCAATGTCAACAATACAGATTTCATATGTGACCTTCCAATAACTCTTCCTTGAACCACATTAATCATTATTATATATTTTAAACAGACAACATAAACAAGAAAATCTCTAAAACATTGAGGTCTTGTAATCTACTAAAACAAATATTGAGTAATATGGTGAGGCCACCACCATCTAAACCAGATAGACCCACACTATTGATGCTCAAAACGAAGGCGAGTGAGAGAGAGTGATGAATTAAAGAGATAGAAGGGAGGAGAGAGAAAGTAATTAATTGCAACCTATTAAAACACTCACCTAAATTAAAGGGATAATGATGCACTAATTTTGTAAATAAAATATTACATATAAATTAATTTGTAAATATTTTATTTATGCACTTTTGTTGTAATTTTTTATAAAATTGTACTAATAAATGTAATTGTCCCATCAAATTATAACATAATAAGGCCCAATACGTTGTCTTAATAGTATTTTTTTTGTCATATAAGTCCATCACAAGCTCACGCAGATACGTTGTCTCAATAGTATTTTTTTTGTCATATAAGCTCATCACAAGCTTACATAAAAAATCATGACTGAAGATATTAATAATGACAGAAGCTTGAGTCCTTATATACACATCTAAGCATTCTCAGATGTTACGATATGAGAATGAGGTGTTATAAAAAAGACCCGTGAAAATTTCACAATCATTCATAAAAAAATAATAAGAGTTGTATTAATTATACTTTGTGCATAAATAATTGCATTCTTTTATATTATATACAATTATATATCTCCAACTTATAAGTTCATTTTTTTATTGTTGAGTTATTATTTTCTCAAAAAAATAAAATGTGTATAATAAATTATTGTACGATGACATTAAAAGTAAAAACTTTTCTTATTATGAAGAAGAAACATTAAAATTCTTTATCCAAAACTTATAATGGGAGGAAGACAGTGAATTTGTTAGTAGCACATAAGATTTATGGGATCCCAACACAGTTATGTGACCTGTTGAGTTAGCTTAAAATAGAATTATCTATTTGACATGCATAGACTTAATAATACATCAAATATACAATGTAATATCCTGTTCTACAAATTTATAATGATTTATAGAACTCCTGCCCAATACTTTGATGGAAAATTAAAGTTTTTATTTTTTAGGATTTGTCCCATTATTCTATCTATAAACGTCATATTCTTGGAGACTATTTATATAAACACACATTTTCTCTTCAAAGTTACAAATATATAATCTTATCATTTCGAATAGGGAAGAGTAGCGAAAATAAATATGCAAAATCTCGTTTTCATAAAATATCATCAAAACAAAGTTAAGATCACTGAGATCTTAATTTTGGTTTATGTTAGCTATTATATTTGTATATTGAAAGGTATATGGATTTAATTATAGGGTTGATGCGGTCAAAAAATGTATGTCCGATTAGGAGTATTGATGAGCTTGAACAGTAGAGCAACCAAGCCTACGTAGTTAGCAAAACACCTAAAAGATCATTCGTCAAAGTTTGAACTCCAACGGACCCTCTGATACTTAAGTCAGTACTCGATTAGAGAAAAGAAGAAAAAACTGTATGAGATCGAACTAGATTAAGTGTACCTTGGTTAATGAGTATGATGGAGTAGATTATAGAGGATTACCTCTCATGGAGTCCAATACAAACTGTACCTCTTTAGGCGATAAAGATTTGGACGACGCCCTAGTTGAATCAATCTAAGATTGAGTTATGGTAATCTTGATAAGAAGATAATTATTAAGAGGGTTGCCTATGATTCATGGTGCTTCTAAAATTCTTTTTGGAATAAAGTTGGTGTTAGGATTTTTACAATCCTTCTAGAATGAGAGTGATAACATGTTGTATATATGTTAGTATTTAATAGGTGTATATTTTTATCTACATTATTTGTTTTCTACTCTTTTGTAACCCTAGTTGTTTTAAAGGAGTAAGGAAAATAGAGAATTATATTGTCGTACAATATTAAAAGAAAAGCTATTATTATTATTATTATTATTGAGGAGAACACACTTGAAAGAGTAACATTTGGTAACAATATTTTGTTAGATTACAATATCTGGTAATATTTTTTTTCTTTTATGCTCAATAAAAATTATTCCATGTGAATTTTTGTATAATGTTAGGAAATTTAGAGGTTTAATTATAAGTTTTTTTGTATAATGTTAGGAAATTCAGAGGTTTAATTATAAGTTAGTACGTAATAGCAACCTTAGAATAAAATACTAATAATATTTTATTCTTCTCATTAGAGAAGCAATTGGCTACAGTGACTTGGAATTGAAAAAATTTCAGGGGTAGGCCTAGTCCAAACCTTGGCTGAATGGCTGCTACAAAAGAACTCCAACCTTTTTACAATTATTTAAATTGCAGCACTTAAACAAAGATTAAAGACATCCATATCCAGTTTGTTGATAACCAACATAACATGGTTGCTCTAGTGGTTTGATGTGTGGCTTTCAAAATGGAGAACTTGGTTCAAGTCCTTCGAACGGCAAGAGGGGAATAAGTAATCTTTTATTTTAGCTTGGCAGCGTGGGAACTTACTCCATAGAAGCTGGAAGCAGGAATTAACTCTTTGGAAGCAGGAAACGTGGAAGGTAGTAGACCAACGAAACATTACAAAAAATAATATCACTCCGTCCCAAATTAATTGCATTTCTAAGACTTTTAAAAGTCAAATTGACTATTTTTAAAACTAATTTTTTTACTATTTTTGCTAACATATAAGTGAAGATATTATAACCAAAAGAAAGTATATACAATTTATTACTAATTTCAATTTTTATAATTTTAGAAATGTATTTATATATGCTTAATTATTAATTTTAAAAATAGTCAATTTGACTTAAAAAAGTCCTAGAAAAGCAATTAATTTGGGACGGAGGGAGTAATTTAAACTTGGTGCAACAAAGCCGCACACATCCAATTCCGTCGTCCTATAATGAAGTTAAGCTATATATATATCTTGACGCAAGAAGGAAAAAATTACTGTTGTCAAGACAACCCACTCCATGCATCCAATTCCGTCGACTAACAATAAAGTTATATATATCTTGGTGCAAGGAGAAAAAATTAATTGTCGTCAAGACAACCCACCTGTGCATCCAATTCCATTGTCCAATAATAGAGCTATATATATCTTGGTGTAAAGAGCAAAAAATTACCTCCATCAAGACAACCTAAAAGAGAGGTGTCGTCGAGATACACCCCCCCCCCCCACTAGGAGTATGTAAACCAGTGGTCCAATAAGGGGATTAAAGTTAACCGGAGTCAAACAATGTATAACTGGTAACTATGAGCAATTACACCACCTTTCAAATGAAGACTTGTGGAGGTTGCCATATCCTAGCAATTTACACTTACACAGAAGTCACATGATCTTAACTTGCATACATGTTCAATGGACGCATAATTACGTACATAGAGTAAAGATAGCAATTTGTAAGTACATGTGTTGTTGATTTCAATACTCCATGGAGATTTTTTCTTCACCAACCATAATCCTTGAAAGCATGGACATCATACATAATTATTGACAATGGAAGTACTCGCAATATGACCATGTCTAGTACGTATGTATATATATGTGTGTGTGTACATAGAGATAGATATGTATACTAGGCAAGTGACCTTATATAAGGTTCCCTCTCCTATAAAATTATTCACTTCCCATTTGTCTTTCAAGAAAGCTAGACAGATAGTGAAAAGTGAGATAGTGAAAAACAATAGTAGTATTATTCTTAAGAATTTTTTGGCCTTTCTTTTTTGGTGGATAATGTGGTGGTGCTTGGCGGCTCGTGGTGGTGGTTCTTAAACAAGTGGAATCCGAATGCCATAATATTCAGTGTTCTTGAGACACTCAAAGATATTCTTAAAATCTTCAAGGTGTTCTTGAAATTTTCAAGGGAGTTCTTCAAATCTTCAAGGTGTTCTTGAAATCTTCAAATTGTTGGATAAATAATTAAGGTGGTCTTGAAATCTTTAAGAGAGTTTTTCAATTTGGTGCTTTAGACCTTTCATCCCTTCCATCAAAGCGTTTGTTGAAAAATGTCAGGCAAGCCCCCTACTCATCTAATTTGCACCTTCATGATAAAGATGCTATTATAAATCCTATATTGTATTTATGTAATTATGCCCAGGGCCCTTTGAGGGAGGTGCGTATTTGCGCCCGTGAGACCCACGAGTCCCTAAGAAAAAATATAAGGTTATGTCAAAAATGTCTAGAATCCTTAACCCCCTTAGGAGTAGGAAAATTAGTTAAAGAACTCTATATATATTTATGAACCCTTGTGTGTCACCCTGCCCTCACATCTGATAAGACTCGTAATGCTACCAAATACTTGTGTGTGTACAAAGAGGCTTTAAAAGTGGGTGTGTGGTTCCCTCTCGACCCCTTCATTGGCCAACTTTTGACAAGTACTTACCCAATTACATTTTCTCAAATTTCTCTTGGCCAACTTTTGACAAGTTACCCAATTACATTTTCTCAAATTTCTCCTAGTGGTTGGAGATACATTCTTGGCTTTATAGTTCGATATCGTTATTTAGGGAAGGAACTGTT
The DNA here is from genome assembly GCA_034770075.1 of Aralia elata. Classification (NCBI taxonomy): domain Eukaryota; kingdom Viridiplantae; phylum Streptophyta; class Magnoliopsida; order Apiales; family Araliaceae; genus Aralia; species Aralia elata. The sequence goes on along the minus strand of CM068378.1, from coordinate 73,456,674 downwards.
AGCAACTAAACCAAATTAATTCTAGATTGTTCTTAAATTAATTAAGTACATGAATTGGTGATATCTAAGTACATACATGAATGTATTTAAAATGTCTTGGAATATGTAATGGTTAGGTTCATGTACATGAATGTGGTCATTATTATGGTAGCTCTAGAAGTATCCTATGAGTACTATAAATAGTCATGTACTTGGATCATTTCAAGCAAGTGAAATCAAAGTGTTCTCAAGTATTCTCCAAAGTTATATTTCACTTCCTCCCTAAATATATTCTCTTCCTTATTTTCCAACAAATTGGCATCAGAGCTTGTCGAAAAAAAAGAAGACTCAGAGTCTCAATTGGCAAATAACAAGTCAAGGAAGTCTCAAGCAACGTCGTGTTGGCAAATTCAAACAATCTAGTCTCTCTAATTACTCGCTTCAACGAAGAAGACTTTGATTATTGGAGCCATAATATGAAGGTATTATTGAAGTCCTTTAAGTTGTGGAGTATTGTTGAAGATGGCTATGATGAACCGGAAACTGAAGATGGTTTGTCACAAGTTTAGAAAAATAGCCTAAATGATAAAATAGAGAAGGATAACAAGGCGCTCTTTCAAATTTATCAAGTAATTGAAAGGCCAATTTTTGATAGAATTTCAAAGGCAACAACTTCAAAGGAAGCTTAGGATATTTTGCAATCAATATATAAAGGTGAAGAAAAAGTAAAAAAGGTACGACTTCAATCTTTGCGTTTAGAATTTGAAAAGTTGCAAATGCAAGAAAATGAGGCTGTTGCTGATTATTTTTCAAGAGTTACTTCAATTATTAATCAAATGACAACTAATGGAGAAGTTTTACAAGATCAAAAAGTAGTTGAGAAAATTCTTCGGAGCTTACCACAAAAGTTTAATTTTATCGTGGTAGCTATCGAAGAGTCCAAAGATGTGTCAAAACTTTCTTTGGAAGATTTGCAAGCTTCTTTAAATGCTCATGAGTTTCGTGTTAATCAAAGAAATCCACCTTCTAATGATCAAGCTCTCAAGTCTGAAATTACGGGAGGCCGAGGTGCTCCCCGTGGTCGCGGCTGTGGAGGAGGTCGTGGACGTGGAAGAGGTGGCTTCCAAGAAAACAGAGGTAGAGGCTTTAACTTTCGTGGCAATGGAAGAAGATCACCAGGTAACAATAATTATTTTAAGGAAGAGTCATTTGAGTATTCAAATAATTCTCAAAGAGGAAGAGGTCGCGGTATTAATCAAAGAGGGAGAAAAGGCTATATTGAATGTTTTCATTGTCATAGGTCTGGTCATAAAATTAGTGAATGTTGGTTTGCACCATCTAACAAAAAGGAATCTGGATTAGTGCATGAAAATGAATCAGTTGAGAAAGATTGTTCAGAGTCATTGTTAATTGCTTGTCAAGAAAATAATAATCATGTTTGGTATTTGGATAGTGGTGCCAGCAAACATATGACAGGGAATAAGGATTTATTTTCTACCCTGGTGGAGTCAAATTTTGGGCAAATAAAAATTGGAGATGCTAGAGCCTATACAATTAAAGGAGTTGGAGAAATCACTTTCAAAACTAAATCTGGAAAGTTTGAAAAAATGACCGATGTTTACTTCGTTCCAGGCATCAAAAGCAATTTGCTAAGTACTGGACAACTTTTGCGAAAGGGATTTGATATATTCTTTCATGATAAATTGTGTACTCTGTCAAAAAATAATCAAGTTGTGGCAAAGATTGGCTTGGCGGAGAATAATTTATTTCCACTTCCACTCAAAGTGGAAAATTTTCATTGTTTTACTGGTTTTAATGAAGAAGTTTCCAAGTTATGGCATGACAGGTATGGCCACTTGAATTTCGACAGCCTAAAGTTGTTAGCAGTGAATGGAAAATGGATTACCCCAGATTAATAAAATGGAGGAGACTTGTGAAACATGCCAGTTGGAAAAGTTGCACCGTAATCCATTCCCCTCAAAATCTTCTTGGGGTGCAAGGCAGCCACTTGAACTTGTTCATTCAGACCTGTGTGGACCTATGACAGTGTCATCTTTTGGAGGTAACAGATATTTCATTTCTTTTATTGATGATTACACAAGAAAAGTGTGGACTTATTTTCTTCATGAAAAATCTGAAAGTTTTCAAGCTTTTAAAAATTTTAAAGCTGAAGTTGAAAAGTTTTCTGGTTATCACATAAAGACTTTGAGAACAGATCGAGGGTCGGAATATCTTTCAAATAATTTTCAGAATTTTTGTAAAGATAATGGCATAAGGCATGAAACTGACAGTTCGTTATACACCACAACAAAATGGTGTTTGCGAAAGAAAAAATCGTACAATCATGGACATGGTTCGGTGCATGCTGAAAAGAAAAAGGTTGCCACGCCAATTTTGGGCAGAAGCTGTTTCTTGTGCAGTTTATTTGATCAACAGGTCCCCAACAAAAAGTTTAAAAAAGTGTACTCCTCATGAAGCTTGGTATGGAAGAAAACCAAATGTCCAACATTTGAAGATTTTTGGAAGTGTAGCTTTTGCTCATGTGCCAGATGCAATAAGAACAAAACTTGATGACAAAGCAGAAAAATATATTTTTGTTGGATACAGTGAAAGGTCAAAAGCCTACAAGTTGTATAATCCAAAAACAAAGAAAATTGTTATTAGCAGGGATGTAACATTTGATGAAAAATCTTTTTTCAATGATGCTGACATAAACACTGCAGATGAGGCACCACTGCTCATGGAGGATTTGGATGATTGTAGCAGCATGCCAAGTGAAGATGTTTCATCCTTGAACCCATCTGATGTTCCATCTTCCTCAACATGAGAGTCTTCTAATAGCAGCCCCGAAGAAATCAAGACAAGGACTTTGTAGGAGATTTATGATACTACAGAGTCGATAGATGCATGAGCTATTTTCTTTGCTTTCTATGCAGGGGAAGATCCAATTTCTCATGAAGATGCAACAAAAGAAGAAAAATAGAAACAATCCATGAAGGAAGAAATGATGGCTATTGAAAGGAATGACACCTGGGAGCTTGTCAATTTACCACCAAACAAAAGACCCATTGGAGTTAAATGGATTTTCAAGACAAGTTAAATTCAGATGGCTCTGTCAATAAGTACAAAGCGAGGCTCGTTGCAAAGGGGTATGCTCAAAAGGAAGGAGAAGATTTTAATGAGGTATTTGCACCTGTTTCAAGACTTGATACTGTTCCTTTAATTATATCTCTTGCAGCTCAAAACAATTGGAAATTGTTCCAAATGTATGTCAAATCGGCATTTCTAAATGGGTTTCTTGAGGAAGAGATCTATGTTGACCAGCCACCTGGTTTCGTGAAAAAAGGTGAAGAAGATAAAGTTTACAAGTTAAAGAAGGCTTTATATGGTCTGAGGCAGTCACCAAGGACTTTGTATAGCCGCATCAATTCGTACTTTGAGAGGAATGGTTTTCAAAAATGTCCTCAAGAGCATACTTTATACACCAAAACTGATTCTTCAAAAGGAAGGTTTATGGTGGTAAGTCTCTATGTTGATGATCTTATTTTTACTGGCAATGATATGGAGATGCTTAATGATTTCAAAATTTCAATGAAACAAGAGTTTGACATGACTGATTTAGGAGAGTTACATCATTTTTTGGGCATTGAAGTTACCCAATCCAGTAAGGGAATTTTTATTTCTCAAGGGAGATATGCAAGGGAAATTTTGAAGAAGTTCAAGATGGAAAATGCTAATTCTGTTTCAACTCCATGTGTTATTGGGCTTAAGTTAAGCAAAAAAGGTGAAGGAAAGCTTGTGGATCCAACTATTTACAGGAGTTTGGTTGGAAATTTGATGTATTTAACTGCCACAAGACCAGATTTAATGTTTGTTGTTAGTATGATTAGCAGGTTCATGGAGAAGCCTCACTCAAAACATTGGGAAACAGCAAAAGAATTTTGAGATATGTGAAAGGCACAGTTGATTATGGAATTTTCTATGAAGCTGGAGTTCCAGTTTGTCTTACTGAATTCATAGATAATGATTTTGGAGGTAGCATTGATGATAGCAAAAGTACTTCAGGGTATGTTTTCAATATTGGAAGCGGAGCTATTTCTTGGAGTTCAAAGAAACAATCAATTATCGCTCTTTCAACAACTGAAGCTGAATATATAGCGGCTGCACATGTTGGGTGTCATCTAGTCTGGTTAGAAGGAATTTTGAAGTATCTCAATCAAAAACAAGAAGCTGATCCAACATTGTTTTGTGATAACACTTCAACAATTTCAGTTACCAAAAATCCAGTTCTTCATGGAAAGACAAAGCATATTCGCATTCGATATCATTTCTTAAGGGAACTTGTGAATGATGGAATTATTAATATCAAGTATTGTAAATCTGAGGAGCAGCTAACTGACATTTTTACAAAGCCTGTTTCTGGAGAAGTTTTCAAGAGGGAAATCGCTAAGCTCGGAATGAAGAATAAATTTGGTTTACGGGAGGCCTTGTTAGCAACTAAACCAAATTAATTCTAGATTGTTCTTAAATTAATTAAGTACATGAATTGGTGATATCTAAGTACATACATGAATGTATTTAAAATGTCTTGGAATATGTAATGATTAGGTTCATGTACATGAATGTGGTCATTATTATGGTAGCTCTAGAAGTATCCTATGAGTACTATAAATAGTCATGTACTTGGATCATTTCAAGCAAGTGAAATCAAAGTGTTCTCAAGTATTCTCCAAAGTTATATTTCACTTCCTCCCTAAATATATTCTCTTCCTTATTTTCCAATAGGAACCCACTGTGCCAGACTTTAGGAGAACGTTCCAAATTAAGAAGATGGGTGGTGATGGGCGATATGTTATTCACCACCGCACTTATATCGATTATATATTTGACATTGTTTCAATGCCTAAACCCGTCCAGTGATGGAAATAGGATTTCTTTTAAGTAGAGTGGACTACGGGGGTTTGAAAAGTGTATTGCCTCATAAGTGGTGTCTTGCTCACGATCAAAGTTATAAGAAATTTAAGTTAACTCCTGGGAAAAATGAGTTAAAGCTCATGCTTGAGGAGGGGGGTATTGGCCATTATTACTTTCTCCTTAATAAGTGGAGTTATATCACACCAAGCTAAGTCCAATAACGATCGATGATATATACTTTCAATTTGTCAATTTATCCTTTCATAATGACTTTCTCTTTTGCTATTGATAATCTTATTTTTGACCCCTCCCATGCAAACTTGAATACCATCCAAGAGATTGTAAGGAGGAGGCTTGCCACTTTGAAAAAGAAAGAAGCAATGGACGGGCCCTCAAAAGAGGTGGGTCCAACTGAATCCTCACATCTTGGATCACCACCCTTCCCTGTTCCACAATCCAAGCGTCATAGAGAGATGGGTAGCGCATATGATATACAATTCCCAAGTGACACTACTTCACCACCTTTAGACTTGGATGTAGTTCGAGTGAGGGGAAAGGGTAAGAATGTTTCTTATGATGAATCCTTCCAGCCAAAGTGACACTACTTTGACTCTACTATTGTAAAGCCCCATATTGTAAGAGAGATGCTAACTATTAGTAATTGATCCGGGTCAGACCCGTGGATCATGGACATCCACTTGGGTATGGATATTGGATAATCCAATTGGGATTGGAAGAGTCTCATATCACTTGAAAGTATTTTAGATAATACTTGATATGATTAAGACTCTATATGAGATAAATCTCCTAATTTAGTCAGTTGTAGACTTATCCCATATTAATTAGGATTTATCGTTAAATACTGATTTATCGTTAAATATTGATTCCTGTAGAGGGTAGGGCTAAGGAAAAATAACGTATTATTTTTCTCAGATAGTTTGCTCCTAAATACTCTCTCTCTACTTAGTGTGAATACCTAAGTTTGTTTGCATAGTTTCTAGTAACAGCTTCATATCGACGAAGCATTTGTACGAAGGATCGTAGTAGTTGTGTTTGTGGTGTTGCTAGTAGATTTGGCATTCCGGTTCAACTGCTTGCGCATTGTGGATGCTAACCGATTCATATGTAAGTTTATATGTGCTTACGTGTTAGTTTCAATTTATTTAACACTAACAAAAGGTGTAACCTTAGCTGACTTAGCAAGAGTCAATGTGCTAATTAACAGATGAGAATTTTCTTGAGTTTTTTTGTCAATCCTTCATTACAGTACATATTTTCCTTTTCCTCCTAATGCATTTAACCCTTTTTTGTGTTGTGGTTGCTCTAGAAACTTATCTTCTTCCTTTGTTTTGTAGAGTCATGTATGTCAAGCTCAGATGACCACCTGAGTGGATAAGGCTTGAAAGGGAAGTCATAGAGCTCAATAAGGTTCTTCAGCATGAGCAACATACTCGTGTAGAGGCGATGGATAAGTACTCCCAGACAAAAAAGAAGGCACAAGATGAGGCTAAAGCAAGAATCATTGAGTTCACTGAAAGCTTGGGAGCTTCCATTTAAAAATGTCCAACACCGGAGCTATTGTTATAGAGGCTTACAAGAAGTCTGATGAGTGAAAAGTTGTTGTTGAAGATTACACAATTACCCACCAATAGGACTTTTTCCAGAGGATTTGGGGTGCAACTATTGAGAAAGTAAGAGATATTTATCCAGATGTAGATCCCGAGCTTTGCTTAGACCTAGTGGTGGAGGAAGTGAGAAAAATGGACGCCACCGAGGCTAAGGTTGCAACCTCTACTCCTGTTGAGAATGCTTCTTATGAAGGAACTTATGAGGATGAGAATGATGAGTAGGAGATTGGCCCTTTAGGCTCTAGCTATATAAAATAGCCATATGGGCGTCCAAGTATTTTTGTTTTTCTTGCTATGTTGCATGATAGTCATTATAAAAGAACTTTGATATCAATACTATGTAATGCTTTCCTTAATGAAATGATACCTTTTGCTTATATTTGGCAACATCGTTATTCTCTTTATGTTTCCAAGTATATAGAACACTTAGACTAAAAAATGGTTTAAGACCATTTACCTTAATTTGATATCCTAAGGCATGTATCAAAAACATGGGGTAAAGAAAAGAATGAATTTTTTGAAAAACTCCGTCGACAGGACACCCCAAGGTGTGTACCCAAAAACAAGTGTCAAGTAAGAGATCATGAATTTTCGAAAGCTTTGATAGTCAAGACACCCTAAGGTGGGTACCCCAAAGCAGGCGTTAAGCAGGAGACTATGTATTCTTGAAAACTTTCGCTATCAAGACACCCCAAGGTGGGTACCCCAAAGCAGGCTCGAGCAGGAGACTATAAATTCTTAAAAGCTTCCGCCATCAGGACACCCCAATGTGGGTACCCTAAAGTGAACGTCGAGTAAGAGACTATGAAGTCTTGAAAACTTCCACCCTCAGGACACCTTACTATGGGTACCATAAAGCAGGTATCAAAAAAGGATTTCGTGTTGTATCATTATCTATTGCATGCCCTAACCCCATAAAGTTACCAAGTGCCTCTATGAGAGGTCTTTTGTGAGACGTGATTAACAAGTGATAAAATGTTACTTCATTAGTTATCGATGTGTAGTCTCCTCGATTCACAGGGTTACTAAGTGCCTCTTTGGGAGGTCTTTATGAGACATGATCGATATGTGATAGAATGTTACTTCATCAGCTATTGATATATAGTCTCTTTGACCCCATTGGGTTACTGGGTTTCACTTTCGGAAGTCTTTTGCTTTCTTATGAAGGACTTTTGGAGATTAATTTCTCGAGTTGGATTATGAACTTTATTTATTTATTTATACTCTACTTTGCCCCTCAAGTTAGGGAGCTAATGCACAACAACAAATATGGAGAAAAGAAATTATTTTTATTGATAACTTGTTGAGGAAAACAACAACTTTGTTTGTAACTAAAGGAGAAACTAACTATACTATAAGTAATAAGCAATAAAACTACAGAGGGCTACTGCCACTTGGAACAAAAATATAATAAAACTACTAAAATAAAGTCTATGGGAGCTATTTAAAAAGAAACTACTAGAGCTACTAATAGTACTTTCAGAGATTATGTGTATTATATGCATTTGGGATTGGCTTCCCACTCAATGTCTAGAGATGATAGTTCCAGGTTTAACAACTTTAGTGATCTCATAGGGTCATTTCTATATTGGCGTTAGCTTGCCCGTAAGCCTGTTGGGGTTGGAAGCTGATGCAAATTGTAAGACTAGATCTCCCACTTTAAACTCATTCAATATGACTCGAGAATTATGATATCGAGCTACTTTCCTTTAGTAAGCAAGTAACCATGTCCGTGCTTCTCAAGTTTCGTCTAAAAGGTCTAAGTTAGCCTTGAAGCCTTCTTCATTGATCTCCTCATTAAAGCGTTTAAGTCTAAGTGAGGGAAGTCCCACGTTTACCGGTGCCAAAGTCTTTGTTCCATAAGTGAACGTGAATGACGACCAGGGCCGGTCCTGGGTTTTGCAAGGCCCAGGGCGAAATTTCTTGAGGGTGCCCAATGGCGGGGGTTCGGGGGCAGCGCCCCCGAGCCAAATTTTTTATAATATTTTTGTATTTTTTTTAATTTGGCGGGAGTTTGTAGTGTGTTGAAATAAAACACTTTTTTTAATATAAAGGTTTGACAAAAAAAAAATTTACAACATAATTAAAACAATATTTCATATCAACAATTGTAAAAGTGTTTTTGAAAAAAAAATAAATTAAAAAAAATAGTAAGGTTGCCTTTATAGTCAATATTGTGTCATTTAAGGTCATTGTGTAAAATTAACCCTATGATTGGTCATTTGTCCATATTTGGCTAGTTTCTTTTTTTTCCCCATAGAATTTAAGCATTGAAAAATTACAAATAGAAAACATTTAATGTTGGAGCTTTTTTTGGACCGTTAGTGAAAAAAAATGGAAAGCACTTTTTTTAATATAAAGGTTTGACAAAAAAAAATTTACAACATAATTAAAACAATATTTCATATCAACAATTGTAAAAGTGTTTTTGAAAAAAAAAATAAATTAAAAAAATAGTAAGGTTGCCTTTATAGTCAATATTGTGCCATTTAAGGTCATTGTGTAAAATTAACCCTATGATTGGTCATTTGTCATATTTGGCTAGTTCTTTTTTTTCCCCATAGAATTTAAGCATTGAAAAATTACAAATAGAAAACATTTAATGTTGGAGCTTTTTTTGGACCTTTAGTGAAAAAGAAATGGAAAGCAAAATCAAAATGCCACCCACCAAGTATTGAACTCAGGTCTATACTAAGACAAGGAACTCTCCTACCACTAGTCCACTGAAGCTTTACTTATAAATATACATATATACACATATATACACAAACTTATAATTAATTTTGGGCCCTCTGTAACTTTGGGCCCTGGGCGGTCGCCCTGGTTGCCCTGGCCCAGGGCCGGCCCTGATGACGACTCCCCTGTTGCTATCCTTAGAGTTGTACGGTAAGTTTATAAAACTTTTGGGAACTTGTCCACCCATAACATTTTAGCATTATCAAACATCTTCTTTAGACCATCTAGTATGATTTTGTTGGTCACTTCAGTTTCTCCATTGGTTTGTGATACTTAACTGCGACATAATGGTGATCAATATGCAAGTCCTTGCATAATTTGAGAAATTCTTTTCTAGTGAATTGTGTTCCATTATCTTTGAGTAAAAAAAACTTTTAGCAACCTAAATTGACATATCACACCTTTTCATATGAAGTCTCGACGCCTAGATAATGGTGATCAATATGCAAGTCCTCGCATAATTTGAGAAATTCTTTTCTAGTGAATTGCGTTCCATTATCTTTGAGTAAAAAAACTTTTAGCAACCTAAATTGACATATCACACCTTTCATATGAAGTCTCGACACCTAGCCTCCGTGATGGTGGCTAATGGTTTTGCCTCTACCCATTTGGTAAAGTAATTAATAGCTACAACGAGAAATTTTTGTTGACCTATTGCAGGAATGAATGGCCCCATGATATCCATGCTCCACGTGAAAAAACGGTAAATTGGTAACAATATTCTACATTGGGATTGTAAATATATGTTGCACTAGTGAAAACCTTTGGCACTTGTCACACTTTTGAACATAGGCTGTTGGATAGACTTTTATTGTAGGTTAATAATAACCTTGTTATAGCACTCTGTGCGGTAATAAATGTGCTCCCTAGTGTTGCTCACATATACCCTCATGTACTTCTGCAAGGGTATACTGGGCTCTTATGGGATGCAAGCAACGAAGATAAGGCAGGGTAAAAGATCTTTTATAAATTTTCCCCTCAATAAAAGTATATCTTGCAGCTTTGTATACTATACTTTGTGCTTAGCCCTTTGTCCACAAGTAGTTTGTCATCCCTAAGATATGAGAGAATCAGATCCATTTAGGAAGGCTCTTCTTTAATTGTCACAACTTCTTCATCAATGCTGGGAACTTTCAGTATTTTAACATACAACACTCTCGAGTTTTCTAATAAGTCTGATAATGTTAGGCGCGAGAGAGTGTCCGCCTTGGAATTTTCTCCTCTAGGAATTTTTGAGGAGGATGAACTTTTGAAGCTTTCCTATGAGACATTTAGCTTTTTCCAAGTACCTAATTATTTGTGGATATTTTGCCTCATACTCTCCTATAAATTGTTTGACCACGAGTTGCGAATCACTGTGGGCTATTAAATTCTCAACTTTCATAACTTCAGCTAACTTTAAACCCTAGATTAGTGCTTCATATTTTGCCTCATTGTTGGAGGCCTTGAAGGTGAAAGATAATGCATATTCCACTATACACCCTTCGGGTCCTTGGAGAATTAACCCGGCTTCATTGCCACTCTCGTTAGAGGAACTATCTATAAATAATGCTCATTTTGTGTGGGTAACTTCTTACATTTTTCGATAGATGGGGAAGACCATTGCTCTTCTAAGAGTGTACATTCAACAATAAAGTTTGCATGAGCTTGGGCCTTTATGGCAGGACGTGGGTCGAATTGTAGGTCAAATTCTTCTAATTCAGTTGCCCACTTAACCAACCTACTTGAGCCATCGATCAGGCCTTTGTAAGATTGTCTTTAATGGCTCATTAGTTAATACCGTGATAGAGTAAGCTTGGAAGTAGGGCCTTAATTTTCGAGTTGCTATCAACAAGGCATAAGCTGTTTTCTCAACTCGGTTATACCTCTCATTCGCCCCATGGAGAACCTTACTGACATAGTAGACTAACTTTTGGACCTTATTCTCTTCTTTGATTAATACAATACTGACTGTTATATGACTTATCACTAAGTAGAGATAGAGGTCGTCCCCCAGCCGTGGTTTGGCGAGGAGGGGAATTAGCCAAGTAATCTTTTAACTAGTCAAAGGAGTTTTGACACTCCTTGGTCCATTGAAAGTTCTTTACATTTCAAAGTGTCTTAAAGAAGGGTAGACATCTTTTTAATGACTTGGATGGAAACTTTCCCAGTGTTGTTAGTCTTCTTTTAAGCTTTTGAACTTTATTAATAGTCCATGGAGGGACCTTCTCCTTAATAACCTTTATCTTCTCTGGGTTGGCCTTGATGCCTCTTTAGGAGATTATAAAGCCCAAATATTTTCCTGATCTAACCTCAAAAGCACACTTTGTGGGATTTAACTTCATATTGTATCGTTGGAGAATAGAAAAGGCTTCTTTAAGGTCCTCCACATGATCTTTTGCTTAGATACTTTTAACCAGCATATCGTCGACGTAAACCTCCATGTTCTTTCTAATAAGTTTTTTGAATATCTTATTAACCAACCTTTGGTAGGTTTCCTCGACGTTCTTATGTCCAAACTTCATCATCTTGTAGCAATATAGCCCTCGTTCAGTGATAAAGGACGTTTTGGGGATGTTAGGCTCAAATATACATATTTGGTTATATCCGCATCCATAAAGCCAAAGAGCTCGTGGCCAGAAGTGGTGTCTATTAGGAGATCTATCCTTGGTAGAGGGTAATTGTACTTTGACAACTACGGTTAAGGTCAGTGACCATCACTACATTTGATAATTATTTCGAGTAATCTACAGAGCCGGTCCTAGGTTTTTTAAGACCCGGGGCGAAATTTTTCGAGCGTGCCCAGTAGCGGGGGTTCGGGGGCAGTGCCCCCGAGCCATTTATTTTAGTACTTTTGTATTTTTTTTTAATTTGACGGGAGTTCGTAGTGTGTCGAGATGAAACATTTTTTTTAATATAAAGGTTTGATAAAAGGTTTTTTCACAACATAATTAAAACAATGTTTTTATATCAACAATTGTAAAAGTATTTTTAAAAAAAATAGATTAAAAAAATAGTAAGATTGCCTTTGTAGTCAATATTGTGTAACATTTAAGGTAATTGTGTGAAATAAACCCTATGGTTGGTCATTTATCATATTAGGCTATTTCTTTTTCTTTTCCCTTAAAATTTAAGCATTGAAAAATATGTCAATAAAGTAGAGCAATGTTGGAGTTTCATGTAAACTTGAAATAACTGACTGCACAAATAATAGTTTGATATTTGAAGGCTTTTTTTGGACTGTTAGTGAAAAAAATAGAAAGCAAAACGAAAATGCGCTGCTGCCAAGAATTGAACCCAAGTCAATTCTATTGCAAGGAATTATTTTACCGTTGGAGCACTGGAACTTTAGACATATGTTCACACATATACATATATATATACATAAGCTTAAAATAAATTTTGGGCCCCCTTCAACTTTGGGCCCTGGGCAGTCGCCCTGGCCCAGGGCCTGGCCCAGGGCCGGCCCTGGTAATCTACTTAAGTGATAATACCTACTTTAAAGAGTTTATTAACCTCTTCATCAATGGTTTTTCGCCTTTTAGGTGCGAATTGGCCTTCTTTTGTTTCACAAGCTTAGAAAGAGGATCAACAATAAGCTGATGCACAATTACCTCTGGATTGATGCCATGTATGTCAGCGGGTGTCTAAGCAAAGACATTTGTATTATCGATGAGGAACTAGATCAACTTCTCCCTGATGGGGCGTTTAAGTTGGGCACCAATAAAAACCACCTTGTCTAGAGCACTATTATTTATTTTGATTATAACTAATTCTTCAATAGGTTCATGCATCTTTAACTTGGGCTTCAGTAGGTTTGGTTACCAATTTGAGTATAGAAAGATAACATTTTCTAGCGGATAATTGGTCTCCTTTCACTTCCCCAAACCCATTATCAATAGGGAATTTCATGTTTTAGTGATAGGCAAAAGAAACAGAGATGAATGCATTTTGACCGGGCCTTCCCAAGATGGCATTGTAAGAGGTGGAGGTTCTAATTACAAGGAACTCCATCATAATCGTAACTTACTTTGGTGCCAGACCTGCCTTCACAAGGAGTGTGATTAACCCTTTGCAACAGTATTATTTGTAGCTTCTTGATTTTCAGCCACAATTGTCTCATAGTTCATCTCTTGATTTTCAGATGTCATTCTGAAATGTGATCATAAAACAAAGATTAGTTAAAGAAATTGACATGCCACATCTTGTCCCTACAATCAAACTAACTAAAATAACAAAGTAGCTTAGGCAGGATACACTAGCGAAGTATTTTACTCATCTCTCCCTTCCTAGTTATAATCCCAGATCTCTCTTAGAGATCATATCCCTAAGCTCTGATACCAACTTTGACCGGGCCTTCCCAAGATGGCATTGTAAGAGGTGGAGGTTCTAATTATAAGGAACTCCATCATAATCGTAACTTACTTTGGTGCCAGACCTGCCTTCACAAGGAGTGTGATTAACCCTTTGCAACAGTATTATTTGTAGCTTCTTGATTTTCAGCCACAATTGTCTCATAGTTCATCTCTTGATTTTCAGATGCCATTCTGAAATGCGATCATAAAACAAAGATTAGTTAAAGAAATTGACATGCCACATCTTCTCCCTACAATCAAACTAACTAAAATAACAAAGTAGCTTAGGTAGGACACACTAGCGAAGTATTTTACTCGTCTCTCCCTTCCTAGTTCTAATCCCAGATCTCTCCTAGAGATCATATCCCTAAGCTCTGATACCAACTGTGACGCCCCCAAAATAGGTCCACACAAACCATTTTGAGTCACCAAAATACATAATACAAATTACGAATACAAATTTTCTAATTTATAATTATTATAATATCGTACAAAATACGACCACACATATACTGTGAGTTTCAATACAAAGATTGTACCGAAACTAGTACAACAATAATCACCGCCAACTTAATTTCTCAATACAATTATTGACACTATTTTATAATGTATTGAGATACTTCTACGGTCTCGGACCATCACTCCATTCCCTGGCTAGTCCCAGCTACACTTTCATTTTCTGAGGAGAACAATGGAACAAAAATAAAAAGGGTGAGCACAAATAGCCCAGTAAAAAATATCATTACTAAGATAATGAACAATAAAATTATCTTTAGCCTTCAACAATGATTAAATCAGAGATTTAAAGATAATATAAGTTTTTCAACGATGATTACAGCAGAACAAACAATCCATTAGAAGAGTAAGGTACACTATAATGTCTACTATCTTCTTCAATTTAAAAGTTTATCATTAATATTTTATCCCTGTAACACCAATCAACATTTCGTGTTCAACAATTTATCTTTGCACTATGAGATAAAGATATTCATTTGTAACACCGCTGGTCATGATCATACCAAACAACAGTTCCTCTTTGCACCCTTGGTCGAAGAGAACTTTCACCACAAGCCTTTGTCTGTAACACCAAATGTCAGGATTATACCAAATAACAGTTCCTCTTCGCACCTTTGGCCGAAGAGAAACTTTCACCACAATTTAAGTTTGAGGATTATAACACCGATATAAAGGATGAATAGAAATAAAATAATGAGGTCTTGGATCCATTTTTGCCAAAGGCAAGAATGTTACAATTTCCGCTAAAACTAGCAAAAAAAAAAATAAGATCAAGAATAAGAATAAATATTAGAGATTTTAATTTAATTTACTCAGAGATTAAGATTGTCCAAATTGCCAACACGATGACCAAATTGTGGAGTCAAATTCAAGAATGATATCCAAGATTCATATTTTAAAGATAAATAAAAAACTAAACTCCATCGTGAATAGTATTTCGACATGAATAGTACCTCAGCGTGAATAGTACTCTAGCGTGAATAGTACCCCGACGTGAATAGTACCCCAGTGTGAGTATATTAAAATTCAATAAGAAAGTTCATAGAAACAGAATATTCAAGTGATTTGATATTAGATGAAACACAAACTATTAAGGATATTCTACTAATTTCAGGCATTTTCACCATTTAATAATAAGGTTATGGAAACAAACAATAATTTTTTACTATAAATGGAGAAATGTGAAAAAAAACGATATTCCTTGACGAGTACAAAAGAAATGATACTACTTACGAGTTTTGAAGAAAATGACATCCCTTACCTTAATAGGAGAGTAGATCTGACTGATATAAAGGAGATTAACTTAAGAAAATCTCGCACTATAGGCTACACTCAAAGTATCCTTAAACCCAAAAAAATATGCTCAAAATTATAGAAAAAGAATTTTCTGATTCTGGTGTGAATTTCATTTCTTAACTAAGCAACCTATTTATAGGAGAATGACAGGGCATTATTTAAGAAAAAAAAAATCACGGACGAATAGATGGAGTTCACGGACGAATTCGACTGATTTTTACTGTGCAACACTATGCAATAAAATATTCTAATAAAATAAACAACTTTATATAAAGTATAATATATTCTAATTATATTCTAATAAAACAAATAACTTTATATATATTATATATAAGTTCAACACACTAGTTGAAAAACTTGGCATGCAAAGTTGGAAAACAAAGGTTCCGTGAGACAACTAAATTTGAAAAGGAAAAATGTTGTAGAAATTTGAGTCATTGTGGGCCCTCTATCATTTCATTATACTGGAATTTCAAAATGTGGGTAAACGAATTCAGCATCCGCCAAAAGACACACACCAACTTAGAAAATAATTAAAGGGCCACCCAAATAATTCAGTATCTTCCAAAATCAAAAGGGAAACACCAATTTGAGAAGTAATTGAGGGGCCACCTATATGTAAAATTTGAACAAATATCTACCACACATCTCTTATCCTACATATTTATAATCCCCACTTTTTATTCATACATTTTAAAACTTATAACAATTATTCACCAATAATATTATAGACTCACAATATTGACAACCAGGTCATTCCCAGGAAAGAGGGGTTTTTTTTATAGAAATGACGCACAATTAAATAACCCATTTTCTTGACAAATTTTTTAGACATTGTCAATAATGCTAAATAATATCATATCAAATAATATGAGTTACAGTATCGTGACAAATAATATAAAATACTATGCAGATGCTACTGTAACATTTATTAAATCAAAATACTGTACAATTGCTACTTTATCATTTATTGAATTAATAATATAAAATGCTGTGCAACACCGTGTGCTATTGTGGAATACCGCGTACTACTGTGGAATAACATGTGTTACTATTCTTTTTATTACCGGGTAT
This sequence comes from Aralia elata, assembly GCA_034770075.1. Lineage (NCBI taxonomy): Eukaryota > Viridiplantae > Streptophyta > Magnoliopsida > Apiales > Araliaceae > Aralia > Aralia elata. The sequence goes on along the minus strand of CM068378.1, from coordinate 73,440,197 downwards.
TTCAACAGTTGCAGGTGATAGTACCGTTGACAATTTGTATAAAAATATTAATACTGTTATTTTTCGTATCCAATAATTAGTCGTTATGGGGTCCACCAATGATTTGTTATTTTGGCGCCGTCATACGTTACCGAATATAATATTTCCTGATAAAAGGAATATTTTCCGACATACTGCTTATATGATAATTTGCATATATCACCCTTAACTATAACATTATAACATTTAAGCACTTTACTGTTTAGAATATAGTCATAAAGAAAAATAATAAACTTTTATTTCATAAAGTCAGGGTCTTACAATCTCCCCTCCTTATGAAATTTCGTCCTCAAAATTGACGTACGTACCTGGCATTTCGAAGAGGTGAGGATACCTTGCTCTCATTTTAGATTCTAGCTCCCAGGTCATTTCCTCTATATCATGGTTTCTCCATAAAATTTTGACTTGAGGTATAACATTTGAACGTAGAATCTGTTCCTTCTTATCTAAGACCTTGATAGGTATCTCCTCATACGTGAAATCATCTGCTATTTTGTCTGGTTCTAATTCAACGATGTGGTTTGGGTATTTCACATATTTACGTACGTAGTATGGATATGTGAAAAATATTATAAACACGAGACATGCTTGGCGGTAAGGCGAGTCTGTAGGCCACAATTCCTAGTCGATCGAAGATTTCAAATGGACTAATAAATCGAGGGTTGAGCTTTCCTCTCTTTCCGAATCTCGTAACTCCTTTCCATGGAGCAACACGTAGAATACATAGTCTCTGACATTAAATTCCTCGTCCCTTCGATGAAGATCAACATAACTCTTTTGTCGATCATGTGTTGTTTGTATACGTTGTCAGATCATTTGAATCTTTTCTGTAGTCATACGTATCAACTCTGGTCCCAACAATTTTGCCTCGCCTACTTCATCCCAACATGCTGGAGAATGACACCTTCGTCCATACAACGCCTCGAAGGGAGCCATGCCTATACTTGCTTGATAATTGTTGTTGTAGGAGAATTCCACCAATGGTAAGTATTTGTCTCAACTTCCTTTGAAGTCTAGTACGCAAAGTCTCAACAGATCTTCAAGAGTTTGAATGGTCCTTTCTGATTGCCCGTCTGTTTAGGGATGATATGCAGAACTAAATCGTAATTCAGTGCCTATAGCTTTCTGCAAGCTGACCCAAAATCGTGAAGTAAATCTAGGGTCTCGATCAGAAACTATGGATACTGGCATACCATGCAGTCTCAAAATCTCACTTATATACATATTAGCAAGACGCTCAAGTGAATAGTTTTCTCGTATAGGCAAGAAATGAGTAGACTTGGTCAATTTATCTATAATGACCCAAATTGCGTCTAAGCCTTGAGAAACTTTGGGAAGACCCGTCACGAAATCCATGTTGATGTGTTCCCACTTTCGTTTTGGAATCTCAAAAGGTTGCAATGGACCCCTTTGGTATTTGATGTTCCGCCTTGACACGTTGACAAGTTAAACATCTTGAGATAAACTCTATGATCTTTCTCTTCATATTGCTCCACCAAAACATATGTTGAAGATCACGATACATTTTGGTACTTTCAGGGTGGATTGCAAACGGTGTGTTGTGTGCCTTCATTATGATTTTATATTTCAAATAAGAGTTGTTAGGAACACACTGTCTAGAGTTGCCTCGAAGTATTACTTCTTCGTCGACTCTTACTTTTGGAATAACACCTTCTTGTGTTTTCTTCTTCATATTCACCAACTCTGGGTCTGTAACTTGAGCAGCTTTAATTTTGTCGATTAAAGCTAGTTCTACTCGTATATGTGCGTTCTTCACGTGGGTTTGTTGGTCGATTTAGTAATCGATAAACACACACGTGCAAGTATACACGGTCTATAAGTAATATATGATAAGATATGAGTCGAACCCACAGGGAATTGTGACAAATAATAACCAAGTACCAATCGTATATCAATTTGATCTAATTTAAACGATGAAAGTTTGATTGTTTGTTGATTGGTTGAGTTCACAAGTCAAGTAATGAATAAAACGCGGTAAAATATCAAGATAGAAAGGTCTAAGATTACAATTTTCCCCAACACGTCATTTGAATCTCCTAACTCTCTTTTTTCAATCAGTTATAACATACGAATTGACAACCGAGAAATCAAAACTACATAAGAGCCTCTGTCGATGGTCAATCACGAATCTTCCTAAGCGGTGCATAGGTATATGTCTATCCTATACACTATCAAGAGACTAATTTCAGGAATGATTAATAGACACGTGTCACCAAATCTAATTAATCGTCCCCTCAATTACCAACTTTCACATCGGAAGTCATTAAGACTAGATTCTCAATTGGTTGCATGCGGTAATTAGGTATATATCTATCCCAACTACTATCAAGATACCTATTATTGCAGATAATTAATAAGACACACGTCACTTAATCCGATTAATAACCCACAACAATCTATACTCTCGCATGTTATCATAACTAGGTCTTAACCTATAATCCGTTCGTCAAGTTCATATAGGTTCCTAAGGTAATTACGGGCCAAGCAATTAATCTAGAAAGCAAAGGTTATGACAATCAATTCACAAATGAATAACTGAAATCAATAGAGAGAGAAATCAATTCAATTTAAGTGTTGGGTTCCATTGCAATCTTAGAATAGATAGTTAGTTCATGATAGCTACAATAAACATCAATTTCAATTTATACATTGTCAAATTCGAATTACAAAGGAGTAGAAAATCTATAAATAAAACCACTTTTGAAGTTGTTCAGCTGTTGTTCCTTGGGTTGCTGTTGGTTTCTAGCTCTCCTCCTTAGTTTTGCAATTCTTGATGACTGAGTTCCTTCGCTTGTGGCTTGATTCAGCTTGATTTGCAGCCTTTAGCCATGTTGTTTGATGTATTTTGTAGCCTCCCTCTCTCTAGATGTATGATATGTAGCTTAGAAGAGATCATATATAGCCTCCATCAAGAAACCCTAGCCAAAATCGGACAAAATGGAGCTCAGATCGCACTCAGGACGGCGTCGGCACGCCCGCACGGTGCCTGGCGCGCGTGCGCCCAAGCCCTGGTTGACCCATGCTGAGTGCCGCACACGCCCGCACGCTGGCTGCCGCACACCCACGCCGCGCGCCCGCGCCCACGCCCTGGCCGCACGCAAGGCGCCCCACGCTGCAGAGGCCCCAGCGCGCGCCCGCGCCCAGCGCTTGTTGCCGAGCCGCACGCCCAAGACTGCCGAGCGGTGCCGGCCCGCACGCCCACGCCGCGCGCACCGCCCGCCGGCCCGCACGCCCACGTCGCGCGCCAGTACGCCAGCGCGTGCGCCCGCGCCTAGCGCCTGCCCATCTACCGAGTGTCGATCGCTGCCGAGGCTGCCGAGCGGTGCCGAGCCGCGCGCGCGTGCGCCCAATGCCGATGCCTGCCGAGCCATGCCGAGCCCCAGGCGCCCAGCGGCCATGCGCCCGCGCGCGCCGTGCGGCGTCCGCGCCCAGCGGGTGCCCCCAGCTGCTGCGCGTCGTGCCCGTGGCTTGGCCGATGCCGCACACCATGCACGCCTTCCAACGTCGTGCACCCTCAACTTCCAAATGTCATCAAATTCAACGTCGAGCATCGTCATACACAACCTTCCACCAAATTATCACTCGGGCACGAATATCCAAGCGCGGGCTTGCCCTCGAGGCTTGGTCGACGCCGAACGTCGTGCACGCATTCCAACGCAGTGCACGCACAACTACCGAATGTTATCAAATAAAGCCCTTAGCATTGCCAAACACTAATTTCCACCATATTATCATTCGGGCACGGATATCCAAGCACGGACATTGGGTCAATACGAACAATGAACCGAGCGATCTTTATTTTCATTCCTACAAACATAATGAAAATGCATCAAAGCAACATAAAACATGTAAAAATAGCTAAAAACTAAATTATGTAGAAATATGATAAAAATAACTAAAAATCATATAAAAGTTCCAAAAACTAACAAACTATCAAGGTCAAAAGTACCCAAATTGTGTGTATAAAACACCCTCATCAGGGTTCCTGGAGTCTTTAACTTTATCTTTATTCTTTATAAGTCACACAAAATGGGCCTTTGTGTTGTCAGTATCGCACTCGTACTTGCATAAGATCTTCTACTCAATACGTCAGCTACCACGTTTGGCTTTCCAGGATGGTATGGTCGTAATCTTTCAACAGCTCGAGCCAACGTCATTGTCCCATGCTGAGTTCCTTCTGGGTGAAGAAATATTTGAGGCTTTTATGGTCTGTATAGATCTCCACCTTCTCCCCATACAAGTAGTGTCTCCAAATCTTCAACGCGAAAATGACTACTACCAACTCTAGATCATGAGTATGATAATTCCTCTCATATTCCTTGAGTTGTCGAGAGGCATAAGCTATAACTTTCCCATATTACATTAGAACGTAACCTAAACCTCTGCCTGAAGTATCGTTGTAGATAACAAATCCTTCTGATCCTGATAGTATTGCTAAAACAGGTGTTGAAACGAGTCTTCTATTGAGCTCTTGAAAACTCTTCTCGCATTCTTCGCTCCATTTGAATTTTATGCTTTTCCGAATAAGCTGGGTTAATGGAATGACAATTCGAGAGAATCCTTCTACGAACCTCCGATAATATCTAGCTAGGCCCGAAAGCTTCGTACTTCAGTTATTGACTTAGGTTGTTCCCAATTTAATACCGCTTCGATCTTCGCCGGTTCAACCGATATTCCTTGTTTAAAGATCACGTGTCCAAGGAATGCTACCTCCTAAGGACAAAACTCGCATTTCTTCAATTTGACATATAACTTATTTTCACGAAGCTTTTGAAGTATCAACCTCAAGTGTCGCTCATGATCTTCACGACTTTTGGAGTATATGAGGATGTCATCAATAAAGACAACCACGAAATGTTCCAAATATTCCTTGAATATTCGGTTTATCATATCCATGAAGGCAACAAGAGCATTAGTTAATCCGAAAGACATGACTAGGAATTCGTAATGCCCGTATCGAGTTCTAAAGGCAGTCTTGGGAATGTCATCAACTTTAATCTTTAACTGATGATATTCGAAACGGAGATCGATTTTTAAAAAGAATTGAGCACCTTATAACTGGTCGAACATGTCATCAATGCGAGGTAACAGGTACCTATTTTTGATGGTGACATGGTTCAACTTCCGATAATCAATGCAAAGTCTCATACTCACATCTTTCTTCTTTACGAATAAGACAGGAGCACTCCAAGGCGATGTTTTCAGACGTATGAAACCGGTGTCTAACAACTTTTGTAGTTGGACTTTTAACTCCTGAAGTTCAATAGGAGCCATACGACATGAGGTCTTGGAAATGGATTTTGTACCGGATTCAAGGTCGATACAAAATTCGATTTCATGGTCTGGGGTTAGGCCAGGAAGTTCTTCGGCAAATATGTCAGGGAACTTATTAACAACGAAAATATCATTCAAGTCTGACATACTTTTGTTTAAATCAGTTACATGGGCTAAGAAAGCTTGACATCGTTTTTTAATAAACGAATGACTTTGTGATTAGAAATGACAGTTATTGATTTCAATGGTTTGGTTGATTGAATTTGCATAACTGGTTGGTTAGGAATATAAAAACTAATGACCTTACGAAAGCAATCAATTTTAGCATGATGAGTAGTTAACCAATCAATTCCTAAAATCACATCAAATTTATGCATGTCTAAGGAGATAAGATCAACACGTAATATAAGGGTGCCGATTTGAACAAAACAAGATTTATAGACCGTAGATGTTACGAATATTTGTCCTAATGGTGTTTCAACAGATAAGTCAAAATCTAATTTCTTAGGATTCAAGCTCAGACATTGAACACATATAGATGAAATAAAAGAGTGGGTGGAGCTAGTATCTAATAAGGCATAAATTCACAAGAGTTAATAAGTAGTTTACCCGTGATAACTTCGTTCGGGTTCCGCACTTTTTGGGATGTCACGATAAAAGCATTCCCCTGAACCACAGATTTTAACTAGTCCATGACAGCCTTTGGTGTCATCATTACCGTTGGACTTGATTTTGTTACAGGATAAAATCGAGCTATGTGACCTTCCTTTCCACAATTGTAACAAACTTAGGATGACTGTGTACAGTTTGGATGGATGTGTCCCTCATTTCTACACTTGTAACATACGACTGGTGGTTGTTCTCCTCCCCTCGAAACGGGTGCTAGTGCCTTTCTATGATCATTGTTGAATCTTCTCTTCTTGAAGTTATTTCCACTTGACTCACTTCTTCTATTACCTAGGCCAGGATTATCACCGAAGTGGTTACCAATTTTGACATGATAATTTCCTCCTTGCTGGTTCTCATTATTTCGACGATTGTTGCCACCGTTACGATAGTTATCGTAATTTCTCTCTTGCTGTTTGGGTGTTGTTTCCTGGTTGTAGTATTTCTTTTTCTTGTTCCACTAATTGAGCCCTATCCACGACATCCGAATATAGATAAATTTTATGAGAAATAAGATATTGACGAATTTCTGCTTTCAAACCTTGTAAAAATATTCGCATCATCCGTTCCTCAGTGTCCACCAAATGGGACGCAAATCGAGACAACTCGATGAACTTGGCTTCGTACTATAATACAGTTATGATGTTCTGCTCCAATTTGATGAATTCCACCTCATTCATATGACAGATACTCTTCGGGAAATATTTTTAGTTAAACAATTCTTGGAGCTCGACCCAAGACATCTCGAGTGCCGAGTGACGGGTACGTTTTACGAATTTCCACCAATGATCCGCTTCTCCTCCCAACATAAAGGTAGCGAAAGGAACCTTCTGTTCGTCAGCGCAATGCAGTACATCAAATATCTTTGTTAATTATTTGAGCCACGCTTCTGCCTTGAGTGAGTCTGACTTTTCGAGAAATTCAGATGGTCCCAACTCCTTGAGCTGCTTGGCAGTGACCATTTGTGAGTTACCTGCGTTTTTCCTGGTATTATTAGTCGTAGTTTCTCTCACATGGTTCTGCAATAATTGCACGAAGTTCCCAAAAAACTCATCATTCATCATGTTATAAGCATCTTGATTTTCTGAGTTCGCAGCAGTATTATTTGTAGCTTCTTGATTTTCAGCCACAATTGTCTCATAGTACGTCTCTTGATTTTCAGATGCCATTCTGAAATGCGATCACAAAACAAAGATTAGTTAAAGAAATTGACATGCCATATCTTGTCCCTACAACCAAACTAACTAAAATAACAAAGTAGCTTAGGTAAGACACACTAACGAAGTATTTTACTCGTCTCTCCCTTTCTAATTCTAATCCCAGATCTCTCCTAGAGATCATATCCCTAAGCTCTGATACCAACTTTGACGCCGCCAAAATAGGTCCACATAACCCATTTTGAGTCGCCAAAATACATAATACAAATTACGAATACAAATATAAAATTTTTAATTTACAACTATTATAATGTCGTACAAAATACGACCACACATATACTGTGAGTTTCAATACAAAGATTGTACCGAAACTAGTACAACAATAATCACCCCAACTTAAGTTCTCAATACAATTATTGACACTATTTTATAATGTATTGAGATACTTCTACGGTCTCAGACCATCACTCCATTCCCTGACTAGTCCCGGCTGCACTTTCATTTTCTGAGGAGAACAATAAAATAAAAACGAAAAGGGTGAGCACAAATAGTCCAGTAAAAAATATCATGACTAAGATAATGAACAATAAAATTATCTTTAACCTTCAACAGTGATTAAATCAGAGATTTAAAGATAATATAAGTTTTTCAACGATGATTGCAGCAGAACAAACAATCCATTAGAAGAGTCAGGTAGACTATAATGTCTACTATCTTCTTCAATTTAAAAGTTTACCATTAATATTTTATCATTGTAATACCAATCAACATTTCCTGTTCAACAGTTTATCTTTGCACTACGTGACAAAGATATTCATTTATAACACCGCTTGTCATGATCATACCAAACAACAGTTCCTCTTTGCACCATTGGCCGAAGAAAACTTTCACCACAAGCCTTTGTGTGTAACACCAAAGGTCAGGATTATACCAAATAAAAGTTCCTCTTTGCACCCTTGGCCGAAGATAAACTTTCACCACAATTTAAGTTTGAGGATTATAACACTGATATAAAGGATAAATAGATATAAAACAATGAGATCAAGAATAAGAATAAATATTAGAGATTTTAATTTAATTTACTCAGAGATTAAGATTGTCCAAATTGTCAACACGATGACCAAATTATGGAGTCAAATTCAAGAATGAAATCCAAGATTCATATTTCAAAGATAAATAAAAAACTAAACTCCATCGTGAATAGTACTCCGACATGAATAGTACCCCGGCGTGAATAGTATCTCAGCGTGAATATATTAAAATTCAATAAGAAAGTTCATAAAAACAGAATATTCAAGTGATTTGATATTAGATGTAGCACAAACTATTAAGGATATTCTACTAATTTCAGGGATTTTCACCATTTAATAATAAGGTTATGGAAACAAACAATAATTTCTTACTATAAATGGAGAAATGTAAAAGAAAACGATATTCCTTGACGAGTAGAAAAAAAATGATACCACTTACGAGTTATGAAAAAAATGACATCCCTTACCTTAATAGGAGAGTAGATCTGACTAGTATAAAGGAGATTAACTTAAGAAAATCTCGCACTATAGGCTACACTCAAAATATCCTTAAACTCAAAAGAAATACGCTCAAAATTATAAAAGAAGAATTTTCTGATTCTGGTGTGATTTTCATTTCTTAACTAAGCAACCTATTTATAGGAGAATGACAGGGCACTATTTAAGAGAAAAAAAATCACGGACGAACAGTTGGAGTTCACGGACGAATTCGTCTGATTTTTACTGTGCAACACTATGCAATAAAATATTCTAATAAAACAAATAACTTTATATAAAGTATAATATATTTTAATTGTATTCTAATAAAACAAATAACTTTATATATATTATATATAAATTTAACACACCAGTTGAAAAACATGGCATGCAAAGTTGGAAAATAAAGGTTGCGTGAGACAACCAAATTTGAAAAGGAAAAGGTTGTAGAAATTTGAGTCATTGTGGGCCCTCTATCATTTCATTATACTGGAATTTCAAAACGCAGGTAAACGAATTCAGCATCCGCCAAAAGACACACACCAACTTAGAAAATAATTAAAGGGCCACCCAAATAATTCAGCATCTTCCAAAATCAAAAGAGAAACACCAATTTTAGAAGTAATTGAGGGGCCACCTATATGTAAAATTTGAACAAATATCTACCACATATCTTTTATTCTACATATTTCTAATCCCCACTTTTTATTCATACATTTTAAAACTTACAACAATTATTCACCAATAATATTATAGACTCATAATATTGACAACCAGATCTTTCTCAGGAAAGATAGAGCTTTTCGTAGAAACGACGTGCAATTAAATAATCATTTTCATTGACAGAATTTCTAGACATTGTCAATAATGCTAACTGGTCCAATAATATCATATCAAATAATATAAGTTACAATGTCATGACAAAGAATATAAAATACTATGCAGATGCTACTGTAATAATTATTGTATCAAAATACTGTACAATTGCTATTTTATCATTTATTGAATCAATAATATAAAATACTATGTAACACCGTGTGCTATTGTGGAATAACGCATTTTACTGTGGAATAACATGTGTTATTATTCTTTTTATTACCGGGTAATTCAACAGTTACAAGTGATAGTACCGTTGACAATTTTTATAAAAATATTAATACTGCCGTTTTTCGTATCCGATAATTAGTCGTTATGGGGCCACCAATGATTTGTTATTTCGGCGTCGTCGTACGTTACCGAATATAATATTCCCCAACAGAAAGAATATTTTCCGATAAAAGGAATATTCTCCGACATACTGTTTATTTAATAATTTGCATATATCACCCTTAACTGTAACATTATAATATTTAAGCACTTTACTATTTAGAATAATAGTCATAAAGAAAAATAATAAATTTTTATTTCATAAAGTCGGGATCTTACAATCTAACTTTCTGTCCAGGCTATAATCACGACTAACCCTCCTATGAGGCTGGAGATGGATTGAGAACTTTCTTTGTTGTGATCATCATTATCCTTGGATGATACTTTTCTTCGACGAATGTGGTTTCTGGGGTTGTGTGGCTCTTTATATGGAGAGGAAGAATTGTTGTTGACCTCCACTACTTTGAATTTTCGTACAACATTAGCCTTTGAGTTCTCTTCTTTCTCTAAGAGAAGTTTAATGCGTTGCTCAACGATTTGCTTATTTAAGAGGGTCTTCTCCAAGATCTGAATTTTGGCCTTGAGATAAACTGGATCATTCTCGTTGAATTCTGGTCCGTTATTACTTTGATGAGGTTAAGTGCTTTTCTCGGCATCTTGGTGTTGAGTGGTGGCATCAAGTGGAGGGTTGCCTAGTTGAATAGGGCTATCAACTTCGACGCTCGGTTGTTTAGTGATACCAGAAGCGACTTTGTTAGCTGTCTTACTAGTAGCTTTTTTAGGAGGCATTATAGATGGTGAATTTACACAGATTTAGTTGTACATTTTCATAGACGGTGCTAATCTGATGCGGTCAAAAACTGTATGCCCGTTTAGGAGTGTTGATGAACTTGAACTGTGGAACAACCAAACTAGTATAGTTAGCAGAATACCTAAAAGATTCTTTGGAATTTGGACTTTGGGGGACCCTTCGATGCTAAGTTAGTACTCGATTGGAGAAAAGAGAGAAAAGATGTATAAGAACTAGATTTCGCGTACCTTGATCAATAAGTATGGTGGTGTATTTATAGAGGATTACCTCTATGGTGGAGTCCAATACAAATTGTACCTCCTTAAGTGATAAAGATTTGGACGACCCTGGTTGAATCAATTTAGAATTGAGCTCCTTTGTGATGATCTTGGTAAGGAGATAATTATCAAGAGGGTCACCTAGAATTCATGGTGCTTCTAGAATCCTTTTTGAAGTAAACTTGGTGTTAGATTTTTGTAACTCTTCTAAAAGGAAAGTCGTGGACATATATATATTGTACACATGCCAATATTTGATAGATGCATATTTTTACTCACATCAAGAGTTTAAATTCCTAACGTAATAATTCACCAATATGCGGTATTAGAGTTAGATCAATCAATACCATAAACATGATACGGAAGGGATGCTTGTATGTTTAAATAATATCTAATATATTTAAAGTTGACAAAACTAATGAATTTTCCGCTGTACTTGACACATTTTACTTAATACATCACTGAACTTTTAATTTTTTAAATTACACCATTAAACTAATTAATATTTTTAAATTGGGTCATTCCGTTATAAAAATTGGATAGGCGTTAAATCTGGGAATTAAACTCTCAACATGAAAGTATTTTTCCTCTTTTTCTCATACTAATTTACCCAAATATCTTGATTTGATGTGTTTCGGGGAGTTTTTTTTAAGGGTGAAGTAAAGCAAAGTATAGAAAATTGACTTTCTTGAAATTTTTCTAAAGCAAAGTATAGAAAATTGACTATGAAAAAGAGGAAAAATACTTTCATGTTAAGAGTTTAATTTCTAGATTTAACGTCCATCTAATTTTTGTAACGGAATGACCCAATTTGAAATTATTAATTATTTTGATGGTGTAATTTGAAAAATTAAAAGTTCAGTGATGTATTAAGTAAAACGTGCCAAGTACAATGGGAAAATCATTAGTTTTGCCATTTAAAGTTTGATTCAATTAGTTAATGGAGTTTCAGGTTTTCAGCATGAAGTTAATGGAATATGGTGGTTCACTTGAGGAAAATCAATCCTTTCTATGATCAAATTTCTTGCCTTAATATTTATAACTAAATTTTGTTGTTGTTATTATTATTATTATTATTATTATTATTATTATTATTATTATTATTGTTATTGTTATTTTTTTCTGCCAACATAAACTAGTAATTATATGAGTCATATGTATTTAACATATTAGTTAGTGACAAACGCAAATTTTTTATTAAGGGTGAGCAAGATATTAGCTGTTAAGTATCGGTTACATATTTAAACCATGACAATATATATTTATATAAAAAAACTGAATGTAATAAAAATTACACAAAATCACTATACTATATTATTTGAAATTTCATTTCTTGAGATTGTTTTCGAATAAGTCTTTGCCAAGTAAATTAATTTAAATATAATGAATTACCTCACTTTTAGTTGTATTAATTAGTTACATTAGTTCTTAATACATAAACTCTTTGACATTTTGACTATTTAATGAATTAGTTACAATGAGAAATAAACTGGAGACTAAATAAATTCGGATTATTTTGCAATTTATTTAGGTTTTGTTGTCAAAGTTGACCTTACGCTAAAAAAATTATTACTTCCTTTCCATAAAAAGAGTTCTATTTACACAAATAAATTTTGATAACATATTTTTGTTTCCTTTTTATCTTTAAATTGATTAAGTGATTAACTTAAGAGTGACAACATTATAATGAAATTGTGATAGTAAACTTTAATAAGGTCATTGTCTTATTTAATTTTATTCTACCATAAAAATATTATGACTCTTTTTCTTTAAAAAATAAATAAATTAATAACATTAATCTTTTTGTGAGAGGAGAAGAGTATTGAAGAGTTATCAAAATGGTTTTACAAATTAACCTTAGTGTGAGTATATATATAATAAACTTTTGGAAAAAAAAATTAATTGACCACCCTTGCCTATGTGTAGATCCGTCCCTGTACCAGGGGCGGAGCTAGGCTTTGTTGGAGGGGGCCATGACCCCCCTAAGGTTTGGAAATTTTGTAAGGTTTACCCTAAGATTTGAAAATTTTGTAAGGTTTACCCTAAGATTTGTAATTTATTTTGTAATCTTACTTGTTACTTGTTAGTGGTTTAATTGAGAAAAAAGAACATAATACATTAAAAGGGGAAATATAAATTTTAAAAAAAATTTAGGCCCCCCCAAACTTCGAGCCTGGTTTCGCCCCTGCCCTGTACCTAATGATTTTTCATACTTGTACAAAATTTTCCATTTTCCAAATCTATCCAATACATATAATAGCGTAAATGCAACTTACACGTTTGTAAACAAAGATTTAGATTTAGAGCAACATAACAGTCACATTCACATATACCACAATTTATTGAAATATCAGATTGTAAAGATGTTCAAAACCTCAATTAATACAGATGATCTCATGTTGCAGTACAAATTGGAGTACCATTGGCAAGGTACAAAGTACAGCCTGTTGGGGCCAAGCAACCGTAACACTTTGGAGCAAGTTTTTGATCCCCTGAAGATGGACAAGTCATGTAATCTGCATCCTCCCTGCAGTATTGAGGACAAATCTTGGCATTTGGATGTTGTAAGTTGAATCTCAACAAAAACAGTCCTCCTAATCCACAAAACATGATATATACTTCAGAATACTAAGTCCATGATCAACTTGAATTAGTGTCCGTAAAAGACTTCAGAATATCCATGTTATGTTGAGGATATATTTACGGAGTCACTATTTTCACAAGGTATTTTCGGTAATTTTCCCATGGTGGCGGAGTTTGGATTATCAGACAAGAACGGCAAAAGCTAAATAGATATTGTTAGAATTTAAGATATCAAACAAAAAATAGATGAAGAACGAAAAATAAAAGACACAATATACTCACGTTTACCAAATTGTGGTTAATTTGCTTGTCCGATATATTCATTAGATGCCTCACACATTCACACACCAAATAATATTTTATACTAACTAGAAAATCCTAATTGTCATAACATGGGCTCAAACCCAAGAGACCTAATACATTAGTAAATCTAAAACTGAGCTACTAATAAATCCCAATCCCAATCACAAATACACATTACGCTCGACTCATTGTTGAGCGAGACCCCTGACTATTTTGTCATAATGTCTATTCGTCGGACCCACAGAAGTATGAATTAATCACAATAAATATTCTTTTTTTCTTCTTTTTCTCTCTCTGATTAGCAGTATGATTCATATAAATTTAACTTTGTTCCATTTGAAAAATTAGAAGGGTACGGGGGGACAAAATTAAAATTAAAAGTGCTCTACTCACATATATAAAAGTAACCCATCTAGATATCATTTGAGATGGTGAAGGGAGCTTGTGGAGTAAAAAAGAATTTGTAATAATATTGTGCTCAAGTGTCTAGATTTTTATTGGACAAGTGCTGAAACCTCGAGAAACCAAAGCTTAATAAACATATATTTACAAATATTTATGCATGTAAGGGTTTTTGCCCTTTGTAATTTGTTCCATTCCATTAATAAAAGTAGGATAAAATATTAAGACAAAAATGTTTTATCCTACATTTGAAACTATCCCAAATGTTAGTCAAGTAGTATATGTAGAAATTAAAGTTAACGCATGTTCATCTACCAACTTATACTACACTAGTGTTTAGAGTTCCAAATGCACTTAAGAATTTTATTTCTCTATAAACGACTTATTTAACTCACAAACACAACGTCTAAAATTTAAACGCAACGTTCGAAACTTAAACATATGCACCACACCATTTTTAGTGAGGTGACCAAATACGCTAAATGCTATTAGTCTATCACTGTAAATTTTTAATGATAATCAAACATGCACATGCTTAATGAATTATTTACACTCTTATTGTGTGTATTCGACTGAAATTATAGAGAAAAGAGATAGTGTGTGTGTGTGAGAGAGAGAGAGAGTATACCGAAGACAAGAACTATAACCATAAGACCAACTTCGTTTGAAGCCATGGTGTATCAATCTTTACCAGTGTTTAGGAGGGGATTGACTTCTATGTTATTTATAGACAAGAAATGTAATAAAATTTATTTGGTGATAATGAATTAATATCAAATTTAAGTTTGATCTCATTGCCACATGATTCTGTCAAAATTGTTAAATATTGTACCTGAACCAGTTCGCACCCAAATGATGACGATCGAATTTGCTCTTTTTTAATTTATCAAAGTCAAAGTCTACTTGGTAGCTTTCTACAAATAACTGTATATACTCAAAAAAAAATCTTTTACTTCAGTCGGAGTGATAAAGATGGTTTGAATTCTCATCACTTACCTCTATCCTCTATTATGCTATAATTGTTTATTACTGTTCTCATACATTAAAAAAAACAAAGGTTTATTACTCCTTTTTGGTTCAAATTTTGAGTGATATTTTAACTTAGTCAATTGGTAGAATTTTAAATTTGAGTGACATTTTGACTTAGTCAATTTGTTAATTAACTTTAAAAATCAGAATACTTATGGGTAATCCAACCTTTTTTATATTGATTTTTGAAACGGATAGAGTATATCTAAGTAATATTTTCACACTCGGACCGGTCATTGACAAGTGTATAATATTTAATAATTTTGATTCATTTATATTTAGTTTTATTACATGTTTTATGTGCATATGGGTTTAATAAGATGTTTATTGATTTCAAGAGGATTTGGAGCTAAAAAGAGAAAAAGAGGATCAAAATAGACGCGCAAGGAACAAATGAAGAAAAACGGACAGACTTTGTGGGTCGCGACGCGTGATAGGTGGGCCGCGGCGCTCAAAGGCTGAGTCGCGGCGCGCGAGGTTTTCCGCGGGCGCGTGGCTTGTGGCAAAATTTGTCAGGTTTTGTAATTTTTTTAAGGAATTCTACTTCAATTTGGATTGTTATTTTCTTAGGGTTTTAGGACTTTCTTTTAAGGGTATAAATTTATGTTCTTAGTTAAGTTTTAGAGGTCTTGGATGCTCACAATTGTAAACCCTAGATTTAGGGACAAGAATGAAGACATGTCAAGCTAAGTTCTTTATTTTCAGTTCTAAGGGATGTTGAACGTTATTTATAATTAATGGTTTAAATGAGTATTCATTATTTATCTCCTCTCATATGAAATTCATTGTTGATAATCTGATTGAACTGTTGAATGTTATTAGTTTAATTGATTTGATTTCTACAGGATTAAATTAGTTAACTGATAATATCTGCTAGATTAAGATATAGTATTAAGCAAACAATATTGTATCTGATCATAAGTAACAGTTAATAATACCAAATTGTGGACAAGCTTTTGCGTATTATTATGATTATCAGAAGACAGGTTAAATAATCACTCATTGTGTGATTGTTGCTTGGAATAACCTAATTCTCAAATTCTTAATGCTACTGTTATATTAAATCTAGACTGATACTTCTAGGTTGTATGATAGTTAGGGTCTAGTAGGGGCGATTGTCACACTAGATTTAAAACGTAAAGGAGAATTTTGGATAATTAGCGATTGCGGTTATCTAGGGTTATCAATTTCATTGAAGGACAAATATTGTTAAACTTGATTATTTCATTATTTTAAAAAGGTGATACTGAACTGAAGAACTGAAAGTCTTAATTCATTGTTTATTTTTATTAATTATTTTTTGTTTTGTTAGTTAGATTAATTCAATTCAAACCCCCCCAATTTATATTTAGTTATATTAGGAAACATTAGGATAAAATATAAAACAATTCACTCTCTGTGGGATTGACCCTTGCTTATCGCTATACTAATTCTTGAGTTAGGAGCGTAGAAATAAGGATTTAATTTTGGGGTGTTAACGACAGCTCCCAGTCATCGAACCAAAAAAATTATCGGGTGGATGGGTCATCAGTTCAACTAGTGGTCGAACCGTTATTAAACTAGTGACGTCATAAATATATAAATATATATTATTAATAATTAGTAAAATTTTAAAATATTTTTTTGATAAACTAAAATATAATGAATTTATATTACAGTAGTACTAAAAGTGGTTAATTTTAATATTAAAAAATTTTGGTATCAAAAAATATTAAAAAATAATTAAAAATCGAATCACTAGGTCAATTTAACTGGTTTTACTAGTTTGACCAATGATCAACTGGTTCAATCCAGATTTTGGTCAAACTGGTCCAACGGGGCCAAATTAGACCAGACATAGGACCGGTTCCCAGTTCAACCAGTTGAACCGGGATTTCAAAACATTGTTAATCTAAGTACCTTTTTAAACTTTAACATATAAATCACTAAAAAGGTTAACCATATTGAAATTATAATACTTCTTTCTTTTTAAAATAGAGTTGAATGCACGTTGTATCCCCCAAGTATACCTAATTTTGTACATTGTATCCTATACTTCAAAACGTGACACTTTGCATACCGCACTTTAAGGGAACCGTCACATAACACATTTTGGCTCAAAATTCGTTGTTAAAAGTGACGGGAAAGTGTCGAATTTTGCACTTTTAGCGACGGATTTTGGGTTAATTTGAGACACTTTTAAAATCTTTATGTTAGAATGTAGATAGTCCGCATCTTCACAGACATGCCCATTTCACTTAGTCAAAATCGACATAAAGCCATTTAGTTTAACTAATACAATGATAAATATTATAAACTATCTAAAAACGACTGCTGGTTACAAGGTTTATTAGTTATAATCTTAAATTAATTTTAGTAATTTTGAGTTTGAAAATATTTTAAATTCACTTTCAAAAATTAATAATGATTTTATAATTTGAAACGATGAATTTTATTTTTGACCAGCCTCAAGACTTAGCTCACATACATATTTGAGAAAATGGGACAATTACAATGAGCTAATGGACAAAATATTAGTAGAATTTTTAAGCGTAGTGCGAAAGCATAATTTTTTATACTTTAAATGTAGACCCTTTCCTTTGGCCTATAACAAAGCGAAAAGGTGTGTTAAAGCCGAAATTAAAGGATCATAAGAATCCAAGCAACAACAAAGAGATATTAAAGGTTATTCATGAATAGTCAAATTATATTAAGCAAATAATGATAAAAATCAACTGAAACATAACTGTAATTCTGTGTATATGCCCACCTAGAAGGGGGGGGGGAGGTTGAATATGAGTTGATTCTCAAAGCACTAATCAATTACAAATTTAAATTTCTTTGCTTCAGAATGAATCAAGACAGGTAATACCTGTCTATTTTGGTGTCTGCTTTATCTTAAGTTCTTCTTCAGTTATTATTCAGACAGGATATCCTGTCTGCTTAGGTATCTGGATTAGTGTTATTTCACGAGAGTATAGCAGAACACTATATGCAGATGTGTCTATGATAGATATTCAAATGCAGAATAAAAGAAACCAACAGAATAATAAGCACACTAAAATTTTTTACGTGGTTCAACCCCTACCCTCTAATCTAGTGGCCTAATCCACGTCCAATACGAATTGGTATTGGAGACTCCTTCTATTAGAATGATATTCAAAATAGTTACAAAGTTACTCTCTATACAAATAAGCTCTGCTCTGAAATGGACATGACTTCCCCTTTGCACCTTTGCAACTTTCTCACCACTAAGACTTTTAGAGCTTCCTTTGTACTACTTTTTCCACCACTGGATCAACCAAACCAAACAAGGTTTGAATACAAGTTTTGATAAGAAGAAATATGATTACGAACTCGCTATGAATTTCCAGCCAAAAAAAATTAATAACAAGACAATTGATTGTTGGAAGTATTCTTTGAAAAGCTATCAATGAAAAAGTTCTCTGTATTAGACTTAATATAGCATGAATAGTTCTGTATCTATCTTTTGTCGAGAAGGATGAGCATATATAATCAGAGGTTCAACGGCTCTAAAATGTTGTTAGTATAAATCCCAAGATCACAGTTGGAATAGAATACAATTTTAGCAGATAGATATTATCCAACGGATATGAGAGGATATTTTTCCAACTTAGTTTTTCAAAGATTTTGATATTCAAAATAAAGTCCTTTGAAAAAGCTTAATTAAAGGAAAATAGATCAGCAAGGATTTGGAATGAATATGTTGATAGAGACCCAATCAAAACAGATTGTTCAGTTTCCTTATTTTCAGGATATTAATCCATTTGTCAAGTTTTAATAAAACAGACTTCTAGCAACCAAATAAAGCCTTGAAATTAAAATACTTTGGGCTAGAAAATCTTACATGAATTCTCGAGAACAATAGACACTCTAACAAACTTTATTTTCAAGTTGGGCCTTCATGAATTCAGCTCTATTTTCAGCAACACCATATATGATCCAAATAGCCCAAAAACCTGCTCATTCACATTTGCTCCATACAACACACATATTGTCATCATTGAAATCCAAAAATACATAAATTAACATTCTCCCTCTTTTTGATGATGACAATAAATAACTCCCCCTATGTATATTACCCCCCTAAGATTATGAATATTAATGAGCCAAACATAACTTAATCATACAAACTTTCAATATAGCCAGTAACATATTCATTACAAGTCAAATATGACTAAATCATTTGCACAATATTTATATATATATATATATATATATCACAGTACCCAAATATAATTAAGTCAATCATATGCATAATCAAATCATATCACCATAGATTTATCAAATCCAAATCGAATCCAAAAGAACGTTAATCAAGTCAACATCATAAGGTAGCACAAAAGTATTTAAAAATCAGTTCATAAACATAAGACATGAAACCCTCCACCATTCTCTCCCCCTTTGTCATTATCAAAAAATAAATGTCAGTTACGCAACTTCGTTAGTAGTAGGTTCAAATAAAGCTTCGTCAAGCTTTTTGTCAAAGTCTTGCAGTTTGATATCAAAGGAATTGTGACGAGTCACCAAAGTATATCCACCATTTCTGAAATAGTGACTACCCTATATCTGCCAATGTTTGAACCTTGTCTGAAAGTAAGGTAACTGTGTCAAGCACATTATCAAGCTTAGCCCCCATATCTTGCACCAATTGAAGAAGAGCAAAAAATTGAAGACTAGGAGGAGGAACATGGACATATGGTTCAGGTAAATCATAATGATGATTGGGAGTAAAAGTTAGAGATTGAGGAATTGAAGTAGGAGGAACAGAACCCTGAGTATTAAAACCCTCAACATCCCAAGATTAAAATTCCATCAGTATTGACCTTTAGTTTGGCATTCAGAAAAATAAATTCATCAATAACCTCAATTAATTGAACCACTTCTTCATTTGCAAAAGAAATCCAAAAGTGTGCTAAAATTTTGGTTATGAAACCACTATAAGGAAAACATTTTGTTTTGTTCTTTAAACAACTTTTCATATGCTTAATCATAAGTAAAGGCAAGTTAAATTTAGTACCAGAGAAAATCAAAGCTGATAGAATCAAATCTTAAAATGTCATATCGGACCTACCCCCAGTTCTGGGAACTAAGTTTGCCCGAATAACCTTATCAATAACATTGTTGACATGAGTAGTCTCAATAACTTTTAGTAGAACAATCAGTTCAGTGGATGGGCAATCTTTTACAATCCTTAATTGATTTAAGACAATTAGATTTTCAAACTCTATTGAACCTTTTTAGAATAAAGGGACATAGACCAGAACAAGGGATAACAAACAAGGAACCCAACAGAGCAGAGTTAATGGATAGAGGTTTATTATGAACAAAATTATTTATCCTATCAGATTTAATGGACATATTCCCAAAGAATTGTTTGATAAGGACTAGATATGCAGATTTAGATGGTGATAATATAACAGATAACCCAACATTCTCAAACAGAGTCGAGACCCCAATTTGATGAAAGAGAACTGGGTCAACATGCTTCCCGTTAACTATATTTTTGTTATCATGAGTTTTTGAAATCGATTAGAATATTTAGTAGACCTAAAAGTTAAGGGAGTACCATGTAATTGTGGGATTGGAGAAGTCAGTGGACCAGATGATGTGGAATCGGGTATGATGATGGGTTCGACAAATTGCTTTTTCGACTGAGAAGACTCCCCCTTCTTCTTAATGGACTGCTTCAAAGAAACCCCTAGATCAGCTGAAGCTCCTCTAAGGAGACGATTGTTTCGCCCAGTCGCTCGTAAGGAATCGTCAGTGATCTCCATAATACCCCGAGCCGATTTTCTCCCAGTGAAAAACACATGTCCCAGTGGATTAGTGATCATGCCTAATTCTCTTCTCAAAGTACAAAAGCGTTCTTCACCTAAAGGTTTTGGAAAAATATCTGCTAATTGATGCGCAGTTGGGACAAAAACCAGTTTAATTAATCATTTAGCAATATTATCTCTTAAAAACTGATGTTTAACCTCAATATGTTTAGTACGAGAATGAAGCACAAGATTTTTAGAGATATCAATTGCACTAGTATTGTCACACAAAATAGGCACATTTTCACATATAATATTAAAATCATGTAACGTTTGAATCATCCACAAAATTTATGAACAACTACCTGCCGCCAAGTATTCACCTTCTGTAGTGGACAAGACAACTGATGTCTGTTTTTTATTGTGCCAAGTAACAAGACTTCGGCCAAAAAATTCACAAACACCACTTGTATTTTTTTCTATCTACTTGGCACCCTGCATAATCAGCATCTGAGTATCTAATGAGTTCAAAGCTGGGAGATACAGGATAAAATAATCCAAGATTAATTATACCAAATAAATATTTAAATATTCTTTTTACCGTTTTAAGATGAGATTCTTTTGATTAGGCCTGAAATCTTGTACATAAGCATACACTATACATAATTTCTAGTCTTGATGCAGTTAAGTAAAGTAAATACCCAATCATACCTCTGTACATAGTGACCTCAACGTCTTTATCTGTGACATCGGTTGTTAGTTTGACAGTTGTGCTCATTGGGGTTACCTTTGATTTGGTATTTTCAAAGCCAAATCTCTTCAATAGCTCCTTTACATATTTATATTGATGAATATAGATCCCTTCCTCAGTTTTTTTGATTTGAAGCCCAAAAAGTAGTTTAACTCGCCCATTAAACTCATATCAAATTCATTATGCATGGATTGAGAAAACTGCTCGCACAAAGAGTTAGTAGTAACTCCAAATATAATATCGTTGACATAAATTTGAACAAGAAGTAAATCCTTTTTATCCGCATTATGTGTTTAAATTAAAGAAGACATTTTATTTATTTTAATGAAAAGAGTAAACTTGCTTAGCTTATCATACCAGGCTCTTGGAACCTGTTTTAATCCATACAATGTCTTCTTTAATTTAAACACATAATGCGGATATTTTTCATGTTCAAAACCAGGTGGCTGCCTAACATAAACTTCTTCATTTAAATAGCCATTTTAAAAGGCACTTTTTACATCCATTTGATATAATTTAAATTGTCTATAGCATGCATAAGCTAGCAAAATTCTTATTGCCTCCAACCTTGCAACAGGGGCAAAGGTTTCTTCATAGTCTATACCTTCCTGTTGATTATAGCCTTGAGCTACCAACCTATCTTTGTTTCTTATAATTATGCCATTTTTATCAAGTTTATTTTTGAAAATCTATTTAGTACCAATTATTGATGCATTTTTAGGAGGTCTAACAAGATCTCATACTTGACACCGTTCAAATTAATTTATCTCTTCTTGCATGGCAATTGTCTAATTTTCGTCTTAAATTGCTTCCTTGGCACTTTTAGGTTCTATTTGTAAAAGAAATGCTAAAAAAGCATAATAATTTTGTGTTTTCCTTCTGGTGTTCATCCAGTGTTGGGATCTCCTATAATTTGATTTGGAGGGTGATTTTTCACAATTCTGGATAATCTAGGGAAGTCTGACAGTAGACAATTACTCTTCTGGTTCAGGTTCTGGTATGTCAGTTTTTGCTTCTGAATGTTCGTCTGATTTGTCTTCTGAAGCAGATGAGTCAGCCTGTTTGGATTTAGCTTTCTGCAAATCTGAGTTTTCTTTTAAAACAGACGAATTAGGTGTCTGATTTTATGTGTCTGCTTTTCAAGTTCATTTGCTTTTACTTCTGATGTAGACGGGTTAAGCTATCTGGATTCAACTGTCTGATTTCCACGTTCCAGATTGCTTTTTCCTGCAGAATCTTCATTCTCTTCTTTTGACAAATCGTGGTTAAGTTCATCAAAAATTACATGAATATATTCCTTAACTTTTAATTTATCAAGATTATAAACCCTATACGCCTTACTATGCAATGAATAACCAAGAAAAATAGCTTTGGTTGATTTAACATCAAATTCACCGAGATTACCATGAGTATTTAGAATGAAACATTTAGAGCCAAATACCTTAAAATATCTGATATTAGGAATCCTTTTATTTAATAGCTTGTATGGTGTTTTCAATAACATGGGCCTAATTAGAACTCTATTTAAAATATAACATGCAGTACTTACAGCTTCTGCCCATAATTTTTTAGGCAATTTACTTTCTTGAATAAGAGTTCTTGTAGTTTCTTGGAGAGTACGATTTTTACGTTCCACCACTCCATTTTGTTGTGGCGTTCTTGGTGCAGAAAACTCATGTGTGTTACACCCTTCTCAGTGCAATATGGTATAACATATTTTTCAAACTCACCACCGTGGTCACTCCTTATACTGATTAGCTTGAGATTATGTTTTGTTTCAAGCTTCTTTATGGGCTTTTCAAATTCAGCAAAAGCTTGATCTTTACTTTTCAAGAATAAAACCCATGTAAATCTAGAGAAATGATCATCAACAATAAAAAAGCATAATAATTATCTCCTAAGCTAGCATATCTCTCAGGACCAAATAAATAAGATGCAATAATTGAATGGTAAGGAAGAGAATACCTGATTTTTACTTGAAAATGAATTTCTTACCTGTTTACCTAACTAACATGCATTACAAATACCTTTCTTTTCATATTTTAACTTTGGTAGACCCTTGACAAGGTCCTTTACAGCTAGCTTACTAATCAGCTTTATGTGAACATGCTCTAACCTTCTATGCCATAAAACTAATTGATCTTAAACAGCAGCTAAGCATATATCTTCCTTTTGATATTCAAAGTTGATTGTATAAATATTTCCTTCCATGTTAGCTACTAGAGGAACATTATGAGATGCATGTATAATAGTACATTTATCTTTATCAAAAATTACTCTGTGACCACTATCCATAAGCTGGCTTACACTAATCAAATTATATTTCAAACCTTCAACATATTGAACATTATCAATAAAAATCTTACCATTTCCATCTTTACCTTTACCAATGATTTGACATGTGTTGTTCTCTCCGAATGTAATAGTTCCACCTTTCTTTGAGACAAGTGAGGTGAATTTAGACTTATCACCTGTCATGTGTCTAGAACACCTATTGTCTAGTACCTATTTATTTGATAGAACTTTAGCTTTTAAACATACCTACAAAATAAAGAAATGTCTCATCCTTTTGGTACCCAAATCTGTTTGGGTCTATTTTTGTTAGTAGCATGTAATTCACATTTCTTTACCCAAACTTGTTTAATTTTTATTTTATTGCAGTTAGAAACCAAATGTCCTTTTAAGCCACATTTTTCGCAGGTAACAAAAGGTGAAGGTGAACAATAAAGTAGCTTATACCTTGGTTTTTTTTATTAATTATTCTAATCTTGTTAGTTGTACTTTTTACATTCTTGACAGGGTTATACCCAATTCCTTGTTTATCAAGACTTGATCTTTGAGCACCTAACATTATATTCAAATTTTCTTCTCCTTGAACAAATTTTACAATGTCCTTTTTCAAGGATATTATCTCTTCGTTATTATTATTATTTTCCATGCTAATAATTTTTCCATCATTAAATGCATTTATACACGTGTCTCTCATTTTTAGATTTTCTTTTAGAAGTACATTTTCCTTTTTAAGAGTAGTATTTTCTTCATGTAATTTATTAGCACGATTATGCAAAATTTTATTATAATTATCCAAGTAATCATTCTTAGCATTTAATATACTTCATTTGTTGTACAATCTTTTATAATGTTATTTTTTTCTTTAATTAGTGTTTCTACTTCCTTCATTAAATCCTTTATCCAATTCTTTAAATAACCAGATTTTTCTTTAATACGAAGATTTTCATTTTTTTAAAGCAAGGTAATCAGAAATAGTAATTTCATAATGTTCATTGTTTACCTCAGATGTTTCTTGGTCGTTTAATCCGGTGAAGCATAGCTGAGCAGTTTCATCATCTTGATCAGCTTTATGTTCGGATTCATTGTCACTCCATGTCATCAATGCTTTCCTTTATGAGTTATTTCCTTTGTTCTTCCTTTTGAGTTGGAAATAGTCTCTTTTGAAGTGATCAGGCCTTCCACATTCAAAACAGGTTTCCTCTTATGACTTTTGCTTGAAGTCCTTGTTGTGGAAAGATTTACCTTGAAACTTTGATTGGTTTTTGTTTCTAATTAGCTCTCTCAATTTTCTGGTCATCAATGTTATTTCTTCATCTGAGTCTTCATCATCCCTTTCCATGTAGCTTTGGGCTTGTAGGGCTAAACTCTTTTTCTTCGACGTCTCATCTTCTTCATCATACTTCTTTAGCTGATTTTCAAATTTCAAGCTCTCCAAATAGAGTAATGGTTTATATAGTACTGATTGTTGATGAGTCTTGAAGAGTTATAACTTTCGGTGTAAATCATTTGGGCATGACTCTTAATAGCTCTCTATTGATTTTCCTCTGATCAATTTTCCTCCCAAACATACTGAGTGAATTCATTAGAGTGAGGAACCTTGCTTGAACTTCTTTAATTTTCTCATTCTTTTCTAACTTGAACAACTCATACTCTTGCATCAACATGCTTAACTTTACTTCTTTCACTTTAGTAGTTCCCTCATAACTCATAATAATTGTACCCCAGATTTCTTTTGCCGTATTACACACAGAAACCTTGTCGATTTCAAATTGTATCATACCACTCAATAACGTGTTCATGGTTTTAGAGTTGTAGAATATCATATATGATTCATTAGCATCCATTTCCACGAGAGTCATCATCATGCTTGGGGATAACTGGTCCATTTTCAACTATCCATCATTCCCATGGATCCCTATTGAGATAAATCTTCATACTGAATTTTCAGAAGTTGAAGTTCTCGTTGTCGAGCAATAGAGGTGGCTTGCTAGTGGACTGCCCTTCTTGGAAGTTAAGATATGCCATATGATCTTGCCCTACAATCTGCAAAGACCAATATTAGTAGAGCTAAGCTCTGATACCAAATGTAATTTTATGTATATGCACACCTAGAAGGGGGAGGGTTGAATAGCTGTTGATTCTCAAAGCATTAATCAATTACAAATTTAAATTTCTTTGCTTCAGAATGAATCCAGACAGGTAATACCTATCTATTTTGGTGTTTGCTTTATCTTAAGTTCTTCTTTAGTTATTATTCAGACAGGATAACCTGTCTACTTAGGTATCTAGATTAGTGTTATTTCACGAGAGTATAGCAGAACACTATATGCAGATGTGTATGATAGATATTCAAATGCAGAATAAAAGAAACCAACAGAATAATAAGCACACCAAGATTTTTTGCGTGGTTCGGCCCTTACACTATAATTTAGTAGCCTAATCCACGTCTAAAACTAATTGGTATTGAAGACTCCTTTTATTAGAATGATATTCAAAACAGTTACAAAGTTACTCCTTGCACAAATAAGCTTTGCTCTGAAATGAACACGACTTCCCCCTTGCACATCGGCAACTTTCTCACCACTGAGACTTCTAGAGCTTCCTTTGTACTACTTTATCCACCACTGGATCAACCAAGCCAAACAAGGCTTGAATACAAGTTTTGATAAATAGAAATATGATTACAGACTCACTACGATTTTCCAGCCAAAATAAATTAATAACAAGACAATTGATTGTTGGAAGTATTCTTTGAAAAGCTCTCAATGAAAAAGTTCTCTATATTAGACTTAGTATAACATGAATAGTTCTGTGTATCTATCTTTTGACGAGAAGGATGAGTATATATAATCAAAGGTTCAACGACTCTAAAATGTTGTTAGCATAAATCCTAAGATCACAGTTGGAATATAATACAATTTCAACAGAGAGATATTATCCAACGGATATGAGAGGATATTTTTCCAAATTAGTTTTTCAAAGATTTTGATATTCAAAATAAAGCCATTTGAAAAAGCTTAGTTAAAGGAAAATATATCACCATTGATTTGGAATGAATATGTTGATAGAGACCCAATCAAAATAGATTGTTCAGTTTCCTTAATTTCAGGATATTAATCCATTTGTCAAGTTTAAATAAAACAGACTTCCAGCAACCAAATAAAGCCTTAAAATTAAAATACTTTAGGCTAGAAAATCTTACATGAATTCTCCGGAACAATAGACACTCTAACAAACTTTATTTCCAAGTTGGGCCTTCATAAATTCAGCTCCATTTTCAGCAACACCATATATGATTCAAATAGCCCAAAAAACTGCTCATTCACATTTGCTCCATACAACACATATTGTCATTATTAAAATCTAAAAATACATATATAAATTAACAATAACCCTAACAATGTTTAAATAACAATGTTTAAATAGTAAGAAATAAGCTAGAAACCTAAATAATCTATCTTCAACAATTATGCATTCAAATACCATAATTTAATAATACATATACTAATAACTTACATATATACTAATAACTTCGATACAAGTTACACGTATGTAAACAAAGATTTAGATTTAGAGCAACATAACTGTCACACTCACATATACCATAATTTAATGAAATATCACATTGTACAGATGTTCAAAACCTCACTACAGATGAGGATAATGAACACAATCACATGAGAATCAATCTTTATAGATGATCTCATGTTGCAGTACAAATTGGAGTACCATTAGCATGGTACAAAGTGCAGCCTCTTGGGGCGAAGCAACAATTACACTCTGGAGAAAGTTTTTGATCCCCTGAAGATGGACAAGTCATGTAATCTGCATCCTCCCTGCAGTATTGTGGGCAGATCTTGGCATTTGCTTTGAATCCCAATAAAAGCATCCCTCCTAATCAATAAAACATCATTCATATTTTAGAAAACTAAGTCTATGAACAATTTATTTAATAAGTGTTAAAAATATGTTTGCTCGACAAATAAGCTAAAAAAATAAAAATGCACTTCCTTTTTTGTTTATACTTTCTATAGTTCTAGATATTGGTGTAAGGTTATTTTGGTTATTTAAAAGATTTTAAGCTAATGAGAACGTTTATGTTATAAATGTTCTGATATCTTAATTAGAAGAAATGAATAACCTTAACATTTTACAATTTTTTTATAGCTAAAAACTGAACTGTCTCGCAAAATTATGAGCCCTAACACGTAAAGCAAATAGCCCAACCATACTACCTAATTTTTAGTCACTCCAACATGCTTCAATGGTTATTCGGGTATCCAACATATTGGCTTCCAGGACTTGGATTTCAATTAGCTAATATATCCAACTTGACATTTTTAACTTGTGGCCATGATTTACAAGTACAAGACAACTATACTTATTACTTATTCATATACAAGCTTCGAAGCATAATACGTTTAGAAGTTCAAACACACTTAAAAATTTTGTTCGTGTACAAGTAACTTATTTAACTCACAAAATTAGCTTTTGGATCTTAAACGTTGTGTCTGAAATTTAAACACACCACACTATTTTTGGTGCGGTGGCTAAATGCACTAAATATAATCACTGAAAAGAGCTATAATGATAACCGAACATAAACTTAGTGATTAATTATTTACGCTGTTATTTTGTCTATTTTACTGATCGAAATTTCAAAGAAAGAAAAAAGATGTAGAAGAAAAAATGTGTGAGAGAGAGAGAGAGAGTATGTACCGAACATAAGAACAATAACCACCAGACCAATTTTGTTTGAAGCTATGCTGCATCAGTTAAGAAAGACTTTAAATCTATTGTAGTCTCTACATTACTCTTTATATACAAACACAAGAAGATTTATGATGAGTGTGCTTTATATACACAAATTAGGCACTTTTGAGCATGATAATTTGTAAATCCTAAGTCATTTCAATTGGTTTTTATTTATTTTTATCATGTTTGTGTAAAATGTTGTTTTGCATTGTTTTTATGTGTTTTATATTGTTTTTATGTGTTTTTGCTTAGTTTTGTAGGAAATGGATACTTGAACGTCAACGCTTGGGTGCCTTGTTTGCCATTTTTGAGCTTCCGATTGATATAGCAGCTGCTTGCGGCTCAATTTGACCCATGATCCAATCCGTATCTCTCAAAACTCAAAGAACGAAAGTTGTAGATTTTTGTCTTAGCTTTCCATAACATCTTGAATCATCCAATTTGAAGTTCGTATGAGAGAGTTATGGTCGTTTTACCAACGGAGTTAGCATGAATTTTACACAGCGGCCACTTCGAGCTCAATTTCACCCTTTTCTCCAGCCATTATCTTTTCGAAATCCTGTTATGGAAGTTGTAGAGCTACTTCTCAGCTTTCCGTAGCCTCTTGAATCGCCTAATTTCGAGTTCGGACGAAAACGTTATGACCATTTTACCAACAGACGTCAAAGCTGAGTCGGGTGACAACACGCAGCGCGCGGGCGCGCTGAATGGGCGCGGGCGCACCATGTCAGGCGGCATGGGCGCGCGGCTGGGCAGCGGCATGGGCGTGGGCGCACCAGCCAGCGTGCGGGCGCACTAATGGCTGCTGGGCAGCGCGCCTGGGTCAGATTTTAAGAAATTTGAGCGGGTTTTTGGTCATTTTTCATGGGCTAAGCTAGGGTTTTACATTGGGCACTATAAATATAACATGTAGCCTCCATTTTATGTGATGCTAGAGTTCCAAAATCAGATTTAGAGAGAGAGAGAGAGGAAGCTTGGAGCAAAAAGAGGGAGGCCATGGCCATTGGCCATGGTTCTTCTAAAGCTTGGAGGAGCTTCAATGGAGGTGCTTCAATGGAGTTTCATCCAACAACACTGGGGAAGCCATCCTTTATCTTTGTTTTTCTTTTTCCTCTATGTAACTAGTTTTTAATCTAAGATTGTAATCGAACCCATTGATTTATTTGAATTGATTTTCTCTTCCTTTTGATTATTGTTGCTCATATGAATTGGTTATCATAACCTATGCTTATGGATTAATTGCTTGGCTAGTAATTACCTTGGGAACCTATATGAACTTGACAAACGGATTATAGTGTTGAGACCTAGTTATGATATCATACGAAAGTTAAAGATTGTTGTGGGTGATTAATAAAGATTTAGTGACGTGTGTCTTGTTGATTATCCTCAATAATAGGTAACTTGATAGTATTTAGGATAGACATATACCTAGATACCGTGTGCAATCAATTGGGAATCTAATCTTAATGACTTCCTTTGTGAAAGTTGGTAATTGAAAGGGTGGTTGATGAGATTTAGTGACATGTGTCTTGTTAGTTATTCTTGAAATTGGTATCTTGATAGTGTGTAGGATAGACATATACCTACATGCCGCATTAGGAAGATTCGTAATTGACCATCGACAGAGGCTCTCGGAAGATTCGTAATTTTTGATCTAAAATGGGAGTTAAGATATTTGAACAAAGCATTGCACGCCAAGTGTTTGGCAAAATGCTTGAATGGGGAAAATTGTAATCTTAGACCTTTATCTATCAATTTATCGTATTTGTATTCCATACAATTTAAATGTAACCTCTACTTATCTCTCAAATCCAAGAGTTTGATTTAGATCGAGTCGATATTGAATTAGTCATTGGGCATACATTAGAGTTAATTCCCTGTGGGTTCGACAACTCTCTCTTATCACTTTATTACTTGTTGACCGCGTATACTTGCGCGTATTTTTCGATTGTGAAATCGACCAACAATTTAATATAAGGATAAAATGATAATTTATATTTCAAAGAAAGGTTTTTTATTTCCTAAACTCACAAACACAAAAAAAACTTAAATATTCTCAATTTAGTTTTCTATTCTTTTCTTTTCTATCCAAAACACACAAATGTAAAAGTTCCTCTTTTTTCTTATCATCAAATCACTTAAAAAATTCTATCTAAACCACTAGATCCGCCTCTTTTTAAATTAAACCTAAAAAATTATTTTTCAAAAAGTCAATGTAAGCAATTGCCTACACTGGCCATATACTAGATCCGCCTCTGATTACTAGTACATAAGACTCCATCCTTTCCAAAATTAGAGATATTTTTGTAAAACGACGACTTTTAAAAATAATTATATGTTCTTAAATAGACTTAGTATTAACTAGAAATTCAAATGTGGTGGTTTGATGTTAAAAATAATAGTAAAAAAGTAAAAGCAAATTAGGAACATCATGTCACTTTATAATCCTAAAATATAAATGTATTTTTAATTTTAGAACGGATTAAAAAGAAAAAAGTATTTTTAATTTTAGAACAGGGGGAGTAATAAGTTTTCATCTATTAAAGGTTCTAGACATTATATATATATATATATATATATATATATATGGGAAATGATCCATAACATCTATTTGCTATGAATCAAAAATTGACAAATAGCATCATAACCTTTCATTACAAAAATAAAGGGCTGTGATTTAAAAGCACTTCTCGCCGTCCGTTAGAATGTCTAGCGGACAGGACTAAAAATATTTTTGCCCAATTATACCACTGGTCAAGCCAAGTCAGAGCTGAATAATCACCACGTCCGCTAGAAAGACTAGCAGACGATTTCTCACTTTAATCCGCTGTTAAAACAATTGGGGCAAAACTACAGCTCTAAGTTTTCGCCTTCACCTGCAATCTCAGCGGCGATTCTCAGAGGTGATTCCGGCGATTCCTCTCTGCAATCTCAGCGGCGAGCGACAATCTCAGCGGCGAGCGACAATCTCAGCGGCGAGCGACAATTTCAATGGCGATCCCTAAGTTTTTCACCTTCACCTGCAATCTAAGCGCTGTTGTTGTTACATATGCACGTCGTAGGAATTAAACTTGCAAAAATAAAGTGTTACTGTGGTAGGAATTAAACTTGCAAAAAAGGGTTGTGCTATTGCTGCTGCGTGTTGCTGTGGCTGGAATTAAACTTAAACTTGCAAAAAAGGGTTGTGCTGTTGTTTGTTGCTGTGGCTGGAATTAAACTTGCTGTGCAACAATATTGGAATTAAACTTGGAATTGTGGCTGGAATTAAACTTGTGCAATAATATTGGAATTGAACTTGGAACTAAACTTGATGTGCTGTTGCTGTTGCTTTTGATTGTTGGTGTGCCTGGAATTAACTGTTGCTGTTGCTGTTGCTGTTGCTGTTGCTGTTGCTTTTGCTTGTTGGTGTGGCTGGAATTGTGGAATTAAACTTGGAAGCTGTTGCACGTGCTGGGGAGTAATTAAGCCGTCGAACCAATTTTTTTTGCTTGTGCTCCGCTAGTTCTTCTAGCGGACTGATTATTTTTGCTTTGGTTCCTCTGCTACTTGGCTTGATCAGGGGCATAATTGAACAAAAATGTTTTTTGTCCTGTCCGCTAGACATTCTAGCGGACGGCGAGAAGTGCATTTAAATCACAGGCCTTTATTTTTGTAATAAAAGATTAGGATGCCATTTGCCAATTTTTGATCCATAGCAAATAGATGCTATGGATCATTGCCCTATATATATATATATATATATATATATATATATATATATATATATATATAAAATTTAAAAAAAGAAAATTGACTCAATTTCTTTCTTGTCAATAATTGAACATGTGACATGTTACTTCCACCACCTCTAAAGCCTTTAACTTATATTCAAACTATATTGAATTTTCCAGACTTTCTTTCTGAAAACGTTAGTTAGAAGTTAGAACTTATTTACTAATGATTACTGCTCGTTGTAAATTTCAAGCCAAAAGTTTTGACTTTTGACTATAAGAACCTTTTTTTAATGTTCCACTCCAAATTTGCTATTTCTTCGACCAAAAACAGAATGTCCTCTACATGCATACAGTGCAATGCAGCACAAAAGTAACTCACTAAAGTATAAAAACTATAATAAAACTAATCAAACATTAATTTTTTATTTTTTAAATATTTTTTGAAAATATTTCATGTGATAAGAGTTACAAGGAGAAGTGTAACAAAAATAAATTCATTGTCGCAATAGTCAAGTTGGTTTTGATGTTCCTGCAAAATTCAAGACGACCGTAAAAGTTGAAAACTAATTTGAAGAGATAAACTAAGGAGAGAAAAAAATTATAATACTAATCCCGACAACGAAGAAGAAGAAGATGAGTAATTTAAAAGAAAAGTAAAACAATTAATTAGATAAAAAGTAATAACGAGAGAGCAAGGAATTTGAATGCACTAAGCAACGTTTATGACAAGTAATCCATTCTCTTCATTGTATAACTCAAACTATGCCAGAGAATAAGTGTAGAAAATTCAAAAAATAAATCAAGAATTACCTTAAGAATCTTGTATTAGGAGGAAGAAGAGATAAGAAAGGGGAGGGAAAGATCAAGAATTAATTACTTTAGGAAAAAGTAGTGTAAAAAGACATGCGCGCATGGGCGAAATATAGAGCGAATATGATAGGAGTGAGTAGTATAAGGTTTTGAATACCAGAAGTCTTGAGTATGTTGGAACACTTTTTGATTATGATGATGATGATTATTATTATCACTATTATATTTTTCCTTCTCTTCCATGTGTTTTCTTTTTAACTTTTTATTTAACTCACGTTTGGGTAGACATTCTTATCTAGGTGGATGTGTTTTATTATTTTTTGGGTGATACTAGGGGTTTTAAATTTTTGATCTCAAAAAATGTCAAAAGTCTTAAATGATATGTCATCATAACATTGATTGGGTAGATCTCATGTGATTGATTATGCCATAAATTATCATTAAAATATTTAATGTCATGTCATTTAAGACCAAAAATTTGAGACCCCCTAACATTACTCTTGTTTTTTATATGAGTAATACTAGGGATAGCAAAATCAAGGTCTCAAATGTGTCTCAAATTATGTTGAATAAGACAAAAAAATAGTAGAATATACTCAGCCATTGTAGTGCTATCATTTGAGATCAAAAAATTGAAACCCCAAAAGATATTGCTCTTTAGCCCCTCGTCATAAGAAATCTTTAAGGACACTGCACTTGGTTGATACTTTCCCTAAGGGAGGATAAAGCTACCAGCTCACTGGACTTCAAACTAGCAAGGTTGAACTTTACAGATTTCACCCTATGTTACACACTCATATAAAGTGTCCGGTTGAACACAGTACTTTGAATAATCCGACAAGGGTACTCCTCAATCTTATAATTTTTTTACAGTAAAATAAAGTGTGTAATACTCATACCCTTGTCCAAGTTTCGAGTGTCGGACACAGGTACTTTAGGACAAAGTGAAGAGTCTGTGTAAACATAGACTTCACTTTTCTTGTGAATTGTGATTTTCTCTAATAAAACATTACAATCATCATACTTAGGTTTAGTAGACCGCTCAAAAACCCTGATCTACCTATCATCTTATATTTCTTACTAAATTAGCAACCCTAGACTAAAACAAAACTCGTCTCACAGTTGGGTAATACCAAAATTGCAGTAAAAGACTAACTTTTTCCTCAATAACCTGGGATACACTTGGCATCTGGAAAATAAACAAAGAGTCTAAATGTAATCAAATGTCATCTAATCCAGTTACTCATATTAAAGGATAGTGATATTCTTAAGAACATCAAAATGAAGACCCAATTTAAAGGTACTGTAAGTAACATTATTGATCTTGGCTCCTGCTAAAAACTAGAAACATAGCTAGAAACACAGAAGTAGCTCAATTTACAGCTAGTTTTGATCTTAATAGGCCTTTGAATCCTAATTTGAAAGATCAAATACTATGGGTTTCCCATTGCTCAAAGAATTTAAAGCTCCTACTATTCGGGACTCCATAAGGCACGAGATGGTGTGCCATTCTTTTAGAGTGCCAAGGTTCATTTTCATCCCGTGGCTTTCTCTTCACCACAGATTAAGAACTTCTGATGTTCTTATCAATCCAAATTATATGTTGTGCAAACAGCAAAATGAGTCATTTTAGCTCATATTCTTCTAATATCCTTGTCAACGCTAAAATCTGTCCGCTCGTCAAATCACCAAACAACGAACTTAAACCTGCACAGTGAACAAACAAAACACACCAAAAAGCTTGATGGTCGGGACCGATAGCTCCGGTGTGAGAATAAGTACAGGCCAGAAACGTTAACAATGGAGGTATGTAATTACTCTAGTTCGTAAGAGTAATAAAGTGTGATATACTTCGAATTTGGATTATGGTTGTATATATAGTTTGACCACACCGCCTCAATTTACCACCCCGTCCCTAAATTGGAATAGGACTTGACTTCCTTAGAAATAGGAAGTCAAATTGGATAAAGGAATCATAAGTCAACAAGGACTGTAACCCTTCTAGAATATCAAACTCCTTACCGTCAATGTAATGTCCTGCCACGTGGCGTGGGTCCCTCGAATCCCTCGGGCCCATCAAACCATCAACCCAGCATGCCACGTGACTGACATGGGACTCCCACTTTCATCATTACACCGTAAATAGGGAAACGTGCCCTTGTCATATGCAAGGTATGTTATCCCTTTAAACTTCTCCTCCAAGCATACGAACCGCCACTTTTCACCCACACATTCAAACTTCTCAGAGAACTCAAGCGCCATCTCCTACCAACATTCTATCTCTTGCGTAAAATGATAACCCTCTCTGGCCACACTTCCTTCATCAAACCGTAACACTCACCGGCCACACTTCCTTCATCATGTCTAGTGAACACCCCATCAACCCCATCTTTTCCGCTGATTAAACCCCGCTACAACCACCCCAACCATTCAAACAACCTCTACCGTTCAATCCACTGCGGTGATACCAGCCACCGACGTCGCCATACAAAAACAACACGCAACTCAACTTACAACCTTACCGAGAAAACTACCACCTCCATCAATGACACCATCCCCCCTCTTGCAACTCAACCTACCACCGTCATCACCGTTGACTCCACCCTCCAAACCCCCCTCTCACCTATAGCTGAAGACTCCTCAACTCCCGAGGTCGAAGCCAAGGAGATGAACATTCGAGAACGTTATCAGTCTGAGAAGGCCTACTCCCACATTAACACAAGATCTTCCGTATTTGAACGTCTTCTCCCCCATCTCCGATCCCAATACCAGATTCCCGACCAGTACGAACTCCAAGCTCCAAACCTATCGACCCGAAGGATGAATGGCTTGTCGTTCCCATATATGCCCTAAGGTACGGAGTACGATTCCCACTCCATGAATTTATTTCTTCATTTTTATATTTTGTTGGGATTGGTTTCGTGCAACTGGTGCTGAACTCCTATATTCACCTCATTTGCTTCATAGCCAGAAGCCAAAAGTGTGGTGTCGAACCCTCCTTAGACTTCTTCTTTGCAATGTTTACCTTGGGTCGGTCGAAGGAACAATGGTACCACTAATTGAATAAACAACCGGGAATGCACGTATGGATGGAAACCCCCTCCAACAATAAAGGGTGGCATTCATACTAGGTTTATATTAAATGCCTGACACCCACCTACTCCTGAATTGGGGTGAACCCTTGAAGACCACCTTCAGGTTCGATTCATCCCCCCAGGATCGAGAAGAAGAATTCAAAATGCCAAAATGCCGAAGACGGGTTAGTCCCTAGACCTCCGACCAGTCCTGGCTCTTCAACCACAAATGCAAGTCTTAAAACCAACATGATATATTATATGCAAAAAATTTTAAACTCCGATTCTCACTAATCTTTATTTATTTTTAGTAACCATCTTCAAACCACAATCGATTGCCAAAATCGGAACGAAACCTTCCACCGATGTCGCAACAACGGAAGGCATCCCTGAACCAACCTCTGAAACATTCCCCGACAACAACCAACTAACAAAGAAGCCAATCGCGATAACACCTCTCTTCGTCGTTCCTATATCGGACCCTGTACCCGCACCGAAGAGCGCCCTGGAGCTTAACGATGAGGAAAAATAGCTATGCTAAAAAAGAAAAATGAAACTAGTTAAAGTAGCAACAAAAACCTCCTCCATACCATCGACCGCTCCTATCGACCCTCCCCAAGTCATTATCCCCGAACCAATCCATCCTCCTACCTCCCGAAGCCCACCACAAAATGACACTGCCCTCGACAAAAGAAAGAAACTCGAAGAACTAATCTCCGAACCCCCTTCAAGAAACCACGCACAGAAGCAAACCTGAAACTGACTGACCCCTCCCGAAAAATAATACCTCCCTCGAAAACATTCGACTCCCCTTCGACCTCCGACCGAGACAAGGAAAACCACCATCGAGTACCTTATGGCCTGAAGATGTTCGCAATGACTACCTAATTGAACTCTTTGACACCTTCATCCTTCCAAGGGGTGATGAAAATTTTGAAGGACTAAACCCCCAACAAGTCCTCATCACCAACACAGTCAATGAGGGTCAAGTAAGTACAACATACATAGTGTTTCCTTCCTTTACATTCTTATCCCTTCGGTAATCTAAGCATAATGTTTTATGTTTCAGGCTCTAGTTGCCTTTGACCGATTACTGCGCATACTTGATGAAATGACTGCCAAGGAAAAAGAACTGCAGGCCGAAGTCGAACATCTTCTAGGAGAAGCCAAAGCTCTCAGATCCGAACTCAGAAAGGAGCAAAATCATAGTGTCGACATCACGCTCAAATCCCAAAAGTTAACGCACCAGTTAAAAATGTTGAAATGACAAAACTCTGAACTAGCTGATCAAAGGAAAAAACTCTTGGAGGACAGGATCGAGCTAAAAAGAGAGAAGGAAGAGCTGAAGAAGATTGTAAAGGATTGTAAAAGTCAGCTCCGGGACATGCACAACCCGATCAGGAGCCTAGTTAAAGGTGCCTCCAATCTGGAGAAAGAATTAAATGACATTCAGACTCAAGGCCAACAAATCACAGAAGCCAATAAACGGAAGGTCATCGAAGAATACAAGACATTTCCCAAGTTAACCGAAGTAGTCGTTAAACAGTTCATCAAAGGCTACCAGTTCGCCAAGGCCAAGATTAGGCAGCCGACATCGACCCCCTCTTCCTCAGCTTCTTGGACAACGAAGAAGAAGAAGGAACCAATGAGGATCCCCTTACCGATCAGTAATTGTACATATATTTTTTAAATTTGTATGACATCTTCAATGTAATGAATGAACTTTTATATATATTCAGAACTTTCTCAAATGTAAATTATTTAAAGAAAAATAACTTCTCATGGTGGTTCGAAGGGTTGTTCGGTAAGACCACAAGACACTAAGTAATTCTTCCAGTCATCGACCTTTATCTTCGTCTAATCTCCTCTTGATGCGATTCAGTAAGGTCTGATGTGTGACTTCCACTTGACCATTGGACTGAGGTCGGGCCACCGAGACCGTATGATGCTAGATGTCCAAATCATTTAAGAATTGTTCAAACTTAGCACCCATAAACTAACGCCCTTTATTCTACACCATAGACATAAGAATACCAAACCGGAACACAACCGACTCCTTGAAAAATTGCATACAATCCTGCTCGGTGATTGTTCGTAGAGGTTTAACCTTCACCCACTTAGTTATGTAATCAATCGCAATAATCACGAACGCCAACTGACCCTTCGCTTTCGGTAGGAGACCCAAGATATCAATCCCTAATACTGCAATCGAGATCGGGGACAAAACCGATGATAACTCCTTTGGAGGCTGGTGTGGAATAGGACTATTGAGCTGGCACTTGACGCATTTTCTCACATAATCCTTCGCCTCCTGAAACATAGTCGACCAATAATATCCCTGCCTTATTAATTTATATGCCAATTCCTTAGCACCCATATGATCCCTACATATACCTTCATGCACTTCCCGAAAAACATAAGATGCATCTGATGGCACCAAATATTTTAGCAAAGGAGAAGAATAAGCATGTCTGTAGAGATCTCTGTTAATCAAACAAAAATAAGAACTCTTGTGTTTCACCTTTTTTGCCAATATCCAATCTGAGGTACTTTACCTCATTGATATAATCTAGATAGGGAGTAAGTTAACAATCTGACCTCTCTATTACCATGACTCCCTGCTTTTGAATGCTCAGGGCGTCCAGAACCTCCAAGTACGCTGACCCCCCAAATGAACTTACATCCGTCGTGGCTAGCTTTGACAAGGCATCTGCCACTGTATTATTTGTCCGATCCACTCCCTAAAAAGAATTAGAATTGGAATAATGCAGCCGACTCTTGACTTCACTCAAATATTTGATCATCCTTGCCTCCCGAGCCGCGTACTCCCCTGCTATTTGCTTAACAACCAGTTGTGAATCACTAAACACAAGCAATTGGCGAACCTCCAAACTATGTGCTAGCTATAACCCTGCAAGGATCGCCTCATACTCTGCCTCGTTGTTAGTGGCCTTGAACCAAAAATGAATCGCCTGCTAAACTTTAAACCCTTTGGGGCTTGTCAGTATGACCCCGACTCCACTAATATCTGACGACGAAGGTCCGTCCACATAAAGGCTCTTGGAGGACTGTGTCGGCTGAACCCTAGTTACCAAGCATATTTCTTCCTCAAACTGATCCTACGGATCCGGTTCGGTAAACGAGCACTCCACCACGAAATCTACCAAAGTTTGGACCTTTATTGTCGTACGTGGATGATATTCCAAGGCAAATTGACTCAACTCCACTGCCCAAGCCACAAGCTCGAAGCATCCGGCTTATGGAGAACCTTCTTCAAAGGCTGATTTGTGTAAATCACCACCACCTGACCTTGAAAGTAGTGCCAAAGCTTTCGGTTGGCTATAATTAAGGCATAAACAAATTTCTCTAGGTTTGGATACTGAGTCTCTGTATCCCGAAAAGCGTGGCTGACGTAATACACGGGGTACTGTTTTCCTCACGACTCCCTTACTACCGCACCGACAGCTAAGGAGCTCGCTGCTAAATATAAATATAATAGTTTAGAAGGAACAGACTTCATTAATAAAGGCGCCGAATATAGATACTTTTTTATCCCCTAGAATGCATCTTCGCACTTCGAAGTCCACTAGAAAGTTTTCTCATTCTTTGACCCTTTCAAAGTATCAAAAAAGGGCACGCACCGCTTTGCTGATCGGGACATAAACCATTAAAGTGCTACAATCCGCCTTGTTAATCGCTGAACATCCTTGAAGGTCTGCGGGGACCTCATGTCCACTATAGCTTTTATTTTCTCTGGATTGACTTC
The DNA here is from genome assembly GCA_034770075.1 of Aralia elata. NCBI lineage: Eukaryota > Viridiplantae > Streptophyta > Magnoliopsida > Apiales > Araliaceae > Aralia > Aralia elata. Next base: position 73,400,081 of record CM068378.1, on the reverse strand, counting down.
AATTTCCCTATTACTAACCAAATACCCGAGGAATTTTCTCGATTCGAGACCAAATGTGCATTTAGTCGGATTCAGTCTTATATTATGATCTCGGATGGTTTGGAAACATTCCTCTAAATCTGACAAATGATCTCGTACCACTGTGCTCTTGACAATTATATCATCAATGTATATCTCCATATTTCGTCCGATCTGTTTTTGGAACACCTTATTCATCATACGCCCCTGAGTTGATCAACCCGAACAACATCTTCTTGTATGCATAAATTATCCGATGTGTGATGAAAGTCATCTTCGGGATATCTTCCTTGAACATCGAAATATAATTATATCTCGAAAAGGCATCCAAAAAACTCAAAATAGCATGTCCGAAAGTGGCATCGATGAGTTGATCGATGTGAGGAAACGTATAAAAATCCTCCGTGCACGCTTTATTCAAGTCGGTATAATCAATACACACCCTCCACTTTCCGTTCTGTTTTCGAGCCAACACCACATTAGCCAACCACTCCGGGTAATCAATTTCGAAGATGACATTGACCGCAAAAAGTTTGGTTATTTCTTCATCAATAATTTTCTACCACTCCGGGTCAAAGATTATTTGTTTCTGCGGAACAAGCTTTTGGCCAGGATCCATACTGAGATGATGCATGACCACTGATTCATGAATACCCGACATGTCACTTGGAACCCAGGAAAAGATGTCTGTATATACCCGAAAGAGATTAACCAAACCTGTCCGAAGAGGTTCTCCTAATCCCGTTTTAATTTTAACTGTTTTTACCAAATTTCCTGGTGTCAACTCCACATCTTCCGTCTTTTCGGCTAGGATAACAAGAGGCTCGGTAACCCCTTTGGTGAACGGTTCCACCTCGATTTTCATCGTCTGTCGTTGCTTATTGATCCCAACTCCAGACAATATCAACGTATTTCGATAACATCTTCGAGCAATGTATAGGTCTCCTTTCACCTCCCCGCCCCCATGTGGTGTAGGGAATTTAATTTTAAAATGCGAGATAGATGTGACCGCATGTAGTGCAGTCAGTGTAGTCTGACCCAGTATAGCATTATACACAGAATCAACTTGTACTATAAAAAATTTAATATTCATCTGAACCTATTGAGGAGCCGTACTGAAAGTGACTGGTAATTCGATGGTACCAACCACATTGATCGGATCATTGCTAAATTCCGTACAAGAGAGCCTCTTGCCCAACTTCCAGCTTCCTCCTCTCCAAGTCCATCCTTTAGTACACATGACTGTAAAGAATATCCACCGAAGACCCATTATCGATCATGATTCTCCGCTTGTTAATCGGTCCCACCTGTGCTATGATAATCAATGCTCCTTCGTGTAGCTCCACCGTGTCAGATAGATAATCCTCATCAGAGAAGGAGATCATAGTGTTCGAGTAAAATGCCCTTTTGGATGGCTGTTCGGACACAGTCAAAATGGAATCTAAGGCACCCCGGCATTTTCTACCCGGTATGCATCTAACTGATCCCCCTGTAATAACATCCACCACGCATCAAACAAGTGCGTCATGATCAGGTTGCCAATCCTAATGGCGTTCCTGATCATCGTCCTTCTATCTCTGTCCCGACCCTTCTCGTCCAGTAACGTAGTGTACCAGTTCCCCCATTCTGGACATTCTTTTCTATTATATTCTTTAGCTGTCAGCACGCTTCAATCGAATGTCTCGCATGTTGGTGGTACTGGCAAAATATACTCTAATCACCCTTCATTATACGTTTGTTGACCGGGCAAGGTTCGAAAAAGGATTTATCTCTGATCTCGTTAAAGATTCTGTCTCGATCGGTATTAAGTGGAGTATAGACCCTATTAACACTCCGATTTCGAAATAGTGGTCAGTCATTTCCCACAGATCCATTATGGGCCCTTTCTTCACCTGTGCATCTGGCCTGGGATTATAACTCCGATCCCGATCCCAAGGCTGATCCGTCCAAGGGGATTGTAACTTCAGACTTCCCATGTCATCATCAATAGCGATAAAATTCTCCGCCCTATCATAAGCTTTTGACAGATCCTTTGGGGGATTGAACATAATATCCTTTAATAACTTCTGCGATCTGTCCATATCTAACCCTCGGTAGTAAAGAACCCGAGCGCCTGAACCTCTTCACATCTTGACTCAAACTTTCGTTCGATTGCTGCTTAATTTGCATAAGGAAGGCTGTCAACTTTCCCCTTTTCTTATTACTATCGAACCAATCATGGAATTTATCACAAAGCTCCTGCCAAGACCCGATGGAATTGGGTGACAACGATGTCATCCACAACCGAGCCCCTTTCTTAAATGTGGTAAAAAAATCTGACACCGAGCCGCATCCAAATGTTCATAGTAACATATGAGACGTTCATACATGTGAGTATGATTGTAGAGGTTGCCTGTGCCATCATATGTCTTTAGAGGGGGCATCTTTTTAGTCAGATCGACCCGAACCCGATCGATCTCTAGTGTAAAGGGTGATCTCGGGTCGACCGATAACTGGTTCACCTGAGCCGCAATCAATATCTTTGGTTCTAACTCTATATACATCTGCATAATGGGATCACGTATCCCCTTCAAGGAAGTTCCTCTATGCTTATCCCTTATATAATCCGGCGAAGCGACCCGTTAGCGACGCTCAGACCGTACATGTCCCTCTTCTAGGTCCCAGGAGTATGGCTTGCTTTTGTTCTTTCCTTCTGGAGAACCTCCTGATCGGTGGGATCTGGACCGACTCTAGGGTGTAGACTCCTGACGCCCACGCCGATTTGGGAAAACCTCTTCCTCCCCTTCCAATTCAGCCAATTGTGCATCCCACTCTTGCTGTTGGAGGTGTAAGGTCTCTAAAACCTCCTATACCTATTAGATCTTATGTATCTGTATTAATTCGCGCCTGTCTTGGCCCTCCCGCCCCCGATCCTAATCATGGTGAGTATGGGTTCAGGACTGATTGTTTGTCCCGCACTTGTGGGGATTAAAAAAGAGCCTTTTGACTTGTAGAAAACAATTGCCGTCGAACCAGAGCCGACTGAGCTTTTGTTGGGACCATTGTGGGGTTATTGGGTCCGAGCTTGTTTTTGACCGACCTACGAGTCTATTTTGTTGTCGGATTGACCAAGGACGTCTCCAGGTCTAGAATTGCCTTTTCTTTACCCGCCATCTGTTTGACTAAAAAGTAAGTTGGTGATTTTAATTAGACACTGTAATAACCAAGAATATTGGGTCACAATGTAAATGAGAATATTAAATTGTTATCAATGTATTAAATACTTTGTGACTTATAAAAGATGTGTATGTGATTAAATGAATATATATATATATATATATATATATATATATGTATATATTTAATTATCATATTATGTGTAATAACAAGAAAGCTTTACAACCTAATTATATACATTAAGTGTGAGAATTAAATAACCTAAGGGTTATATTTATTGATGATTTCTAGTATTTAAAATGTATACTAGTAGACTAACCTAAAAGATTAATTTTATTATCCCAATTTAATTATTTATTTTAAACCTAATTAAAGCAAGTCTAATTGGGTTATGTAATTAAACCCATATGTGTAATCATTTAATGTCCAAATTAAGTGGACTAACCCTAATTAAATAACTAGGGTAATGTAAAATTTATGTATGGGACCCATGATAGTTCTAGTGGCCCAAACAATTTATTAGAGAGCCCAAATGAAATTAAAGATGGCCCAAACCTTAGCCCAACTTGGGATGGATCTTCTAGAAGATTAAGATAGTAAATTAAGTAAATAAAGTAAATCAAAAATTAGGCAAAAAGAAGAGGGAGATGACCGGTGGTTCAAAGAGCGAGTTTGGGTACCTTCAGTACCAGAATTAAGAGACGAGATTTTGCAAGAAGCGCACAGTACGAGATACTCAATTCACCCGGGTAGTACAAAGATGTATCAAGATTTGCGTCAATATTTTTGGTGGCCGAATATGAAGAGAGAGGTTGCCGAATGTGTTAGTCGATGTTTAACTTGTCAATGAGTTAAGGCAGAACATCAACGACCCAGTGGATTGTTGCAGCCATTAGAGATTCCTGAATGAAAATGGGAGCACGTCACGATGGATTTTGTGGTGGGACTTCTAGCAACGCAGAAAGGTTACGACGCCATATGGGTGATAGTGGATCGTCTTACAAAGTCAGCACACTTTTTGCCAATCAAGATTAGGTACAATCTGGATCAACTCGCCAAATTATATATCAAGGAAATAGTTTCAAGACATGGAGTGCCGATATCAATTGTATCTGATAGGGATCCGCGCTTCACGTCAAATTTTTGGAGGAGTCTTCAAGAAAGAATGGGGACACAATTAAGGTTAAGCGCCGCGTATCATCCACAGACTGATGGTCAAAGCGAGCGAACACTTCAGACATTAGAAGACATGCTCAGAGCCTGTGTGATGGACTTCAAGGGAAGCTGGCAGGATCATCTTCCGTTAGTAGAGTTTGCGTATAATAATAGTTATCACGCGAGCATTGGTATGCCACCGTACGAAGCACTGTATGGGAGAAAATGTAGAACACCCTTATGTTGGGATGAGGTAGGTGAACGAAAACTGTTGGGGCCAGAATTGGTACAGCAAACCGTGGAGATCATCAAATTGATAAGAGCTCGTCTAGTTGCAGCTCAAGACAGACAGAAGAAATATGCAGATTTACATCGCAAGAAAAGAGATTTCGAAGTGGGAAGCTTCGCGTTTTTGAAAGTATCTCCATGGAAAGGAAAAATTAGATTTGGCAAAAAAGGGAAGTTGAGTCCGAGATTCATAGGACCGTTTGAGATATTGAAGAAAATAGGTGAAGTGGTGTATGAGGTAGCTCTACCTCCTGAACTGGAACATGTTCACAATGTGTTTCATGTGTCAGTGTTGCGTCCATATAAGCCTGATTACAAGCACGTTATATCTTATGAGCCAATTCATGTCGAAAAGGATTTGTCATATGAAGAAATTCCTATAGATATTTTAGACAGGAAAGAGCAGAAATTAAGAAATAAGGCTATACATTCGGTTAAAGTTCTTTGGGGGAACCACAACGCTGAAGAAGCTACGTGGGAACTCGAAGAAAATATGAGGAAGAATTATTCGAATCTTTTTGAGTAACCTTATGTTGTAATTCCGGGGACGGAATTTTTATAAGGAGGGGAGAATGTAATAACCAAGAATATTGGGTCACAATGTAAATGAGAATATTAAATTGTTATCAATGTATTAAATATTTTGTGACTTATAAAAGATGTGTATGTGATTAAATGAATATATATATATATATATATATGTATATATTTAATTATCATATTATGTGTAATAACAAGAAAGCTTTACAACCTAATTATATACATTAGGTGTGAGAATTAAATAACCTAAGGGTTATATTTATTGATGATTTCTAGTATTTAAAATGTATACTGGTAGACTAACCTAAGAGATTAATTTTATTATCCCAATTTAATTATTTATTTTAAACCTAATTAAAGCAAGTCTAATTGGGTTATGTAATTAAACCCATATGTGTAATCATTTAATGTCTAAATTAAGTGGACTAAAGACCCTAATTAAATAACTAGGGTAATGTAAAATTTATGTATGGGACCCATGATAGTTCTAGTGGCCCAAACAATTTATTAGAGAGCCCAAATGAAATTAAGGATGGCCCAAACCTTAGCCCAACTTGGGATGGATCTTCTAGAAGATTAAAATAGTAAATTAAGTAAATAAAGAAAATCAAAAATTGGGCAAAAAGAAGAGGGAGATGACCGGTGGTTCAATGAACCACATGTGCTCATGTATTATTTTATTTCACATTTTCAAAATTGGTATGCCAACTATCCTAGCCACTATCCCTAATAAAGCTAACTTATTAGTCTAAAATCCACAAATTAGGGGATAGCAAAGAAAATGGAGGGCCATGTAATAATAATATGTATACATATATATGATATATCTATATATTTTTATAGCTATAAATATAGCTCCTCATTTGCTAGCAAAAGAGTTTATTTCATTTTCCATTTTCTTAGTTCTAAAGAGAGAGAGAAAGAGTGAGAGCAAAACATTTAAGAGAGAGGGGGGGGGGGCTGCCAAAATTTCTAAAGAAGAGAGAGCTTGTTCATGCCTTTAAACTTCATTCAATACTTTGGAAGAAGAAGAAAAATTGCCACAAAAACTAGGTATAACCTAATTAGTTTCTTGTGTTTTATTGTGGTTGTTTTGAAGCAAATGATGAGTTTTTGATAATAATCCTTATAGCACTAGATCTTTATGTTATAAGGTATTTCATGTTTAGGTCTCATTATTTTGGGTGTTGATTTGTTTGAAAAACAAAAGAAAAGGAAACTAGTTTTTATGCTTGAGAAAATCCTAATTTTGAGACACTTTGAAAACTTACCTTTTGAAATCCACAAATTATTTTTGTGATCCGTCAAAGAGGGGTGTTAGATGTGACGAACGAGAATTTTTGTAACTTATTTTAAATATTTATTGAATTAAATAAATATTTTTCGATGATTTGATTGTTGAATTAATTGATTAATTGATGAATTTGTGGTAGATTAATTTAATTATATATGTTACATTAATTAGATTAATATGGAGAAGTTTTATATTTAAAGTATGTGTTTAATTGAATTTATTTGATTAAATACATTATTTAAATAAGTATAATGTTATTTCTAATTAATTTAATTATTAATTAGAGATTTAGTAAATGGTCATTACTAATAAATGAGAATTTTATTTATATGACTATATGATTTAACGTAGAATTATTCTATTTTATATATTTGATTTTATTAAGATTATTTAGTTGATTAAAGTGTGACATGAAACTATGTAATAAGCTATTTATTAAAATAAATTAGAAGGGAGAATAAATGATTAGCCAAACGAGGCCTTGATAGGAGTTGGTGACAGTTTATTAACTGACACCATGATCTATCAGTTTATTAATGCGTATAATGGTCTATCAGTTCATTCCTATCATCAGTTCCTAGCAAGTCAGAGAGAAAAAGAGAGAGTTTGAGAGAATTGAAGAAGAAAATCTACTCACTTTATTGCATAATCTAACTTCTTGTCAAGGTAATTCTTAATTTTAACCTTTAATTTATGTTTTCTTAATTTTTTTGCCATGAATGCATGTTTGAGTTTTCTGTAAATTAAGTTATATGATTAAATTTTTATAGAATGATGATTGGATGTTAGAAAGCATGTATAAGCGTCTTTTATATGATGTATATATGATTTAGAGTAATTAATTCATGAGATTATGCCTTGAATTAGAAGTTCTGAAATTTACAGAGAAACAGAGTTTAAATATGACTTATATGTATGAAAAAATTATGCTTGAATTACATGTTAATCGTTAAATTGATAGTTGCTTATGTTTATGCATGTAAAAACGAAAAGAATGAAACTTAAACGGATTGATTTGGTTAAGAAATGAGTTTACTGCGATTAATTTTGTTAACTGTATCAAAACTTGCTAATAAGGCATGAACAGTGAAAATTTTAGTTTTAATTGGTTGTTTAGATTGTCTGTGATGTTAAAATCACTCTGTATGTGTTGGGTTTTGATTTTATAACACATATGACGAATGGGTGTACTTAATTTATCAATTCAATGAAAAACTTTGGCCAAATTTGGTATTTTCTGCGTTCTTCGCGAATTGCAGGAACTGAATTTCGTGTTTCTCGCCCCGGCGAGAATTTTGAACTGTGATTTCTCGCCCCGGCGAGAATTTTGAACTACGTTTTCTCGCCCCGGCGAGAAATTTGTGAAGAGTTTTCCTGCCCCGGCGAGATCTCGCCCCGACGAGGATTTTGTGAAGAGTTTTCCCGCCCCGGCGGGAATTTAAAAATAATAAAAAAAAGAGTAAAAAGGCGAGAGTAAAAATTTTACTCTTTCTTTGTGATCATGGTATGAAATCGTGGTTATACCTAAAGCTTAGGCTAATGTATAAAATGAATGTTAAATTACTGTGAAATGTGGTAGCATAAGCCCATTGATTGTTCGGTGTCAACTGAGCTATTAAAATAGAAATTTTGGATGAGAATGAGTTCTGAAGTGTTTATAATACTGTAACTAATTGTTGTTACTGTTTTATAAACGGAATGTATAGGTTGATTAGAGAAACGTGAGTCTTAAATTTATAGTCTACGCACGAGGCAAGTATCTTATCCTTATTTTTACGATTACGCAAGTTCCTAAATTTCATTATCATAGAATACAAGCTTCATAATGCTATTACTTCTTGAGCAAGTTATTGTTTATATTCCATTCAATTTCATGGATTCAATGAGACGTTTTAAATTCCTCTTTGTAATGCTTCAGTTATATAGAACTTATTCAATATTCAATTGTACCCCTTATGAGATTTAGTTTTGATTCTCGAATAACACCTTTTGAACCTTGATTGACTAGCGAACCCTTTTTATTCGACTAGTCCATAGTTGATGAGCGTTCTAAATTCTAGAAACGTTATTGAAGTAAATCCAAACCAAACTTCCTTTGGTGCGGACTCCGATGTCAAACTGAGATGAACAACCCTTATATAGGGGATTTATTTACGCGTTAGCGTTAAGATGTTGTGCACATACATGGTACAAAGGGCTGATCCCCCTGAGTACGAGAAGCAAGGTCCATATAGTCTTACGACTGTTAAAGGTTTAAAGTAGGAATACTTGACAACCTGGGACATAGTTCGTGGTCTTAAGACCCTCAGACGTTCTTTTGAATCTTGTTTTACATTCTTGACTCAAAAGCTAAATCTTCAATTATTCGATATCCGTTAATTAATTCGCATGTTATTATTACCGTTGTTGTTATACTTGCTGGGTAATCATTGCTCACCCTTGCATAATAACATTGCAGCTAAGGTCGAAAGAACTGACGAGCCATCTACTAGTAAAGGAAAAGGAAAAGCAAACAAGTGATGAATACTTGTTATACTTATTTTAATGATGTTATGTAATAGACTTAATTTATGTTTCCGCACTGATGTTATGTTAAGGTTAGATGACCTGGGATTTGTTTATGAATGATGTTGTAACCCTCTAATAGGAGATTTCTATTTCTATTCAAGTATTTTCATTTATATTTGAATGGGTAGTTAGATGTGATGTGATGTTTTTGGATTGTGAACACCAAATCCTAAGGAAATGAAGTACCCGGATTTGGGGGTGTCATATTAGATCTATGGGTTAACTATTAAACCCTAGTGGTATCACTCAAAATTGTTAAACGAGCAACCCGTGGCATGCGTTTTGGCAAAACTGTCCACCCGAGTAACCAAAATTGGAAAATACAAAAACTGTTCTGGCCAGTTTGTGTTGGGGCTGTTTCGGCCACTTATGATGTCCTAAAAAAATCTGATATTTTGTGATATGATAGTATGTTAAGTTACTAAGTCCTGTCCAATGATGGTAATTTGTGGATGTACGGAAGTGAAGTTATGGCTTTTATAAGAAAGTGCGTTTTTAAACGTAAACTGTAATAACTCCTAATATACAACTCAGTAAAATATAAATTTTTTACAGGAGCTAGGTTTTGATAGCAGGAGACTACCGTATAAATTTTATAATTTTTGAACAAAAGGATAATTTATAATAATTGTAACAATTTCGTACAGTTTTGGGCCATTTAAAAATAGTAAATGAAATTGAAAAATTGCAGGAAAAATATATTATCACTAAAATCATATACTGATATTATCCAGAAAAGAAAAAAATAAAAAGTTGTTTTGGTATTTTTCATGGCTATGTTTAGGTTATAAATAAATAGATAAGTTAAGTTAAATCAAGTTGTAAAACTTGTAAATGTGATTTTATTTATTAATGATCAATATATGATGTATAAAGACTTTATAAGGATATTTTGGTCATTTATTTTTTTTGTTATAAGGATGACATGATATGTGTGTTAGATAAATTAAATAGTGAGAGATAAACAATTAAATTAAATTGTTTATAAATGATTAAAATATTATTAAATGAATAATAATAATAGTGAATGAGTAAAATATTATTAAATGAATAATAATAATAGTGAATGAGTAAAATATTATTAAATAATTAATAACAATTGAGATTGAATAAAATATTATTAAATGATTAATAATATTAATAAATTGTTAAAATATTATTAAATGATTAATAATATTAGTAAGTAATTAAAATATTATTAAGTGATTAATAATATTAATAAGAGGTTAAAATATTATTAATTGATTAATAATATTAATAAGGGGTTAAAATATTATTAAAAGATTAATAATATTAGATGAGAGTTTAAAATGACGATTTTGTGATAGCAATATTATCAAGGGATGATAATATTACTAAGGATTTGATGTGATATCTAACGTTTAATTGTATGACTAAATATTAGATAATTTAATAAAAGGGTAGTAGTATTATAAGTCAATATATGTTATGCTAATTGAAAGATCAATCTTATCAATTATAGGTCTTTCTTTAAGAAGTTAACTTAAATTGCATAACAGTAGACCGCAATCGAGGCAAGTTTTCTAACTCAAACTTGAGTTATTATTTTTAAAATCATGTTAGTGGATAATTATTGTTGATTATTCCACATCCATAATGATCATTGTTATTCGCACTTAGTGCAATTGATTTTCTGTTCTATTATTTGAACTGTGAAATAATTTGAGTTCTATTATTTATTAATTGTTTATGAACTAGGTCTTAGCTAATTGTATCAGCTAGACCGAACATGATTTAAATTTGTTAAAATACGTTTCTAAAAGCTGTTCCAAACCAATTGTTGGTACGGACTCTTCGACTGAGAAAAAGAACATTTTTTAAGGCAATATATCGAATACAAACGAATAATTGCCCGACTTTAAGTGGTATGCATATTCACCGGGTATGAAAGGTTGATCCCCTTGATTACCAAAACTTTTAAAAGGTCCAGTGTATGCTGATAAACCTTCGCATATGTTCATGGTCATTGCTGGCCACTCAGCATTATTTATTAAATCTCCCATTTATTGAAGCTTGACTTTCGTTTCTTCACAATCATTATATATTGTTGAAAGTTCACAAGATAATTCTATCTAATCATGATATATCTTTCTTGAATTTAAACTTGCTGAGCGAATTAGTTGCTCACCCTTGCTATATCATGACGTTTATTTCAGTTAAGCCAGAGACATCCAACAAGGACAAAGGGAAAGGAAAAGTGCAAGAATAGATAATGCATGTTTAATTATGTTGTTATCCTATGTAAATTATTTGAGTAAACCTTTTGTGGTTGTTAAGGTATGTAATAAATGAAGGTTATTAGACCCTTGGGATTTGATGTAGAACCTTATGTAACGAACAATTTATGTTTATTTATTCCGCTTAGTTATAGAATGTGTATGAAGATGTTGGATCGTGAGCACCAATTGCCAAGGTTATGGAACCTGGATTTGGGGGCGTCACAAGTTGGTATCAAAGCTGTAGGTTATAAACTTTAGGATGTGAAACCTAGGTTATAACCTTAGAAGGAGACTCGTATAGAGTATGCTAGAAGATGGATTGTGAAAATTCATCTAGTATAGGTGTACATAATAAAATATCATTTCATTTCATCAATGAATATATTTTATTGTGACACTAATGTTGTTTATTTGTTTGTTTTTGGTATTGTGATCGTAGGATGTCTAAAGAGCGAGAAGACAGTCATACTGTGGATCAGGAGCAGGTAGATCCTATAGAGGAGCCAGTTGAGCATGAGGTGTTAGAGGATACCCCTGAGGATGAATTGATTGGGGACTTATTGGCTAGGAATAATGAGTTGGAGAATAGAGTTAACCATTTAGAAGAACAGAATCTCACACATCAGTTTATGGAACAACAGTATAGAGATGCAGCTTATCAAGCTCAGGCAGAATTAGCAGAGCTGAAAGAAAAGTTAGAGCAAGAGGAAGTGAAGTTGGGAGTGTTGAGAATAGAGCATCAGATTATGCGGTTTGAGTTTGACATAGAGATCGCTGAAAGGATTCGGGTTGAGGAAGCTTGGGTCCGAGCAGCGAAGAAGGTTGACCAGCTAGAGGCAGTGTTGCAGGCAAAGAATGTCAGGATAGAGACTTTGGGGCTAGCTTTGGATTCAGCCTATATGAGTCAGAGAGTTGGAGAGAGGAGGCCTCATATGGAAGTAGGAGAGACCAGTCGCTCGGTTCGTCGCCGAGTTATGGATGAAATATTTTCGTAGGGACAGTAGGAGCATGTTCATGCAGATGTGACTTAGCAGGACATGCAGTGATGATATAATTTAGTTATTATGTATATAGATGCAATATGTACCCCTTTTGTTTACTAGGGTTATATGATGTATGATATAAACCTCAGACTGTGAGAGGTAGTGGGTAATATGATGTATCCCCACCTTATGTGATTAGGAGAGTATAACTTTTGGTAAATGCTGTCTTTTGCCGTTTAAGTGGGATAGATGGCATTTATAGTGATTTGCCAAAATATTATAAGTGTGTAATACTAATGTTTGGTATATGAATGTAAGTGCAACGTTATATTTTGTTTGACTGAGCTTAAAATTAAGCATTAATTTTTTTTTTTTTTATGTTAACACTAATAAAATGTAGTATAAAATGTAAAACACAAAGTAATAATTTAAGATTTCGTTTATCCAGACAATGCCACCAAGAAGAGAACAACGATATCGAAGGGTAGATGAATTCGATAATAATGAAGAAGGTAACACAAATCCTATGCAAGATTTTGTGAATATGCTAGCAGAGGCTATGCAGAATCGGACACCAGCCGTAGGAAATCCGCCAGGGAATCAAATGGCGAATTTTAAAGACTTTAAGGGAACAACAGATCCAATCGAAGCTCAAACATGGGTAAAGGAAATGGAGAACGCTTTTATTATTGCAAGAGTTGCTGAGGAACAAAAGACGTCTTTCGCTACCTACTTGATGAAAGGAGAAGCTAATTTCTAGTGGGAATCGAATCAGAATAGAGCTGGAGAAGGAGTTATAACGTGGGAGAGATTCAAAGAGTTATTTTTTGAGAATTACTTTCCACGAAGTATGCAAGGAAGGATGGAGGTTAAATTCTTAGAGCTGAAGCAAGAGAATATGTCAGTTGCAGAATACGCTGCAAAATTCAACGAGTTAGCAAGGTTCGCACCACATCAAGTGGATACAGAGGAACGCAAAGCACGACGTTTTGAGAATGGATTAAAACTGTGGATATTCAGCAAGGTAGCATTACTACAGATTGATTCATTTTCGACTCTGTTAGAGAAGGCAATCATTGCAGAAGGGGGAAGTGAAGCGGTATCCAAGTATAACAAAGAAAAAAATAAGAAAAAGAATGAAGGTGGGAATCAGAATGTCAACAACGGTGGTAGCAACAACAAAAAGCGCAAGTGGGACAACAGTGGTAATAACTCGGGGAATCAACAAGGAAGTTCAGAGTAGATGAAACCGAAATGTAGCAAGTGTGGGAAGAATCACTATGGGGAGTGTATGAAAGGGAAGTATGTATGCTATAATTGTGGTCAGGAAGGACATATTTCTCCAGATTATCCTAAATCAAAGAAGAGAGACTGCTTTTCATGTGGAGGAACGGGACATAGATTCAGGGATTGTCCGTTGAAGAAGAATACTGATGGAGGAAGTAGAAACAAGGGCAGTAACCCCAAATTAACCATTGGAGGGCCAACACAGCAGAGCAACCAACAGCTAGAACATTCAACATGACAATTCAAGATGCAGTGGCATCTAGGGAGGTGGTATCAGGTATTATTCCGATCAATAATATAAATGCATACATATTATTTGATTCGGGAGCTACCTGTTCATTTGTATCTGATGAATTTTCTAGAAGGTTAGAGTTACCTCGTGAAAAATTAGAAAACCCAATGAATATAGAGGTTGTAAATAAAGAAGTGGTTCCTGTTGAGTATATCCATAGAAACTGTTATGTGGAAATAAGGGGACATAGGTTAAGCGTGAATTTAATTCCGATACTCTTAGGAGAATTTGATGTGATCCTAGGAATGGATTGGTTGTTTAACCATGAGGCAGTTATTGACTGTCAAAAGAAGAGCATACGCCTTAGGACACCAAATAAGTCTAAGGTTGTATTTTATGGTAGCAAGTCGCCAAGGCAATCAAGTTGTCTGACCATGATGCAGGCAAAGAAAATGTTAAAGAAAGGATGTGAAGGATATTTGGCTCATGTAGTGGATACACGAATGCTGAATTCTGACATGGGGCAGATACCTATAGTTAATGAGTTTGGGGATGTTTTTCCAGAGGAATTGCCGGGACTCCCACCAGACTGAGAAATAGAGTTTGTAATCGATTTAGTACCGGGGACAGCGCCAATATCGAAAGCACCATATAGGATGGCTCCAGTAGAAATGAAAAAGTTAATGGTCCAGCTGCAGGAGTTGTTGGACAAGAAGTACATTCAACCTAGTGTATCTCCGTGGGGAGCACCAGTGTTATTTGTAAAGAAGAAGGATGGATCAATGAGGTTGTGTATAGATTATAGAGAATTGAATAAGGTGACAATCAAGAACAAGTATCCGTTACCGAGAATAGACGATCTATTTGATCAACTTAAAGGAGCGAAGTATTTTTCAAAGATTGATTTGAGGACTGGTTATCATCAGTTGAAGGTGAGGACAGAGGATGTACCAAAGACAGCATTTAGAACTCGTTACGACCATTATGAGTTTTTAGTGATGTCGTTTGGACTGACGAATGCGCCAGCTGCATTTATGGACTTGATGAACAGAGTGTTCAAGCAATACTTGGACAAGTTTGTGGTTGTGTTCATTGATGATATATTGGTGTATTCAAAAACTGAAGAGGAGCATGCCGAACATCTAAGGATAGTACTTGAGACATTAAGAAAGGAAAAATTATACGCGAAATTTTCAAAGTGTGAATTCTGGATGAAGAGAGTTCAGTTTTTGGGACATGTTATCGACAACGAAGGAATTTTTGTTGATCCAGCAAAGGTAGAAGCGGTGAAAAATTAGGGACAACCAAAGACGCCGACAGAAGTCAGGAGTTTCTTGGGATTGGCAGGATATTATCGGAGGTTCATTCAAGACTTCTCGAAGAAAGCGACTCCATTGACTAATTTGACGAGGAAGACTGTTAAGTATGCATGGACGGAGAAATGTGAGCAGAGTTTTCAGGAGTTGAAGAAGCGACTAAGTGAAGCACCTGTGTTATCCTTACCAGATAGTACGGGAGGTTTTATAGTGTATAGTGATGCGTCTCACAAGGGACTGGGTTGTGTGCTGATGCAGAATGATAAAGTCATTGCGTATGCATCACGCCAATTGAAGGACTATGAAAAGGGATACCCTACCCATGACTTGGAGTTGGCAGCAGTAGTGTTTGCACTTAAAATATGGAGACATTATCTCTATGGGGAAAAGTGTGAGATATATACAGATCACAAGAGTCTGAAGTATATCTTTACACAAAAAGAATTGAACATGAGGCAGAGGAGGTGGTTAGAATTGATCAAAGACTACGATTGTGATATTTTATACCATCCGGGAAAGGCCAATGTAGTGGCAGATGCTTTAAGCAGAAAGAGTAGAGAGAAGTTGTTTGCATTGACAAGGCAGGAAGAATTAGTAAAAGAAATGGCTAGAATGCAGTTGGAGGTGAAAAAGCCAAATGATTCGGAGGAGAAAGTGATAGAGATGGAAGCAAGTCCAACCTTATTAGACAAAGTGAAAGAGGCTCAAGAAAATGATGAAGAATGTGGTAACGTTAAGAAGCGGTTAGCTGAAGGTGAAGAGTTGAAGTATAAAATTGATGGCACCGGATTATTGAGGTTCGAAGAGCGAGTTTGGGTACCTTCAGTACCAGAATTAAGAGACGAGATTTTGCAAGAAGCGCACAGTACGAGATACTCAATTCACCCGGGTAGTACAAAGATGTATCAAGATTTGCGTCAACATTTTTGGTGGCCGAATATGAAGAGAGAGGTTGCCGAATGTGTTAGTCGATGTTTAACTTGTCAACGAGTCAAGGCAGAACATCAATGACCCAGTGGATTGTTGCAGCCATTAGAGATTCCTGAATGGAAATGGGAGCACGTCACGATGGATTTTGTGGTGGGACTTCTAGCAACGCAGAAAGGTTACGACGCCATATGGGTGATAGTGGATCGTCTTACAAAGTCAGCACACTTTTTGCCGATCAAGATTAGGTACAATCTGGATCAACTCGCCAAATTATATATCAAGGAAATAGTTTCAAGACATGGAGTGCCGATATCAATTGTATCTGATAGGGATCCGCGCTTCACGTCAAATTTTTGGAGGAGTCTTCAAGAAAGAATGGGGACACAATTAAGGTTAAGCACCGCGTATCATCCACAGACTGATGGTCAAAGCGAGCGAACAATTCAGACATTAGAAGACATGCTCAGAGCCTGTGTGATGGACTTCAAGGGAAGCTGGCAGGATCATCTTCCGTTAGTAGAGTTTGCGTATAATAATAGTTATCACGCGAGCATTGGTATGCCACCGTACGAAGCACTGTATGGGAGAAAATGTAGAACACCCTTATGTTGGGATGAGGTAGGTGAACGAAAACTGTTGGGGCCAGAATTGGTACAGCAAACCGTGGAGATCATCAAATTGATAAGAGCTCGTCTAGTTGCAGCTCAAGACAGACAGAAGAAATATGCAGATTTACATCGCAAGAAAAGAGATTTCGAAGTGGGAAGCTTCGCGTTTTTGAAAGTATCTCCATGGAAAGGAAAAATTAGATTTGGCAAAAAAGGGAAGTTGAGTCCGAGATTCATAGGACCGTTTGAGATATTGAAGAAAATAGGTGAAGTGGTGTATGAGGTAGCTCTACCTCCTGAACTGGAACATGTTCACAATGTGTTTCATGTGTCAGTGTTTGCGTCCATATAAGCCTGATTACAAGCACGTTATATCTTATGAGCCAATTCATGTCGAAAAGGATTTGTCATATGAAGAAATTCCTATAGATATTTTAGACAGGAAAGAGCAGAAATTAAGAAATAAGGCTATACATTCGGTTAAAGTTCTTTGGGGGAACCACAACGCTGAAGAAGCTACGTGGGAACTCGAAGAAAATATGAGGAAGAATTATTCGAATCTTTTTGAGTAACCTTATGTTGTAATTCCGGGGGACGGAATTTTTATAAGGAGGGGAGAATGTAATAACCAAGAATATTGGGTCACAATGTAAATGAGAATATTAAATTGTTATCAATGTATTAAATATTTTGTGACTTATAAAAGATGTGTATGTGATTAAATGAATATATATATATATATATATATATATATATGTATATATATATATATATGTATATGTATGTATATATATATGTATATATATATATATATATATTTAATTATCATATTATGTGTAATAACAAGAAAGCTTTACAACCTAATTATATACATTAGGTGTGAGAATTAAATAACCTAAGGGTTATATTTATTGATGATTTCTAGTATTTAAAATGTATACTAGTAGACTAACCTAAGAGATTAATTTTATTATCCCAATTTAATTATTTATTTTAAACCTAATTAAAGCAAGTCTAATTGGGTTATGTAATTAAACCCATATGTGTAATCATTTAATGTCCAAATTAAGTGGACTAAAGACCCTAATTAAATAACTAGGGTAATGTAAAATTAATGTATGGGACCCATGATAGTTCTAGTGGCCCAAACAATTTATTAGAGAGCCCAAATGAAATTAAGGATGGCCCAAACCTTAGCCCAACTTGGGATGGATCTTCTAGAAGATTAAAATAGTAAATTAAGTAAATAAAGAAAATCAAATATTGGGAAAAAAGAAGAGGGAGATGACCGGTGGTTCAATGAACCACATGTGCTCATGTATTATTTTATTTCACATTTTCAAAATTGGTATGCCAACTATCCTAGCCACTATCCCTAATAAAGCTAACTTATTAGTCTAAAATCCACAAATTAGGGGATAGCAAAGAAAATGGAGGGCCATGTAATAATAATATGTATAAATATATATGATATATCTATATATTTTTATAGCTATAAATATAGCTCCTCATTTGCTAGCAAAAGAGTTTATTTCATTTTCCATTTTCTTAGTTCTAAAGAGAGAGAGAAAGAGTGAGAGCAAAACATTTAAGAGAGAGGGGGGGCTGCCAAAATTTCTAAAGGGAGAAGAGAGAGCTTGTTCATGCCTTTAAACTTCATTCAATACTTTGGAAGAAGAAGAAAAATTGCCACAAAAACTAGGTATAAAATCCTAAAACCCTAATTAGTTTCTTGTGTTTTATTGTGGTTGTTTTGAAGCAAATGATGAGTTTTTGATAATAATCCTTATAGCACTAGATCTTTATGTTATAAGGTATTTCATGTTTAGGTCTCATTATTTTGGGTGTTGATTTGTTTGAAAAACAAAAGAAAAGGAAACTAGTTTTTATGCTTGAGAAAATCCTAATTTTGAGACACTTTGAAAACTTACCTTTTGAAATCCACAAATTATTTTTGTGATCCGTCAAAGAAGGGTGTTAGATCTATGGGTTAACTATTAAACCCAAGTGGTATCACTCAAAATTGTTAAACGAGCAACCCGTGGCATGCGTTTTGGCAAAACTGTCCACCCGAGTAACCAAAACTGGAAAATACAAAAACTATTCTGGCCAGTTTGTGTTGGGGCTGTTTCGGCCACTTATAATGTCCTAAAAAATCTGATATTTTGTATGATAGTATGTTAAGTTAACTAAGTCCTGTCCAAAGATGGTAATTTGTGGATGTACGGAAGTGAAGTTATGGCTTTTATAAGAAAGTGCGTTTTTAAACGTAAACTGTAATAACTCCTAATATACAACTCAGAAAAATATAAAATTTTTACAAGAGCTAGGTTTTGATAGCAGGAGACTACCGTATAAAATTTATAATTTTTGAATAAAAGGATAATATATAATAATTGTAACGATTTCATACAGTTTTGGACCATTTAAAAATAGTAAATGAAATTGAAAAATTGCAGGAAAAATATATTATCACTAAAATATCATATACTGATATTATCAGAAAAAGAAAAAAATAAAAAGTTGTTTTGGTATTTTTCATGGCTATGTTTAGGTTATAAATAAATAGATAAGTTAAGTTAAATCAAGTCGTAAAATTTGTAAATGTGATTTTATTTATTAATGATCAATATATGATGTATAAAGACTTTATAAGGATATTTTGGTCATTTATTTTTTTTGTTATAAGGATGACATGATATGTGTGTTAGATAAATTAAATAGTGAGAGATAAACAATTAAATTAAATTGTTTATAAATGATTAAAATATTATTAAATGAATAATAATAATAGTGAATGAGTAAAATATTATTAAATGAATAATAATAATAGTGAATGAGTAAAATATTATTAAATAATTAATAACAATTGAGATTGAATAAAATATTATTAAATGATTAATAATATTAGTAAATTGTTAAAATATTATTAAATGATTAGTAATATTAGTAAGTAATTAAAATATTATTAAGTGATTAATAATATTAATAAGAGATTAAAATATTTTTAATTGATTAATAATATTAATAAGGGATTAAAATATTATTAAAAGATTAATAATATTAGATGAGAGTTTAAAATGACGATTTTGTGATAGCAATATTATCAAGGGATGATAATATTACTAAGGATTTGATGTGATATCTAACGTTTAATTGTATGACTAAATGTTAGATAATTTAATAAAAGGGTAGTAGTATTATAAGTCAATATATGTTATGCTAATTGAAAGATCAATCTTATCAATTATAGGTCTTTCTTTAAGAAGTTAACTTAAATTGCATAACAGTAGACCACAATCGAGGCAAGTTTTCTAACTCAAACTTGAGTTATTATTTTTAAAAGCATGTTAGTGGATAATTATTGTTGATTATTCCACATCCATAATGATCATTGTTATTCGCACTTAGTACAATTGATTTTCTGTTCTATTATTTGAACTGTGAAATAATTTGAGTTCTATTATTTATGAACTATTTATGAACTAGGTCTTAGCTAATTGTATCAGCTAGACTGAACATGATTTAAATTTGTTAAAATACGTTTCTAAAAGCTGTTCCAAACCAATTGTTGGTACGGACTCTTCGACTGAGAAAAAGAACATTTTTTAAGGCAATATATCGAATACAAAGGAATAATTGCCCATCTTTAAGTGGTATGCATATTCACCGGGTATGAAAGGCTGATCCCCTTGATTACCAAAACTTTTAAAAGGTCCAGTGTAACTGCTGATAAACCTTCGCATATGTTCATGGTCATTGCTGGCCACTCAGCATTATTTATTAAATCTCTCATTTATTGAAGCTTGACTTTCGTTTCTTCACAATCATTATATATTTTTGAAAGTTCACAAGATAATTCTATCTAATCATGATATATCTTTCTTGAATTTAAACTTGCTGAGCGAATTAGTTGCTCACCCTTGCTATATCATGACGTTTATTTCAGTTAAGTCAGAGACATCCAACAAGGACAAAGGGAAAGAAAAAGTGCAAGAATAGATAATGCATGTTTAATTATGTTGTTATCCTATGTAAATTATTTGAGTAAACCTTTTGTGGTTGTTAAGGTATGTAATAAATGAAGGTTATTAGACCCTTGGGATTTGATGTAGAACCTTATGTAACAAACAATTTATGTTTATTTATTCCGCTTAGTTATAGAATGTGTATGAAGATGTTGGATCGTGAGCACCAATTGCCAAGGTTATGGAACCTGCATTTGGGGGCGTCATAGACACTAGAACAAGGCCCTCCTTCTAGCGCCAATGTTAACGCCAAAATCTATTTGCTCGCCAAATCACCAAACAACGAACTAAACATGCACAATGAACAAACAAAACACACCAAAAAGCTTGCCCTCCTTCTAGCGCCAATGCCAATGCCAAAATCTGTTCGCTCGCCAAATTACCAAATAATGAACTTAAACATGCACAGTGAACAAATAAAACACCAAAAAGCTTGAAGGCTGGGGCCGCCGGGGGATAACTCCGTGTAAGAATAAAAACAGGCCAGAAATGTCAACAATGGAGGTATGTAATTGCCCTAGTGAGTAAGAGTAATAAAGTGTGTGTATACCTGGAACTTGGATTATGGCTGTATTTATAACTTGACCACACTGCCTCAATTTACTACGCCCGTCCCCCAATTGGAATAGGACTTGACTTCCTCAGAAATAGGAAGTCAAATTGGACAAGGGAATCATAAATCAACTTGGAATGTAACCTTTCTAAAATATCAAACTCCTTACTATCAATGTAATGTCCCGCCACGTGGTGTGGGTCCCTCGAATCTCTCGAGCCTATCAAACCACACTCCAACAGTCCTAATTCTCAGAAGGTGCTCAAGAAAGTTTTATCCCTGTGTGATTCGCATAATGTCGCTCCCCTTTTGCCAATATCTAGTTAATAGAGTGCTCGCTTACTCGGGTGCTAAAATTAAAGTTAAAGTCATCAAACTCTGCTTTGCAATAGTTGTTTATAAGCTCTAGTGCGAGAGGAACTCTAGGATTTATGGCAAAAAGGATACTAGCTCCTTCGTTCTTGTTAAGGAAATTATAAATCTGGTTAAGTGTAGACATTTCCTTCCTTTCTGACATTTCAAAGATCTTCTTTGTCTAATAGTTTCCTTGCCAATTGGCTTCTTTAACCATTAAATATTCTGCTCTGTGTTTGTTTTAGCTTTTGTGATTTTTTTATAGTAGCTACATCATTAGGCTTGTCTTTTGATGTTTATACTGTAGTTTCTCTATGGGGTATGCCCCTATGCTATTATTCATATTTTTTTAGTTTTTTTCTTTAATATATTTACAGTTTAGCCCCCAAAAAAAGGAAGTCCCAATTAAGAAATTAATTTGGCAAAGATTTGACAAAAAAGGGATGGAGGAATCTAGTTGAAAAATGAATGAACACAAAATTGATTCCAATGGAAAAGGTCAACACATCGTAAGTGTAAAGAGTGAGCTTTATTAAGAAGAGAATGTTAATAAAGCTGATAAGGAGCATAAGAAAGGGAGTGAATGTGAAGGGGGCTTGGCTGTTAAGAGAGCAGTCTGTTTTGGTCAACAATTGAGTGTGTTTTTTGGTGTGGGGGGGGGGGGGGGGTGGTTAACGAATGAAGGAGCTTTTTGATCTTAATTGACGAGCTTTTAGAGCTGATATTTGTGTAGTATACTATGTTATACGAACTCGGATGGTGTGTTTGGTTGGACGCGGTATTTTGAAGAGTCAGATACAGGTAGTCCTTAATTTTGCCAATTTTTTACACTAAAATGAAGTGTCTAGCACCCATACCATTGTCTGAGTGTCGAGTGTCAGATACAGATACTTTACGGAAAAGCAAAGAGGTTATGTAACATAGGTAGTTTGTATAGATGATATCTATAGAACTTTTTCATAAGCTTCTGGTTGTAGCCTCTAGTGTAGCAGTTTTTGCGTCTGGATCTACTTATGTATTTTGGGGGAATTTTTAGATTTTATTATGTGGGTGTTCCTGATTAATGTTCTCAGACAGAAATAACAACATACAAGTAATTTTGGAGAGCAACAAAGAGCTTAAAGGACCAAAATAGTGTCGCAGCATGTACAAGAAAATGAGGAGCAAAGGTGATTTTTGTTAGTCTGCAAGAAGTTTCAAGGAGACTTCTCTTTTCCTTTCAGCACTCGATTCTTAGTTTTAGTGATTGAAATTTTGG
Source organism: Aralia elata (assembly GCA_034770075.1). NCBI lineage: Eukaryota > Viridiplantae > Streptophyta > Magnoliopsida > Apiales > Araliaceae > Aralia > Aralia elata. The sequence continues at coordinate 73,377,273 of CM068378.1, read as the reverse complement.
TGCTTATTTTATTTTATTTTTTTAATTTTTTTTTAAGCAAAGGCAAATTAAATTTATTTCCAACAGACATGGATCATTGGCCAATACAATATATTAAAGCTTGATACTGGTAAAAGATTGAGAACTCTTAATACAATCTAAATAGCATTTTGTGGGCCTTCCTAGAGCTCTCATGTATTAGAAAAACAACCAGAGAATACAAGCACTGATATTTGCAACTTCATCGCCAAAAAACTAGAGAACCTCAAATGGAGACACATACACACATAACAGGTAGAATGCAAATGGAGAGAAGTAGGAGCTTCTACTACTAGTAGTCAACAAAATATCTCTAATGATAGATAAACATCTAACCACATAAAAGGGCAGAAACACAATCTCAGCTTTGTAGCTCTATTCAAGTAGTAATTAATTATACTGCCAATGGAGGGATTGAGACATCATAGGCAAGCAATAAAAGAATGTGGCAAAACATAGCCATAGATTAGAGTTTTGTCTGTAAATAGCGAAGGAATGCATTAAAAGTAGTGTAAGCACAAGTGTCAAATTTGGGAAATTGAAAGCAAGATGGATGCCAAAATTTTATGAAAGTGTGTCTTCTTATCTATTTTATGGGGAATATGGAATGAGAGTAACGATAGACTGTTTAGAGATTTTTATCTTTTAAGTTATTGAGTGATGAGTATTGGGGTTATTTTTCTTGCATCTCTTTAGGCTTCTGTTGTGGAGACTTTTATACTATGTTTGGTTCCCATTCCTTGGCATGTATCGAATGTAATGACTAAAGGAATGGAATGGGAATGAAATGGAATGGTCATTCTCATTTTTATATTTGATTTGTTCATTCATTCTGTTAGGAATAAAATTACCATTCTACTTTAGATGTTTGGTTTACATGAATTACATTGTGAATGGAATAGGAAATGATCTTTTTATTTTTTATATACTACAAACTTATAAGATGAATGAAAAAATAAATTAAATAGAACTAAAAGAACATCTTCACTAGAAAAATATTTTTTTTTATATTTTTATGCATGTAAAATTCAAATAAACACCTTCATGAAAAAAAGAAGCCTTAAAGCCAATACAAATCATATATAGAAATAAACAAAAAGTAATATCGTATACACTAACAAACAATTATTCAAGCTAAAGTATATTCACGTAATAATAGATTCTATATAACGCCATGACATGATATGGCCTAAAAGTTTAAATTCACTACATTTTCAAATGTCTCCACAAAGTAAAGCTAGCACAAAATCATCATTTTCATCATCTAGTGCAACAAAGAACATATCATGATACGACCATCTTCTTCGCAACTTGATACCTTTGCACTTTGGAAATTCCAGAAATATTGGAAAGCTCCTCATTGAGTTTCTTTTTTTGCTCCATCAGATTGTCCTCACAAATTGTTTGACTAAACATTTTGGCAGTTTCATGAAGTTGAGTAGCTATCATCCTTAAAGCAATATATGATGTCTCTGCAACTGGATCATACTTCTACTTCTTTTCTTTGAAGATTTCTTACTTGTAGACTCATCAGAATTAGTGCCATGTGGCATGGATGAGCTATCAAAATTAAGATCCTAATGCCCATCTTTAGTACCTTGAAGACGCTATCAAGTTCCTTAAGCACATCAGCTGTAGTTTAGGCATCATGACCAGTTGCCATATCCTTTCCAAAGATTATACTAAAATCATTATACTATGGAAAACGATTGTATCTCCACTCAGCAGCCTTTTCATGAACCTGCATACCAAAGTTTTACGTAACATCCACGCATATACAATCCAAGGGGATAAAGGCCTTTTTAATTCCTATACACCTATCTGCTTTTGGAAGTATGGTCTGTTGACTTCTTAAAAAGGTATTTTTTTTAAAAAAAATATTCAAATTTCAATGTATGATACCAGGGAATTTCAATGTATACATCAAATAATCATACTCTGTAATGTATGTAGTATAATTAAATATCCAGAATACATATGTTCCACGTCTGCATCAAAACTAATGTTCATGAATTTTGTAAATTGTTGAGTTACCTTGAGATATGCAACCCGACGTGGCTAGGGGCACTGACAACTTGAGTCTTATCATTCCAACTAAAGCCTGAAGTAGGTCCAAAGCGCATGTCATAAATAGTAGTGAAGTCCTTCTTTAGAGTCTTAATTCGAGACTATATGAGGTTTTGCCTTAATTAAGATCCGATCCTGGAAGCTTAGTTAAGCAATGCATCTTCAAGAACAACCAAGTATCCAGACCTAAATCCATTGTCCGACTTGTGGGTTCCAGCATTCACCAACTCAAGTAAAGCTTCAATTAACTTTTCATCTTCCATTTTACTCCACTTTCTCTTATTCTTTCCAGCACCTATCTCCGAATCTTAAGTACTTGACTCCATAACTAATGAATAAGAAAAATAAACTCATGTCATAACCAATCTATGAAACAAATTTGTATATAGTTAGTACCAAATATAATTTGTATATAGTTTATTCAACCACTACGAATAAATTATTCAATGCAACAGCAAAAGAAAAGAACATGATTCCAATATTCCAACTCAAATTCCAATATTCCTTAATATCTCATATTCGTTTTTAATCAATGCAACAACAAAAGAAAAGAAGAGATCAAAAGAGTAGTTCATTACCAACATGATTGTATGGTTAATGAAAGTGACAAGCCTAAACTTAAGACACAAGTGTAGAACTTCAGGTTCTAGACCAGTCTAAGAGGATCCAAAAGGCAGAAACAAGTAAAAATTCCCAACATATATTAAGGCTAAGCAGATTACAAAACAACCACTACGAATAATTATTCAAATTTAAATCCTGAACATAATAAATAATAACAGTTTTCAACAAGCATAATAAAATGAAACCACAAAGTACGATTATCAAAAAGTTAAAAATCTAGGACAATTATACTTAGATTTCACTCAATTATTTACATTCCTCCACTTATTAAAAATCTTTTCAGCAAGGTTGTCCCTAAAAATTGTCCACTCATTCGAATTGCCAATAGTTGTGATAGTGTCTTCCATTGGTTTATTTTCTGCCTCTTCTTTTCATCCTCAAGGCCCAACTCAAATGGATCATTGGGCATCTCTTCATCCTCAAGGCCCAACTCAAATGTTATTGGGCATTTCAGCTCTTATATAGTTGTGAAGAATGTAATAAGCTAAAGAAGGTTATTTGATTTTGTATCTTGATAGGGTAAAATGATGGACTTCTAAGATTTGCCCATCTCTTCTTAAGAATGCCGAAGCATCTCTCAATTACATTCCTTGTTGATGAATGATTCATGTTAAAATATTCCTGAGCGGATATGGGTTGATGTCCATCTCTCCAATCATTCAAATGATACTTGTGACCCCTATATGGTGCAAAAAATCCCTCTCCATTAGTATAGCTAGCATCTACCAGATAATAAGTACATTGAACATAAAAATATATATGTTATTTCTTTATCTCAAAGGATATTCTTCATTGTGGCTAAAAAAAAAATTCTTACCCTTTGGAACAATTAATCCATTTTTTCTAAGCAACACATCTTTAAGTACTCTACCATCTGCAGCCGACCCTTCCCACCTAGGCAACACATACAAAAATTGCATCTTTGGTAAACAAACTCCTAAAACATTTGTTGTAATTTCACTTTTTCTGTACCTAGGCTTGTTTGTGGGTACCATTCATTCTTATATGAGTTTCATCCAAAGCACCTAAACAATTCTATAATAACATAGACATGAATTACAAGATATACTTAAACATAGGAGGTTATATTAAAAATGTATGTGTGTGTATATGTGTGTAAATTGTACCTTGAAATACTTCCACCTTTCATCAGTTGAGTCCTTGGTTCGGGATTCCTATAAAAGTCTCATTGCAATCTTAAAATCGCATTAAGTACCATATGAAAATGCCTGCTTATCAACTCTCCAGACCTTTCAAGGTTAAATTTGATAACAAGATTTTTTGAATGGTGTCCCAATATATACAAGAATATCGCAATTTGTTCAATTACATCCATGTGCTTAGTTGAACGTAAGTAGCCTTTCGTCTTAGGGACTTTGGATGTGACTCATATGAATGAACGTGCCCACAGACAAGCCTAGGTACACAAATAGAAAAAGTGAAATTACAACAAATGTTCTAGGAGTTTGTTCATCAAAGATGCAATTTTTGTATTATGTTGTCTGGTTGGGAAGGGTCGGTTGTAGATGGTAGAGTACTTAAAGATGCATTGCTTAGTAAAAATGGATTAATTGTTCCAAAGGGTAATATTTTATTGTAGCCACAATGAAGAATATCCTTTGAGATAAAGAAATAACATATATATTTTTATGTTCAATGTGCTTATTATCTGGTAGATGCTAGTTATACTAACGGAGAGGGATTTTTTGCACCATATAGGGGTCACAGGTATCATTTGAATGATTGGAGAGATGGACATCAACCCTTATCCGCTCAGGAATATTTTAACATGAAGCATTCATCAGCAAGGAATGTAATTGAGAGATGCTTTGACATTCTTAAGAAGAGATGGGCAATTCTTAGAAGTCCATCATTTTACCCTATCAAGATACATAATCGAATAATTTTAGCTTGTTGCATTCTTCACAACTATATAAGAGCTATAATGCCCAATGATCCATTGGAGTTGGGCTTTGAGGATGAAGAGAATGAAGCGGAAAAAGACATTATCACAACTATTGTAGTTCGAATGAGTGGACAATTTTTAGGAACAACCTTGCTGAAAAGATTTTTAATGAGTGGAGGAATGTAAATAATTGAGTGAAGTCTAAGTATAATTGTCCTAGATTTTTAACTTTTTAATAATCGTATTTTGTGTTTTCATTTTATTATGTTTGTTGAAAACTGTTATTATTATGTTCGGGATTTAAATTTGAATAATTATTCGTAGTGGTTGTTTTGTAATCTGCTTAGCCTTAATATCTGGGAGTTTTTACTTGTTTCTGCCTTTTGGATCTCTTAGACTGGTCTAGAACCTGAAGTGCTACACTTGCGTCTTAAGTTTAAGCTTGTCACTTTCATTAACCATACAATCATGTTGGTAATGAACTACTCTTTTGACTCTCTTCTTTTATGAGATATTCATGAATTTTGGAATTTGAGTTGGAATATTGGAATCATGTTCTTTTCTTTTGCTGCTGCATTGAATAATTATTCGTAGTGGTTGAATAAACTATGCTATATATTTGGTACTAACTATATACAAATTTGTTTTATAGATTTGGTTATGACATGAGTTTATTTTTCTTATTCATTTGCTATGGAGTCAAGTACTCAAGATTCGGAGAGAGGTGCTGGAAAGAATAAGAGAAAGTAGAGTAAAATGAAAGATCAAAAGTTAATTGAAGCTTTACTTGAATTGGTGAATGCTGGAACCCACAAGGCGGACAATGGATTTAGGCCTGGATACTTTCTTGAAGATGCAGTGCTTACTAAGCTTCCATGATTGGATCTTAAGGCAAGGACTCATATAGAGTCTCGAATTAAGACTCTAAAGGACTTTACTACTATTTATGATATGCGCTTTGGACCTACTTCAGGCTTTGGTTGGAATGATAAGACTCATGTTGTCACTGCCCCTAGCCATGTCTGGGATGCATATCTCAAGGTAACTCAACAATTTACAAAATTCATAATTCATGAACATTAGTTTTGATGCAAACTTGGAACATATATTTGTATTCTGCAAATTTAATTATACTATATACATTACAGAGTATCATTATATGATTATTTGATGTATATATTGATAATTCCCCTGGTATCTTATATTGAAATTTGATTAATTTTTTTTAAAATACCTTTTTAAGAAGTCAACAGACCGTACTTTCAAAAATAGATAGGTATATAGGAGTTAAATAGCTCCCCTTTATCTCCTTCAATTGTATATATATGCATGGAGCTACGTAAAACTTTGGTATGCAGGTTTATGAAAAGACTGCTAAGTGGAGATACAATCGTTTTCCATGGTATAATGATCTTAATATAATCTTTAGAAAAGATAGTGCAACTGGTCATGATGCCCAAACTGCAGTTGATGTGCTTGAGGAACTTGATAAAGAAGATGCTAGTCTTCAATGTGCTGAAGATGAGCTTTAGGATCTTGATTTTGATAGCTCATCCATGCTACATGGCACTAATTCTGATGAGTCTACAAGCAAGAAATTTTCAAAGAAAAGAAGTAGACATATGGATCCAGTTGCAGAAATATGGATGATAGCTACTCAACTTCATGAAACCGCCAAAATGTTTAGTCAAGCAATTTCTAAGGACAATCTGATGGAGCAAAAAAAGAAACTAAATGAGGAGCTCTCCAATATTTCTGAAATTTCCAAAGTGCAAAGGTATCAAGCTGCGAAGATGGCCGATAATGAGAACCTCGTGATATTGTTCTTTGCTGCACCTGATGATGAAAAGGATGATTTTGTGCAAGCTTTACTTTGTGGAAACATTTGGTGAATTTAAACTTTTAGGCCTATTATGTTAATGGTAATGGTAATAACTAAAGGAATGGAATGCTCATTCCAACTGACTAACCAAACATGTTTTAAGTCGAAAGGAATTGTCATTCCATTCCTAGTCCATTCCATTCCCACCAACCAAACACAACATTATAGTTTGAAGTAGTAGTAGACATATGAATGCATTAATAGAGTGCATTCCAATAAGACATATCATAATTTTTTTCAAGATAATTAATAAAGTATTGATAAATTTAGTTTTAAATATGGACAATTTTGTCATTTTATTCTCTTTCTTAATATGCGCAAAAACTCAACCAAGACTTTATCCTAGGACGGAGGGAGTATCATATAAATATTTTCTTTTCCGATATTTTCAATGACTCGGTTTAAATTTTATAACCTGGAAAAACAAAAGATACGAGACTTAGGGGCATAATATAAGTAAAGGTCCTGTGACATAATAATCTCTATCCAGTAGTGTGCCTTTCTGACTCAAGGAATTAGGAAACATTTTGGCACTTGAAGGTATATAGGCCAAATACAGTGAGGCATTCAAGGAGTTATATCAGTATGTAGACTTTGAAAAATTGAAAAACATAAAAGAAAGAAAAACTAGAGAAACATGTTGTCAAGTTAGTTAAAAGATATAATTTCGTTCAAGTTTTGAAAACAACAAAGATTATAATTAGTAGTACTTTATAATTAGTTTACAATTGTTATACTTCTTTGTACTAAAACTAAATAACTTCAGATCAATTTTAAATTTTAAGATTTCGCAAATCGACTCTAAAAAGTCAAAATGTATCTCTAATTTTGGAACGGAGAGAGTAATTAGATAGACATGGATTGAATGGGTAGGAATCCTAGTATAGTTGTGGATATGGGAAAACATGACAGGTGTGACAGCCCCAAATCCCGGTCTATCTTCAAACCTGAGTCCGGTGCCGTCAAGACACTACCTACTCAACATATTCTTACAACATCAGAGTAAATATTAAAATATTACAATATAACTCAACCTACTCCAGGTACGAAAACCTTTACATAACTACCTCAAATAATATTACAACATTATTATATAATATTACAACCCGTCATATACTCTAACTATTCTACCTTAACAATTAATAACTCTTATCTTCTTCTGACCATTCTAGTCCTTCCGCTGTAGCTGCAAAATTTTTAGAATTTGCAAGAGTGAGCATTTAATTGCCCAGCAAGTATAAGCAGTGAATAAACAACATTCATGAATAGAATAATCTTTATGAAAACTTCAACAATTGAACAATAATTGTGAAACAACTCAAATAAATAGGAATTAAATTTTCCTTTACTTCTTTCATTAATAACATAGTCTTAATCACATCAACAGTTCATTTATGGAACATTTCTTCTTTAGTTTAGCACATAAGTGCTAATATTGGTCTAACATGTTATTGGAATTAACGCTTAACAATTAGATCATTGTACGGGGTACAATCATAACCTTATTGATTCACATAAAACGCATTGTTGCACAGTGTGCAACCTATACTAATAATTGCCCAAGATTTATTTAATTTTGACTTGGCACAATCAATTATTACAATTCAAGAATTATTACAATTCATATCATTAACAATAAAATTCCGACTGGAATAGCTCACAAATCGAGTTAGGCCGAATCGAATGGCAACTAACTCTCTTTTATAAATCATTTCACAAAACAAGATGAATCTCATATAACAAATGAAATTCCATAACCAAACATAGGATTTTATAATTTAACATCGTCCAAACAACTTGTACAAATATTAAAAGATTTGCATAAGTTTAAAATTCACACAACATAAACATTGTGTAAATTAAAGCTTCAATACATCGTATATCATTCATGAGAATATAATTGAATGATATTAGAAACTTGCACAATATAAAATTTGTGTAAGTTAGAAAACTTGCCTTAAGCGCTGCTTACAACTTATGTTATAATGCTCTTCAAATAGCCTACACAATATCATTTGTAATAATATACCAATTAGCCACATAATGACGCCAATTATTGGTTTATATAACTCTATTCCATATCTTATAATGTTCCGACACTTCATGAGCTTACTAACACTTCTAAAGTCTTTAGAATATTATTCTGGACTTTCCAACCAATTTTTACATTTTTCAGATTATCCAACAATTTTCTATAATTATTTCTATTTGTAAAAACTATCATTTAATAGCTTCAAAATAGAAATAATAACTCAACATACTTTTATATCTTCAAAATATCATCAATATTTATCTTATATTATTATAAATTTTTACACCAATTATCATAATTTTTCACCATTCATAGAATTTTCTATGAATTTCCACTAATTTTTAAACTAACTTCAAATAGCTTTAAAAATATAATAAATACTTCTGATCTTCAATAATTTACCAAACTTTTCCAGAAATTCTAAAATGATATTATAAAAGTTTTCACCAAGTTTCATAATTTTTTTGGCGAAATTAATTTCTTTTGATTTCTTGATTTCTCTTATTTAATTCTTATTTATACAAGTTAAATCCATCGCATACATACATAAATATGATCCTTCATAAACCCATAAAATTTAACATCCATGTATGAAAATCTTAAGAAATAATCAAGATTTAGATATTACCTTAACTAATTTTCTTCATTTTCTTCTTCTATTTTCTTCTTCTTCCCTCTCTCTCTCTCTCTCTCTCTCTCTCTCTTTCTACCTTCATCTGAATATTTGGGGGGGGGGGGGGGGGGTACGGGTATGAATGAGGAAGAAGGCTGAATATTTGCCTTATTAGGCCAATCATCAAGTCAACACATCATGTCCCATGCCAATTTATGGACCAATCACAATTCAAGTGGGTGAGAGAATTAAGGAATGGCTTGGAAGTATATGGAAAAATAAGTTCAGCATTCTCTCCCCCAATTAAGGTTGCCGACACTCCTAGGGGCCCACTTTTTTCCAAAATTCATTTACTCACTTATCCGATTAATTGTCCATTTGACCATTTTGGATTCCAAAAATTAATTTTTTTTTTCGAACTTATAGTCGATTCTTACCAATTTCGACGTTTCGGACTCAACCGTCTAGTCGGCGTCTCCAAATTCTACTCCGAACTCAAATTCGAGTTTTCAATCACTATTCGTGTCTTATATGCAATTATTCGCTTCCTTAGTTAGTAAACTAAATAATTAGTTTAAACTAACTATTAAATTACATCTCATCACTTTAATTATTAATAAATATGTAATACACATATATCCATTCACTCATCTCATTTATCCAAATAATATCTATAAAAACTTTATTTTAAACAATTATACGCTTTGTTAGTTAGTTCAAACTAATTAAATTAATTAACTTTGACCAACTATTAATTCACATCCATTTAACATAATATTAAATATCACACCATTATTCATATTACATGAAATTATTGTAATACAAATACAACTATCGTCATTAACTAAATAAATTTCTTTATTCAATTAATTAAAACAATATTTTAACCCACTAATTTTCAAATAGTGAATTAACTCATATATGAAATTTAGTTCATAATAATTCTATCGTCGTCCAAGGCTAAATATTCAAATTATATTATTTCATAATATAATTTTAATTTAATCTCAATTAATTAATATTATTTAATTAATTTCATCCACTTTCTTTAATGATTTAATTAAATATTAAATCTCCTTTTCCCAATATATGTATATATTTCACATCTATATATACACATGTAATCCATTATACAAAATCACATACTTTACATTATATGAAACACATATATACATATATGTTCAAATCTACTTTATCTCTTAATAACAATTATATTTATTAAATTCTTATTTTAAATTTCTGAAATATCGGGGATATTACATTCACCCATTCTTCTAAGAATTTCGTCCTCGAAATTAAGACACAGTCATCTCTATTCATTCTACTCCTCTATTTTCAAATCTAGGTTTTATTCTTTAAACCTTTATTTAATTATTCGAGATCTTATTTACAAGTCTCATAAATTTTCGGGTTATCACAACAGGTGGCACAGAAATAGGGAAGAGTTGTGGTTATGGATGTTGAGTTGAGACAGAGTATATGAGAAGGGTCGATGTTGCGAATTTTATAATCAAAACTTAGTATTTGGAGGAAATTACATCTACTAATATGTTAAAGCAAGATAGTAAATTATACCGAGAAATCAGTAAATTCCAAGGGGGTTGAAGTGGGGAATGAAAGGTAGTTTAGTAGGAAGGTATTGGAAAAGAAAAATAAACAAATAGAGGGTCAGTCAAGCTTGCCAAAATCTGAAATTTTTTGTTGTAATGGAGAAGTGTTGGTACTTAAAAGGAGAAAAGAAAGAGAATAAAAATAAGGAATAAAAATCAAAGGTGATTGTAGAAATTAGGTAAAAAAATGTAATAAAACAAAGGAGCAATCATACATGGAAGAGTTTCGTCAGCGGATGAACCATGACTGGGGTTACCATTCCAAAGTACATGAAGGGATTTCAACAGCAGCAACAACGACAGATAAAATGAATGAAATATGGGCAAGGAAGGAGGAAGTGAAAAAGTATAAAATGGGAACAAGAATGGATAGAACAACAATATGTATTGAAAGTCTAGCAAGAAAAAAAATTCAAAGGAGATTCTAATAAATTTCTTTGAGAGGCATGAAAGGATTGAGGGCATGATGGTTTTTGGAGGAATTTGGGTTTGTCAAATGAAGGAATTTAATACCATATACGTTAGCATGACTTTACATATTCGAGAACCAAAAACATACCTCTTGAAGCGTGTTTAAACTTTGGTGCGGAAAATCTCGAACAAATCCACGACCCAACGGTGTCTCCGAATTACAATCTTTGTGAGATGAAAACGGAGATTAATTCCACGATCCGTTCAACAAGAATTTACAGAATATTGGAAGCTCAATATTTTGCAGAGTGCTCAAAACCTTTCTTACTCTCACTGTCTCAATATTGCTATTACTTCATCTGATCAAAATGGAAGGATCACAGTATGCTTATAGAAAAAGGAGAGGTGCAAAGTTGAGAGCAAGTGGACTCACGGGTCCAATAGGAAATGCATGAATCAGAAAATAATGGAGGAGTCGTGCTTTACAGGAAATGCAAGGAACATTCACCAATCAATTAAAACATGGGTGTCTCACATTTAGATAATGGTGTTTTCCACTATCATTCTCCAACATCAAATTTAGGGGAAAAATAGAAGTAGATTAAGCAATGAAATGGCTGCAAGGAAGATGGATAATGGATAGAAAAATAAGATATGAATATTCGAGAAGACAATTGCAAAAATAGGAGGGAAGAGGAAAGTTGAAAAGAAATTTCGAGAAAGATGTTTAGTAAAGAAGAGTTTAGAAAGACAAGTAAAAGGAATTCCAAGGCATGAAGTGATTAACTATTTAAAGAGGAGTTGGACTATAATTTCAAAAGAGATTAGAAGTATGAAATATGGGTATGCAAGGAGGAAGTGAAAAAGTATAAAATGGGAACAAGCATGGATAGAACAACAATATATATGTATTGGAAGTCTAGCAAGAAAAAAATTCAAAGGAGATTCTAATAAATTTCTTTGGGAGGTATGAAAGGATTGAGGGCATGAAGATTTTTGGAAGAATTTGGGTTTGTCAAATTTAGGGGCAAAATGGAAGCAGATTAAGCAATGAAGTGGCTGCAAGGAAGATGGAGAATGGATAGAAAAATAAGATTTGAATATGCAAGAAGACAATTGCACAAAATAGGAGGGAAGAGGAAAGTTGAAAAGGAATCTGGAAAATGATGTACAAGTAGAAAAAAAATAGCAAATAAGAGTTTAGAAAGACAAGTAAAAGGAATTCCAAAGCATGAAGTGATTAACTATTTAAAGAGGAATTGGACTATAGTTTCAAAAAAGATTAGAAGTATGAAGGGGATAAATGGGATAATGGAGAAGTTTGATGTTCGCTCTTTCCGTCAACAGACGTTAAAAAAGGTGCATACGTTTTTTCCCCTGTATGTAACTTAATTGCTCCTCACGTGGTCACCATCTCCAACAAATATCATCGCAATTAGGACTTGCAAAGTTGATTTCCTTCTTGTGCAGATTCAGATTCAAAGATCCACTACAATTCGGGTTTGTCCCATGCAACGCCTAAGTCCCATCAATATCCATCGCTGACAAGTATTTTCCTCGTCCTAGATGATATCAATGAAAGCATAATCATCTCCTCCACTAAAGAGTGCCCTATAACCCTAACAAAAAATGCCCAATCTTATGAACCACCACTGATTTCAGATCCACCGCCGACAGTACAGAATCTCAAGTTCTCACCGTTTAACACACCCAATTCTCCCTAGCCGTCCAAGTGAAACCATCCATTAGGCGGTGAAAACATGTTTAACTAGGGTTCCCAAAACAAAATCAAATAGCTCTTCGTCACCGTGATTGGTGCTAAAGAATCCAATCTTAATATCCACTCTAGCAAATGACTCCATCTATATGAAAGTCAACGACGTAATCTCCGACCACCGGTCAAACACAGTCTAAACATGGCCGTCACTGAATTATCTAACTGATTCTCCGTTGAAAACGCATGAGCTAGGTTAAGTGGCACGTGACCACGTGAGAGGCACAAGGTCTCTTTCTTGAGCCATGTCATTACCATGCAAAAAAAATCCATGTATGCATCTTTTTTAACGTCTATCAACAGAAAGAGTGAATCACAAACAAAAAAAATTAGATTGATTCATTGAATGGGATATTTTGATTCATAGAAGATCAATGAAATGCTTTTGGCTTGTGAAGTATACTGGGATGGGAAGAAGAAGCAGCACTTAGTTTGCTAAAGGGTGGATCGATTCAGAATATAATAGTAAGGGTGGAGCTGGAAAAAAGACAATGTAAGTAATCAGCAAAACAAGTAGAGGAGCGACAATGGAAGGAAAGAGAAACCAAACAAATCTTAAAAAGGAGGTAAACAGGCATGACAATAAAGTAAGGTGTGTCACAAGAGTTTGGAATGAACAGATTTAAGACTACATTCACAGATGTTGGATTTCAATTAAAAAGTCAGGTATTTCTATGAAGGAACTGAACAAAATAATGGAGCTTGTTGATGTTAAAATCTCAAAGATAGTGAAATGTGATCATAAAGGGATGATTTTCATATGTGCAAGTGCAGAAGACAACATGAATTTGGACGAAAGGAAGGATCTGACCAGGGATTTCTTGTAAAACTAGAAAAAATGAAGGAGATGGACAGTTGTAAAAGATACACGTTGTTATAGGAGTACTATGGCAAACATAGCAGGGGTTTGGGGTGAATTTCGACATTAGACAAAGAAACTGAAGGCATTAAGAGGAGTGGAAGTGCTAAAAGTATGATTGAAGCCAAAGAAGTTGACGAAATTAATGAAGCAATACATTTGGATATTGAAGGAAAATAATACAAGGTGTTTAGTATGATTTGATCAATGACTATTCGATTCTTTCGTCAATATGGAATTGATTCACAACAATTCTTCCATTTTCAGATAAAAAATACAAATTCGATAGGAGATGATTGTGGAACAGTGGTGGTGCGTGGAGGAGGAAGATGCAGGGATGCCGAAAAAGTTACAGGAGGTAAAAAAAAATGGTAATGGTTTTAGGTAACGCAACGTGGAGAGAGGACAAATCAACAATGAAGCCCAACTGCTAAATATACAAGAAATGGGAATTCAAAATTTTATGAAAGAGGACTTTGGAAAGTGTTTTTAGTTAGATTTTGGGAATGATGAATTGTGGATGTCAACTGTTTTGGCAAGACAAGAAAATGAAGTAAACAGTAACCAAAGTGTGGAAATAAAGGAGACACAATTTCACTGAGGTCAAAGTCGTAAGGTCAACAGTTAAACGTTAATATTTGTGGGAGTAACAAAGAAGGTTCAGAACATGAACAACAAGAAGAAAGAAGAGGATAAACAAGCAAAGGAAATAGGAAGAAAGACATAAAAGTAGAGTAGAAGAAAAATAGAAAGAAAGCAATTGAGTGAGTAGAGCTTTAAAAAGCAAGCAGGAAGATAGGTCAGAAAATATAAGGTGAAGAAGAGGAAGAGAGACGTGAAAAAACTTTCAAAGTCTTCATCAAGGAAATTCGAGGAGACTCGGAAAAAGATAAACATAAAACAGGTCAAGGAGTTTAGCAGAAGAATCATCTCAGTCAGAGGAAGAAGAATAATGAATGATTTTAGTTGGAAAGCTTACAGGGGAGGATATCAATAATAAGGAACAACATTCTACAGGAAAAAGCTGAGATTGTTATTATTCAAGAGATAAAAGTAAGTTCAGTTGATGATAGAAAAGTAGAAAGGATTTGGGGAAGAGATGATGTGGAATGGGTCGAGATGGGTGCTGAAGGTTTATCAGGGGTTTGATAATATTATGGGATAGCCAAAAGTTTTCATAGAAGCAGTAAAGATAAGCATTGGATAGCTATATGGAGTCTTTGGAACAATGAAATAGTCAGGATCATAAAAATGTATATGCACCACAAGGAAAAGAAGAGAGAGAACGGATTATACTGAATCAGGATAATATTCCAACTATTATAGAGGGAGATCTCAAGACAGTTAGAACGAAGAAGGAAAGGAAACATTGTTCTTCTAGAGTAAAAGGCGATGCAGGTAGTCTCTCATGGGAGGAAAGGAAAGACGATCAAAGTTCATAGGAATGGAGCTTCTATAGGTCACTGTCAAGCATACAAGAATTAGAGTCCTAAAGAAAGTACATTGTGTTATTTGTAAACCTATTGAAGATCTTTAGTGAATGTCAAAGTCCTAAATGACGAGCAAATAATAGAGCTGAAAAGTTTTGGTGTAGAGGAATTTTCAGGGATATGGAGCAGAGGGTAACTTCAAGCTTGGTACAGTTTATTTCTTTCTGAATTTGCTATGAGTATCTCCTCTTGAATTGATCGATTTTTTGGCACTGTTTGGCGCTAGTATGCTTAAGTTTCTTAAAACCCAGTTTGTATTTGACTCATTCAATGGCAAAGGTTGTACTAGTGTAGATTTTGGCCATTTGTTTGTGATAGGCATGGCAAGTAATTTTTTAGTTTGTGTAACAATGCATCAGTCATGTAATACCCATATCAAAGTCTTTTGGATTTGGGTGATCCTTTCAGCAATAAAATCTTTATTTTTGCTTTTGCTAAATAAATCTTTTTATGACAAGTTATATGTGCTCTGGATGCAATCATGTTATCAACTTTCTGCGGTTACAGCTACTTTTCTACATGTGGGGTGTCTATTTGCACATTTTCCTTCTTTTGCAACTAGTGGGATTCATTTCCTACATGTGTTATGCTTTCCACACTTTGCAGCTAGTGAGTTCAACTTTTGCAGTTAATAGAGTTCATTTTCTGCGTGTGGGGCCTGCTCTTGGGCTGGTATTTGGGACAAATTTGCTGACTTGCTTCCATTTTCAGTTGCAATGGTCCACGTTGTCCTTATTGACTTTGTTTCATCTATTCTGTTTCAAGTTGGGTATGCGAGATATATATACACCAACTTGAGGGGGAGTGTTAGAATGTGTTTTCTACCCATAAATTAAGGGAGCACTACCTCATGAAACTAGTATATAAGCCAATGTAACTCAATGTAAATTAAATGAGAGAAGCAATGTAAATGTTTATGTAGAAAGAGAGAAACTGAGATTGAAAGAGAGAAACTAATTTTGGGTTTCTCCATTAATACTTCTCACATAACATTTACATTGCTTCTCTCATTTAATTTACATTGAGTTACATTGGCTTATATACTAGTTTCACGAGGTAGTGCTCCCTCAATTTATGGGTAGAAAACATAGAGAGGAAAACATGGAGACGAAAACATGGAAACATGTTTTTCCTAGAAAATACATTCTAACACTCCCCCTTAAGTTGGTGTATAGATATCTCACATATTCAACTTGAAACAAAATAGATGAAACAAAATCAATAAGGACAACGTGGGTCATTGCAACTGAAAATGGAAGCAAGTCAGCAAATCTGTCCCAAATACCAGCCCAAGAGCATGCCCCATACGCAGAAAATAAACCCCACTAGCTGCAAAAGTTGAACTCACTAGCTGCAAGTGCTGGAAAGCATAACACATGCAGGAAATGAATCCCACTAGCTGCAAAAGGAGGAAAACGTGTAAATGGACACCCCACATGCAAAAAAGTAGCTGCAATGTGCTGGAAATCAGCCCATGTGCAGCCACGAAACCAAGCTTGAAAGAAAGTCAATAAAGTACTACAATGGATACCATGTTGGAAGAAACATCAACAATGGATACGCGCTAGAAACAAACGCAACAATGGATACATATTGGAAAAAACATCAACAATGGATACCATGTTGGAAGAAACATCAACAATGGATACCATATTGGAAGAAACATCAACAATAGATTCCATGTTGGAAGAGACATCAACAATAGATATCATGTTGGAAGAGACATCAACATGGGTACCATGTTGTAAGAGAAGAATAAAAGTAGCAGCGAAAGAGAAAAAATTAAGAGGCTAGTGAACAGTGATACGCTGCAGTGTCGGCATGAACAGTGCTGCTGGTAAACAGTGCTCCAGCGTGAACAGTGTTGCCGGTGAACAATGCTCCGGCATGAACAGTGCTGCCGGTGTTAAGAATAAGGAACATAGCTCTAATACCATGTACAAAGAGAGAAACTGAGATTGAAAGAGAGAAACTAATTTTGGGTTTCTCCATTAATACTTCTCACATAAACATTTATATTGCTTCTCTCATTTAATTTACATTGAGTTACATTGGCTTATATACTAGTTTCACAAGGTAGTGCTTCCTTAATTTATGGGTAGAAAACATGGAGAGGAAAACATGTTTTCCCTACTTAACACATTCTAACAGTTATGAATTGTTTAATTTACCTATGTAGTTATATGTTTCTCTATGTCCTCTTTCTAAACTGTATGATTATTTGAGTATATTTTATCTAGATTCTCTTCCTAGACTGGAATCAGGATGTTATAGTTTTATAACCCCCCTCTATTTGGCTGTTATATAAATTGTGTTATATTTGGTCAATAGAGAAAGAAAATTGCTATTATATATATATATATATATATATATATATATATATATATATATATATAGGTCGGATCTTAAACATTACACCTTATATGACATTTCAAGCATACCCCCTTTAGCAACGGACTGGACGACGGTTTGGTCCGTCGCCATAGGTTTTAGCGACAGATTACATATAGCGACGGATCTGTCGCTAAAAACCTATGGCGACGGACCAAACCATCGCCCGGTCTGTCGCTAAAAGGGGTATACTTGGAATGTTATTTAAGGTGTAATGCTTAAGATCCGGCCTGTATATATATATATATATATATATATATATATATATATATATATAATATATATATATATATATTCTTATATTTTTGGCGACTTAGTTTTTAAATTTTAATTTTATAATCGGGAAAAAAACACAACATTTCAAGGGGCATAAACAAATAAGCCTAATAGGAGATTCATAATAAATGAGACTAGTGATATAACCAAGAACCATAAGCTATAAAGTACAAGAAGTAAAATCAAAAAAATAATGTGACAAAAAAAGATTACAGACTTAAATAAACCACTAACCTCGGCCATCACCAAATTCTGTAGCAACCTTCTGCAAAAAAGAGATTACAGTATTTCATACAGTTAAATGACCACTAACCTCAGCCAATCATCAAATTCTGAAGCAACCTTCTGCGAATCAACCCAACCAGTGTAAACATCCAGCAAATAAAATATATAGTAAATATCACAACTTACTTGTCGAAAATAAGATACTTTACTTGGAACAAGACAATGAGATTCAAAAAAGTTGCAATATAACATATATAGTCATGAGAGACGAGGGAAAGCTATTTAATAGCTGATTTTTCCCTCCCAATCCCCAAAATTTGGCACATGGAATCAGAACTGATACAATATGGCATGGTAAATTAAAAATCCAGCACACCACCAAATGTAGTAAAAATGTGTAACGAAGGTGAACTTTGAGTTCCAATTACAAACATACTGGCTTGATGACAAGAACCTAAACATGAAAGAACCTCACGAAACTGAACCTCCCCATATATCAACAACTTCCCATACTAGAGAACACCCCATACAAGAATCCAAAGTAAGAAGATAACATCTATTAAAAGTGGGGATGTCTCCAAGGATTAGAACAATAAAAAGTTTTTTCTAAAAGAAAAAGATTACTTCTACTAGATTAAATTAAACTAACTATTCAATTTGCAAATCAAAAGACCAAGATCATATCAGCATCATGACCTCCCAAAACTAAACAATTGCCAATTCATCTGGCAGTGTATCAAACACTATATTAGTGCAGATTTTGGTCATTTGTTTGTGATAGGCATGACAAGTATTTTTGTTAAACTGTAACTATGCATCAGTCATGTAATATCCAGATTTCTTTTAGTTTTGGGTCACTTTTCAACAATAAAATATTTGCTTTTACTATGCTAAAAAAAAGTCTTTTTATTACAAGTTATATGTGCTTTGGATGCAATTATAATATTAACTTTCTGCAGTTGTTTATTAAATTGTTTATTTTATTTAAATGTATGTTTGTGTAGATCCTCTTTTTTAGAGACTGTGAAATTCAGATAAGGCATACTTAGAAGGGGGGGGGGGTTGAATAAGTATGGATACAGACTATTACCAATTAAAAAATTTAAACCAAACTTTTGAATACAGTCTACTATATTGATGAATGCAGCTTACTGAATGAGTATGGTTTACTGGATTGAGTCTTTGTTAAAGAAGAACTTAGTCTACTGTATTGATGAATGCAGCTTACTGAATGAATACGGTCAACTGGATTCGATTTTAGTTTAAGAAAATATCTTGGTGATTTTATAATTTAATGAAAATACTTGATAATAATGAATAATACAAATATTCAAATTATTAATTATTAAAAAATAATTAACTAACTTTTGAGTAATTAAAATAAAGCAAGCAATAACACCAAGATTTTTTACGTGGTTCAGCTATTACCCTCTATACTAATAGCCTACTCCACGTCCAATACCAACTAGTATTGGAGACTCAC
The DNA here is from genome assembly GCA_034770075.1 of Aralia elata. NCBI lineage: Eukaryota > Viridiplantae > Streptophyta > Magnoliopsida > Apiales > Araliaceae > Aralia > Aralia elata. Next base: position 73,357,612 of record CM068378.1, on the reverse strand, counting down.
TTTTATTTAAAAATAATTCCCGTTACAATATAGATTCTATCAACTCTTGAATTACAATAATTCACTTGAGCACTTTTGCTCCTTGTGCACCAATTCACTCCTTAAGCACCTATGCTTTCTTGAATCTGTATGTAAACAAATCTTAATCCACTTGGATTAAATTACTTTAGACAACACTTAGTCTGAAAAATTAAAATTACAATAATAGAGGTCTAATGATCAAAGCAAATAAGCAATTTAACAATGCAAGGCTCATCTAATGTATGCAATGATCAATTAATTTAAGAAGGATATTACCAATTTATAGCTCACGAAAATGAGAATATATGAAGCACAGCAGCAAATTTTTAATTGCACCAGGATAATATGAAGAATATTTCTTTTGTATATGATTGGTGCACTGTTGGAGTTGTATATATAAACTGGGATAACTCCATGCAATTTATAGACTTAAAAATATATCCGTTGCATCCCTCATCTAACCTTCTGATTGTAAAAATTTAATATTAACGTTGTAATCAAAACAAACCTTATCAAGATTCTGTTTGTAAAAAGATTTAGCGTTGCAAACAAACCTTATCAATAACCAGCTGTTAGCATTTAACCTGGAAACAAATCCTTTCAACTGACCATAATATCCGGCTTAATAACAATACCGAGTCAAAGGATAATGATTACACATCAAAGTGTATCCTGTCAAGTTTATCTCTTTTTCCAAGATTGCCGCCACAAAGTATATATGCATTATATTTTCAAGGATTTAATGAAGTCTACTGCCACACGTTTCATATATTGATAAAGAAGCATGATACTTCAAATTGTTTACAGACCATTATGCATGAATCAACGTGATGCAAAAATTAATAATCATGTATTAAGATAATCAAGATGCATAGATCCCATCATGCATGAATCAACGTGATGCATAAATCTGGCTTGTGCATATATAAAATTATGCATGTAAATTTTCTAGAGCCTTGAATTGAAAAATCAAATATTTGCAATGACCTTACATAATAATTCTTAATACTCAAAATAATCTTCAATCTTCCTTGAATAATCCATCAAACAATTTCTTGAATTAATTTTCTGAAATTCACAATAAACAATTTAGTAACATTGAACCAAATCATCATCAAAACATTAGGTTTAGAATATGACAAAGTCAACATTCTCCCCCTTTTTGATGATGACAACATAAATCATTGAAGCTCCCCCTAAATTTATGCATAACTAATTTCAGGAAACAAATCCATATGACCTGCATGTGTTAGTATCATATCATATTCAAATAACATCTCATAACAACATGATTAAAACCAAATACCATAAGCAATTTTAACCAATTGTCTTAACAAGCAGGCATTTAAAAACAATCATGCCTATCAAAAATCAAAACATCACAGAAACCATAGTATCATAGTTTTAAAAACCATCAAAAGAAACCAGAGTATGTTGTACCAATTGAAATAAATAATCTCTCCCCCTTTGCCATCAGGCAAAAAGAGAGAGCAAATTCAGTCAATGTCTTCAATGTGAACTTTTTGTGCAGTGCGGGAGGTGAAGTAAGCACGGTGCCGGAGGCGGTGAAGGCGTTCAGCAAGTGTGAGTTCTTTGGCAAATCGAGGTGGTCTGGGGATAAAGGTTGAAGGAGGAATCCCCATATCAATAAAGTCATCCTTGAACTCCGTTGTCCAATTGCACATTGGCCATTCTGGAATAGTGGAGTACATTATTTGAAAATGTAACTTCCTGCCGACATCATTAAATCTGGTTGCCATAAAATCTGCAAGTTCTCCAAGTTGATAACTTACAAATTTAATTTCTTAACTTAACTGGCATGTATTCCTATTGAACTTTCGTTGAAGGGCTTCAACCATAGCCAAAGTTTGTATCTCAAAACCTGCCTGGAGATCAATGAATTCATCTTCAACACGATTATACAATTTATTAATTGCTGGTGCATCCAACGACAATTTTCCTTTTTCAAGAATCTCAACTCGATTTCTAATCTCGGCCAAGTCAGCTTTCATAGAATTTTGATTTTGAAAAATCTCATTTAGAATATTCAAAATATCAGTTCCATGAGAAGTTGGCAGAGAGGTTGAAGAAGATTCTGGAGTAGGGGGAATAGGAGGAGGATGAAGACGAACAAACTCACCAGCAAGAAAAGTGATGTGTGATTGTGTCAGATTAGCAGGATCTATGAACTCATTGTTAGAAACAGAAATTTCATCATCAAGAGATATTTTGAAATGTTTGAAAAGCTTTGTCATAAACTTACTGTAAGGAAGACATTTCTTAGATTGACGAATACAACTCAGCATGTGAGACAACATCATTTGTGAGAGATTGAAAGACTTTCCCTTAAGAATTATAGCCACAACCACTAAATCTTGACAGGTAAAATCTGCTCCACCACCAAGTCGTGGAAACAGATTATACCTCACTACTTTATGTAAAACACAAGCAGTTGGGCATACATTCACAGTTTTTGGAAGAAATAAAGTAGTAAGGGAAAAATCATTCATCACAATATGAAGTTGTTCCAGAGGTAGAAAAGGAATGTTAGCAGCACCTTTTAGAGTAAACGGACAGGGTCCAGCAGAAGATATACCGAGAATACTCCCAAAATCAATACTAGTGAAAAATAATGATTTTTCTTGAACATATGTCGTGTAACAATCTCCATTGCACTCGAGATTAGTATAAAACTACTGAACTAATCTAGGATATTCAATAGTAGGAGGAAACAACATAGAAGATATTTCACAAGAATTGAAAAGTTTCTCCAAAACATAGTTTTTGAAATAGAACAAATCCAGAGATTTTTCATAGACAAATTGCTTTGTAGCAATTGAATTTTTAAAACGAGTTTCAAAGCTGTAACCCCTGAAGAAATTTTCTGGCATATCAAAGGAAGATGAGAATGGATTTACCAGATTTGAAGGAGATTCTGGCTGTGAAGTGATATGGTCTTCCTGCACTGGTTGTTTTAACTTCACTTGTTGAAACGGTTCGTCTTCTGAAGCTTTTAAGAAAGAGAAACTTGAATCTGAGTCGTCGGATAATATGGTGGCATCGGACGACACATGCTTCGGCGATTTCTTTAGCTTTCGCTTGGATTTCATCTTTAATCCAGAAACATTCTTCAAAGAGGATCCTTCATCCGTTGATTTACCGGAAGATTGTTTGCTAGCTCTGGTTTTCATAGCTTTTAAGGGTTTGAGAAGAAAAAAAAATCAAGGGTTTTGATCTGGTTTATGGAAGAAGAAAGAACTGAAGTTATAAAGAAAGATAACATAGAAGTAGAAATTAAGTAGGAGACTGATATTAAAAGACGTGTGTCTTTTCAAACTCAATGTCTGTTTGGCTACTTTTCCGGGTTTCAAAATAAAATTGAGACTTTACGTAACCCAAGTAATCGACAATTAATCATAGGTTATTAATAGATACATGAATCCAGAAAATAATTTAAACATATAAAGAATATCAAAACAGATATATTTCAACAGATATTGTGCAGAATATATTAACTGAATATGATACATATGTTATCCACATTTATACCATGCACATTCCAAGTTCTCTCCTAAGCATGCAAAACCTTTCCTCACACAAAGGTTTAGTAAAAATATCTGCTAATTGTTTTTCTGTAGGAATAAAAACTAATTTAACTAATCCTTTTGAAACATTATCCCTTAAAAATGATGTCTTACCTCTATATGTTTTGTACGTGAGTGCAAAACAGGATTTTTTGAAATATCAATAGCACTAGAATTATCACAATATATAGGCACATTATTGCAAATTATATCAAAATCACATAAAGTTTGTCTCATCCATAATATTTGAGAACAACAACTCCATGCAGCTAAATATTCACCCTCAGTTGTTGATAAAGCAACTGAAGTTTGCTTTTTACTATGCCATGAAACAAGACTTTGTCCCAAAAATGTACAAGCACCACTTGTACTTTTTCTATCAACTTGAAACTCTGCATAGTCTGCATCTGAATAACCCATTAGCTCAAAATGATTACTTATTGGATAAAACAACCCTAAATTTATAGTACCACTTTAATATTTAAAAATTCTTTTAACCGCTTGTAAGTGGGATTCTTTAGGTTTTGCTTGAAATCGAGCACAAAGACATACACTATACATTATATCAGGTCTAGATGCAGTCAAATATAATAAAGACCCAATCATACCTCGAAATTTGGTTAACTCTACATTTGTACCTTTATCATCTGATGTAAGGTTTATCGATGTACTCATTGGTGTAGCCTTTGGGTTGGATCCTTCAAAACCAAATCTTTTGAGAAGCTCTTTTGTATACTTAGTTTGATGAATATAGATCCCTTCCTTAGTTTGCTTGATTTGAAGCCCCAAAAAGTAATTTAGCTCTCCCATAAGACTCATATCAAATTCCTTGTGCATACATTTTGAAAACCACTCACAAAGGAAATCATTAGTAGCACCAAATATTATGTCATCCACATATATTTGAACAATAATTATATCATTTTTATCATGCATAATAAATAATGTGGAATCAATTTTACCTCTAGTGAAACCACTAGAAAGAAGATACTTACTCAACCTCTCGTACCAAGCTCTTGGAGCTTGTTTGAGACCATAGAGAGCTTTCTTTAGCTTGAAAACATGATTTGGGTATTTCTCATGTTCGAATCCAGGAGGCTGTTTGACATAGACTTCTTCATTAATGTATCCATTTAGGAACGCGCTTTTTACATCCATTTGATAAAGCTTAAATTTCTTGTAACATGCAAAGGCTAATAAGATTAGGATAGATTCTAGTCTTGCGACTGGGGCATAAGTCTCTTCGTAGTCGATCCCTTCTTGTTGATTATATCCTTGAGCCACTAGCCTTGCTTTATTACGAGTGATTGTCCCATGCTCATTAAGCTTGTTTTTAAACACCTATTTTGTTCCAATGACAGAAACATCTTTAGGAGGAGGCATTAATTCCCAAACTTGACATCGTTCAAATTGTTGAAGTTCCTCTTGCATTGCCATTAGCCAACTTTCATCAAGAACAGCTTCCTTAGCATTATTTGGCTCAACTTGTGATAAGAACGCAGAGAATGTACATTGATTTTGTAAACTTCTTCGTGTGGTGATTCCTTTGTTTATATCTCCGATAATGTTTTCCGGTGGATGATTCTTGAGATATCTTGCAGTCTTTGGCATTTGGATATTGTGTATTACTTCTTCTTGTTGGGGGAAATCTTTTTCAAGTTCTTGTGTTGTTCCTTGTTCCACTCCTTGTATGTTTTCCAATTCAGCTTGCTAAATTTGTTCATTTGGCTTGCTGAATAAATTTTTCCGGTTTATCGAATTTACTGAGATCTCCAAATTACCTGCATCTTCTTCTCTTTCTTTTGGAAGATCATTGTTAGTTTCATTAAATGTTATATGTACTGATTCTGTAATATCCCAGATATTTCGAAAATTTAAAATAAGAATTTAATAAATAAAATTCTTATTAAGGGATGAAGTAGATTTGAACATATATGTATATATGTGTTTCATTTAATGTGAAGTATGTGATTTTGTGTAATAGATTAAACGTGTATATATAGATGTGAAATATATACATATATTGAGTATAATTAATTAATTAATTAATATTAATTGATTGAGATTAAATTAAAATTATATTATGAAATAATATAATTTGAATATTGAGCCTTAGACAATGATAGAATTGTTATGAATTAAATTTTTATATATGAGTTAATTAATTCACTTAGTTAAAATTAGTGAATTAATGTATGTACTTTGTTCTAATAAAATAAAGTTTATATGGATAATATTTTGTGTAAGTGTGATGAGTAAATAAATATATGTGATATATATTTATTTGCTAGTATGTGTGTTATGTATTTGCTAGTAAGAAATTAATCTAGATTGCAAGCCCAATGTATAAAATAGTTGTGGAGAATTTAGTTAGTCCAAAGAATTATAGTATCAAGCCCAAATTTTAAAGAATTAAGATGGCCCAAGTTATTTAATTAAAAACTTGTGACAAGTCCAATGAAGAAGCCCAATTAGAATTTAATTTAGTAGCCCAAAATAATGGGACATGTGTTAGTAACTATGGTTAGGAACTAACCATGTTTGAGTTAAATGTAGGAAATTATGAGAAATGATTATATTATCCAAGAGAAGGTTATTAATGACTCATGTGTCCTAAGAAGGAAATTGCTAGGAAGTTTCCTAGTAATTGGAGAATGACTATTTTGTCCCAAAAGAAAAGTATTAATGACCATGGTATCCTTGAAGGAAATTTCTAGGAAATTTCCTAATAGTGAAGGAAAGACTATTTTGTCCTTAGAGAAAATTATTAAAGACCATTATGTCCTAATAGGAAATTGCTAGGAAGTTTCCTAGTAATGGGGGAATGACAATTTTATCCTTGAAAAAAATTACTTATGACCATTGTGTCCTAGGAGGAAATTTCTAGGAAATTTCCTTGAGATGTTTTAAAGACCATTATGCCCTTCCCTAGCAATGGTTGATAACCATTTTGCCCTTGATGTTTCTTATGTAATTGAGCCTAATAAGGTAAAAATTTTCAGCACTTCTCCTTCCCAAACCAAAATTTTCAGCAAAGTAAGAGAGAGAGAGAGAGAGAGAGAGAGAGAGAGAGAAGAAGTGAAGAAGAGAAGAAGAAAGAAGAAAGAAAATCATAATTAAGGTAATTCCTAAAACTTAATCCATGAAAACTTTTGGATTACTCTCTTTTATTTGAGAATATGAAAATACTCACCATATTAAGGTGTTTTGTATATATCTCAAATGGTGTGTAACCATGGAACATGATAGAGGAAGCAAAGCTATGAAACAAAGAAAAGGAAGAAAACTAGCTAAAGGTATATATCTAAACCCTTATAAAAATACTTTGATTTTTGTATGGATGTTAAGTTTTATGAAGTAAGATCATGACCAAACTTACAAATATTATTTTAGCCATGAATTAGCAAGAATTCAACAAAAGAATTCAAGAAAAGAAAAGAAATGAAAGAAGAACAAAAACAGTTTTTAAGCCTAAAAGTCCTAAATTTTAGTCCACTTTGAACTTTTACCATTTGAAATCTATAACTTCTTTTTGTGATCCGTCAAAGAGAAGTGTTAGATCTATGAGTTATCTGATGAACCCAAGTGGAATCACTTAAAAAGAATAAACGGATCAACCGTGGTGTTATTTTTAGTAAAACAGTTCCTGCTACAAAAAATCTGGAAAAATCCTAAAAAGTCTCCTGGCCAGTTTATGTTGAGGGCTGTTTCGGCCAATTTTGAAGCTCTAAAAATTCCGGTCTTTTGTGGTATATTAGTATATCAAGTTAACTAGATGCTGTCCAAAGATGAGAAATGTTCGATGTCCTGAGAGGGAGTTATGACTTTTATAAGAAAATGCAATTTTAAAAGTAAATTGGTATAACTCACTGAATACAATCCAGAAAATTATGAAAATTTAACTGGGATGAGTATATTGGTAACATGAGTCTACCGTATAAATTTCAGAATTTTTTGAACGAACGGATAATTTATGATAAATGTAACCATTTTGGACTGTTTTAGCCTATTTAAAAATAGGAAACGAAATTGCAAAATTACAGGAAAATTATTATAGAACTAAAATGTTATATACTGATATTTCTCAAAAGATAAAAAAATAATAAGTTGTTTTGGTATTTTTCATACCTATGATTAAGTTAAGAATAAATGAGAAAATTAAGTTATATTAAGTTGAAAAATGTGTGAATGTTATTTTATTGCTTAATGACCTTTAATATGATATGTTAAGATTTTATATGGGTAATTTGGTCATTTTTAATAAAATATTACGTGTATGACCAAATATGTATGTTAACTAAATTAAATAATAAGGATAAACAATTAAATTAAATTGTTCATGAGTCTAATAAATGATTTAAAATATTATTAAATAATTAATAATATTAGATTGAATTATTATTAGATGATTAAAATATTATTAAGTGGTTAATAATATTTGTAATGATTAAGACATTAATAAATGATATTAAGTGATCAAAATATTATTAAAGGGTTAATAATATTTGAAAGTGAATAAAATATTATTAAATGATTAATAATATTAAAGTGTGATTAGAATATTATTAAATGATTAATAATATTTCTAAGTGCCTAAGATATTATTAAAAATATTATTAAATGATTAATAATATTAGACGAGAGTTTTAAGATGTTGATTAAGTGATTGAAATATTATCAAAGGACGATAATAATATTGATGGTTTAAGGTGTTATCTAACATTTGATTATGTGGCTAAATGTTAGATGATTTATTTATAGAAGTAGCAGTATTATGTGGTATGATATGATATGCTCATTGAAAGATCAATCTTATAAATGATAGGTCTTTCATAAGAGATTAAATTAGATTGTGTAGCAGTAATCGACGGATGAGGCAAGTTCTTAACCCTAAACTTCTTACGTTATTGCAAGTTTCCTAACTCAAACTTGAGTTAATATTTTCAAGCATGTTAGTGGTTTAATTATTGTCAATTATTCCACCTCAATGAAATTTATTGTTAATCGCACTTAGTGCAAATTGCATATGTTTACCTGGTATGAAAGACTGATCACCTTGATTACCAAATTTATTCATGGTCATTGTTGGCCACTCAGCGTTATTGATTCAGTTATTCATTTATTGAAATTTGATTATCGTTCTTTCACAATTATTATATATTGTTGAAAATTCGAAAGCTTATTCTTTTTCAATCATGATATATCTTTCTTGTATTTAAACTTGCTGAGCAAAGTAGTTGCTCACTCTTGCTATATCATGATAATATTTCAGTTAAGCTCAAGTGCTTCAGGAAGGACAAAGACAAGAGGAAAAGTTCAAGGGTAAAATATGTGTTAACTATTATGATATGTTATGAAAGTGATTATGTAAACCTTTTGAATTATTAAGGTAGGTATTAAGTTAAAGGTTGTAGACCTTGGGAAATGTTGTAGAATTCTCTGAAATAAATAATGTATGTTTATATATATTTCGCGTTAATTGTATAATGTGCAAGAAGATGATGTATCGTGACGCACCAGGTCCGAGGATCAAGGTACCCGGATTTGGGGGCGTGACAGGTTGGTATCAGAGCTGATAGGTTATAAACCTTAGGTAGGGGTACCTTAGACTATAACCGCAGGGATGAGGATAAGGAATAAACTCAAATAGAGTTTAAGTGCTAAGAGATTAATTTTGGAAATTCATTATTAATTAAAGAAAAAGATAATTGAGATTCAAAGAAGAATCTTGAAAAGTTATAAAGATAAGAATCTGGAGTTACCTGACTCTAGTAGTAAAGATGAAAAACTTAAATAAAATCATAATATATGATTAAAGTGAAAGATAAGAAGATCGCAAAACAAATCGATCATGAGATAGAGAAGAATCGTAATATAATATGATTATAAGAAAGATCATAACGTGATCTAATTAAGACATGGAATGATAGATGATCAATCAAATGATTGAAAACTTTATAGCAGAATTGTTGTACGAAAAAGGTACTAGAGGATAGTACAAAGATAAAACTCAGAAGAAGTTATAAATGATGGGATATGAATTAAAAGTTTGTGTTAAGCAAGGAGAAAGATAAGATTAGGATTATGTGGGTTTTAATTTGAGGACTCATGTTAGTGGCTGAGTTGTACGATTCCTTGTATGGGCGGGGAATTTGTGCTTGGTTTGAGAACCACTTAGCTTCCTATATCGATATAGTGGTTGAGTTGAACAATTTCTTGTATGGGCAAGAGATTTGTCCTTGGTCTAACAACTGCTTAGCTTCCTATATTGATTAGTGGCCGAGTTGACCAATTCTTTGTATGGGCAGGGGATTGTGTTTGGTTCGACAACCACTTAGCTTCCTATATTGATAATCATTGGAACCTAGTGTCGCGTTGTTCGCTATATGTATGTTGAGAAGGTGATTCTTTTCTCATTTGTATAACGGATAGGTAGAGGATGTAAGATTAGGAGCGAGTTCTTAAAACTCATACTTATGGTAAGTTCGTGACTCATAATCATATGGTACGTTTTTGAACCCCTCAGCGAATGGACGTCTTTAGTCTGACTAGGATACGTTCCTAAACTCATATGATTATGGTAAGTTCCTGAACTCATAACGTGTGGTATGTTTAATGAACTATACTAGGGTATAGAAAAGTTGTGCATGAAGAAGTGAGGATTTTTAGTATAGTGAGCTTTAAGGATGATAGAAATAGATAAAATTGTTAAACAATGGATTATTAGAGAAATTAGAGTTGATGGAGGAAGCATAGGTATTCCAAATCCTCTAGCTATGCTAGTTTCGAATTTATTGACATCGTGCTGATATTTGTACTTTTGTGTTTTCGAAAAATATGTTGGATCAATTTTTGAACCAATAAGTTTTGAAAAGGTCCTATGATTCATATGTCTATGCTATTTGTTTCGGCTAAGACAAAGATAATTTAAAAAAATATCAAAATGTATTTTGAACAATCATCAATGCATCATTAAGCCTGGTGTAGAATGACAGATGATGGAGTCATCAATGCAGAGTAACCTAGTGTTGGATGTGATCATAGTATCGTCAACCCACTATGGTATGATGTAGTATGACAAAATCATGAAATGACGGAATTCTAACACACTGATTGCAACAGTGCAGTATTATGACGTCATAAAATGATTTTCAGAATTTTTTTTTAACCAGTTAAAGATAAGTCAATGCCAACTAAAGTGGCTAGACAAATGTTTCGATTGATGTTCGAATTATTGGTATACGTCTAAGCTATTTGATTCAGCTAGACAAATGTTTATAAAATTCAAATATTCTTTGAGAATTTATGCCAAACCAAATTATGTTGGTGCGGAATCTTATGTTAAGTCTGAGGTGAACAACCCTATAAAGGGGATTTCTCGGATTGGTTAACGTGGTTCAATCCAGGAAAAGCAGTAAGGGTTGGTTAACGTGGTTCAACCCCGAAAAGTCGTTGTGCACAATGCAATAGTATGGCAGGCTGATCACCTGGCGTACAAATTTTGTCCGCGGGAATTGGTAGAAATACTTGAGAACTCAGGACAAGTTCATGGTCTTTATGACCCCTCAGACCGATATGAAAAGTTTTTTTGAATTAACTTTTCACATTATTGATGCTGCTTCACAGTTATTGTACAATTGTGAAGACTCCTGAAATATATTCCATGGTGTTGGAAAGTGAAAGTTTAGAAAATGTGAACTTCTTAGAGAGAAGTTGCCGTGGAATGCGATGATTAAAAGACTAGCTTTTAGAGAAGAAAATAATAAAGGTTATATATGAAAACCTAGTTTTGATAAAGGGAATGAGCAGAATTAATATGCTATAATTTCGAGGACGAAATTCTTAGAAGAAGGGGTGAATGTGATAACCTGAAAATTTATGAGACTTGTAAATAAGATCTCGAATAATTAAATAAAGGTTAAAGAATATAACCTAGATTTAAAAATAGAGGAGTAGAATGCATAGAGATGACTATGCCTTAATTTCGAGGACGAAATTCTTAGAAGAAGGGGTGAATGTAATATCCCAGATATTTCGAAAATTTAAAATAAGAATTTAATAAATAAAATTCTTATTAAGGGATGAAGTATATTTGAACATATATGTATATATGTGTTTCATTTAATGTGAAGTATGTGATTTTGTGTAATAGATTAAATGTGTATATATAGATGTGAAATATATACATATATTGAGTATAATTAATTAATTAATTAATATTAATTGATTGAGATTAAATTAAAAATTATATTATGAAATAATATAATTTGAATATTGAGCCTTAGACAATGATAGAATTGTTATGAATTAAATTTTTATATATGAGTTAATTAATTCACTTAGTTAAAATTAGTGAATTAATGTATGTACTTTGTTCTAATAAAATAAAGTTTATATGGATAATATTTTGTGTAAGTGTGATGAGTAAATAAATATATGTGATATATATTTATTTGCTAGTATGTGTGTTATGTATTTGCTAGTAAGAAATTAATCTAGATTGCAAGCCCAATGTATAAAATAGTTGTGGAGAATTTAGTTAGTCCAAAGAATTATAGTATCAAGCCCAAATTTTAAAGAATTAAGATGGCCCAAGTTATTTAATTAAAAACTTGTGACAAGTCCAATGAAGAAGCCCAATTAGAATTTAATTTAGTAGCCCAAAATAATGGGACATGTGTTAGTAACTATGGTTAGGAACTAACCATGTTTGAGTTAAATGTAGGAAATTATGAGAAATGATTATATTATCCAAGAGAAGGTTATTAATGACTCATGTGTCCTAAGAAGGAAATTGCTAGGAAGTTTCCTAGTAATTGGAGAATGACTATTTTGTCCCAAAAGAAAAGTATTAATGACCATGGTATCCTTGAAGGAAATTTCTAGGAAATTTCCTAATAGTGAAGGAAAGACTATTTTGTCCTTAGAGAAAATTATTAAAGACCATTATGTCCTAATAGGAAATTGCTAGGAAGTTTCCTAGTAATGGGGGAATGACAATTTTATCCTTGAAAAAAATTACTTATGACCATTGTGTCCTAGGAGGAAATTTCTAGGAAATTTCCTTGAGATGTTTTAAAGACCATTATGCCCTTCCCTAGCAATGGTTGATAACCATTTTGCCCTTGATGTTTCTTATGTAATTGAGCCTAATAAGGTAAAAATTTTCAGCACTTCTCCTTCCCAAACCAAAATTTTCAGCAAAGTAAGAGAGAGAGAGAGAGAGAGAGAGAGAGAGAGAAGAAGAGAAGAAGAGAAGAAGAGAAGAAGAAAGAAAGAAAATCATAATTAAGGTAATTCCTAAAACTTAATCCATGAAAACTTTTGGATTACTCTCTTTTATTTGAGAATATGAAAATACTCACCATATTAAGGTGTTTTGTATATATCTCAAATGGTGTGTAACCATGGAACATGATAGAGGAAGCAAAGCTATGAAACAAAGAAAAGGAAGAAAACTAGCTAAAGGTATATATCTAAACCCTTATAAAAATACTTTGATTTTTGTATGGATGTTAAGTTTTATGAAGTAAGATCATGACCAAACTTACAAATATTATTTTAGCCATGAATTAGCAAGAATTCAACAAAAGAATTCAAGAAAAGAAAAGAAATGAAAGAAGAACAAAAACAGTTTTTAAGCCTAAAAGTCCTAAATTTTAGTCCACTTTGAACTTTTACCATTTGAAATCTATAACTTCTTTTTGTGATCCGTCAAAGAGAAGTGTTAGATCTATGAGTTATCTGATGAACCCAAGTGGAATCACTTAAAAAGAATAAACGGATCAACCGTGGTGTTATTTTTAGTAAAACAGTTCCTGCTACAAAAATCTGGAAAAATCCTAAAAAGTCTCCTGGCCAGTTTATGTTGAGGGCTGTTTCGGCCAATTTTGAAGCTCTAAAAATTCCGGTCTTTTGTGGTATATTAGTATATCAAGTTAACTAGATGCTGTCCAAAGATGAGAAATGTTCGATGTCCTGAGAGGGAGTTATGACTTTTATAAGAAAATGCAATTTTAAAAGTAAATTGGTATAACTCACTGAATACAATCCAGAAAATTATGAAAATTTAACTGGGATGAGTATATGGTAACATGAGTCTACCGTATAAATTTCAGAATTTTTGAACGAACGGATAATTTATGATAAATGTAACCATTTTGGACTGTTTTAGCCTATTTAAAAATAGGAAACGAAATTGCAAAATTACAGGAAAATTATTATAGAACTAAAATGTTATATACTGATATTTCTCAAAAGATAAAAAAATAATAAGTTGTTTTGGTATTTTTCATACCTATGATTAAGTTAAGAATAAATGAGAAAATTAAGTTATATTAAGTTGAAAAATGTGTGAATGTTATTTTATTGCTTAATGACCTTTAATATGATATGTTAAGATTTTATATGGGTAATTTGGTCATTTTTAATAAAATATTACGTGTATGACCAAATATGTATGTTAACTAAATTAAATAATAAGGATAAACAATTAAATTAAATTGTTCATGAGTCTAATAAATGATTTAAAATATTATTAAATAATTAATAATATTAGATTGAATTATTATTAGATGATTAAAATATTATTAAGTGGTTAATAATATTTGTAATGATTAAGACATTAATAAATGATATTAAGTGATCAAAATATTATTAAAGGGTTAATAATATTTGAAAGTGAATAAAATATTATTAAATGATTAATAATATTAAAGTGTGATTAGAATATTATTAAATGATTAATAATATTTCTAAGTGCCTAAGATATTATTAAAATATTATTAAATGATTAATAATATTAGACGAGAGTTTTAAGATGTTGATTAAGTGATTGAAATATTATCAAAGGACGATAATAATATTGATGGTTTAAGGTGTTATCTAACATTTGATTATGTGACTAAATGTTAGATGATTTATTTATAGAAGTAGCAGTATTATGTGATATGATATGATATGCTCATTGAAAGATCAATCTTATAAATGATAGGTCTTTCATAAGAGATTAAATTAGATTGTGTAGCAGTAATCGACGGATGAGGCAAGTTCTTAACCCTAAACTTCTTACGTTATTGCAAGTTTCCTAACTCAAACTTGAGTTAATATTTTCAAGCATGTTAGTGGTTTAATTATTGTCAATTATTCCACCTCAATGAAATTTATTGTTAATCGCACTTAGTGCAAATTGCATATGTTTACCTGGTATGAAAGACTGATCACCTTGATTACCAAATTTATTCATGGTCATTGTTGGCCACTCAGCGTTATTGATTCAGTTATTCATTTATTGAAATTTGATTATCGTTCTTTCACAATTATTATATATTGTTGAAAATTCGAAAGCTTATTCTTTTTCAATCATGATATATCTTTCTTGTATTTAAACTTGCTGAGCAAAGTAGTTGCTCACTCTTGCTATATCATGATAATATTTCAGTTAAGCTCAAGTGCTTCAGGAAGGACAAAGACAAGAGGAAAAGTTCAAGGGTAAAATATGTGTTAACTATTATGATATGTTATGAAAGTGATTATGTAAACCTTTTGAATTATTAAGGTAGGTATTAAGTTAAAGGTTGTAGACCTTGGGAAATGTTGTAGAATTCTCTGAAATAAATAATGTATGTTTATATATATTTCGCGTTAATTGTATAATGTGCAAGAAGATGATGTATCGTGACGCACCAGGTCCGAGGATCAAGGTACCCGGATTTGGGGGCGTGACAGATTCTTCAACACATAGTTTGTTAACATTAAAAACACGATATGCCTTGCTGTTTTGTGAATAACCAATAAAAATCCCTTCATAGGATTTAGCATCAAATTTTTCCAAGTTATCACTAGTATTTAGAATAAAACATTTAGATCCAAATACTTTGAAATAACTTATATTAGGAATTTTGTTGTTCAAAAGCTCATAAGGAGTTTTCAAAATAATAGGTCGAATAAGAACTCTATTTAATACATAACAAGAAGTATTGACAGCCTCTGCCCAAAACTTCTTTGGAAGTTTGCTTTCTTGTAAAAGAGTTCTAGCTGTTTCTTGAAGTGTTCTATTCTTTCTTTCTACCACTCCATTTTGCTGAGGAGTTCTTGGAGCTGAAAACTCATGACTTATTCCTTTTTGATCACAAAACATGGTAAAGTCCTTTAGAAATTCAGTACCATGATCGCTTCGAATTTTTATAAATTTGAGACTATACTTAGTCTCTAAACTTCTTATCAATTTCTCAAACTCTTTAAATGCTTCATCTTTTGTTCTTAAAAATAATACCCAAGTATATCTAGAAATATCATCAACTATTACAAATGCATAAAATTTACCACTAATACTAGCATGTCTTTCTGGGCCAAATAAATCAAGATGAAGTAATTGTAAAGGAGAAGAAGTTGATACCATGTTCTTTGCTGTAAACGAAGTTCTTACTTGTTTCCCGAGTTGGCAAGGAACACATATTCCTCTCTTTTCATACTTTATCTTTGGCAATCTTTTGACAAGATTCTTTGAGGATAATTTTTTGATTAAATCCATGTGAACATGCCCCATCCTCTTATGCCATAGGTTAGCCTCGTCTTGCACAGTTGCTAGACATAATTCTTCATCCTGTTGCTCAAAATCAATAGTATATATATTTCCTTCCCTTTGTGCAACTAAAGTAGTTTTGTTAGTACCATGAGAAATTGTACACTTTTCTTTTTCAAAACTAACTTGATGACCATTATCCATTAATTGACTAACACTTATAAGATTAAATTCAAGTCCACCAACAAGATGAACATTATCAATATTGATCTTACCATTACCAATTTTACCTTTCCCGATAATCTCACAAGTTCGATTATCTCCAAAAGTAACCGTCCCATTTTTCTTCTTGTTTTTTAGTTCCACGAACTTTGATTTATCACCAGTCATGTGACGAGAGCATCCAATATCAAGAATCCATTTTTGAGATGGAACTTTTGCTTTGAAGCATACCTGACAAGAAAAATTAATTCATCTTTTTTGGTACCCATATCTTTTTGGGTCCATTTGTGTTAGTTGTACATAAATCATCCTTCTTAATCCATACCTTTTTAACCTTCTATTTCTTAGAACAATTTATATCTAAGTGACCTTTAATGCCACAATTTTTGCATGTAGCGAAAGGAGAACAATAATTCAATTTGAAACGAGACTTGGATTTAAGCATTTGCACATTCTCGGTTTTACGAGTGGGATTATAACCTATCCCTTGTCTGTCAAAACTAGGTTTTTACTTTCCCAACATAACAGTTAGGTTTTCTTCACCTTGGACAAATCTAGCAAGAGATAGTTTTAATGAATCTACTTCCTTTTGAAGTTCATCAGAAGGAATAAATTTACTCAGAGATTTATCACTAAATGCATCAATACATACGTCTCGCATTTTTAGCTCATTAGTCAATTTCTCAACTTCATTGTTCAAGTGAGTCACCTTGTTAAAAAGAATCTTGTTGTAATTTTCAAGATAATCATTTTTTGCAATCAAAACCTTTTCTTCTTTACAAGATGACTCCTTCTCAATTTCTTTCTTTTCATCTATTAAAGAATCAACTTCACACATTAATGTATTTACTAATTCCTTCACACATGCATTCTTTTCTCTTAATCTCTCATTTTCTTGTTTTAAAAAATTAAAAGATACCTCATTTAATTCACCTTCTATTCCCATGAAGCATACTTGAGCTATTTCATCCTTGGCATCAACCTCAACTTCGGACTCCTCTTCATCACTCCAAGTGACAAGAGCTTTGTTTCTTTTATTATCCTTAAAGTTCATTTTTCCCTTATTCTTAAGTTGAAAGCAGTCCTTCTTGAAGTGCCCTGGACGTCCATATTCAAAACACGTTTCCTCAGGTTGCTTTCCCTTGCCTTTATTTGTGTTGAAAATATTCTTCCGTTTGTTCTACCTTTGTAGTAGTCCTTTGAGTCTCCTTGACATCATGGCTATTTCTTCATCCGAATCATCATCGAGCTCTTCTTCGTTTCCTGAATTAAGAGCTAAAACCTTTCTTCGAGGGGTTTCATCCTCATCATCATATCTTTTTAACTGATGTTTATATTCCTCAAGTTCGCCAAAAAGTGTTAGAGTATCCATAGTAGAAATAGTGGAAGAATTTTGAAGAGTAGTAATCTTAGAAGCAAACCTTTTGGGCATTGCCCGAAGTAACTTACGATTAATCTCACTTTGTGGAATAGTTTTATCAAGTAACTTCAATGAATTTAGCAGCACTAGAAACCTTGCTTGTGCCATCTTTATGGTTTCGTCTTTCTCAAGTTTAAACATTTCATAGTCATGCATGAGCATGCTAAGTTTGACTTCTCTCACCTTGGATGTCCCTTCATGGCTTACTATAAGAGTATCCCAAATTTCTTTAGCTGTATTGCATGAGGAAACTTTATCTATCTCTGATTGAACCATGCCGCTAAGTAATGTATTCATAGCCCTTGAATCATAGAAAACCATGAAAGTTTCAGTTGAGTCCATTTCTAGAAAGGTCTTTGGAGTACCATCATCTTTTCTTGGTATAACCGGTCCGTTCTCCACGACCCACCATTCCCAAGGATCTCTTTTAAGGTAAATCCTCATTCGAAATTTCCAGAAGTTGTAATTTTCTATTCCATACAGCAGTGGAGGTCTATTGGTTGATTGACCTTCTTGATTGTTGTTTCCGAATTGTGCCATATTAGAATATTTCCTTACAAGTCACCTTTAAGACCAAGATAAGTAGAGCCAAGCTTTGATACCAAGTGAAATTCAGATAAGGCACACTTAGAAGGGGGAGGTTGAATAAGTGTGGATACAGACTATTACTAATTAAAAAATTTAAACCAAACTTTTGAATACAGTCTACTATATTGATGAATGCAGCTTACTGAATGAGTATGGTTTACTGGATTGAGTCTTTGTTAAAGAAGAACTTAGTCTACTGTATTGATGAATGCAGCTTACTAAATGAATACGGTCAACTGGATTCGATTTTAGTTTAAGAAACTATCTTGGTGATTTTATAATTTAATGAAAATACTTGATAATAATGAATAATACAAATATTCAAATTATTAATTATTAAAAAATAATTAACTAACTTTTGAGTAATTAAAATAAAGCAAGCAATAACATTAAGATTTTTTACGTGGTTCAGCTATTACCCTCTATAATAATAGCATACTCCACGTCCAATACCAACTAGTATTGGAGACTCACTTTTATTAAAAATAATTCCTGTTACAATACAGATTCTATCAACTCTTGAATTACAATAATTCACTTGAGCACTTTTGCTCCTTGTGCACCAATGCACTCCTTAAGCACCTATGTTTTCTTGAATCTGTATGTAAACAAATCTTAATCCACTTGGATTAAATTACTTTAGACAACACTTGGTCTGAAAAATTAAAATTACAATAATAGAGGTCTAATGATCAAAGCAAATAAGCAATTTAACAATGCAAGGCTCAACTAATGTATGCAATGATAATTAATTTAAGAAGGATATTACCAATTTATAGCTCACGAAAATCAGAATATATGAAGCACATCAGCAAATTTGTAATTGCACCAGGATAATATGAAGAATATTTCTTTTGTATATGATTGGTGCACTGTTGGAGTTGTATATATAAACTGGGATAACTCCATGCAATTTATAGCATTAAAAATATATCCGTTGCATCCCTCATCTAACCTTCTGATTGTAAAAATTTAATATTAACGTTGTAATCAGAACAAACCTTATCAAGATTCTGTTTGTAAAAAGATTTAGCGTTGCAAACAAACCTTATCAATAACCAGCTGTTAGCATTTAACCTGGAAACAAATCCTTTCAACTGACCACAATATCCGGCTTAATAACAATACCGAGTCAAAGGATAATGATTACACATCAAAGTGTATCCTGTCAAGTTTATCTCTTTTTCCAAGACTGCCGCCACAAAGTATATATGCATTATATTTCCAAGGATTTAATGAAGTCTACTGCCACACGTTTCATATATCGATAAAGAAGTATGATACTTCAAATTGTTTACAGATCATTATGCATGAATCAACGTGATGCAAAAATTAATAATCATGTATTAAGATAATCAAGATGCATAGATTGATTCATGCATGAATCAACGTGATGCATAAATCTGGCTTGTGCATATATAAAATTATGCATGTAAATTTCCTAGAGCCTTGAATTGAAAAATCAAATATTTGCAATGACCTTACATAATAATTCTTAATACTCAAAATAATCTTCAATCTTCCTTGAATAATCCATCAAACAATTTCTTGAATTAATTTCCTGAAATTCACAATAAATAATTTAGTAACATTGAACCAAATCATCTTCAAAACATTAGGTTTAGAATGTGACAAAGTCAACAGACTGTCTATTTGAGTATGTTCGTCAAATTCTCTTCCTAGACTGGAATATGGATGTTATAGTTTTATTACCCCTATTAGCCTTTTGGATTTTATGTTGTATTACTTGGGGGCCTAGTGTTATATAAATTGTGTTATATTTGGTCAAAAGAAAAAAAATATTGCTACTATATAATTTTCTTTTCTCTATATCTTCGGCTACTTAGTTTTAATTTTATAAGCGGAAAAAACAGAAAATAAAAGATTTCAAGGGCATAAACAAATAGGCTTAATAGGAGATTCATAATACTAAGACTAGTGATATAACTACACAATAAGCGATCCTCAAGTTAAATCAATTCCTGTTTTTAAAACGAAAAATTAATGTGACAGAAAAAGGTAACAGACTTAAATGATCACCACTAACCTAAGCCAATCATCAATCTAAAGCAGGCTTCTGCGAATCAACCCAACTAGTGCAGACATCCTACAAATATGAATATGTTGTAAATATACTGTTAGCATGATATACATTGTTGGACCCTCCATCTAATAGCTTAAGTTTTTAAATGAGTTGGTTACTTAACATGGTATTAAAGCTCTAGGTGTGCAACGTCTTGGGTTCAAATTTTCCCGGCCGCACAATTGTCTTTATATTAATTTAATAGTGCAAATGCACTTTAATTTCTCTCTTCTCTATAAAAAGTTGGATTTGAGGGGGAGTGTTAGCATGATATACATTGTTCGACCCTCCATCTAATAGATTAACCTTTTAGATAAGTTGGTTACTTAACATATACCACCACTCATTCAGAAAATAGGAACAAAACTATGAGATTCAAAAGAGTTGGAACAAAACTAAATAGTCATGAGAGACGAGTGAAAGCTAGTTAATGGCTGATTTTCCCCTCCCAACCCCGAGAACTTAGCACTGGAATCAGAACTGATTCAATATGAGATGGTAAAAATGTGTAATGAAGGTAAACTTTGAGTTCCATTTACCAAAATATTGGCATGATGACAAGAACCTGAACATCATATGAAAGAACCTCAGAACCTCACGAATCTGAACCTTCATACATTACATTATTAACTTTTTAATTTGAACGACCAACCCTCAAATTTTAACGACTCTATAGATGCAAAGACTTTTGAAGACTGAAGAACCACTCGCAGGGAGAAAAAAATAGCCTTTCTCATGCAGCCTTTGTCAAACACAATATAATACATATTCAAACACAAACCAGAAGCCTAACCGATTTTGTATGCTGCCTATGAAGATAAGAAACCTTATGGAACTCTCCTCCAGAGCAGCCATGGCATGGCTAGCAATATTCGTTGTTGCCAATTCCACTTTAGGTCTTAAAAGTATTCTTGCAGTGTCAAGGGCCATGTTTCCCTGAAAATAAATGCAGTTGATTGTTGAGGGGGGATCAACAATTGCGCTGAGGCCTAAATGTTGCACAACAGAAAATTTATATTTATAACTAGAATTTAGAAAACAATGGCATTCATCGCGTATTACATGTCTACATTATTACAAACTCAAGGCTTAACGAAAATAAGGACAACAAGAATGTATTAAATAGTGGTAGTATGGTACGATCCACTTTAGAGTTTAGAATATTAGGGACCTATTACAGAAGACTGCATAAAATTTAGAAAAAAATGTATTGTGTCTGTATATGGTAAAATCCCCATTTTGCTTAGAATAGTACTTTATCATTATTCAATATATAAAACCTAATAATCTATATTCAAGCAAAACAGGTCTGGGCTAAAAACAGGTTTGTCATGGTTTACAGAGACCAAGCTAAATATTATTGCCGTTGGTTTGCGTGTTAACTTTAACATGACACTTCAAATTTCAATGTTTCTAGTCTTGCTATAGCTATAAAACAGAGACAAGGAAAGATGAAATGTGACCATTTACTATATATTTTCATAAACATTTTATGTACAAATTATTTTGTAAATGTACCAAAATAGCAATTTGGCAGGTTTGCAGACAAAGCGAAGGAGTTCAAAGGAATATGAACAATATCGCTGACTGCACTCTGTAGTTAAAAACATATACTTTTCATATGGCTTGAATCCTGTATCCTATCTGTCTGGTAATTGTTATATTGATATAAAACATAATTCACTAATCTTGATCAATTCGAGCAATTATTAAGTTTAAAAGGTCATCAAAATTGATTTACAGCGTCATCGCAAAATTGCTGCATTTAGGATACAGGACCTTTGATTACAGCAGTTGTTCTTGTAAGTTTGCAAAATCAGAATCATATTGAGATGTGCAACGGAAAATGAAAATTAAAATTTTTGCAACTTATCCATGAATCACCTTATGCATAGCTATTAATTGAAGAAGAAGATGAACAAGAAATATACCTTAATAGATCTAACCTTTGAACCGCTACAAGATCTACTCCTTGTTGATTTCTTCAAGCTCCTCCTTTCTTTGTTCCTTGGATTAAACACTAGCTTCAAAGTGTATGAAGCACTCTAGAGGTGATCCATCAAGAATGATTATATGGAACAATATTTGATTTTGATAAATCTTGGATGGCTAATCCAATAAGTTCTTTTATCCCTAACTCTTAAGAATAACAAGAACAATACATGAAGAACATTTAGAAGATTTGATCAACAACTTGATCTCTAATTTTGGTGTTCTTGAGATGGAGGCTACTAGTTCATAACTTAGTTTGCTTAGTTAGGTTAATTAGGAGAAACCCTAATTTAATTAGTATACAACTAAGTATAATACTTACATAATATGTAAGTAGATCTGGCAAATGGGTCGGGCCAGCCCAAACAGGTCGGGCTATCAGCGGGCTGGGCCATCGACGGGCTGGGCCAAAACGACCCGGGTTTTGGCGGGCTAAAAATATACGGCCTGTGGCCCAGGTTGGGCTGGGCCGGCCCGGCCCGCGGGCTTTTCTTTTCTTTTTTTTTTTTGCAAAATAATGAGGTTGCTAAGGATTGAACTCAAGACCTCCCCATTAACTATAGAATCTGTCAAACCAACTCAGCTAGAATAACTTGTTTGTCTAAATTTGGTTTATTAAATGATAGATAAACAATGATTCCTCCACTAAACTAGAGAACCAACTAGAATATGACACATGTTTTTCACTAAAAAAAAAGACAATTCTCAAAATTTAGTCATTTTTTTTATGTTTATGTGAGATATTAGTACTTATATGCCTTCAATCAAAGACTCCTAAATTTATGTAGACTTTAAACATTTGTGTTAAAATATTATTCCCTATATTATAAAATTAAGAATATATTTGTAAATTATAAAATTTTAAGGACAATTTTATTTGTACACATTTATCCTTAATATTAATTAAAAATTAATATTTCGTAGTACTCGATAACTTAATCATAAAGATAATAATGTCATAAATTTAATGTTACTCTATAATATGAAAATAAAAATCTATCATTAATATTGTAACGTTAATAATATATATATATATATATAAATTTTTGTAAATCTTTGGAAAATATTGGGAAAAAAAAAGTAACTTAGAGAGAGTAAAATAAATAATAATAAATATCGATATATATATATATATATATATATATATATATATATATATATATAACAACTTTTGTAAAACTTTTGAAAATCTTGTGAAAGGAAAAAAGTAACTTAGAGAGAGTTAAATAAATAATAACAAATATTGTTATATATATATATATATATATTGTTAATTTGTTATATATATATATATAACAATATCGTGTGTGTGTGTTTATATATATATATATATATATATATATATATATATATATATAACAATTTTTGTAAAACTTTTGGAAATCTTGGAAAAGGAAAAGGTAACTTAGAGAGAGAAAAATAAATAATAACAAATATTGTTATATGTATATACGTTAATAATATATATTTATAATGTTAATATATATATATATATATATATATATATATATATATTTTTTTGTAAAACTTTGGAAAATATTGGAAAAAAAAAAGTAACTTAGAGAGAGTAAAATAAATAATAACAAATATTATTATTATATATATATATATATATATATATATATATATATATATATATAAAAGTATATAACAACTTTGGTAAAACTTTTGGAATCTAGAAAAAGAAAAAGGTAACTTAGAAAGAGGAAAATAAATAATAACAAATATTGATATATATATATATATATATATATATATATATATATATATATATATATAAGAAACTATAACATATATGTAACAAAAACTATTGTAGCTCAGTTGGTATAACCTCTTATTTAGGAAGTTGGGGAGGTCTTGGGTTCGAGTCCTAATGGAAGCATTAATATTGGGTTTTTTTTTAAAAAAAACATGCGGGCGGGCCGGGCCACCCGCGGGCCAAAATCGGGCCGGGCCAAAACGGCCCAACTTTTCCTGGGCTGAAAATCTTAAACCCGTAGCCCAGTTTTTATGGGCTAGCCCGGCTCGCGGGCCTGGGCCTAATTTGCCAGGTCTATATGTAAGTATCAATATTTTCCTAACCCACATGTTTTGCATTTAAGCACTTAACACATGTTTTGTAATTATTTGACCAAATTCAAATTTGCATTTAATTTAAATGATATTTACTTTTCATTTAAATTAATTCTTAATCTAATTAAGAATTAAATGATAATAATAATAATAAGATTTCTCTTATTAATTTATAATTCAATATTTCTCCAAATATATCATTATAAATATTAAGCATTTCAATTTATTCAACTAATAAATTAAATACTTAATTTATTATCATTAAGCCAATTGTTTTCAATATAATATTATTCTTTTTTGCGGTGTGACCCTTTAGGTTCAATATTATGCCGGTAGTAGAATAAATAAATTAGAACAATTCTAATATTATTTATAATGAATTAAACTTCCTTAATTCAAACATAAATAAATAATATTTATTTTATATCATGAGGGACACCTTACGATAATGTATCATGACTATCCGAATAATATGAAATCAAAATTTAATCATATAGAACCTATTCAGTAGTAGTTACCGTACAATTCAATCCTTTTACCATACAATGTCCCGATTAAATATAAGACATGGAATTACTGACAAGTCTTATTTTATTTAATCATATGCATTTCGATTTAAGAATGCACAACTCCGATTAATGTAAATTAGAAACTCCTTTCTAATTTTCAATCAACCCTGGGCAGGAATTTCTGAGTTGTCATTTATCAAATCGCATAGGACATTCTCTTCCTTTATTAGAAATGGTAGATCATTTGTCGATCATTCACGTACCTCCGTGTATACTTTATTATACCCGTACATACCCTATGACATACCCTAAGGTATTAAGGAATATGACAAAGTATAACTTAACATACACAAAGTACTATGATGATCTCAAGTCCAAGGATCACTTGTACAACTATCACTTAAGAACTTCCCTATTGACAGGTGAATAAAACTCCATTAGGGTTCTTTAAGCGAATCACGTTAAGTGAACTTATTCTCCAATAAGTACCTACATACTTGCTTTAGTGTCTCCACACAAATGATTATGAGATCAATCATTATCTTCTAATGATCAAGCATAGTATGTACTAATCTATCCGGATCAGTAATCCCAATATTAGTGATCCAACGATTAGGAATATTTTAGTTTTGAGCTTTCTTGAATTTAGATCTTATCAGCATGATCTCATCATGATTCTAAAAGTATTGCTCGAAAACTATGGGTTCATCACATTTATTAATTCAACCAATTAACATGGATAAAATATGCCTTTTATTCTATTATTAATATTTGAATAAGATTACAAAATAAATGCTTATTACATCAAATATATTTGGCTTGAGGGCATATTACTTTCAATCTCCCACTTGCACTAAAGCCAATCATCTTGGTATCTAATACCCATTTTATCGAAATGGTGATTGAATTGATCTTGCGATAATGCTTTAGTAAATGGATCTGCAATGTTGTTTTGGGAGTCCACTCTTTCTAAGGTGACATCTCCTCTTTCAATGATTCTCTAATCAAATGAAATCTCCGCAATACATGTTTGGATTTCTGATGAGACATTGGTTCCTTAGCCTGTGCAACAGCTCCAGTATTGTCACAATGAACCGGAACGGGTCCAGTAATGTTAGGAACTACCCCGAGTTCAGAAATGAACTTCTTCATCCAAACAGCTTCCTTTACAGCTTCACTTGTAGCTATATACTCTGCCTCTGTCACTGAGTCAGCAACTGTTTGCTGTTTGGAACTCTTCCAACTCACTGCTCCACCGTTCAAGGTAAATACATACCCTGACATGGATTTATTGTCATCTTGGTCAGTTTGAAAACTTGAGTCTGTAAAGCCCTCTAGTTTCAAATCAGACCCACCATATACTAGAAACACATATTTAGTTCTTCTTAAGTACTTGAAGATGTTTTTCAAAGCTTTCTAGTATTCTTCTCCAGGATTAGACTGATATCTACTTGTTACACTAAGTGCATAAGCAACATCTGGTCTGGTACATATCATTCCATACATTATGGATCCTATTGCCGAAGCATAAGGTATTTGATTCATGCGTTCTCTCTTTTCAGGTGTCTTTGGGGACAATTTCTTAGAGAGATTTACTCCATGACTCATCGGTATGAGCCCTTTCTTGGAGTCTTGCATGCTAAAGCTCTTTAGCATCGAATCAATGTATGCACCTTGGGTCAAGCTGAGCATCCTCTTTGATCTATCTCTATAGATCTTTATCCGCAATATGTAGGATGCTTCTCCCAAGTCCTTCATGGAGAAGTGTTTAGATAACCAAATTTTAACTGACTGTAGCATCGGTATGTCATTCCCTATAAGTAATATATCATCAACATATAATACCAGGAATGTCACAGTACTCCCACTAACTTTCTTGTGCACACATGATTCATCCTCATTTTTGATAAAACCAAACTCTTTGATTGTCTCATCAAAATGGATGTTCCAACTTCGAGAAGCTTGCTTCAATCCATAAATGGATCTTTGTAACTTACATACTTGATTTATTCCAACCTTTGAAACAAAACCCTCTGGCTGTATCATATATACATCCTCATCTAGTTTTCCATTGAGAAATGCCGTTTTCACGTCCATTTGCCAGATTTCGTAGTCATAGTAAGCTGCAATCGCAAGCAAAATCCGGATAGACTTGAGCATGGCTACTGGTGAGAAGGTTTCATCATAGTCAACTCCTTGTCTTTGTTTAAAATATTTTGCAACCAGTTTGACCTTATAGATCTCCACCTTGCCATCTGCTCCCGTCTTTTTCTTAAAGACCCATTTACACCCTATAGGCATAATGCCTTCAGGTGGAGTAACCAAAGTCCATACTTGGTTTTCATACATGGAGTCCATTTCGGATTTCATGGCTATTTGCCATTTCTCAGAGTATTTACTACTCATAGCCTCATCGTATATTATTGGATCATCATCAGTTATGATGCATACCTCATCATCATCTTCTATGATGAGTGTATACCTTTTAGGTATTTTTGGCACTCTTCCAGATTTACGACTCGGTTGTGGTACAGAAGTTATATCTACTTGAACAGGTTCATCCACTTGATCTGTAGTGATTTGTGGTTCTTGAATTTCTTCAAGATCTATTTTCCTCCCACTAGCCCCTTTAAGGATAAACTCCTTTTCCAAGAAGGTAGCGTGTTTGGCAATAAACACCTTTTGCTCGGTAGAATTATAGAAATAATATCCTAAACTTTCTTTAGAATACCCCACAAATTTATACTTGTCAGATCTAGCCTCAAGTTTGTCGCTTTGTAACTTCTTTACATAAGCGTTACAACCCCAAATCTTAACATGCTTAAGACTGGGTTTCCTCCCTATCCACATCTCATATGGAGTCTTGGGGACGAATTTTAAGGGAATCTTGTTTAGTATATATGCAGTCGTTTCTAGGGCATGACCCCATAATGATATTGGAAGGTCGGTGAAACTCATCATGGATTGCACCATGTCTAACAAGGTACGATTCCTCCTTTCAGATACACCATTTAATTGTGGCGTACCAGGAGGCGTCCATTGAAAGAGAATATTATTTTCTTTGAGATGATTAAGAAACTCATTGCTCAAGTATTCTCCTCCTCGATCTGATCGAAGAATCTTAACACTTTTACCAGTTTGTTTCTCTACTTCACTTCTGAATTCTTTGAACTTTTCAAATGATTCGGATTTGTATTTCATTAAATACACATATCCAAATCTTGAATGATCATCAGTGAATGTAATGAAATACGAATACCCTCCTCTAGCATCTGTTGTCATAGGTCCACATACATCTGTGTGTACTAACTCTAACAACCCTGCAACTCTCTCTCCATGTCCACTAAATGGAGATTTAGTCATTTTACCCATGAGACATGATTCACAAGTTGGATATGATTCAAAATCGAAAGGTTCTAAAAGACCATCAATATGCAACTTGTTTAATCTTGTTTCATTGATGTGACCGAGTCTACAGTGCCAAATGAAAGTATGATTTACTTCATCTTTTTTTCTTTTACAAGTTTGTTCAATTTGAAAAAATATTTTCATGTAAGTCAAGTAAGTAAAGTCCATCAATTAATCTACCAGTTTCAAACAAAACATTATTATTATAAATAGAACAACCATTGTTCTTAAATATAACATCGAATCCTTCTTTGTCCAACATAGAAATAGATAAAATGTTTCTAATGAGAACATGTACATAATAATAATTTTTTAAATTGATAGATTTTTCCATAGGTAGTGTTAAACAATAAGTCCCCACAGCTAATGCAGTAACCTTTGCTCCATTTCCCACTTGTAAAGTTACTTTGCCTTTGTTTAGCCTTCTACTTCTACTTATTCCCTGCAATGAATTGCATATATGAGAACCACAGCCGGTATCCAATACCCAAGTAGAATTTTGACTTACAGAAAGATTTATTTCAATTATGAATAAACCTGTATTTGCAGTTGAAGCTTCACCAAGCTTTTTCAGCTTTGCTTCTGCAAGATAATCTTTGCAGTTTCTTTTCCAATGTCCAGGCTTGTTGCAGTGGAAGCAAACACCTTTGCTATCTGCAGTTGTTTACATCTTATTACCCTTTTCAGTGTTAATTCCTTTTGCCTTCTTTGAATTTATTTTCTTTAAAGAAGATCATTTGGACCACTTTCTTTTCTTAGAAGCATTTCCCACAAGTAAGACATGGTCTTTCTTGGATGGAAAGTGACTCTCTACAGTTTTCAACATGTTAAGCAATTCAGGTAAACTGACATCAAGCTTGTTCATGTAAAAATTCACAACGAATTGTGAGTAGGAGTCCGGGAATGACTGCAAGATCAAATCTTGGCTCAACTCTCCATCCATTACAAAACCAAGTTGTCCTAATTGTTCAATCAGATTGATCATCTTTAGGACATGTGCCTGTATTGTAGTGCCATTGGTCATTCTAGATCGAAAAAGCTCCTTAGATATCTCATATCTTGCAGACCTACTCTGTTCACCATACAATTCATGAAGGTGAAGCAAAATAGTAGGTGCATCCATTTTCTCGTGTTGATGCTGTAACTCGTTACTCATGGATGCGAGCATGATGCATTGGACTACCATAGCATCATCTTGCCATTTTTTAAAAGTGACAATTTCTTCCTCAGAGGCATTCTCTGCAACAGTTGAAGGAATGGGTGAATTAAGGACATAAGATAACCTTTTAGCACTGAGAACAATTCTCAAATTCCTTAAACAATCCGTGTAGTTCGATCCGGTTAATTTATTAGCATCCAATATGCTCCGCAGTGATAGTGAATGTGTCATTTGTAAAAATCTGTAAATGAATTTTTGATTTAAACAACATTAGCATTTATTCATTTTATTAATCACCAATTTAATATAGGTCTTTATTAAAAGGGTGTCTCCCACTATTTTATACAAACTATATAACCCTCCATATATAGTCCGACAAATTTTTATTGAAATTTGTTTAGTGAGATAGGATCCAATGACCTAAATATATAGCATTGTGTGTGCACAATAAACTATATATTCATTCAAGGGTAGACAACTCTTGTCAATTACATCAACTATGTAACTCCTTTTATTTTGCCTCTTAGATTATAATAGTCAAGTGTGTGCACATTCGAACTAAATAATCCAAGTTAAGTTATACCTAGTATTTTCATATAAGGTATAGAAAAATACAGTTCTAGTGTGTGTACAACAAAACAGTATTGTTCAATTCCTTTATTAAATATTTTCATGTAATAAAGCCAACATCTTAAAAATTTAATATGAGCCTTGTGTGTGCATAACAAACTAATATTAAATAATTAATACTCTATTGCTTTATCATGCTAGAAGGCTACGTTCGATACTTTTATTGAAATATCTTTGAACGTATTCAACTTAATATTTTGAAAATCAGGGTTTGTTATTAATGGTCTCATCTTGTTTAGCGCACATGCACATATATATAAATACGCGTCATATTAAACATTCATCAATATGAATAATAATATATTTAATATATATATATATATATATATATATTTTAAGCATGCATTCATATAATACAATATTCTATATGGGATGATTATGGACTTAATCTAATTTGATTCACTCGAGCCACCGAGTTTATCAATAGGTCAAACCTAGAGTTGCAAGAATGAATTTGAATATAACTATTACATTCAACCCAGGTTTCATTACAAATGGGTCTTCAATGCTCCTGTTATTCGGCTCCAATTTCTTGAGTAACTTTACAAAATCCTATTACACTCTATTTTAACAAAATAGAAACCTTGATCAACAGTCAAGGGGAAGTACATAGGAGAGAGATAGAAATTATATTTAAAAATTTAGATAGATGAGGTACGCAGACCCCATTATGAATAAAACCATTCATTCAAGCATCCATTCAAATTAAATCCAATCACATTGGTCAATAGTCCTTAATCGTCCCCTATATATATATCAACATATATAAATAACATTCATCTCATGAATAATAAACCATTCAATATATATATATATATATATATATATATATATATATATATATTGATATCGTTTAATGGATAATTGACTAGTAGAAATCCAAAATCCAATTAAAATAAACTCCTTTATTTTAATCCATTCCAAATTAATATGAACTCCTTTATAAAAATTTAGAATCTTTGTTCAAAATTGAAATCCAATATTAATTAAAATAAAATCCTTTATTTTAAACCAATTTCAAGTCCAAAATAAACATCTTTATTTTTAACACTGAAATTTTAAAATTGAAAAATCAACAAATTTTTTTTTTGTGAATAGCGTCCAGGCTGCCCAGTGAATAGTGCCCAGGCTGCCCAGTGAACAGTGTCGGGCAGCAGTTTTTTTTTTGTTTTGATTTTGATGTTTTTCTAAAAAACATAATTTCATACTAACAATTATACCCAAAAAAATTATTCTAAACACATATCAACATATATATGATTGACACAATTAATAGTACGTATAAGGATGGCTCTTGATACCATTGTAAGTTTGCAAAATCACAATCATATTGAGATACGTAACGGAAAATGGAAATTAAAATTTTTGCAACTTATCCATGAATCACCTTATGCATAGCTATTAATTGAAGAAGAAGATGAACAAGAAATATACCTTAATAGATCCAACTTTTGAACCGCTACAAGATCTACTCCTTGTTGATTTCTTCAAGCTCATCCTTTCTTTGTTCCTTGGATTAAACACTAGCTTCAAAGTGTATGAAGCACTCTAGAGGTGATCCACCAAGAATGATTATATGGAACAATATTTGATTTTGATAAATCTTGGATGGCTAATCCAATAAGTTCTTTTATCCCTAACTCTTAAGAATAACAAGAACAATACATGAAGAACATTTAGAAGATTTGATCAACAACTTGATCTCTAATTTTGGTGTTCTTGAGATGGAGGCTACTAGTTCATAACTTAGTTTGCTTAGTTAGGTTAATTAGGAGAAACCCTAATTTAATTAGTATACAACTAAGTATAATACTTACATAATATGTAAGTATCAATATTCTCCTAACCCACATGTTTTGCATTTAAGCACTTAACACATGTTTTGCAATTATTTGACCAAATTTAAATTTGCATTTAATTTAAATGATATTTACTTTTCATTTAAATTAATTATTAATCTAATTAAGAATTAAATGATAATAATAATAATAAGATTTCTCTTATTAATTTATAATTCAATATTTCTCTAAATATATCATTATAAATATTAAGCATTTCAATTTATTCAACTAATAAATTAAATACTTAATTTATTATCATTAAGCCAATTGTTTCTAATATAATATTATTCTTTTTTGCGGTGTGACCCTTTATGTTCAATATTATGCCGGTAGTAGAATAAATAAATTAAAACAATTCTAATATTATTTATAATGAATTAAACTTCCTTAATTCAAACATAAATAAATAATATTTATTTTATATCATGAGGGACACCTTACGATAATGTATCATGACTATCCGAATAATATGAAATCAATATTTAATCATATAGAACCTATTCAGTAGTAGTTACCGTACAATTCAATCCTTTTACCATACAATGTCCCGATTAAATATAAGACATGGAATTACTGATAAGTCTTATTTTATTTAATCATATGCATTTCGATTTAAGAATGCACAACTCCGATTAATGTAAATTAGAAACTCCTTTCTAATTTTCAATCAACCCTGGGCAGGAATTTCTGAGTTGTCATTTATCAAATCGCATAGGACATTCTCTTCCTTTATTAGAAATGGTAGATCATTTGTCGATCATTCACCTACCTCCGTGTATACTTTATTATACCCGTACATACCCTATGACATACCCTAAGGTATTAAGGAATATGACAAAGTATAACTTAACATACACAAAGTACTATGATGATCTCAAGTCCAAGGATCACTTGTACAACTATCACTTAAGAACTTCCCTATTGACAGGTGAATAAAACTCCATTAGGGTTCTTTAAGCGAATCACGTTAAGTGAACTTATTCTCCAATAAGTACCTACATACTTGCTTTAGTGTCTCCACACAAATGATTATGAGATCAATCATTATCTTCTAATGATCAAGCATAGTATGTACTAATCTATCCGGATCAGTAATCCCAATATTAGTGATCCAACGATTAGGAATATTTTAGTTTTGAGCTTTCTTGAATTTAGATCTTATCAGCATGATCTCATCATGATTCTAAAAGTATTGCTCGAAAACTATGGGTTCATCACATTTATTAATTCAACCAATTAACATGGATAAAATATGCCTTTTATTCTATTATTAATATTTGAATAAGATTACAAAATAAATGTTTATTACATCAAATATAATTGACTTGAGGGCATATTACTTTCAGTTCTTGGTCATATATGTTTAGTCTAATTAGATTCTTAACCAAGAACAACAGCTCTATCGATGCTTTTCAGAGTGTATCCCAAATAACTCCCCCAAATAACTCCTAGAAAGAGTGGAATAAGAATGATGAAAAAAAAAACAGAAAACAACAACATTATTTTAATGCATGACATCGCATGATAAACGAACTAAACCTGCAATAACTTCACAAGGTATCGGAAATCTGTAATGCAGATATCAGCAATACTTAAAAAATAAACAGGATTCTAAGTCTACAATATACAGACTTCTCCAGGAATGCCAAGAGCTCTATCACTTCCAGCACCATAAGCCAGCACAACCTGTTCAATTCCGTCTATAATTTTAGTTGAACATACAAATGTTCAAAACAAAGTCATATGCTATCTTCT
Organism: Aralia elata; assembly: GCA_034770075.1. NCBI lineage: Eukaryota > Viridiplantae > Streptophyta > Magnoliopsida > Apiales > Araliaceae > Aralia > Aralia elata. The sequence goes on along the minus strand of CM068378.1, from coordinate 73,323,804 downwards.
ACACAATCACGCATTCAAAGCCAGTGTCTTATCACAGGATACATCTCACAGAGTTCAGACAAAGATATGGAGGATCCAGCAGAGAGATTTCCAATGAATGAACACCTGAGCTTATTAAATTAGTAGTTAATACTCTCCCGTCCCAAATTAATTGCTCAGTTTTAACTTTTTTAAAGTCAAATTGACTATTTTTAGAATTAATAATTAAGCATATATAAATATATTTCTAAAATTATAAAAATTGGGGTTAGTAATAAATTGTATATACTTCCTTTTGGTTATAATCTCTTCACCTCTATTTTAGCAAAAATAGTTAAAAGATTAGTTTTAAAAATGGTTAATTTGACTTTAAAAAGTCAAAACTGAGCAATTAATTTGGGACGGAGGGAGTATCTTCTAGACTCGATCTTCGGGTGTTGAAGGAAGCATCAAGGATTGATATGTAGAGCTGGGGTAGTGGAGTGTGGTCCTCTCATATTCTCTTAAATAATTATAAGAATACTAAAGGGGATGGAGATAAACCTAGTGGAGTAATAATAGTCACCAAGGAGAACGAACACACGGATGTTACAAGCTTTAGCCAAATAATTGGACTTGTAGTCATTTCGCATTTCTTATCTGACTAAAGATTTATAATTCAGTTATGTTTTGTGATTGAGAAAATGAGGATATTGACATTCTTCATATAATCATTAGTATGTGAATAACTGAATATTTGTTTGTTTTGTAGGATGTGTTTGGGACACGAGGTGTATAGGCCTTTTTAGAGAACCCTACTAATCTTCGATTTACATGCACTCAGTCTTTCATTTAACACATAGTCCTATACATTACGACAATAATATATCAACTCTTGTTGCAAGATAAAATGGCATGATCTGTATATTGATACAAGGGTAATTGGTGTGAGTTCAAAAATAATGCAAAATTTTCAAATGAAGATTTGTGTACCTTTATCAGAAGCAAAGTCATCATATGCAGGTAACTGATCAGCCATTCTTAACTTTGTTTCAGAAGAAGCCTCTACAACATCACATTTGTCTCCAACATATAATTTATCGTCATCCAAGCAATCAACTCCAGTATTTCCTGTGTTGCTCAACAACTCCTCATCCTGTTTGATGCTACTAGAGTACACAACCTTATGATGTCCGTTGTCCATAGATTCAGATGCAAAACGTGCTTCATTAGGCAACAACAGAAAACTGGTTGGTGACAATCTGTCGCAAGTTTTCTGGTAAACTAAGTTCAATCAAGCAGACTATTTGAAATAATAAATGCAAATAACTTTTTTCCCTCTAAAATCGAACACGTGAAGCAACCTTATTGTGAGAATATGCAACTGGTTGGTGACAATCTGTTGCAAGTTTTCTGGTAAACTAAGCTCAATTAAGCAGACTATTTGAAATAATAAATGCAAATAACTTTTTTCCCTCTAAAATCGTACACGTGAAGCAACTTTATTGTGAGAATATGCAGTGTTTACAAAAACTGACTCAAGCCCATGTTTCAATTCCCAAATAATAAATTCGACACCAAAAGCGAAAATAAATGACAGGAATTTGAAACAGATTATTATATAGGGCAGCTCCTACTTACATTCATGTCCATAAAACACTTGCTATATATTTATCCATATAAATCTCAAATGTTATATAACTTAAAAAGCAGTGGCCAACATTTTCGAACATTCACACCGTTGTTAGATGATCTGGTCTGTATTTTGATGGGCCTTCAACATCTGTTCAATGTAATCCACAATCAATACAAATAATTAGAAGCAATCATATTAGTACAACTAAAATATAAAAAACTCATACACAGACAAAAAACAAACAAAACCCTAGAAGCCCGATTACTCCAAATTACACAAGAAATCATAGAAGAAACCTCTTCTTTTTCTTGAAACAAGAAATTACAACAAAAATTGACAAAATCCAATTAAACCCAGTGAGGGAATACTGTAGTTCGGTGATGATTCTGGAAGAAACCCAGTTAAACCCAAATTAAACAAGAATCTCAGAAGAAACCCAAATTAGACATGAAATCACAGAAGAAACCCAATGTTGGGATGTGTTCACTTGGGCCCGATGGATATGATGGGCCACAGTCCACATGGAGGGATGTCCCCATGTATGGATCTGTTTAGGTGGCGGGAGATTATTAAAGAGTTCTAGTTGTATTTAATTTTCAACTCTTAAGAAAAGTGTCACGATTATATCTGACTTCCTTTCTTTAAGGAGACTGTGTTCTATCTAATCATAGGTAATTACTATGATTAGGACTCCTATTATAGTTGGGGAATAGGGCGATGAAGGTGGTGTGATCATCTATAAATACAAGGCTAAACCCTAAATTTACAAGTAATGACTTTTTGCTCACTAAATTGCTAAACCTCCATTGTTAATACCTTGAACGACCTGTACTTATTCTCACAATGGAGCTATCCACCGGCGGCGAAAACCGTCAGCTCTCTGAGTGTGGTTTCGTTCTTGTGCAGGATTTGGTGCATATTTTGGTGATTAGACGCGCGGCGAAATCTTGGCGTTAACATTGGCGCTAGAAGGAGGACCTTAGTACAGCATAACATACAATCATTCAATAGTTTTCGATCGGAAGTCATGGTGTCAAACAATGCAAAAACGGTATCAACACAGAATACGTCGACAGCCAATACACTCTAACCCCGAGGGTTGGTCAAAGACAGGCTGGGGCCATCGAAGAGCATCTCGGATAGGCTGGGTCCTCAGAGCCGTTCGATGGGCCAATTCGACCCCCGGACGATAATTGTCAAAAGGAAATTGTTCTCTGCTATGCGGAGGACGGGAGGCCATGACGATGGTACCGATGACTAGAACTCTAGGCCGGATCAAGGTCGAGACAAGAGGGAGTTGATCCTGGCCAGAAAGGTGCAGCAGAACAAAGACGCTGTGAAAGTCCTCCAACTTCAGTAAATAGAGTTAGATAAGCAGTTGGCGTCGTTGTTGCACGGAGAAGAAGTTTCCTCCAGTTACCATCAACGTCAAGGGAATTCGTCAGGAGATCGATCCAGGACACATCGTCCGAATGATTCTCGACAGGACACAAGTAGGCCAAAAAGTCGCATCCCAGTCTACGGTAGGCGTCGAAGCCGCTCACAGGACGATAGTAGGCCAAAGAGTCGCACCCTAGTCGGCGGCAAGAACCAAAGCCGTTCGCAGGATCAGAGCAGGCCGAGGAGCCGCTCCCCGATCCGCAACAAGAACCAAAGCCCCTCGCAGGACTTGAGCAGGCCAAGAAGCCGCTATCCTATCCGCATGAGGTGTAATAGCCGCTCGCAGGACGACATCAGGGCGACGAGCCGCACACCAGACCGGGGCAGGCGTCGAAGCCGCTCCAAGGATAATTCGAGAGTCAAGCTCGAGCTGATTCTTCGGGAGAATGGGACCGATGCCATAGCAAGAAGGTTGAAAGAGGTGGAACAGAGGCTGGCGGCAGCCGATTAGTCAATAGAGTTGCCAAACAACGCCAGGTCGCCTTTTACCCCGGAGATCAAGCGGGTGAAGGCTGACAAGTCCAAAAAGATGCCACCATTAGAGACGTACGACGACACTGGGGATCCATATGACCACACACATACGTATAACCAGATTATGGATTATTATGACCATCCTGACGCCGCCAAATGTCACATGTTCGTCACTATGCTGAAGCATGGGGCTCGGGAATGGATGGCCTCTCTTAGCTCGAACTCTATTAGTTCATGGGAACAGCTATGTGACAAGTTCCATGCACGGTTCGGAAGCAATAAGAAAAGAGGAAAGCTGACAACGTCTTTGATGTAAGTCAAACAGCGTTTCGAAGAGAGCCTCGGTCAATATGTGAAGCGGTTTAGGGAAACGGTGGCACAGTGACCGACTTGAATGTGCAGCAGGCTGTGGGGTTCTTTACCACTGGATTAGACATTGTAAAGTCCAAGAAGTTGGTCAAAGACCTCATTCTTAATCCACCTGGAGACTTGTCAGAGGCTTATAGTAGGGCTGATGGGTTTGTCACCCTCGATGAGGCTATTGGGAGCCTGAAGCCGCAAGCACGTTCGAAAGATAAGCCGAGGGACCGAGATCGGAACAATACACCCACGTCAGATAATCAACTGAGGCGAGGTTTTAATGGAGGAGGTTCAGGTGGAGGTAGACCACCCTTTCCAAACAAGAATGTGAATAAAGTCTATACTCCCCTGAACATCGATTGGGCGAAGATATTGGAGGAAATCCGGAACAAGCTTGGATTCAAACCTTTCTAGACGAGCACAAGATCCTATAGGGGAAATCACAACTGATATTGTAACTATCACCAAACTTCGGGACATTCTACAGAGGACTGTTACAATTTGAAAGACCTGATTGAGAAGAGGGTGCAGTCTGGAGAGTTGGTTCAGTACGTCGTAGGACGAGGGGCTTTGGAAATAACAACAACTAATAGCAATACTCAGCAGAACCCGAAGTCGCAATCCGATCCGGTCCCGATGATTCGAAGAGTTGTAGATGTGATAACGGGCAGATCGGTTAGGAAGGTACTCGAAAAAAAAGGCGAGGTATGTTGGATTCAGTCATGACAGTATCTGAACAACTAGTTTGGAAGGAGCATCCTTATCCGGGAACTGTGATTTCATTCACCGATGAGGATTATCCATCGAAGTTGATTGAGCCGTATGAGGGAGCTCTGGCTATTACTGCCCAAGTCGGGACCATGGATATGAGGCGAATCATGATTGATAATGGTTCTTCGGTCGACATACTCTACGCTCACGCTTATCAAAGGCTAGACTTGGGAGGAAGAAAAATAAAAATCGGGCAGGAACCTCCGTTGTACAGGTTCGACAATGATCCAGTTCGGGTGGCAGGCACTATCGAGTTACCAGTTATCTTCGGGGTGGCTCCTCGAATGGTGGAGGTCAATGTCAAGTTCTTTGTGGTGCATGTGGATTCGGCCTATAATGTTATTTTGGGAAGACCGACGTTAATGGCGCTGCAAGTAGTGACCTCCATCCTACACTTCAAGATAAAGTTTCCTACGGCAAATGGGGTTGGTGAAGTAAAGGGTGATTTCGATTTGGCCCGAAGGTGTTATAGGACTTTGCTGATATCTTCGGTTGTAGGAAGGTGTAAGTAGAAGTAGACTATGGCGATTGAGGTTGAACCCTTTACCGAAGGAAGTACAGAACCACTCGCCTTGCCAGCCGAAGAGACATAAAATATTGAGTTAGTTCCAGGAAAAAAGAAAAGGACAATAAAGATTAGTTCAGGTATGCAGGAGCCTTTCAGGACGGGGTTGATTGATTTGCTTCGGATCTATGCTGATATCTTTGTCTAGGAGCCCAGTGATATGCTGAGGATTAACGAGTCTGTCACGGTTCACAAACCGTGTGTAGATCCGATGAAGAAACTTGTTCATCAAAAGAGGAGGATTTTTGCCCCAGAAAGGCAGAAAATTATTGATGAAGAGATAGCGAAGTTGCTGGAAGCGGATTTTATTTTTGAAATTGATTATCTAGAGTGGCTGCGAATGTGGTGCTCGTCCAAAAGCAAAACGACAAGTGGAGGGTATGCATTGACTACACATATTTGAACAAGGCGTGTCCGAAGGATTTTTACCCCTACCACATATTGATCAGTTAATAGATGCGACTTCGGGGTTCGCGATGTTGAGTTTTATGAATGCTTTTTCGGGATACCATCAGATCTCAATATGCAAGGAAGATATCCCGAAGACGGCTTTCATCACCCATCGAACAATGTACGCATATAAGAAGATGACATTCGGGTTGCTTAACGCGGGGGCCACGTATCAACGGATGATGAACTACATCTTCAGAAGACAGTTAGGGAGGAATATGGAAGTCTATGTGGATGATATGATCGTCAAAAGCTCTTCTGTTCATGGTCACCTGGATAATCATGAAGATTGTTTTCAAACCGTTAGAGAACATAATATCCGTCTGAACCCTACCAAATGTACCTTCGGCCTTGGGTTTGGGAAGTTTTTGGGATATATGTTAAGCAATAGAGGGATTGAAATGAATCTTGAAAATATCAAAGCTATAATGGATATAAAGTCTTTGAGTCGTTCAAAGATGTACAGAGGCTAACGGGTTGGATTGCAGCGCTTCAGAGGTTTATGTCAAAATCGGCGGAAAGGTGTCTTCCCTTCTTCGAAACTCTGAAATGACCAAAGAATGAGAAAACTTTTAGTGGAATTCCGAGTGTGAAGATGCGTTCCAAGGGATCAAAAAGTACTTATCATCTGTGCCGTTACTGATGAAGCCAATCCCTTCAGAATCTTTGTATCTGTATTTGGCAGCGAGTTTGCTGGCGGTCGGGGCAGTTTTGGTTTGGGAAACAAGAAGGAAACAGTCCCCTGTTTATTATGTTAGTCATGCATTTCGGGATGCACGAGATATCCGAACCTGGAAAAATTTGCCTATGCGTTGATTATTGCTAGTAGAAAGCTTCGGCATTATTTCTAGGGCAACCTTTGAAGAAGGTGTTGCACAAACCAGATGTCTCAAGTCGGCTAGCAACGTGGGCCATGGAATTGACCTAGTTTCATTTGGAATATCATCCTCGGACGGCGATAAAAGGTCAGACTTTGGTCGACTTTGTGGTGGAGTGTTCGTTTTCCGAAGATGATTCAGCTGATCAACCGGAAGTGGTGGGCTCGATTTCGGATGTTCGTCCGTTTCAAACTTATTGGACGTTGTATGTAGATGGGTCTTCAACTTTGAACATCAGTGGAGCTGGGGTGATTTTAACAAGTCCTGAGGGATTCAGAGTTCAGCAGGCCATTCGTTTCGGGTTTAGGACGACTAACAATGAGGCCGAGTATGAGGTGATTTTGGCAGGGCTTCGGTTGGCTAAGAGTTTAGAGGTTCAGAGACTAGTTATCTTTAACGACTCTCAGTTAGTAGTTAAGCAGATATTAGGAGAATATGAAGCTTGGGGGGCAAGAATGTCCAGGTATCTAGCAGAGGTTAAGGATCGACTCCATTATTTCAGCTCGTTTACTTTCTAAGGGGTAGATCGGTCCAATAACATGATTGCTGATGCGTTATCCAAGTTAGCTGCTTCGGACACGGGTACTTTCAGTGGATCGGTCTATTTGAAAGTTTTGGAGCCTCCAAGCATTTGAGTGACAGAGGTATTGGTTGTGGAACGTTCGGATTATTAGATGACCACATATATAAGTTACTTGGCTGATGGAGAGTTACCTTTGGATCGTTTGTTGGCAAAGAAGATAAAGTACCGGAGTTCGAATTTTGTCTTGATCGATGGTGACTTGTATAGGCGTGCGTATTCCTCACCTTTACTAAAGTGTTTGGTCCCTTCCGAAGCGGAATACGTACTTCGGGAAGTTCATAGAGGGATCTATAGCGATCATACGAGAGCCAAGTCACTGGCATACAAGGTACTTTGACAGGGTTATTACTGGCCTACCATTTTCAAATAAGCTAAGGACTATGTTCAGAAATGCGCTAAGTGTTAGCTAAACAGTCTGGTTCCTCATCAGCCGCCCGAAGAACTCTTCTCTGTTCTGTCCCCGATTTTGTTTGCGGTTTGGGGAGTTGATATCTTGGGTCCGTTGCCGAAGGTGAAAGGTCAAGTCAGCTTTGTGATAGTGGCTATTGATTACATGACTAAGTGGGTAGAGGCTAAACCTCTTGGGGCGATTACAAAGCAAGAATGTCTCAAATTTCTTAAAGAATTTGTGGTATTTCTCTTTGGGATTCCCATGCTTATGGTGTCAGATAGCGGTCGACAGTTTGTGGGTTCGAAATTTGAAGAATTCCTTCGAGATTTGGGGATCCAACATAAAAAGACTTCGGTTGCTCACCCTCAGTCCAATGGTCAGGTCGAGGTCACGAATCGGACATTGCTCAATGGGATTAAAAGAAGGTTAGACGAAGCCAAGGGGAGGTGGCCCGAAGAGTTACTCAACATTTTATGGGCATATCGAATTACTCCTAGGACCACAGCTGGCGACTCGTTATTCAGATTAGCTTATGGTACCGATGCTCTTGTTCCGGTCGAGATCGGGTCTTCTTCGCTAAGGGTTAGTCGGTATCGGGAGCTTTATAACGATGAAGGCCTTCGGCTTAATCTTGATTTATTAGAAGACATTCGCGAGTCGGTTTTGGTAAGGCTAGCGGTCTATCAGCAAAGAACAGCCAGACATTACAATAAGGGGGTGAAGTTACGAAGGTTTGAAGTTGGTGATCTTGTACTTCGGGAGGTTGAAGCGTCTACCCCCAGAATTCAGGTAAGCTTATGCCGAACTGGGAGGGTCCTTGCGAAGTTGTGGTATTGTCGAAGCCAGGGACTTACCGGCTTCGAGCAATGGATGGATTAGAAATAAAGAATACATGACATAATAGGAGACTTAGACGATATTACCAATGAGCTGTGTAGTTTTTCAGTTCATTCTTACGTAATTTCAATTATTTATTAATAAAATAAAGTAGTTTGTTCCTGCGAAAGAGATTTTTCATTTCACTTGGGGATTTGTACAGGTGAAAAGTTGTTACAAAAATAAAGAAAAAGTTACAATGCTTGTTGTTGAGGTGGAGGGTTATCTTCAGTGTCGGGTTCGTCATCTAAAGAGTCTAGGATGAAGGGATCTAACCCAGCTGTGAGCATTTTGGCCTTGTCTTTCTGCCAGGCGTTCAAAAATCCATCGTCGTACTGCTTCAAAACCTCTTCGGTCAACTATGGGGATCGACGATATTCGGAGATCAGCTTCTATTTAGTGTCTTCGGTTAATGGTGGTCCTTGAGCTTTTAATTCATTGTGTTCTTTCATCAGTTCAGCCAGTTGAGAATGAACAGTCTGAAGCCGATTTTGAAGGCTGGTGATGGATTTCTCCATCACGTCCATTCTGTTCTTATCTTCGGTCCGTTCGGCCAGAAGTTGCTCTCTTTTTTCGGCTACTTCAGAGAGTTGCCATTTTGTTTTCTTCAGTTCTTTCTCCAACTCCTCGCAGCAGTAGGTGGTGTTGGTATGGAGGTTTTGCTCTTTTTCAAGGCTAAAATTTATGGCCTCTACTCATCGTTGAAGTTCGGCGATTTTGGCCTTCAATTCTTCTTATTTGTTCTTTATCTTTTCTAGATGATGATGGGTTCGGGCAATGATGACATTGAACTGCAATTTAAAAACTAATTAACCAGGTGTACGATGTATGTAGAGAATGGAAAGAGTCTGAGGTGCAGTTCTACTTACTCGACCTATATGCATGGAGTTGTGATAGGTTCATAATATTTGATTATTTTTATTCCTTTATGCTTAGTTTAGTTGCATGTTATCTATCATATGAGCTGAATTAAAGTGTTTATAGATCTTTGAAAGAATTTGATGTGATTCTGCAAAAATGTATTGTAATGCTGAATTTTATGTTATTTTGCAGAATACTCTACGATCGCTGAGTGAGAGTTCTATGTTCGTAGTGTTAGGATGTAATCTGGCAGTTCTACGATCGCAGGAAGGCTAGGCGGAGTTGTTCGACGATTCCTAGTTCCACTCTACGATTGTCGAGATTCACTCTACAGCCAGGCTCACAACACTCTACGTTTTCAGTCGAGTGAGTGAAGTTACTCTACGTCCGATGAGAGTTACTCTACGATGGTGCTCTTTACTCTGCGATTGACAAGTTTACTCGGCAGCTAGTTACTCTACGATTCCGAGGTTTACTCTACGATCGCGATAAGTGCTGGTGCGGAGTCTACTCTACGTTGTGCTGAGGGAGTATACTCTACGATTTTGATCGACATACAGATTTCCAATTCTGAGTAGGATTTGAAACATTAAAGCTTAAAGATATGATTCCCAACAAGATTTGGAGATGAAGTTACAGTCATACATGGAAAGTATCTTTGACTATGGGAAGTAGAATTTGATATGGAATCTGAGTTGAAGATAAATATGGAAATTGATGCCGAACTAGAAAAAGAAATGGAAGAAGACTTGGATTTGGAAATAAAATCTAATTTCATAAGGAAGTTACTTAAAGCTGGATTTCAGAGATTGAGAAGGATTTAGAATCATACCATATTTGCAGAGTGAAGACTTCCGAAGCAGAATTGGATTAGAATTCTTCTAAGCTTTAGATATTTATCTATAAATACTTGTAATGGTTAGAATTCAAACATCACATCATAGAGAGAGTTTTATCATATTCAGAGAGTTCATAGAAACATGTCAGGCTAGTTTTTCTTTATTCAGTTTGAAGGGGACGTGGATCCTTAGTAACAGTTTATGGTTTGATTAAATATACAGTATTTATTCCTTCTTATATGAAGCTTATTCTGATAATCTGTTTTAACTGTTAAATATTATTTGATTAACTGATTTGGTTTCTGCAGGATTAAATTGGTTAATTAATAATATATGCTAGATTCAGGAATAGTATTACGTAATCGATATTATTTCTAATCATAAGTAGCAGTTAGTAATACTGATTTTGGTCAAGCTTTTGGTTTATTGCTATGGTTATCAGAAGACAGGTTAAACAAATCGAGCTTATGTGTTTGTTGCTTGGAATAGTCTAATTCCTTAGTTCTTAATGCTGCTGTCATATTAAATCTAAAGAGCTTGTTTTAGGTTATATGATAGTTAGAATCTTGTGAAGAGCTTATTTCATTAAGTGACAATCTAAGATGAATTTCGGATAAAGAGCTTGTTGTTATCTAGGATTATTAGTTTCATTGAAGGGTGAATATTGTTGTGCTTAATTGATCTATTGTTCTGAAAAGGTGAAACTGAACTGGAAAACTGAAGTTTTAATTCACTGGTTAATTTTATTATTTTTAAATCTGTTTTTATTAATTAGTTAAACAAATTCAAAACCCCCAACCTTTTATTTATTGTTAAAACTGTTAGAAGTATTAGGATAAATTAAAAATCAATATTGTTCTCTGTGGGATCGACCCTTGCTACTGCTATACTGTGCTTAGTTTTGAGTTCGTAGAGTTAAGTAAGGTTTTTTATTTTTGGTTTGCTTGACGACAGCTTCCCAAATTTTGGCGCCGTTGTCGGGGAACAATTAGTTGTTTTTATTTCTTCTTTGTTTCTTTATTAGTTTATGACTCGATGCTCTCAATATATTAAGCTGAATTTTGATCCAGAGATTGAGAAAACTGCAAAAAGGCTCAGGAAGGAAAATCGTAGAGTGCAGTCCACAACTGCAGAAGAAGAAATTCCATCAGCTGGCCTGAACATAGCATTGGAACTACTGTCCAACAATTCATCAACTGAATCTGAATCAGAAGAGGAGATGGCTATTCAAAACAATAACAGGACTCTAAAGGAGTTGGCAACCCCTAATTTAAATCAGCAACCTCTATGCATTGAATATCCTGCTTTAGACGCTGCATTTGAACTTAAAACTGGACTAATCCATTTGTTACCTACTTTTCGTGGTCTTACAGGTGAGGACCCATATAAACATCTGAAAGAATTTCATGTGGTGTGTTCCACCATGAAGCCACATGGAATAACTGAGGAGCAGATCAAGCTTAGAGCCTTTCCTTTTTCACTGGCAGATCTGGCAAAAGATTGGTTGTATTACTTACCCTCAGGTGCAATCCAATCATGGAATGACATGAAAAAGCTATTCTTAGAAAAGTATTTTCCTGCTTCAAGTGTAGCCAATATAAGGAAGGAGATCTGTGCAATTAGACAATTCAGTGGAGAGACACTCTACGAATATTGGGAAAGATTCAAGAAGCTTTGCTCTAGCTGCCCACCTCACCAGATAGATGACCAGTACTTGATCCAGTATTTCTATGAAGGATTGGTACCAATGGACAGAAGTATGATTGATGCTGCTAGCGGAGGAGCATTGGTTGACAAGACTCCAGAGGCTGCAAAGAATTTGATTGCCAATATGGCCGCAAACTCACAATAATATGGAACTAGAATGAATCATGCACCACAAAGGGTCAATGAGGTGAGTACTTGTAGTCATGAACAACAGATTTCTGAACTAACTACTTTGGTGAGACAATTAGTTGCAGGAAATAAGCCAGTTGCAAAGGCTTGTGGAATTTGCTTGCAGTCAAACCATAGCACAGATGCATATCCCACATTGCAAGAAGATGAAACCATGCAGCAGGCTAATGCAATGGGAAATTACCAAGCACAACCTCAAAAAATATATGATCCTTATTCGAACACTTATAATCCAGGATGGAAGGATCACCCCAATCTGAGTTATGGAGGAAATAGACCACCTGCACCACCTGTCTTTCCACATAGGCAGCAGGCTTTCAACTAGTTCAATACCAACCTAAAACAGCAACACCAACACCTTCTGAAACTTCCATGGAAGAGATGTTCAAAGCACTGATGGGACAGACACAACAGTTCATGAACAACACATAACAATTCATGAACCAGACATAGCAGTTCCAGCAGGAGACAAAGACTTCAGTCCAGGATTTGAGAAATCAATTGGGGTAGCTTGCAACCACAGTAGGAAAATTACAATCCCAAGGCTCAGGAAAGTTACCCTCCCAAACAGTTGTGAATCCAAGGGAGAATGCAAGTGCCATTACACTAAGGAGTGGAAAAGAGCTAGAAGTGCCCACAACTACTGCAAACTTTGATGAAGAGAAAGCTAAGGAGGGAGCTAAACCACCTAAGGTAAATCCTAACTCTGTGATTTCAGTTAAAACTAATTCCCTACCTTTTCTACCTAGAAATCATAGGACTTCAAGGAAATATGAGCAAGAGAAAGAGATTTTGGAGACCTACAAAAAGGTAAAAGTCAACATACCATTGTTAGATGCAATCAAACAGGTGCCAAGATATGCTAAATTTTTGAAAGAGTTGTGCACTAACAAAAGGAAGCTTAAAGATGATGAAAGAGTCACTGTTGGAGAGAATGTCTCAGCAGTACTGCAAAGTAAGATGCCCCCTAAATGAAAGGATCCAAAAATGTTCACCATACCATGTAGGATAGGTAACACCAGGTTTGAGAAAGCTATGTTAGATTTAGGAGCTTCAATTAATGTCATGCCTTTATCTATATTTGATTCTTTAAATCTAGGTCCTTTAAAACAAACTGGTGTTATTATTCAACTGGCTGATAGGACTAACACTTACCCTTAAGGGGTAATTGAGGATGTTTTAGTATAGGTGAATGAGTTAATCTTCCCTGTAGACTTTTACATAGTAGATATGAAAGATGATACATCTCCAAATCCTGCTCATATCTTGTTGGGAAGGCCATTTTTGAAAACAGCAAGAACCATGATTGATGTACATAATGGGACCTTAACCATGGAGTTTGATGGAGAGAAAATTCAGTTTAACATTTATGAGGGAATGAGGTACCCTAGTGATATTAATCCAGTTTTTGCTATTGATGTGATTGATTCCTTGGTGCAGCACTCTTTTGAACACATACATAAGGAAGGTTTGGAAGTTGTCATTACTAACAACTTAGAAATAGACAATGAAGAAGAAGTTGAGCAGAGCTAGGAATTGAAGGAGACTATGGCTGCATTGCATTCCTTGCCCAAAATTTCAAATAAGTATGCAGTCAATTCTATTCAATTACCTACCACTCACACAAAATTGTTACCATCTGTTATGCAGGCCCCAATCTTAGATTTGAAGCCATTACCTGTGCACTTGAAGTATGTATACCTAGGGACTGATGAAACATTGCCAGTGATAATTGCTAGTAACCTAACCAAAGTGCAGGAAGACAAATTGCTCATAATTCTTAGGGATCACATCACTGTTTTTGGTTGGACAATAGCAGATATCAAAGGAATAAGCCCTGCAATGTGTATGCATAGAATTTTGTTAGGAGATGAAGCTAAACCAACCAGGGAAGCACAAAGAAGGCTGAATCCACCCATGACGGAGGTAGTTAAGAAAGAAGTTCTGAAGTTGTTAGATGCAGGTATAATTTATCCAATTTCAGACAGTCAATGGGTGAGTCTAGTCCAAGTAGTACCAAAGAAGTCTGGAATCACAGTCATCAAGAATGACAACAATGAGTTGGTGCCAACAAGAATGCAAACAGGATGGAGAGTGTGTATTGATTATAGGAAGCTGAATGCAGCAACTAGAAAAGACCATTTTCCCCTTCCTTTTATTGATCAAATGTTAGAAAGATTGGCAGGTCATGCTTATTATTGTTTTCTAGATGGTTTTTCAGGTTACAACCAGATTGTGATTGCACCAGAAGACCAGGAGAAGACCACATTCATATGCGCATTTGGAACTTTTGCTTATAGGAGAATGTCTTTTGGCTTGTGTAATGCACCAGGTACTTTTCAAAGATGCATGGTAAGTATTTTCTCTGATCGATTAGAGAACTGCATTGAGGTTTTTATGGATGATTTCACAATACATGGTGATTCTTTGGATGCTTGTTTAGATAATTTGACTAAAGTACTTGATAGATGTTTGGAAACAAATCTTGTTCTTAATTGGAAAAAATGTCATTTTATGGTAGAACAAGGGATAGTACTTGGTTATGTAGTCTCAGCTAGAGGATTAGAAGTTGATAAAGCTAAAATAAAAATCATTGCTGCATTACCTTACCCTGCAAAACTGCAGGAGATTCGTTCTTTTCTTGGACATGCAGGTTTCTATAGGAGGTTTATCAAAGACTTCTCCAAGATAGCTTTGCCTTTGTGCAAGTTATTGTAGAAAGATGTGGAGTTCCAGTTTACTGAAGAGTGCAAGGAGGCTTTTGACAAGCTGAAGAAACTGTTAACCTCAGCACCTGTGATCTAACCACTAAACTGGAAACTACCCTTTGAGATCATGTGTGATGCAAGTAACTATGCAGTAGGAGCTGTTTTGGGCCAGAGAGTGAATAAAGTTGTGCATGCCATTTACTATGCTTCTAGGACTCTCAATGCTGCTCAAATAAACTACTCTACGACTGAGAAAGAACTTTTATCAGTTGTTTTTGCTTTAGATAAATTTAGATCTTATTTATTGGGAACTAAAGTAGGAGTTTATTCTGACCATGCTGCTCTCAGGTATCTCCTAACCAAGAAGGACTCAAAGCCAAGAATTATAAGATAGATTCTACTGCTACAAGAATTTGACTTGGAGATTAAAGACAAGAAAGGAGCAGAAAACCTAATTGTAGATCACTTGAGCGGACTGGTAAGGGATGAGGAGACACTACCATTACATGATTCCTTTCCAGATGAACATTTGCTTGCAATCACTAGGGAAAGGCCCTGGTATACTGACATTGTAAATTATTTAGCAAGTTCATATGTTCCTAACAAATTCTCTAGACCTCAGAAAGATAAGCTTAGGAGTGATGCAAAGTATTATGTATGGGATAATCCACATCTGTGGAAATTTTGTGTTGATCAGGTAATTAGACGATGTGTTTCCAATAGTGAGTTTCATTCTATTCTATCTTTTTGTCATTCATATGCTTGTGGAGGTCATTTTGGACCAAAAAGAACTGCTCACAAGATTTTGGAATCTGGTTTTTATTGGCCAACCATTTTTAAAGATTCTTATCTGTTTTGTAAGTCATGTGCAAATTGTCAGAAGACTGGAAATATTTCACATAGGAATCAGATGCCACAGACCCCCATTTTAATTGTTAAAATCTTTGATGTCTGGGGAATTGATTTTTTGGGACCCTTTCCTTCTTCTTTTGGTAATACTTATATCCTTTTGGCTGTTGATTATGTCTCTAAATGGGTTGAAGCTAAGGCAACAAGGACTGATGATTCTAAAGTTGTTGCAGATTTTGTTCAGTCTAATATTTTTGTCAGGTTTGGAGCCCCAAGAGCCATTATCAGTGATAGAGGGACCCATTTCTGCTATAGGGTGTTGGCAACACTGTTTAAAAAGTATAATGTGATGCACAGGGTTTCCACATCATACCATCCCCAGAGTAATGGTCAAGCTGAGGTATGCAACAGAGAGATCAAGTCCATTTTAGAGAAAGTGGTTAAGCCTAATTAACAAGAAGGATTGGAGTATGAGGTTGCCAGATGCACTATAGGCTTATAGAACAGCTTACAAGACTCCTATTGGTATGTCACCGTATAGGATTGTATTTGGAAAACCTTGTCACTTACCTGTAGAATTGGAGCATAGAGCTTTTTGGGTAATCAAGCAGTGCAACATGAGTTTGGATGAAGCTGGAGAGCATAGGAAGTTACAGTTGCAGGAACTAGAGGAGTTAAGGAATGAAGCCTATGAAAGTTCTAAAATTTACAAGGACAAAACTAAAGCCTTTCATGATAAACAGATTTTGAGGAAGAATTTTGCTGTAGGACAGAAAGTTTTTCTCTACCATTCAAGGCTTAAATTATTTCCAGGTAAGCTGCGTTCTAGATGGGTTAGACCTTTTGTTATTACTAACATTTTTCATCATGGTGCAGTAGAAATTCAGACTCCAGGTACAGGGAAGGTGTTCAAAGTGAATGGCCATAGGCTCAAACCTTTCTATGAAGGGTATCAGGTGGAAGAGGTTGAGACAGTTGGATTGGAGGAACCAGTTTATGGAGAATGAGAAAGGAAAGATGTCGAGCCAATGACATTAAACAAGGGCAGCTGCATGGGAGGCAACCCATGAATCAGATTTGATTTTCTATCCCTTTACTTTTTATTTTTAGTTGCATGTTTACTTTCTTCTTTGCATGATTGTCTTACATTGGGGACAATATACGGTTTGAGTGTGGGAGAGGGGTTGAGGTTATTTATTATTTGAGTTATTTAGTTATTTAGGATATGACATGATGCTCTGAAGTGAAAAAAATAAATAAAAGATTTTGAAAGATTTTGTTGAAAAATTGAGAAAATTTTTGAATTTGAAAATTTTTCTGACTCTACGAACGTAGTGTTTTGTTGAACTTTTGAAGATTGAAAGTCGTAGAGTGGATATTGATGCTTATTTATAGAATTTGATTTGATGCTTTATTGACTGATGAATAATGATGACTTAGTTAGGATCTATGGACTAATTCTGAATCTGGATTGTTTTTCATGAATGCTTGAATATGAGAGGCATGTTTACTTGACTAAGTTATTTGTGGGATTATACTTTGTGCACTAATTTTGTGACTCAGAAGTTGTTTTGACTGTTTATGTTGTTTACAGAACCTTGAAAAAAAGAAGGAAGCGAAAAGAAGGAAGTTATAACAATGTTGAAAAAAAAGAAAAAAAGAAAGAAAAAATGTAGATGTCTTGTGGTGGGTTGAGATGGAGCGTAAAACGCACTCACCCATAAACACAAGAGCGAGATGGAGCGTAAAACGCACTCGCTGGAAAGTTATAAGTGGGATGGAGCATAAAATGCACCCACTTGAAGAAGAAAAATGTGCGAAGGGTGAAATGGAGCATAAAATGCATTCACCTGAGGAATTGAATAATTGTTGGTTCTGTGGTTGAAAAGAATTGCCGGAGAATCAGGTTTTGAGTTATGAGTCGGTGTGCACGGTTGTTGTTCCATGATAACTGAGTTGGGTATTTGTGTTGATTATATGAGAGTTATTTATGTGGATATGTTCTGATTTGGATGATGTTTTGTGGGGAATGACAGAGTTGTTATTGTGAGTTGGTTGATGGGGTATTAGTCAGGGTCTGTGATAAGTATGGATGTTCAGTGTTGTTGAATTTGTTACCTTTGATAGTTGGGAGAATGAGTTAGATTAGTTTTTCTTGATGATTCTTGTTTTGTTTACATGAGGACATGTAAAGTCTAAGTATGGGGGAATTTGATAGGTTCATAATATTTGATTATTTTTATTCCTTTATGCTTAGTTTAGTTGCATGTTATCTGTCATATGAGCTGAATTAAAGTGTTTATAGATCTTTGGAAGAATTTGATGTGATTCTGCAAAAATGTATTGTAATGCTGAATTTTATGTTGTTTTGCAGAATACTCTACGATCGCTGAGTGAGAGTTCTATGTTAGTAGTGTTAGGATGTAATCTGGCAGTTCTACGATCGCAGGAAGGCTAGGCGGAGTTGTTCGACGATTCCTAGTTCCACTTTATGATTGCCGAGATTCACTCTACAGCCAGGCTCACAACACTTTACGTTTTCAGTCGAGTGAGCGAAGTTACTCTACGTCCGATGAGAGTTACTCTACGATGGTGCTCTTTACTCTACGATTGGCAAGTTTACTCGGCAGCTAGTTACTCTACGATTTCGAGGTTTACTCTACGATCGCGAGAAGTGCTGGTGCGGAGTCTACTCTACGTTGTGCTGAGGGAGTATACTCTACGATTTTGGTCGACATACAGATTTCCAATTCTGAGTAGGATTTGAAACATTAAAGCTTAAAGATATGATTCCCAACAAGATTTGGAGATGAAGTTACAGTCATACATGGAAAGTATCTTTGACTATGGGAAGTAGAGTTTGATATGGAATTTGAGTTGAAGATAAATATGGAAATTAATGCCGAACTAGAAAAGGAAATGGAAGAAGACTTGGATTTGGAAATAAAATCTAATTTAATAAGAAAGCTACTTAAAGCTGGATTTCAGAGATTGAGAAGGATTTAGAATCATACCATATTTGCAGAATGAAGACTTCCAAAGCAGAATTGGATTAAAATTCTTCTAAGCTTTAGATATTTATCTATAAATACTTGTAATGGTTAGAATTCAAACATCACATCATAGAGAGAGTTTTATCATATTCAGAAAGTTCATAGAAACATGTCAGGTTAGTTTTTCTTTATTCAGTTTGAAGGGGACGTGGATCCTTAGTAACAGTTTATGGTTTGATTAAATATACAGTATTTATTCCTTCTTATATGAAGCTTATTCTGATAATCTGTTTTAACTGTTAAATATTATTTGATTAACTGATTTGGTTTCTGCAGGATTAAATTGGTTAATTAATAATATATGCTAGATTCAGGAATAGTATTACGTAATCGATATTATTTCTAATCATAAGTAGCAGTTAGTAATACTGATTGTGGTCAAGATTTTGGTTTATTGCTATGGTTATCAGAAGACAGGTTAAACAAATCGAGCTTATGTGTTTGTTGCTTGGAATAGTCTAATTCCTTAGTTCTTAATGATGCTGTCATATTAAATCTAAAGAGCTTGTTTTAGGTTATATGATAGTTAGAATCTTGTGAAGAACTTATTTCATTAAGTGACAATCTAAGAGGAATTTCGGATAACAGAGCTTGTTATTATCTAGGACTATTAGTTTCATTGAAGGGTGAATATTGTTGTGCTTAATTGATCTATTGCTGTGAAAAGGTGAAACTGAACTGGAAAACTGAAGTTTTAATTCACTGGTTAATTTTATTATTTTTAAATCTATTTTTATTAATTAGTTAAACAAATTCAAAACCCCCAACCTTTTATTTATTGTTAAAACTATCAGAAGCATTAGGATAAATTAAAAATCAAAATTGTTCTTTGTGGGATCGACCCTTGCTACTGCTATACTGTGCTTAGTTTTGAGTTCGTAGAGTTAAGTAAGGTTTTTTGTTTTTGGTTTGCTTGACGACAGCTTCCCAAGTTGGCGTAGATTAGCTCTTCGGTTGTGATGTCTTAGAATCTGCCGTCGTCCTTAGGGAGGTTAAAGTATTGAAAGAGTTCTATGGGGTAGTCTTTAGGGTCTTCAGGCCATAGGGACATTGCAGATCGAACTTCCGGAATTTCTCGTACTTCAGCTGTGAGGGAGGGTGATTCGGTTAAGGAGGTGTTTGTTGTTTGTTGTTATTGTTGGGGATCGGGGAGTGATTCGGTATGTGGCTTTTTAGGAGGGGGAGTGGAAGATGATTCAGCTCGCTCCTTCTGTTTTTGTAAAGGGGCTTCGGGGTCGACGGATTATGGAGGTCCTACTGAATCGGGTTGGATGATGTTCAGTTCGGAGGATTGGGTAGGATGGGTGACCAGATGTTGGGGTGGTTTTTTAGTGTACACCTTGACTAGTTTGCGTTTCTTTTGTATGCCTTGACTAGTTTGCGTTTCTTTTTGAAGAGGGTGTCTTTTTCAGCTGGAGTCATTTCGAGTGTGCTTTTTTCGGTAAAACCAGGTGTGGGGATGAGGGATGGAGGGTTGGCATTGGGTGTCGAAGGTTGAGTTGGAGGTATGGTGGTGATCGGGTCTACCAGAAGAGGGGTTTCAGATGGTTGTTTAGGGTGAGGTGTCGCCTCTTGGGTCGACTCGGGAATGTCTTCGGGATACTTTGTTGGGGATGATGTTTGGCTAATATCTTTGGTTATCTTCGGCTTGATAAGAGAAACTGCAAACAGTGGAAGGTTAGAAAGGGATTCTAACAATCTGATATATTGAGTTAATGAATTGGATTTGACTTACGTTTATGGCTGTATAGCCAAGTTTGATCGATCAAGAGGCCTATGCTCCACTCTTCTTCGGGCATTTTGGCTATGAGCTGGATTAACTCTTCAGCTCGGCTTCGGGAGAGCTTGTCCATAATGACGTTGGCTCTGGAGGCTTCAGCCCAGTCGGGGATTTTGGGAATTTCAGGTCCTTTAATGTAGAACCAGTTGGAGGGTCAGCCTTTATTGCTGGTTGGAGTCTTCATCAAGGAGCATTTTTAAGCTGCTTTGTTCGGTTTCTTATTGATTTGATGGAACCCTGCCTCTCTAGATTGGCCTAGGGTAAACAGGGTAAAGAAGAAGTCCATAGAGGGGTCCACGCCGCATTCTTGGTAGAAGGTGATAAAGCAAATCAGGTGAATGAAGGAGTTCGGGACCAATTGGGCGAATCCAACCCTGATGAAGCTAAGAAAAGTAAGGATGAATGTGTGAAGTGGAAATCGGATCCCGTACTTCAGGGCGTATAGGGAGACGGCATTCCAACCGTCATGTCGTTGATACATCCTTTAATCCAGGTTCGGGACCTAGAGTTCATGTGCGAGTATGATAATGTATTGTTGGCAGATGTCGGTGAGGTTTTGTTCGGTAAGGGAAGATTTGGTGTTGATATGGACGTATGCCTTTTCCGCTGAGTACTTTTGCTGTATTTTTAGTACGTTCCTCTTAGCTTCAGTTCTGATGGGTGATGGGGTGGTAGATGAGGATGCGCTGTGAGGAGTGTTGGCGGCGGTGGGGGACAATGAAGGGTTGGTATTTATAGGGGCTTGTGTGGAGGTTGGGTTAAGGTCTAGTGTAGTTAAAGCAAGAGAGTTGTGAGCGGGGTTGGTGGAGTCGGCCATTGTTGATCGGTGGGTATTTTTCGCCGGAGAAAGCAACAGTTGCAGAGAGGTTGGAAATGAACAGAAGGGATGCACAGTTTGAGATGAGATTTGGGGTTATGGCGGTTGATTTTGGGAAAAGGGGGTTTTTGAGTTATTTGACTTTTGGGTTCCACACGGTTTCCCAAAAATGGCATAATAAATGGGTTATGTGATAGTGGTGGGGCCCGCTGGTATGTGTTGGTTGGTTTACCGAAGACTTGGGCCTTGGATTTTTCAGGTTTAAATTATTGGACTTTTAATGATTGAATTCATCCATTAAATATTCCATTGTAATGTAAGACTAGGGGGCAATGTTGGGATGTGTTCACTTGGGCTCGATGGATATGGTGGGCCACAGTCCACGTGGAGGGATGTCCCCATGTATGGATCTATTTAGGTGGTGGGAGATTATTAAAGAGTTCTAGTTGTATTTAATTTTTAACTCCTAAGGAAAGTGTCAGGATTATATCCGACTTCCTTTCTTTAAGTAGATTGTGTTCTATCCAATCATAGGTAATTATCATGATTAGGACTCCTATTATAGTTGGGGAATAGGGCGATGAAGGTGGTGTGATCATCTATAAATACAAGGCTAAACCCTAAATTTATAGGTAATGACTTTTTGCTTACTAAATTGCTAAACCTCCATTATTAATACATTGAATGCCCTGTACTTATTCTCATACCGGAGCTATCCCCCGACGGCGAAAGTCGTCAGCTCTCTGAGTGTGGTTTCGTTCTTGTGCATGATTTGGCGTGTATTTTGGTGATTGGACGCGCGGAGAAATCTTGGCGTTAACACCCAAAATTAGACAACAAATCACAGAAGAACCCTAAAATTAGACAAGAAATCACATAAGCCCAAATTAGACAAGAAAAATCATGGAACAAACCCAAATTTAAACAAAAAATCATAAAAGAAACCCAGTTACTCCAAATTAACAGCAATCATATAAGAAACCTCTTTTGTTTCTAGAAAAAAGAAATTTCAACAAAAATGACAAAACCTCTTCTTCTGGGTGATTATAGCGGAATACTATGTGATTCAGTGACGAATGTGGAAGAAACCCAATTAAACCCATATTAAACAAGAAATCACAAAAGAAACCCAAATTAGACAAGAAAAGAAACTCAAATTAGAGAAGAAATCGCAGAAGAAACACAAATCAGACAAGAAATCTTGGAAGAAACATAGATAGACAAGAAATCACAGAAGAAACCCAAAATTCGACAAGAAATCAGGAAAGAAACCCGAAATTAGACAAGAAATCATAGAATAAGCACAAATTAGATAAGAAATCACAGAAGAAACCCTAAAAATATTAGACAACAAATCATAGAAGAAACTCAAACTGACAAGAAATCATGGAAGACATTGAGATTAATGAACCCTTAAAAATAAACAGTTAAACAGTATTAACCCTCAAAATTCAGATTCTTCTATAAACAGATACTTCTTCTTGATGATTATGGCTGAAAACACCTTGAATTCAGTGAAGATTCTGCTTCTAACCCTCTCTCCCTCTTACACTTTCTCTCTCTAAATATTTCTTCTCCTTCAACTTCGTTCTCTCATCTCTCTGAGTTTCATTTATAGAATTAATCTTAACGGTCACATTGTTTAAGGTTTGAATGTTCGCGGTACGATAAAACCTAATCTAACGGTCTACAAAAGAGGGCTTTACTTGTGGCGGTGACTTTGTACTCCCTAGTCCCTCCATCCATCTTACTTTCATCCTAATATGTATATGGGCTAATTTACACTTTCATTACATCAAGTATCACCATATTCATAATTCGGCTCCCACAAAAATTGGGCTTACAATTTATTACATTAAGTCCTAATTGCATACAATTTAGCCCCCAATTTCATAATGGCGTCAAAATTAGCTGGAATACCTAATTTTTCGGTCAAATAGGAATTGTATACCGCTTGACCGTATAAAATACGGGCTAATAACACTTATGTTATATCAAGTACCACTAAATTCACAATTTACTACATCAAGTACTTAATTCATATAAAATTTGTATAAATACTTATTTTGACGTATTAAATCTGTATAAATCCTTATAAATAATTATTATATGTTAAATTATTAAAATTAAATATTAATACAAAGATTACCAAATACAATTTTTTTTATTTTAAAATTAAAAAAAGAAGACTTAATTACGAAAAAAATCAATAAATTTTTAAACATACAAATTATATTTTTAACAGGAATAACATTAAACTTTTAAACAATTGACAATTAATTAAATAATATCTTTTTAATATTAGAAGAGCATACAAAAGGAGGAGGAAAAAATTGAAAAAGAAAAAAGAAAAAAATGACCCTTTTGCTCTCTCTCCTCTCTCTCCTCTCTCCCTCTTCCCTAATCCTTCAAATTGTTTTGTTCCTTTAAATTTGAAAATTCTAGCACCTTGGATTCTATCCAGTAGCTTTTGATCGACTTAAGCAGAAAATAACTTGAAATTTTATGTTCATTCACAGACTTTTCTGACGGGAAAAGTCTGATTATCGCCATTGAAGGAGGAAAGAGATGGTGTACAAAAAGTGAGTTACAAAAAGGAGGAGGAGCGAGAAGGTACATAAGACGACATAGTTAATATATTTTGCATTTAAAAAGTGAGTTGTTTTTATTTAGTTAAAAGATTCTTCAAACAAACAGTAGTTAATATATATATATTGTATTTATAATTTTTTTTATTTTAAAATTGTATCTATAATTTAACAAATTGTATGTATAAATTTTATAACTTATAATTTATAAATTAGGGTAAATTTCATATGACAACCTGGGGTATGGCGTCTGTCCCACTTAACCACCCGTCGTCAGTAAAGCTACATTTAAACTCCTGTATTTTTAAGGTAAATTGAATAAATGCTTTCCATCTTAACTCCGTCAGTTAGGCTGGCTAAAGACTTATTTACCCTTCATATGTAATTTGAAAACGACAAATGGAGAGACATTCTATCATTTCAGTTTTAGATCTAGGGTTTGTTGAGAGATAGGCGATCGGTTGACTCTTGTTTAATCTAAATCTGAGAGCATTAGGGCATCAGTTATTGTGGTCGTGGTGGAAATTGGGTCTTCAAGGCTTTAATTTGCTACAGATTTAGGTAAGTACATGTTTTTTATTTGTTATTCAGTGATAATCCGTACTTGTGTACTCTTCATCTTTGGTGGTACTTGTGTTAGGTTTTTGTTGTCTGATGGATAACATATGCATGCATTTTTGGGGTTTGACCCAGTATGTGCTATATATTTGTCAAATATTAATTATTGTATGTTGGATTAAATTTGCATGCTTCATTTTTGTCGATTTATGTAGTATATTTGGGGATTTGTTGTCTGATGGATAAAATGTGAAAGATAATGTGGTTGTGTTGGTCCCCCCTTGTCTCCCACTTACTTTGGTCCCCTACAATATTATTGAAGATAGCATGTGATGTGTTGTTTTGTATTAAAACTTTTCTCCCTCATTTGTTTAATGCAGAATGTCTATCAGAGTTTTTTTACATTATGGTGGGACTTTTGTTAAAGATCCAGTAAAAGGATATGTTGGGGGTAGTGTTAAAATAATAGAAAATGTTGGGTTGGATTATATTTCTTTATTTGGTCTAGGTGAATACCATTTTAGTTTACATCCAGCCCCACATGTGAACCTTTATTATCTTGCACCGGGATATGAAATTTGGGAGGGTGGGGCTTTACTTCTTAGGAATGACCAAGATGTAATTGAAATAATTGACTGTTTAGTTAATGATGAGAGTGAAGACGTACATATATATGGAGTAGAAAATGGAGGGTCCCATACAAGTTGTTGGTATGCCAAATGTTGACGAAAATGATGTTGAAACTGATAGGCATAGTGACCCTGAAAGTGAATTAGGTGACCAAAGTGCTACTGATAGGCAAAAAGTTATAGGGAAGCAAACTGAGAAGGATAAAGGGAAGCAAAAAGTTACTAAAAAAGTGATAAGGAACCAAACTGAGAAAGATAAAGGGAAGCAAAGTGCAAGTAAAAAAGATAAAGGGAAGCAAAAAGTTACTGAAAAAGGGAATAAAAAATAAACTGAAAAAGGGAAGCAAACTGAGAAGGGTAAAACAAATACAAAACAATCGATGGAAAAAAATAAAAATCAAGGTAGAAAAGATATTGGTGAAGAAGAAGAGCATCCATCTTGGATGGATGAGGATCTAGAGGGGCCTGGGGATGATGATATATTCGAAGAGGGCAAAAAAAAACAGATGAACAAAAGGTAAAAGATGTCTTTGTAGAGGATTGGTGGAGTGATGATGAGGGAGAAGGAAAAGAAGCATTAAGAAGGAAGTTTGTATTATCTGATGATGAGGACAATTTAGAGGGTGATGGAAGTATGGAATTTAATGAGCTAACTGATATGGGTAACATAGAATTTGGGGTAGGAATGGAGTTCACAAATCATGATATTTTTAGAAAAACAATAGTTTAGTTTTCTGTTAAGGGGGATTTGACATAAAGTACATTCAAAATGATAGAAAAAGAATCACTGCTAGATGTAAAGATGAAAACTGTAAATGGAGGATTCATGCATCAGTGAAACAAGGTGAACAAACTTTCAAGATAAAATCAATGGGGAGAGACCACACATGTGCTGGACAGGATAAGAATCACCTAGTTGACAGTAGATACTTGGCTAACAAATACATGCATGACTTAAGAGATAATCCCAAGTGGGATTTGGAAGCATGGAAGAAGAAGGCACAAAAAGAATGTCATTCAAGTCTTAGTAAATCATCCCTATATAGGGCTAAAAGAAAGGCTTTAGAACATATATCTGGTGATGTAGGAGAGCAGTATAGTAGGCTGATGGATTATATTGAGACAGTAAAAAAGTTCAATCCTGGAATAGTCTTCAAATTTTGTAGTGAGGGTCTTGAAGAAAGACCTGGTGGACAGCCTATTTTTCAGAGACTTTATATAAGGCTTGCAGCTTCAAAAAGTGGCTTCCTTATTGGGTGTAGACCAATTATAGGATTAGATGGATGTTTTCTAAAGGGGGTCTTTGGAGGGCAGTTATTAAGTGCAATAGGAAGAGATGCAAATGACAACATTTTCCCCATTGCAATTGCTGCTGTTGAAATTGAATGTAGAGATAGTTGGCAGTGGTTTCTTACTGAGTTGTTAGATGACATAGGTGAAAATGAAACAAGAAGGTATGTATTCATTTTTGATAGGCAGAAAGGTTAGGAGAGGTGTTCAATACAATGTTACCCAACAATGAACATCGATTTTGTTTAAAACATTTGTACAACAACTTCAAAATAAAGTTTAGGGGGAAGCGACTGAGGGATTTGTTCTGGAATGCAGCTAGTTGTGGTGATTTGTACACATTTGAAGCAGCCATAAAGGAGATGCAAAATTCAGATGTAGATGCAGCTAAGTGGTTAATATCAGTTGGGCCTAAATTTTGGGCCAGGTCTCATTTTTCTCCGCACTGTAAGTGTGATGTAGTTGTCAACAATTTAAATGAGTCCTGGAATAATTGCATCCAAGAGGCAAGGGATAAAGGGATAATTAACATGCTAAAGTGGATAAGGAAGAAGTTAATGGTTAGGTTTCAGGTAAAAAGGGAAGGGATGGATAAATATGGAAGGTCAATTGGGCCTAGAATTCAGAAGAAGTTAGAGATGATTAAGAAATCTTCAAGGGATGCACTGCTTTGAAATCTGGAGTTGGAGAATTTGAGGTAGAAGTTGATGACAGAACATGGGTTGTGAATTTGAAAGATAAAACTTGTGGCTGTAGAATGTGGCAACTTAGTGGGCTGCCTTGCAGACATGCTGTGTTTGCAATTTGGTCTAATAGAGAGCAACCAGAGGCTTACTGCCATCCATGTTATAACAAGGAAGTTTTCTGCAGCACATATAACTTTAGCATAGAGCCTGTGCCAAGTCATCATGAATGGGTGCAATCCAAATTTGCAAAGATTCAGCCTCCACTATATCATAAGCCCACTGGAAGACCAAGGAAAGTCAGAAAGAAAGGAGCAGATGAGCCAAAAAATCCTTTCAAAGCATCAAGAAAAGGTGGGACTGTGATATGTGCAAGGTGTTTAACACTAGGGCATAACAGCAGGGCATATACATTGCCATTTCATCTTAATTAAAAAATGAACAAGGTATACATCCATGCTATTTTACTGTATTTTCATTTCATTTCATGACATGTTCATTTTATTAACCTCAATTATATGTTACAAATGTGTTTATTTTCAGGTAAATAGGACCCCTAAACAGCCAACTGCAGGAAGTGCATCACAGTCAAACATTTTAAAGATTCAGGTTGTGTGTCTTATCCTAACCCATTTTTTGTTTAAATCATGGAACTAAATTAACTTCAAATGTGTGTCTTATCAGGCAAATATGAGACCACCAAAGTTGCAGACTAGAGGGCAGTCAAGTTCAGATAAATCAAGCTCTCAACCAAATCTGTCAACTCTGTGGAGTAATCAAGAAGGGGGGATGAGGTTTTCAACTTTTCAACAAACATCAAGCTCACAGCCTACCACAAAGAACATGAAGAAATCACCAGTATCCAAAAAATTAATAGAAAGGGGGGGGATTAAGGCTTTAAAGTTGGGATGGGTAGTCTAATTTTTTGATAGTGTTGAATGCATTAACAAGTATGTAATGGTTAGTCTTTTGTACTTGATATTGTTTAAAATAGGTATTACCATGGTTAGTCTTTTGTACTTGATATTCTTTTGTACTTAATTTAAGTTAACTGTGGTTGTGGAAAGTGACTGCTTGTTGATATATATTCAAGGCCAGTTTGTAAAGTGCTTGGCCATGTTATGCACAATTCCGGTCATTAATGTTAAGCTTGTACAAAGGATGCAATACCACAAATGTTGTACACATTATACAATATCACACATTATAGCATTACAAGCTAACATTAACATTGAATTTCATACCATGAAAACATTAACATTCTATTTCACTGATTTGAGAACATAGAACATACCATTAAAATACATAATGAACATAGAACATTACATTTTGTTCCCTCTCCACTTAACATTACATTTTGTTCCCTCTCCACTTAACATTACATTTTGACAACTACAAAAGTTTTTGAGCACATGGAACGTTACAAGCTTTCATTTCTTACTACTAAAATACATCATGAATTAACATTGAATTTCATACCATGAAAACATTAACATTCCATTTCACTGACTTGAGAACATAGAACATACCGTTAAAATACATAATGAATATAGAACATTACATTTTGTTCCCTCACCACTGAACATTACATTTTGACAACTACAAAAGTTTTTGAGCACATGGAACATTACAAGCTTTCATTTCTTACTACTAAAATACATCATGACTGACATGAAATACAACACAAGTCCAACAACCATTATTATCTTCACATTACTTTCCACATTTATCATCCTACTTGGTATGTTATTCTGCTCACACGGACACTTGCATTTTGTTTCCCTCACTACTGTCCCCATTCCCTCATACTGCTATTCATTGGAGCCACTAACTGTTCCAGTTGAGGTTGTTGTAGAAGGCAAACACCATGCCCAAAAATCACAGTCATCGCATACAAAATATAACCTGCCCTTCGATGGTTTGTTGGAGTCTACAATTATTATACTTGCCTTCTTTCCACATTTACATACCCTAGGTATGTACCGAAAATCACCATTCATCCTTCCTACATCATTGCTTGACGAAGACATTCATCCTAATTCACCTAAACAAGACCAAGAAAGCCTATGTCATTTTAACAAACACCTTGTGGGCAACTTTAAAATTGAATAAGAAAAATAAATTGGAAGAATAAATTACAAGTATGGAAGAAATAATTTGATGTGCATACCTTACTTGTGAATCCAATCTACTAATAGCCTTGATCAGTTGCGGTTAAGTGAACCGAAGGTCACCAATCTGCTAAAGATCTGAAATGGGTTATAAAAATCAAACTAGCAGCTTCTATTTAAAAGACAAGGAAGAAGACGGGGATAATTCAGACTTTTTCCATCCTTTTATTACCGTTACAGGCTACCTTCCCGTACTTCTGGCGAGTGTAATACACGCTCAGTTACTCTGGATGAAAAATGTGACATTCTCACTTAACCTCAAAAATACAAGAGTTTAAATGTAGCTTTACTGACGATGGGTGATTAAGTGGGATAGACGCCATACCCTAGGTGGTCATCTAAAATTTACCCTATAAATTATAAATTATATCGCAAATTATAAATTTTACGTCTGAAATTTTATAAATTATATCATAACTTAAATTTTACAAATTGTATTTATAATTTTTTATAATTGTATTTATAAATTTTTATAATTTTAAATTATATTTATAGTTTTATTGTATTTATAATTTTTTTTACAATTTTAATTTTTTTTCTTTGGGGGCCGAATCATGAATATGATGGTACTTGATGTAACGGAATTGTATTTAACCCTTTCTTAAATTAAGTCAATCCGTATATTTATACGATCAACTGGTATTAAATACTTAAGACCCAATCGGATTCTTGGACGGGTCGGGTATTCCAGCCAATTTTGGCCGGATTCTGAAATTAGGGCCTAAATTGTATGCAATTAGGACTGATGTAGTAAATTATAAGCCCAAATTCTTTGGGGGCCGAATCATGAATATAGTGATACTTGGTGTAACGGAAGTGTATTTAGCCCTATATATATATATATATGAAGATTTTCTCCAGCGAACCAAAAAAAGCGAACCGGCTATAGCGACAGTTTTGTCCGTCGCTATATCATAAAAAACTGACGGTCAATGTTATAGTGACAGTTTTGTCCATCGCTATATCCGGTCCGTTGGTTTTCTATGCTATAGTGACGGACAAAATCGTCGCTATAGCCGGTTCGTTTTTGGTTCACTCCCAACGGTTCACTAAAGAGCCTGACTGTGTGTGTATATATATATATATATATATCATAATATAATATATAACGGTTGTTATATATATCAAGATTATTGTGATTTTAATCACAATAATTAAACTTCACATAAAAAATAAAATAAATATCACATTAAAAATAAAATAGTCTCATACAAAGAAAAAAATAACCAAAAACACAAATATAATAATCGAACTTGAGATCAATAGGGTCACATTTTTAATTATCGGGCTAAAACTTATTTTGCAACCTAAGACAAGTTAATTCCACCACCACTTACCTCTAGCTTGTATTCACATTATCTTTAGTTTTCACCTCTCTTTTTTTCTGATGGGTGTGTTCGTTTACATGGCAACGACAGTGGTTGTAGCAGTAACAACGTTTTGCAAACCATTTTGAGAATTGATTGATGGATTGGATTGGTGGCTAGAAGGACATGGCAATTTGAGCATTACTTTGATGACTAAAGGGTATTTCTGGAATTTTTCCTTAAATACATGACTAAAGGGTATTTCGGGAATTTCCCTTAAAACATGTGTTTGGCATGTGACTACTTCCCAAAAAAGTTCTATAAATAGCCCTTCTATTCTAAGAAGAAGGGATCTCTCTCAAAACATTACACTTGGACTCTTGGAGGCTCTAGGCAGTTGAAACTCTCTCCCAACTCGAACACTCAAGAAGGCTATTGGAATTCCTGCTACTTTAACCTGGTTTCCAAATTCTAAAAGTTCTACCACGTGTCATTGGAGTAATCGCTCACCTGTTCTTCTCCCCTCTTCAATCAATAAGTCAATTCCTTATTCTTCGTGGATTTCTCGCCTCTCTAACCAATACGATACCCTAACCCTAGCAAGGCGCGATTTCTTTGCCCACATTAATTTGGCGACTCTGCTGGGGAGGTGTAGAATTCATGAAGGGTATGCCCACAACTCGAAGTGGGAGAACTACAGGAAAAGTTTCACCGACAACAAGCATCACTTCACCAAATCCAGTTCCAAGACAAGAAAACCAAGCTTTCCAAGGCGCGAACCTGGATTTCGACCAACCCATCATAGAAGACGCATTGGAAGGATGTTCAACATCACCTTAAATGGTTGATCAACAACAAACCAATGCTAGATAGACAAGCACGAGAAGGCAAAGTGAGGAAGGAACTGGAGAGCAGACAACTGCGAATGCTATGCAGATGGAGATGCTCAAGGCATTAAAAGAGGCATGAGAAGGCTAAGGGATGATGATGACCGTGATGCTGGAAATGCATAGGAAGCAGAAGGAGATGGGGAATTTCTGCCAATAGTTGATGCAGATCCCCTCTTTCAAGGCTATATTCCCAGGAAGTTCACAGGAGAAATGAGCAGGAGTGGAAAACAGCAACAACAAAGAGAATCAGACTGTGCCTCCAACAACGGAGAGTCAGCCGATTCCAATCATCAACTTGGAGCCCCAAAACAGCGGTGATGTACCATAACTTAGATTAGAAGCAAGTAGCCCCAACCCAGCATCATCCCAACCATTCTCCCAGCATTTTCACAAGCGTAGATACCGACTATCCCGAGCCACATCCAACGGACAAGCCAACAAGCACAACCGATACAAATTATATAGGATGTAAGCGTACACCAGCCAATTTCCTTACCATACACACTACCAATACATCAATACATCACAGCTCCTCAAAGAGTCCATACCACGAGCCAGTGTATGACGAAAGATGATATGATTGATGTGATTAATCAACTTCGCAAGCAGACTTCCCGACCTTTAGAGTTAGACTTTATTCCACCCTACCCGGCACACGTTCGGAGACAACCTTACCCAGTAGGGTATATTGAGCACCACCACAGTTCCCAAAGTATAATGGGGAGAAAGGGAATGTCAGGGAGCATATTGCCAGGTTTGTGGAGTTGATGTCTCTATGGTTGGGTTATGATGAGGTGATTAACCACAATCTATTGATGAGGGAGTTCAACAAGACCTTGACGGATAGTGCCTTTAGTAAGTACTACAACTTGGAAAAGGGATCAGTCCATGATTGGGATGATCTAAAATTGCAATTTTTTAAGAAATTTTTCTATGTGCAGAAACATGTAACCATTGTAGAGCTGATGCGATTCAAGCAAAAGCCGAGTGAGGAGATATCAGATTATATGGACAGATTCAGGACCCAAGCACAGAAGTGTGTAGAGCTAATTGAAGAAAAGAACTTGGTCAACATATGTAACAATGGTGCTTTAGACTCCTTCAAGCACTATCTCATTACAAAGGCCTGTGATTCATTTGCGACCCTCTCTTCCTTTGCACAAGACTTGGGAGGAATCGTGATAGTTCCCACCAGCCATGCGATGGTTACATGGAGGGGTAAGAGGACAACAATGTGGCTCTGGCTGACTCTCAGTTAAAACCATAACGGGCAAGAGGGAGAAGAACAAGAGAAATTTTGAACAGAGTAAAGAAAAGCATGAGAACAAGTATACCAGAATGCCAGTCCCGGAGGCTATTACATGTAGTGAGAAGGCGTTTAGGGACCTGTATGAACAATGGATAGAGCATGGAGTGGTGAGGCCTCTGAAACCCAGGTTTGTTGTGACGAAAGAAATGAAAAGACGACCGGACTTCTGTGTATACTACCAATACGCAGGACATTCCACTATGGACTTTTACAGTCTGCAGAGGATATACCATGAGAACCTGGTAGCTGGAGCAATTGAACTGGGAAAAGGAAGCAGCGTGAATGACAAGCCATTGCCTAATCACAAAGAAAAAGAAACGTGCAACACTATTACTCATAGTGAGGCACCAGAAGTGGAGATGATGGAGAATGCAGAAATGATAGAAGAAAGGATGGATGTTGATCCAGGCCTGCAGGTGAATGCGTTAATGAATGGAGCCAAATTCAAAAAACAATTCGATCATATATGATTGACCAACGAAGCAAGGATAGAAGCAACCAAGACAATCATTAAAGCTACTGAGACACAAGAGACCTGTATGGTCGTAAGCAAATGATTTGTGAAGACGATGGAAGAGGAAGAAAACAAGATATCTTTCTCCAAAGCTGATAGAGAGATAAGATACCCGCACAATAGGCTGTTGTATGTGACAACAGTACTCAATAGTGTAGAAGTGCGGAGGGCATTCATCGACAATGGAACGTCTGTAAATATTATGCCCTACACCGTGTTTAAACGGTTAGGCCTGCCAGAGAAGAGAATTATGAAAGAACAGACAAACATCATAGGGTTTGCTAATCAAAGCACGAGAACCCTTGGACACATCAAGGTGGATATGCAAGTAGGAAAGATCCGAGGACCTGTGATGTTCCATGTAGCAGAGGTAGATGTAGCATATCATGTCTTGTTAGGAAGGGCCTAGCAAAACAACTATGGGGTGGTACCCTCAGTTTTTCATCAATGCCTGAAAGCTATCTGGAAAAGGAGAGAAGTAAAGATACTAGCAACAAAGAATCCCTTTGGACTAGAGGAGGCACACATCGCCGAAGCAACGGAGAGAACTAGATTACAAGGCCTGATTCCCTAAGACTAGCAAGTTGGGAGGAAGTGCAGGAAGATAAGTTCGTGCTTGTAGAAAAAGAAAAGAAGAAGACCTCAAAACAAGGAGAATGTCCCAAAAATAAGAAGCCAGTGGTAGTAGACCTGGAGAAGGAAGGAAAAGGAGAAAAGAAAAGGCCAGCAGACCTTGAAAACGCCAGAAACATAAAAAATGCCAAGCGGACAGCACAATTAGAGGATAGCCAAAAAACAAAATTGGAGAGAGTTGTTAAACCCGACAGAAAGGTGGTGTTTCACTTATGACGGTGCAAGGGGGAAGAGTCCAAGGGAGAGTGCGAACCTAATGGCTCAGGAGGTGTCCCCCATTCTAGCAGTAATAAAGAAGGAGAAATTGTTCAGCAGAAGGTAGAACTAGCTCCAGAATGTTTTGAGGATAGGCCAAAACCTCAACAAAATGAATTGGAAGAAGTTGATTTGGCAACAGATGGAGGAATGTCAAGACCGACTTATGTCAACAAAGAGCTGGATGCTAATCAGAGGGAGGAGCTTGTGAAAATACAACGAGAGTATAGGGATGTCTATGCTTGGAACTACGACAAGATGTCCAAGATTGACAAGGAGTTGGTAGAGCACAATCTGAATATAAGCCCGGGAATAAAACCAGTGAAGCAAGCACCTCGCAACTATACACCCGAAGTCGAGACCCAAGTAAAGGAGGAAATCAAAAAGTTGCTGGAAGTAGGGTTCATCAAGCCAATCCAACATCCAATATGGTTATCCAGCATTGTACCACAAAAGAATCAAACGGTCAGTTATGGATATGCGTGGATTTTAGAGACTTGAATAAGGCATACCCGAAAGACATGTACCCATTACCCAACATAGACACTTTGGAAGATACAACGGCTAATCATGAGATGATGTCATTCATTGATGGGTTTGTGGGTTACAATCAGATAAAGATGTCCGTAGAAGACGCAGAGTTGACGGCCTTTCGTACCCCGTTTGGGAATTTCTACTATGTAGTAATGCCATTCGGGTTGAAGCACAAGACAGTTCGCAGAGTAATCAGGATTTCATAGAGCAGCAGCTGGCAGCATAAAGCAAAGAGACAGCTAGTTCAAAAAGCTATCCTCGACATCGTAGAGCTGCTAAAGTATTCAAAGAACAAATAGGAGTTTGCAAGTCTACCCAAGCATTATGGAGCAATTACTCAAAGGGCAGATAAAGGAGCAAACAAATAAATAGATAGTAGAGCGAAAATCAAGTCAACAATCATAGAGTAGATGCAAGATTCAACTCTATGATTACCATCATTCTACCATCACCAAAGAGCAGATAGAAGAACAGATAGCAGAGCAAAAGACAAGACAATAATCGTAGAGCAAATATAGAACTAAAGTCTACGATTATCAGCAGTCTGCTATCATCATGAGTAAACAACTGAACAGATAGTAGAGCAGAAATCAAGTCAACAATCGTAGAGCAAATTCAAGATTCAACTCTGCGATTTCCATCAGTCTACTATCAGTAAGTTCACAGAGCAGAGTTAGGTCTAACATATAAGACTGACAATCAGAATGTTATAATCATTGAAGGTCCCGAGCACTCAACAACGTATCCTTGAAGAAAGATCGAAGTTTAAATCAAAGTGTCTAACAACTAGCTTGAAGAGAGAAGACACCTATCAGTTGTTAGATAAAGCTGAAGTCTGATATGACTAGCCAAAAGCAGGCTGACATAAGTGTAGAAAGTAAACATTAATATTTCTAAGATATTTGTGCCATAAATGCTCCAACGGTCATATTGCAACGGGAAGTCTTTTGAAAGACTATAAATAGCTTTGGGATTTCAAATCCAAAGCTGCTGAAAAATCCCAGCCATATCAAACAGAAGATAAAAGATTGTCGCACCAAAAATAGAGAGCTGAAGCACAAAATGAAGATCCAAAGTGAAGGCTGAAGCTAAAAGGAAAAAGGGCAACAGTTTTCACAAGTGCTAGAGCTGTCATGCCAAGAGAAGTCCAAAAATGTGCCAAAAGGCAGAAGGGCCACAAAGCTAAAGATCTAGAGCCGAAGAACCAAGAACAGAGAGCCAGAGCCACAGAGCCAAAAGCCTAAAGTAAAGAGACAGAGAACCAAAGAGCCAGAGTTGAAGTACCAAGATGATGAAGGGCATGGCTAAGCTGAATGCTAATGTATGAAGAAGTCATGCAGTTGGTGTTGGTAACGTAGGAGTGGCAGATC
Source organism: Aralia elata (assembly GCA_034770075.1). Taxonomy (NCBI): domain Eukaryota; kingdom Viridiplantae; phylum Streptophyta; class Magnoliopsida; order Apiales; family Araliaceae; genus Aralia; species Aralia elata. The sequence continues at coordinate 73,287,888 of CM068378.1, read as the reverse complement.
AGAAGACAGCCTCAAGTACCACTCTACATTTCACCAAGAACACTTAGAGCCAAACAGATGAAGACATAAAGCAGAAGTTTACAATCCAATAAGTGTTCAAAGTTGCTAAGCACAAGAAGATGTGGAGCTTAATTGAACAGCTTAGCAGCACATCAACTATGTTCATTGGTAGCTGCTGACAACCAGAAGAGATCGAGCTTCAACGACAAAGTTCAGCAAGCACAAAAGGAAGAAGATCATCTACGTCATCTTAACATCAATCATGTGAAGCTTCTAAGTACCAAAAAAAGGAGCTTTATTGTCATCTTAGAAGACCATCACAAGCAACTGCCAAGTACCAAGAAGAAAAAGATGTATTGCCATCCAAGTAGCTCATCAACATTGATCATATATAGTTATTGAGGATCAAAGTAAGTCAAACATAAATGTCAAAGATCAGCAACATCAAGCAGATGATCATGTTCAAGCTGTTGAGTACCTAAAAATGAGGGAGCCTGAATGTCAACTCAGCAACACATCCAATAAACATCAACATACAGGAGTTGGGGCCAGTGTGTTCTGATCTTAGTGACCAATTGGGGCAAATGTGTCCCGGTCTTAGTGACCGAATTGGGTTAGTGTGTCCTGGTCGTAGTGACTGAATTAGGGCAAGAGTGTCCTTGTCTTAGTGACTAAATTTTTAAGTCTGCTGGGCTTGAAGAGGTCTTAGTGTCCCTGTCTTGGTGACTAAAATATCTAATTCTGCTGGGCTTGAAGAGAGCAAGAGTGTCCTGGTCTTGGTGACCTAATTCTTGTCGATTTCTTACTCATTGAAGTAGAAGAGTGCAGTAGGAGTTGTTCAATCTCTGAACCACTTAAAACTCTCTTGTGTCATTTACTTTATATTATTTATATTATGCACTTTATAACTACATATCTGTTGTGTGTTTATACATCTACAAGACTTAATTTAGATCTATGATTACCTTAATCTTTAAGGGGAATTTTTAAAAGAATATTTCGTTGTGCTTAATCAATATGATTAACTAATTACTTGGTAATACATCTTTAATTAATTAAAATATTTTTTAAAGATCTATTCAACCTCTCTTCTAGATCTCTAGTGTGCCTTTAGGAAACAACAGTTTAACTTGATAATTTATGAGTTCTTAAGTATTTTAAATTATTATTAGATATTTATGATGTTTTTATGTTATTTTGTAGGAAGAAGCAAGGAAACACAGTTCGAACATCTTTTGGAGTACAAAATGCAAGCAAATACAAAAAGGGAAGATTAAAGGACTTTTAATGCCAAGTTGGATGGATGTTTTTGGCTTAAAACTTGAATTTTATTGTAGAGCTCGTCAAGAGCTTCAATTTAATAGGTGGCACACCTCGTAACTCCTCCCGGATCAAAAATTGTGACCTTTTTACCAACGGACGTTGAACCTCAAAGTTTGGAGTTGTCATTTACATATCAGCCACTTGAAGCCCAATTTCGACCTTGATCTAGACTATAGTCTCTCAATTATTAAAGAATTAAAGTTGTATATCTACTTCTTAGCCTTTCAGAACATCTTGAATCGTCCCAATCAGAGCTCGGATGAGAGAGTTATGTCCATTTTACCAATAGAGGTACGAGCAAAAAATTGTATGGTGCAGGCCACACTAGGAACCTAAGCAAAGCAGCGCGGGGCACGCCAGACCATTAGAATTTCTGCACCTCAAGTGTGGGGCGCACCCAAGGAAGCTTAAATTTGGTGCGGGGCACGCCGGATGTCGGGAAGAGAGTTGATTTCTATGTCATGATGTCTAATTTGAGTTATAATTGGATTCTTGGAGGTTTAATTAATTAGGGTTTCCATTAGGACTATAAATACTTGTTTTATGACTTGAATTTAGGGAGACTTTTTTTTTACTACAAGAATTGTTGATCTCTAAGGAGGCTTGAAGATTAAATTGGAGAGAAAGAGGAGTCAGATATTGAAGGCTAAGGAGATTGGAGATTCTCAAAAGAGTTTTTCTTCTTCTCTTTATTTTATTTATCTGTAACTTTGAATGTTTTTCATATTTGAGATGATGGTTTTCATTAGGATGATGAACTAAGTTTTTAATTAGGGGTATAATAGAACCTTTTGTGATGCTTTTATTTATTTATCCATATTTTCGCTTGTTGATCCTACTTGAGTTGTTTATCATATCTAGTGCTTATTTATTAATTGTGTGGCCAATAATTAATTTGATATCTTAGATGGAACTGAAAAAGGAAATCTATGATTAGATGTGGATGTGATAACGTACGAATTTGTTGATTCTTTTTAGAATAACATAATAATGCATAGGATGAAAATACATATGTGCCATGCGTAACTTATTTGGGTGCTTGTGCTTAATAAATCTGTTTTAAGTGTCTTGCATGAAAATAACAATATAACTGAAACATGTCTTTTTATTAATCATTGAAAGATGTTAATGAATACATAGACAATCCCAATTAACAACTCATTGGATTAATAACGTGGAAATAGGGTGAAGAGGTTATTGTAAAGTAATTGGGAAAATTGTATTCCTAAATTCAACATATTTGGTAATTGATTCTTGTTAGTTTAGCTTAATTTTAGTTTTTAATTCAAATTATTTTTAAAAATCAACATTGGTGACCGTTTAAGTGAAATTGAATTGGTAAATAATTGATAAGTAGGATAATTGTTAGTACTTGTTCTCTGTGGGTTCGACATCCTTCTTACTTCTATATTAATTGATTGATCGTATACTTGCGCGTATTTGTCATTACATAAATCGGACAACAAGCACCATCTATGAGTCTCGCCCCATCTTTCCAGCAACAGGGAAGAGTCAAGTGAGGACCAATTTTAGGGGTTGAGTGAGATATTTCCATGGGAAAACAGTCTCTAATATGGCAGCAAATGGGACAAAGATTGTGACAATGGTGGATGGTTTAGCTACAGATTCTCCCCTTCTCTTTATTAGTTTCATTGCCATATGGTTGGCCATATATGTTTTCCTTGGGAGTCCTGAAAATGGCATGAGTATTAGGCATTTTCGTTTGGCTATACATATTGCTAAGGGTCAGAAACTTCCTTTAAGTCCGCTGTATTTGGGTCATCTTTATGCTCATTTGGATGAATTTAAGTCTGCATATGAAAGATCTATAGGTAGATGTAGGATGAATACTTTTGTTGATGCCTTTTTTTTGCAATTGTTGATGTGAGAGTATTTCCCAAAGTGTGCACCTAGGCACATGTTAGTGAAGATAGGTCATTGCGCCCTAAGGTATTCTTCTGGAGTGGGGCTAGGTACATGAAGTCCCCTTCATTGATTCAATTGATTGATAACATAGACGAATTCTTGTGATGCACCCAAATCCGGGTCACCTGAATCGCAGACCTGGTTCGTCACTATCTAATATATGCATCATACTATCGATAATTTATAGTGGAAATAAAGGAATATTTACATTGATATAACATAAATAATCCTGTCCCAAGTCTCGAAACCAAGACTACTACAAAACATAACTTAATACATAAGGGTAATTAAGTTTTAGTACATCACAAGAATCACTACACCAAAAATGGCATCTAGTAACGGACAAATCCTTCACAAGAAATAATATATCACTCACAAGATATTTATTGCGAAGAAATATTTCCTTCACACGATTGCTCGCATACGACCTCGTCGCAATTGGGTATCCTTCGCTAAGTAGTAACTAAATGTTTTTTGTGAAGGATATATTGTGAATAACTTTTTATTCACAAATTATATTTGGTAATGGAATATTGTTATTTAGTGAAAGATTGGTTTCCTTCATGAATAATATTTTAAGAAGGACTATTTGAAATTAGTGAATAACTCTATTCCTTCACAACTAATATATTGTGAAGAACAAATTTATTTAACGAGAGAATATTTTCCTTCACTAATTATAAATTGAGAATCTTTCTTCAATTTAGTGAGAGAAAAATTCCTTCATTGATGACTAACTAATTAACTAGAAAAGATTTTAGTGAGGAAAATAATCCTTCATTAATATCCATTTCTCAAGTAAAATCCTTCACAAATTATAAATTTGTAAATAAAAAATTAATTGATAAATAATCAAAATTCATTGCAAATTATAATTAATTTTCAAATCAATGATTTCATAATTTTATTTTATTTTATTTTTATTATTATTATAATAAATATTAAATTTAATATTTCTAGTTAATATAAATGTCATACTTATTTCAAACTAATTGATAAACTAATGCATAAAGAGCCAATAATTAAAACCAATACTCCATATATAAATAGATAATATTCAAGTAACAAGAACTATAGAATTTGCTATTGTATTTTGATCTCCCAAGGACCATAGTACTTACAATATTTATTAACTAACATACGAAAACTTAAAGAATAACAACGAACTAGAAGATATGAAGTGTACATCATGTTAGGTTCCACTTCATCATCATTTTCTTCAAGGAAATCAAAGTTGGGCCTGTAAACATCATTCTGCAAGAGAATCACCAAAATTCAATTTCAATAAGATGAAGAATAAGAAAAGATGAACTTGGTGAACTTAAATTAAGAGAGAGAGAGAGAGAGATTAATAAAATACAAGGACAAAAATATAACTATTAGTAAATACCTCAACTGATTCATAGTTGGTAAATGTTTGAAGGAAGCTGGTGAACTTCGTCTCTACTATTTTAGTTATACGTTCATTAATATCTATACCAACGGACGGTTGTGGCGTACTATCATTAGTAGAAGCATCGTCCATAGACTCTATACCCAATCGACGGAGGACAATCTTATTAACCATACTCTCCAATACCTTAGGATCAATAGACTGTTGCGGTGAGGAAGAACCTATACTCTGAGGCACTATAGGAGGATCAAGCAAGTCTCGTGCACGATAACCGGGAAAACCAAGTATCCTATTTTTTTTAGTCCCGCCAGTTATCTCACTCCAAATGGCTAAGTCGTCTATCTCCGGTGTACCATCCTCTGCAGGCCCGCCAACCTTAGCACTATATTCTGTCTACAATCCAAAATATGTACAAGAGTTAAATACGTACATTAAATACATTTGCAAGTCATAAAAATGGACGATATATTATTTAAAAAATTGTTTACATATGTAAGGTATACATCTTGGCATACTGATAATGATTTTACATCAAGTTAAAAAAATAATAACCAAGAAGACTCAATGTTCTTACATCAATCTAATATGAAAAATGATATAATTATAATAATTTAATATAGTTAGTTATCATGACCTCTTGATTTAAAAATAACAATGTTATGAATAAATGAAGGCTTTGCTTGTTCAACCATTAAGTTATCCAAGAACTGGAAAATATCATCAAAAACAAAAGTAATGATTTGCTGCTCCTCAATCTTTGGAATCATAAGATCCTGACTAAAATGATAGGGATGCATGATTTTGGCTTTCCACAGATAGTTAACACTGTGAAGACAACATTTATGATTTACAGCAACAATTTAAAAAATAAAACTTTCTGCCTACACATATACTACACAGAGACATGATCCATGATCAAATACTACACATAGACATGATCCATATACTGATATACTAAAAAGGCCTTTTCTAGCTTCAATTTGCAGGAATGCATCTAATTAATCATAGGATCTAGTACCTAATGTAATAGATAACTGGTTCTAACAATAAATGACAGTCAGTTTATACATTGTAGCATACTAGACAATATCATCTCAACTGGATGTCTATCACTATCAGTAAGAAACAAAAACCAGGCAGGCAGGCAACTGATGCAGTCGAAACATTACTTCAGTGTAAGACTACCACCCGACTAATAATGCCCATAGCACCATAATTATGCTTTACACAATCAACAACTTGCGATATATTAATACGATAACTACTTGATATATATACACATATATTTCTCTTTTCATCATTTCATCACAATGTTTTAGGGATACAATGTTTTAACTTTATCTTTCCCTCCTCAGACAACCTACAAAAATTAAATACTAAGGACCCAAATAAATAGCTGAAGATCATACAAATTAACCATTCATGCTAGCAAACTGGAATGCATCAAAGAAAGTTACAAAAGGCAATTTACGGGGAAATAGTAATGTCTCTAGATTTTAGAATCTGGACTAGTTTATATAAGAGACAGTTTTATGACTGAAGAGAAGGATCACATTGCCTCTTACATATCAGATACTCTATAAACCAAAAACAAATTAAAATAAAAACAGAACATCAAGCTTCCCAGTTAATACCAAGATTAAAAAATAAAAATAAAAATATAAATAAGAGTGCATATTCGTCAATTAACCTTTAGTATTATAGGGAATACTAAACTTATCAAAATCCTCTTCTTTGGCAGTTATCTGCTTTAAGATAGAAAATTGATGTAAAAAAAAGGACTTACTGCAATCTCCTCAGCACGGGCGTTTATATAAGGTCCATTACCCTGTTTCTTCTTGTGGGTCCTATCCCATACCTCTACCAAAGTTGGAGCTCTTTTCTTAGCTGTTGTCAAATCCATCATATGCTTGGAAAATGGTGCAGAACCACCAGTGTGATATAGTGTCAATTTTGCTCGATTCTTCTTAGACGCTGCACTCTTTGATTTCTAGGCTTGCTCCTTCCACACATCAATCATCTCTGACCAAACTTGTTGCGAAAGCCAAGTGGGATTATATGGTTTTAAGGCATCACACATCTCACTTGTATGGGCCTTCTTATGAGCTTCGCGCCTTGCAATGCTCAACCATTTTGAATAAAGCTTTTTATAATGGTTACGAAAGACCTCTTTCACTTTCTCATTTTCCCCTTCGCGAAACCGAAAGCAAGCCTGAGCAAGTATTGAAGAAAAGAAATAAAGAAATAAATATTAAAGTTATAAGTTGATTAATTATAATAACAGTATAATAAAATTGTTAGCTTTAACACTGACATATACACACAACTTAAACACTGTTGTAATTACCATTAAAAAAGGTTTTGGAAATTTTTTATTTTTTTAGCTAAATTTAAGCTTGAATAAAAGAAAAAAAATGCAGCCCAAGCATAAACAGTATAATACTAAATGTCTAAAGTTAACAATAGCTCGCCGCAACTTTAAGTTAGAGTACAATCTACATTAAATAGTGGTCAGGGTGTTATGAGCGATGGTGATGGTCCGAGCAGGGAGATATCCATGGGCATGGAGTCTAACATTTCTCTCTTGCCAGATGTTGTACACTACTGCAGCAAGACCAGAAAACTTGATGGAATAACATATATATACGTCTTCCTAGAACAAGATAACTTGATTGGCACAACAATATGCGTGTACTTATACAGATTGGCATACTCATGTTTGCAAACAAAGTAAACAGATTGGTATACGATGTGCATATTTGTATGTAGGCAAAACAAGCAATAACATAGAAAACAGATTGGTATACGATGTGAATGTTTGTATGTAGGAAAAACAAGAAACATAGATACATTACAATGTCAAACTATAAAAACACATGGGGAAGGGGATGAATATTACTGAATTCTTCACAACATAAATAAACATTGATCTAGTAAAGGTAATCTTGCATTTCTACATACGGGCCAACTCTAGGAAAAAACATATTGCTCAAAGAAGCCATCAACACTAAAGCATGACAGGTTTCATGTTACTCATAATAAAAGTACATACTTATTTCAAGCCTTTTTAGTAATGAAGTTTAACTCATGAAGAATATCATATAGTATAAAAACTTGTACTTACAGAAAACTCCTCCCAACAACCTTCAAAAACATCTTCAGGCACTTGTTTCCAAAGTACCCAAGGCTCGTTTATATGGCTTTTCAAAATAGGCCCACACTTATTTCGAGCCTTTTCAGTAACAAAGCTATAAAAACAAAATGAACATCAGCACAATTATACATTGTTAAAATTAATAATGTGTGTTTGAGCTAATTAATATTCTTAAAAGAAATACCTATTATCCCTAATCAAACATAGTGGTCGTAATTCCGGATCATTCTCAGCCTGAATCCCACGGGTTACACCTTTCAAACAACGAGGTTTATCAACAACTACAGTAAGAGGAACAATATTATCCGGTGCAGACTCGGACTGCATCTCATGTGCTACATCGCTTGAACTATGGGGCTCAATAACAGGTACCTCAAGAGGAATCACATCATCATGATGATGATGACGATGGGGAGGAGGAGGATGAGGGGGATGAGGAGCTCCGACATGATCTACATGAACATCTGCTTGAGAAGCTGAATGAGAAATCAGCTTGTCATGACCATATACTTTTCCACAAGTGCTACCACCTCGACGACCTATATTGGGTCTGCGAATCATCGAGTATAGTTGCCTGCAATCATATGATATAAGAGTAACAAAAGCTAAATTAAAATAGGGGCTGCCAGTCAAAGCTAAATTAGAATATAGGCTGCCAATCAAGAAGACATTAATGGATGTATCTTACCCGGGTCGGATGACTAACGACGTCTTTGAAATGGACCTTTTTTCCATGGAACCTATAAATACCTCTCAAGTTATAGGTAACACAATGAAAGTTATTCAACTAAAGTATAAATATAAAGCTTAATAAGTAAAAAAGAACATAAATACCAGATAAGCAAACATAAATTATAAGCAAGTAACCTAATAGGCTAATATAATAAAATCGATTAATAAAAAAACAAAATGTGTCATTTCTAATAAAATCAATTACATTTAAGAACAAGTGGAACCAAAAAGTAGATATATCTAATCTTGGTATTCATTGTCATCTTCTTCTTCGGTATCATATTGCTCTTCTTCTTCAATTTCCTCATTTTCATCATTCAAATCCACTTCTTCCCCAGGATCATCTGCAACACGTAGATCTACATTAAACAAATCATCTGAGTTTTGGTTAGGCACTACAAAACCATTATCATCCTCTTGGTAAGCATCAATTCTTGTATTTTGAAGGATGTCATAATCTGTACGAGCTTTAGTTTTTATAACGGTGTACCAATTGGGATCCTTCTTTGTAACGCCTTTAGCAAAAAAAACTTGTTTGGCTTGTACTACTAGGATGAATGGATCATATGAGTTTAGCCTTGACTTTATATTAACTTGTATCAATCTGTTTCCAATCAAGCGAAAACCCTTGTCCTTCCGAGTATCAAACCAGTTGCATTTAAACATTACAACCTTTTTTGTAAAGTATTGCAATTCAACAATCTCTGATAAGAGCCCGTAATAATCTAGACCGGAGTCATTACAACAACTACCTTTCACCATAATACCATCGCTTTGGGTTTTTCTATTAGCTGCTATATCACTCGTGTGGAATCTAAAACCATTGATAACGAATCCCGTATACACATTAACTATTTTACCAGGACCACGAGCTAATCGTCTTAAACTTTCATCGGTGTTGTTATCATCGAGTACCTATAAATACCGTAGACTATTATTATTATATGATATGAATAATTTTTTTGTGTCAACCATATATTACATTGATACAATAACAAGCATCATATGTTCTTACACGTTTATTAAACCACTCGATGAAATATTTGTTCTGGAACTCTATCCTTTGTTTCTCAGATATATTAGGATTAGATGCCAAAAGTTTTTCATCAAACTCCCTGCACATACATTACCATCTCAATGTAGTTAATTGAAATGTGTGTGCATATTTGTGTATATATATGTATATGTATATTTCTAATACACAAATTATAAAATGCCTAACTTACTTGATGAATGGTCCGACCTCTATACAATTCATAAGAGTATATAATGTTGCAGCTTGATACTCCTCGTCAGTTAAATCTCGTTGTGTACTCCCAGAGATAGCATGACCAACATTTTTGAAGATAGAAAGGTTTTCACAATCTACTTCTCCTATATCTTCATTACGACTAACACGATTATGTTTTGTTTCTTTGTCAACCTCAAAATAGAGAGAACAAAAGTTTACAAGCTCCTCAATGATGTATGCCTCCGCAATTGAACCCTCCACATGAGCTTTATTAGTAACCTTCTTCTTTAAGCGGCGCATACATCTGTGTTTTTTATAAAAAAAAATAAAATAAACATATGATGCTATTTGCATAAAGTGAATAAACTTGTAAGTCTTTTGATTATCGTGAAAACAAATAAAAATAATACCTCTCAAATGGATACATCCATCGGTATTATACTGGCCCACCTATTTTTGCTTCATAAGCCAAGTGAATAGGTAAATGCTCCATACAATCAAAGAATGAAGGGGGAAAGATCTTTTCAAGCTTGCAAATTGTCAAAACAATTTTCTTGTCAAGTGTATCCATATCACTCTCCCGTAGTACCGTTGAGCATAAGTCACGAAAGAAATGACTAAGTTCTGACAAAACATCAATGATTTTAGGAGGCAATAAATCACGGAAAGCAATTGGAATTAATCGTAGCATGAATATATGACAATCATGACTCTTTAACCCATAGAATCTACAATCTTTGAGGTTACAACACCGAGATATGTTAGAGCCATATCCATCAGGGAGCTTTAATTCTTTCACCCACTCACAAACTTGTCTTACTTGCTCTTTCTTCAATGTAAAGGCTGCTTTTGGCATGATCAACTTGATACCATTTTTACTCGGCACAGGATGCAAGTCATTGTGAATGCCCATTTCTTCCATATCTTTTCGTCCTTTAATGTGGTCTTTAGTCTTAGACTTCACACCCATCACCGTATTAAAGATATTATCAAACACATTTTTCACAATGTGCATCACATCTAAGTTGTGTCGGAGCATGAGTGTACTCCAATACGGTAACTCAAAGAAAATACTTCGTTTGGTCCAATTATGGGATTCACTAAACCCTTCAGCTCTATGATCCTTAAAGACCTTTCCGGGAGGTGGAAACTTCAATTGATCTAACCACGCCTTTACCATTTCTCCAGATAATCGAATCGGTGCAGCACGTTTTTCTTGGACTCTATGAGCATTATCTTTGTGTCTTCGAAATCTGTGTTGAATCGGTAGAAACCTGCGATGTGATCCAAAGAAGCTTGGTTTTGCACTATAAGTTAAACGAATAGCTTTAGTTTCATCCTTGCACACTGGACATGCCATCTTTCCGTGTGTGCTCCATCCTTCCATCATACCATATGCAGGAAAGTCGTTGATAGTCCATATGGCTGCAACTTTCATTTGAAAATTATGTTTAGAAGATGCATCATAGGTGTGAACTCCCGTCTCCCACAACATTTTCAACTCATCTATCAACGGTCTTAAGTATACATCGATGTCTTTACTCGGGCTTTGAGGGCCAGGAATGAGTAACGACAAAAACATGTATGCATCCTTCATACACATCCAAGGTGGGAGGTTATAAGGAACAAGAATTACAGGCCAAGTAGAGTGTGGTGTGCTTGATAGGTCAAATGGAGTGAAACCATCGGTGGCGAGTCCTAGCCTTACATTTCTATCTTCTTTTGCAAAGGATGGGTGTGTAGCATCAAAGTTTTTCCAAGCTTCTCCATCTACAGGGTGTCTCAATTCACCGGGAACTTTGGTTTAGGTACTATGCCATCTCATGTGTTCGGAGGTCTTTGTTGACATATATAACCTCTGAAGCCTTGGTGCAATAGGAAAGTATCGCAAGACCTTCCATGGTATATCCTTCCCCTTACCTCCGTTGTTAGGCTGATACCTAGGGACCCCACAAGTCGAACACTTTTGTTTATCCTTATTCTCCCCCCAATACAACATACAATCTTCTCTACATGCATCTATCTTTTCATACCCCCAAACCTAGTCCTCTAACCATTTTTTTTTCCAAGTAGTAAGATCCCGGCAACTCATCATCCTCCGGCAAGAACTCTTTAATAAGTGTTAACAAGTCGTTAAAGTGTTTCTCACTACATCCACTCTCAGACTTGAAGTGCAGCAACTTAATAACAACAGACAATTTACTATGCTTCTCATGACCACTATATAATGGGACTTCAGTATCTTTCATCATTTGGTAAAAGTATTTTGCACTTACAGTAGGTTCTTCCTCGACAACATCATCATGGAGATCATTATCAATTTGTTGATCAAAACCATGACCCATAGCATCAAGTACCATATCACCACATTGATAACTTTCATTATTAGACCTTAATTCAATTCGAACATGAGAAGAAGTGTTAGGTTCCACAAAAAAAGATTCCCCATGGTGAGTCCATCGGCTATATCCGGCTGTAAAACCTCTCTTAAATAAATGAAAGTTAACCTCGCCTCTACTTAACCAACAAGAGTTCATGCATGATCTACATGGGCACCTAATCTTTTCCGCGTGTACAAATTTTGGGTTGTCAAAGGCAAAATTAAGAAATTCTTCCACACCTTGTCGAAACTCAAAAGAAACCCCAATCCCATTATCCCCTGCCCTACGTGTCATCCAAGTTCGATCAACTGACATGATTACAGTTGGGAATTACCACCTAATTAACGTCAACAAACAAAGTCATCATCAAACTATTAAAAAAAAATCAAATATTCAAATCCAAAGGAAAAAGAAATTAATTATAATCAAAGAGTTTTTTACAATATGCAATTTAGAAACACCAAATAGGCCTCAAAGTCTACCTTCAAACCAATCAATTGATATCCTTACTTGAAAGGTAAAAAATAGTATAGTTAATATAAAACTTCACTTTTAATTTCAATTCCATATAACTTCAACCCCATCTATGTCATTTTTTCTATGATCTCTCAATTCCCAAACAGACAATTTACCAAAAAAGAGCAATTATATTTTACAATTAACAAAACGAAGAATATCATACAATATAACATTTATGCAATCAGTCGTGCTTATTCCCGACATATATAGCGAAAACATGAATTGCCTAATCCACGAGAAAACACATATTTGTTGAACAGGATTCGAACAATAGCTAGTAGACAGACATATTTCCAAGCACTTGATTACAAATATCAAATTCAAAGCCAATATTGTACATTACATGTTGATGGTAATTTTCAGAATTAGCTCATCTACTAATAGAAAATATGATTCTGTGACTGATTTATTCATCTGTATACAAACAAGAGGAAACTTTATTTTTATAATGGTGAAATAATCCCAACACAAGCTCTCGCTTCCATATCCAATTCCATCTTCCAACATTACTAGAAATAAAAATAAGTACTAGACCATAGACCAGAAAATCTAAGAGAAGAAAGTGACAAGGGTTGTACAAAAACTTAAATGACTTTTATCTAATATATGTATAAACCAGATGACATAACAGCATTCTTGGAAAGCACTCACATGAAATAATTCATGTGTCTTAAACAAAGAGTACTACGTCTTTTGTTGACTTTCTATTCAAATATTAAGGTTTGCAAAGGATAAACAGATATATAAAGTTTTTTCAGTGATATTTTTTCAACATTAAAATTTTAATACTCACATTTATCATTAGAAGAAAATTATTAAAACTAATTATGTGTTGAAGTGTGTCTAATCACCTATGCATAGAATATTCGGGGAGGAAAAAAAAACAGAAGAAGTAGAGGGACTGAGGGAGTATATTTTATCAATGATGACATGGAAGTCCTTAGCCCCCCCCACCCCACCCCCCACCCCCCCCCCCCCCCCAAAAAAAAAAGCTCAATAATTTTTTATCTTTAAAACAAACTCAACAAACCACTTTTTTTTAATAAGTAATAAACCGATTTTTTTTAAATAAGAGCTCAATAAACCACAAACTTAAACAAGTCAAAATATTATCTATAACCCGGTGTTACCTCTCATGTGGTACTATTATACTTCGTGTGTCCATATAGATGCTATAAGCACTGAAAATATCTATTATCTATCACGAAAAACATAATTCCAAGCTAAAGGCGGAGCCAGTATCTCATAAGAATTGCAGAGAGATTATATTTGTTATATTCCTTTTCCATTATTTGGCATCAAACATTCAGTTATAAATTACAAAGAATCTATATTCAAATTAGAGGAAAAAGCTTTATATTCAAATCCCGTTAAACGTAACATTGTATTATACACTAAATATGGATTATTTTGGAACTGGGTGGAGATGTGTTGTTACTACCTGCTGGTTTTGCTATAGTGCGTGATGGTCTCAAACCTGGGGCCTCACTAGTAACCTTTGTCATGAAACACCTGACTTCAGTACAAAACAACAACTCCTATTTATAGGCTAAGATTCCCAACTGAAAATAAATAACAATTACAAAGATACCCAGCGTTACAACTGCCTATAAACCATACATGAGTACTTAGTATTCTAGCACTGTTACTCGTGGCAAACCCCTTCCCTTAGAATAACACATGCTCTCGTGAATTACACTCAGAATCAAGAAACTAGTAATTTGAAGTGAGATCGGATGGAGAAAAATGGAGTTAGCATCAAAATTCACCTCCTACATGTACAATATTAACAATCTTGGTGTTCTTGTGGCAAGAGTAAAGTGGCTTTTGATGTAAAACTTTGGGCGTAGAAGTTAAAGAACACAAATTAGAGACCAGGAGAAGGACAATCAGATAGTAATTCCAGTTGTCAGCTACTCAGCTTGAGTGCTATCTTCTGCCACCTCAAAAAGGAAGATACAGAGCTCAAGTTCCGGTCGACATAGGTGTTTCAGTTATGTATTACTTGTCAAACATATTAATTATAATTTCAAATACCCAAACAAATCAATATTGGAAAAGCCAGCATGAAGAAAATAATTTTAGGAAACATGTTATTTTGAGTTTTTTTGGAAAACAAGAAAGTATAAAAGGTTCTCAGATTTACACACATTTTGAGAACATATCCAAGTATTTGTAGGCAGTCCTACCACAAAAAGAACTTACAAGAAGAAGACAGATTTTGACCCAGAAATATGTGCACACATATCCACATAGAGACATACTCACTATGATAACACAGTAGTTAGTTTATGTTGTGTAAACAGTAAACTGAACATTCTTTTTCAGATTGAAACATCCTTATACTCCTGATTTCTTCTGATATTTTCAACAAATTCCAGAATGCTCAAAGTTTTACACAAACAAACCCTGAACTCTAAATTAGTCATCTTCATTTTGGTTATCTGCCAAAATTAAACAAAAGGATAAGCTTGTACATCTCTACGATGATTTGAATGATTGTTATTGAAAGCACAAGCAGTTTTCATTATATTTTATAGCATACTGTGCGACTAGCTAGAAAAGACTTCCAAACATATTACACAGGTTTTAACATTAGAAAGTTGAATGAAAGGTAAACCAAAAACCACAATAGGTAGCACAACCACCAAGTATCTGTAATACCTTCCTACCACACAGAAAGATATAAAGAAGAACAAACAAGATTTTTATCAAATATACAGTCTAACTTTTTAACTAAAGAAACAGAACCTCAAATATCACACAGATTACCATGTATTGAATGGTGCATAATTGCCAGAATGAGCTATACAACATCTTGGGCACCAATACCACTAAAATTGAGTCCAAGACAAGTGTTACCCTCTGAAAGGAGAATCTCTCATTCTGTTTTGAAATTCTCAGTTATGTATTCTTTCCAATTGTTTTCTCAATTGATTCAATATTCTTTAATTCTTTCTGATTCTGTATCTAAGATTCTAAACTAATCATGCAAGTTACAATCTCAACCCATTACTAACAAAATAGTGTAGAGCTTGTACATTTTTATAGTGATTCAAATGATGGTCAGTAGAAGCAATTGATGGTAAAAATAAATAAATAAAATGAATTTCTACAAAAAAAGCTAGTAAGAGACCTTGCAGCAAGCAAAAATGTTGAATCTTTTTCAGTTGTTCCGCCACATTCTACTCTGGCAACCAGATAAGAAAACTACAATTGAACAAAGATAAATACTAATAATAAAGAAGATCTCCACGAATCGATACCCGAGGCATAGATCCGCCATTATCAATAAATTACCAGAAAATTGAATTTCCCAATTATGAGAATATGCAGAGTGACAAAATAAGACATCAAAAAGTATAAGAATAACGTCTCTTACACAAACAAATACACACATACATGTATGTATATATGAATCATTTTAGCAACTAATGGAATATGGAGGAACAAAGTTGTTGGAAAAAATACCTTCGAACAAATTGACGGGTCTTTGGGTCTTCACAGTTAGGGCTTCTGCAATCGGGACAGTCAGAGTAGATGCGAAGATGCGAAAATGAAGTGGGGGGGGGGGGAATTTTGGGATTAATGATAATCCCTTTAGCCATAGGAAACATTATCCACACAATCAATAATCGATCTCGCTAATTGCGGCAAAATTTGGCGCTAAGTTTTTCTTGCTCCCGCCTAAACTATGGCTAAGGAAGACGAGGTAAACCCAAATTAGTAGAAAGCTAGACCATCTCTCAGCTGGTTAAACATCAATTTTGGCTAAGGATCGGAGAAGAGTCATGAAACCCTTGATCTCTTGCTTTCCTTTCCAGACCACACACACACGACTCTGTTCCACACACACCCAGGGAATACTGATCTGCTCCAAAAAAACAAAGAGTTGATATCATTTTTTTTATAAAAAAACAACTCTTTTACAAATAATATTAGTTATATGTAAAATTATTATTTCAAAAACTTAACATTTGTAATCTAATTCACAAAAAAAAGTCATAATTATTATAATTTTGTTTACTGTCAATTTATAATATGTAAAATTTTAAATTATTATAACTTAATATTTTAATTAATATTGTAAAGTACTTAAAAATTATTACTAATATAAAATTTTTATTAAAATATTAATTACATTACAATTTGAATTCTAATATATTATAAATTAAAGAACAAACTTAAACTTAATTCTTTTTATGAGTATTATTTTATCATATGATATATTCCACAAATTAAATAGCACCACTATATATCTTCTCTTTTTTTTCTCCTTTTTTTTCTCATGATCAATGTATGAAATTTTAAAGTTTAACGTAATGTAAAGTTATTTACTTTATAGTTTATTAAAATAAATAGTTGATATGGTAAGTTACTTAAAAAGTGTTATTAAAAGTAAATTTACTACCGTAAAAAATTTAATATATTTATATTACAATTTATATTCACCACAATTAATTCTAAAAAAATTATTTAGAACAAAACAGTGACCAATTTTATCTCTCGCAAAAAAACTCTGAACAATAATATATAGTGAGTAATAATTCCTTCATTAATAGATTTTTTTCCTCGCAAATTTTCATCATAAATTGGCGCTAGAAATCCTTCTATCACCTTAATTTTGCGAGGAAAAAAATATAAATTGTGAAGGATGTTTCTTTCGCTAATAACTATATTGTCACTATATTTTTTTCCTTCACTGTTCCTTCGCTAAACAACTCCTCACGTGAAGGAATGAATTCCTTCACAAAATTTCCTTCACTACATCCCCATTTTCTTGTAGTGAATCAACGAGTCTTAATACATAATCAAAATGGTAATCTTAACGGTACAAGGCTAATTAGTAGCTTTGCCTTTGCCTTTATCCTTCCCAGAACTTTCACCACAAGCTCCACTAACTGAAATATTTTAAGGAAAGCAAGGATAAGCAATAAATTTGCTTTGCAAGTATAATAACAATAATCATGAATCATCACATGAGTACTTTATAGTTTATAAGAATCAAGAGAATAAAAGATAGCTCAAAAACTTGCACAATTTCTATGAATGATCTTTTTAACACAATTGTAGGGCCTCCGTAGACCGAATGATTTCAATGTTCCCAAATAGAGGAAATATTCTATATTGAGTACTCATCATGACACTGAACTCTTACTAGAATCACCAGAAATTCATCTGATAACCCAACATACTAATACAATAGGTGATTGGCCTAATGTACCTGGTGTTATGTATAACCCCTTTACATACTGTTCACGCACGTGTCGGTTCCTGACATATATATCATTTCCCCTGCTATGAGGGTTGTTCATCTCAGCTTTACACAGGAATCCAAACCAAACAATTTGATCGGATAGCTTTACTTAACAACAATGATGATTAAACATACGTCCAGCCGAAACAATTATCTTTAACATAGCTTTCAAACAGTTTATGGAATAAATAACTTTAAGGCACAACAACATGCATTATAGCATAGGTAGATAACTTGAACGAATGTCAAATCATTTGAATAATCATAAGAGTACTCGCACAATGAAATAAGTTGTGTAAATTTAGAAAACTAGCTCAATATTGCAACACATGTAATCAATACATAACTTGAGTGAATTTAGAGAACTTACTTTAATATAGAATACTTGTTTAATGTCAGATTAAACAAGAATTTGAAAACTTGCACAAGGTGCGAATATCAATAAATATTATAGATGTAGAATAATTATCAATAATTAATTCACTAACATGCTTGAAACATAATAACTCGAGTTTGAGCTAGGAAACTTGCTCAATAAAAAGTATGGATAGGAAACTTGCCCAACACAAGGGTTAGAAAAGAAACTTGCGTAAAATAATTTGGTAAAGTTAGAAACTTGCCTGGTGCGTCCGCTACAATATTACAACACACGCTCCTTAATAGCCTACACAATTAAGTACATATTCACATAACAATTAGTCACGTACTGGATACCAAATAATGGTTTATATTACTCTATAATGTTTCATTCTTATTATAAACATAATATTAAACAAGATTATACACACTAGTTACGGCGTTACGACGCTTACACGTCCGTACGCCAACCTTGCCTATTCGGACGCCCAAGCAACACGCAATTGCATACGGCTAGCACGCCCATTCGATTTATCTAATACTCAACGGTTAATGCTAAGTATCATTAAAATACATAACATTTATGTTTTAGAACTTAGAACAACATCTTACATTGTCGGGAGCATTACATGTGCTTACGCGCATGCCCGACGCCCTCCGATTGCCTCCAATTACACATCAGTCCTAAAGATGGCCAATTTGGGAATTGATCCCGACCTCAAATGTTAAAAATTATTAAAAGAAAGTTGGAGGTCTACTCTTTCTCTTTCCGAATCATCTTGAATCACCTCAATCCAAGTTCGTATGAGAAAATTATGCCTATTTTACTAAAAGACGTCATAACTGACTTTCACCGCCTGAGGTATAGCGCCCCAGCGCTGGGATCCAAGGAATTAAGGTTCTTGCTTGCCCAGCTTCGCGACTTCGACCATCTCCAACTCCGATCTTCATAACTTCTTCTATACACGTTCATATTGGTCCATTTCGGACTCTATAGACTCCTAATTCATGGGGCTACAACATATCAAAAATTTAGAGTTACCCATTAATATTAACATGTCCAAATCTTAACCTAAAGTACTAAGTTCATACTATGTTTTAGGTGTTCTAAGTGTTCTTCACTAAAATCATCACCAAATCTTTGTTTTAACCCCTTTTTGCTCCATTCCAACTGGGTTAAATTCATAACCCATGGAAGTACAATATCATAACAACAAACAAATTATATAAACACAAAATCATAGCTACAAAGTCCTCTAAACCATCCAAAAGTCCAAGGTTTGTCCAAAATGTTCATTGTTCTTCATGTTCTTCATCCTTCTTAAGCATAGGTACGGATTTCTTTCATTTTGGTTCCACTTTGATGTTATTAATGGATTACAAAGTCTCTTAACAACACCTACAAATATCTAGAACAAACAACAACAACAACAAAACATGACCACAAATCACCCACCAAGCATCAAAAGCTTGAAAACAAAGAAAACTTGAAAAACTCCAAGAAATCAAATGAAAATCGTTTAAGGTTGAACATTTACCTTTGTAAATCCTTCCTAGGTGTTAGGGAGATTATTTAGGGCTTGGCTTCAGTGCTTCTTCTTGGCCTTGGCACTTTCTTCTTCCTTCACTCGCACCCACTTCCCTTTCTCTCTCTTTCTCTCTCTTGCTTCTTCTTCTTTCTTCTTTCTTCTTTCTGCAGTTTGCTTCCTTCCTCTTTCTTCTTCTCCTTCCTTGTTCTTCTTATTCCCGAACTCCTTTTCTTCCTTTCTTCTTCTTCAACTGCTCCTTCTTCTTCCGTGAGTTTCTTCTTCTTTTCTTTCTTCTTCCTTTTGCACTCTCTCTCTATCTGCAACTGGACTATCTTGGAATGGAAGAGGAGGATGGCTGAACAAATGGTTTTAGGAGAATGAAATGGTTGCTTCGGGAGAATGAAGGGGGAACACTTGGTTGCTCAATACATTTGGTTTGGCAATTTCCCAACATTGCCGATAACCTCTCCCTTTCTCCTTTTTTGATTGGCCAATTTCAAATTAATGGCTACTATTTAGGTGACATACAAATATGTGTTCCCGAATACTCTCCTCTTATATCCGAAAACTTCCACTTTTGTACCCAATTTGGTCAGGTCACTAACTCTACCCAAAATTAAAATGCATACTCCCATAAAACATTGGGACGCGTAAAAATAATTAATACGGGGGTTGCCCATTAATTTGGAACACCTATATTATCCATTTCGGATAGCGAATATAACACGATTGGGCTTAAAATAACAATTCGACACTTGGAAAACTTAACTCTCGCACACGCGCATTAATGAAATTTATTTAAATCAAAAAGGACGTAAAAATATTATGGCGTGAATAGTGCCTTGGGAAACGTGTCATGCAAATAGTGATTTTGCGATTTCTCGCAGAATCAATTTATTCACTCCAATGACACAACAACACATAAAAATTTATGCATACATATATTCTAGGTTTTAACACAACCTTTAAGCACATAACACAGAATAATATAAATAAAAATAAAAATTTCATTCTATTCACACATAAACTCGGGTTACAAGAAAATTCAAAATTCCCGATCGTTACAGTCTCCCCCCTTATAAGGATTCTGTCCCTAGAATCACAATATAAGGTTAAACAAAAAGTTGAGGGTAATTCTCCTTCATCTTATCTTTTAATTCCCACGTAGCCTCCTCGATATTGTGGGTTCGCCAAACTACTTTTACAGAAGGTATAACCTTATTTCTTAATATTTGCTCTTTCTTATCGATTATCTGAATAGGAATTTTCTCATACGTTAGACCTTTCTCTATTTGGATGGGCTTATAGGATATCACGTGCTTGTAGTCGGGTTTATATGGTCGTAGCACTAAGACGTGGAACACATTATGGATATGCTCCAGTTCAGGAGGCAAGGCTACCTCGTACGCCACTTCACCCACTCTTCTTAATACTTCGAATAGTCCTACGAACCTCGTGCTTAACTTTCCCTTCTTTCCAAAATGTATCTTCCCTTTCCAAGGAGACACCTTCAGAAACTCGTAGCTGCAGACGTCGAAGTCTCTCGTCTGGCGATGTTGATCTGCATACTTCTTTTGTCGGTCTTGGGCTGCAACTAATCTTGCCCTGATCACTTTGACCACTTCTGCTGTTTGCTGCACCAATTTTGGTCCCAACAGTCGCCGTTCGCCAACCTCATCCCAGCTTAGCGGTGTTCTGCACTTTCTTCCGTAGAGGGCTTCATAGGGCGGCATACCGATACTTGCATGATAACTATTGTTGTAAGCGAATTCCACAAGTGGTAAATGGTCATCCCAATTTCCTGTGAAATCCATCACACAAGCTCTCAACATGTCTTCTAGTGTCTGAATTGTTCGTTCGCTCTGTCCGTTAGTTTGAGGATGGTAAGCAGTACTTAATCGTAACTGGGTTCCCATTGACACTGGTACTTGATGAGTGGGTTTTATACCTACAAATTAGATATTTTCTAGGCCCAATTCTCGGCTATCTTTAAGCATTTATAGCACCATTTCACTAGTTATTTCATTATTGTACAGGAAGCGACACTAAGTAGAAAATTGTGGAATTGTAGAACTTTTGGAGGAAAATGTCAGGTACCAGCAGTAAGCTCCGTCGCCGGGGCGACAACTTTAGGGTCATTTTCAGCGCCGGGGCGACGCCATCGCCGGGGCGACGCCATCGCCGGGGCGACGCCATCGCCGGGGCGACGTAACTAAGGCAAATTCTATCGCCGGGGCGACGTTGTCGCCGGGACGACACTTCACAATGCATTTTTGTCGCCGGGGCGACAGGTCGGGACAAGAAATATCGCTGGCGTTTGTCACATCTGCTGGTAGTGGAGTTTCAGTGGAGCAAATTCGGGAGCATAATGGAATGGGAAGGAGAGAGAGTAAGGGGATTAGTAGCCATCCAGGGAGTGGAGATTGGATTATTGAGGTTTTGCTACACAATTTGGAGGCTAGGGTTTGAGAGAAAAAGAAGAAGAACAAAGGAACAAAGGTAGTAATCATCTGAATTTCATCAACTCAAGGAGGCTAGGAGCACGAAATAGGAAGCAAGAGCAACTCAAGAAGATCTACACCACACCAATTCAGGATTCTCATCACAAAAGGGGTGTTTCTTCATATGTTGTAGTTCTTATTTCTTATTTTGTTAATCCAAACCATGTACTATAATCAGATTATGATGTTGTTGAAATTGAATATGAGCTAAACTCTTCATTCTAAGATTGCAATGGAACTCAACTTGTAGTTTAAATTGAATGCTCTCTCTTGAATGGTAATTAGGCATTTTGTGAATTGGAGTTTATAACCTTTGATTA
This sequence comes from Aralia elata, assembly GCA_034770075.1. Taxonomy (NCBI): domain Eukaryota; kingdom Viridiplantae; phylum Streptophyta; class Magnoliopsida; order Apiales; family Araliaceae; genus Aralia; species Aralia elata. Next base: position 73,265,265 of record CM068378.1, on the reverse strand, counting down.
AGGATTAATTGCTTGGCCCGTAATTACTTTGGTAACTTATATGGAATTGAGAGAGGATGTATGAGTTAAGACCTAGTTATGAATTCATGTGAAAATTAGATGTTCTTTATGAATAATGTATGAGATTATGTGACGTGAGTCTTATGTATTATTCTTGAGGGTTGATAATTTGATTGTATTTAGGATAGACATATACCTAAATACCACATGTATCCAATTGAGAATCCGTGTTTAATGATTTCTTTTGTGAAAGTTGGTAATTGATAGAATGGTTAATGGGATTTTACGTGACATGTGTCTTATTAATTGTTCTTGATATGAGATTCTTGTTTGTGTGTAGAATAGAAATATATCTACACACCACAATAGGAAATACATATTCGACCATCGAGAGAGGCTTATATATACTTGTGATTTCTCGGATAGCAATTCTTATGTTCTAATTTACCAAACAAGAGAGAGTATGATGTTTAAATGAAGAGCTGGGGGATATTGTAATCTTAGACCTTTTTATCTTGAACTTTATCCGTGTTAGTAAAACCTTGTTTTCTAAATTGCCCCTATTTTAGTTTTAATCAAACAACAAACACAAACCATATTGTCATTGTTTAAATTGGATTGATTTTACATGCGATTGATATTTGGTAATTATTTAACATAATTCCTCGTGGGTTCGACACTTTACTTATCTTATATTACTTGTGGACCGCGTATACTTGCGCGTGTTTTATTGATTGCGAAATCGACCAACAAGTTTTTGGCGCCGTTGCCGGGGAATTATTTTACAATAATTTTACCAATATTGATTATAGTTGAATTGATCTTAATTTAGACCTGTTTTTAATTTTTATTTACTTGATTGTGTAGGTACCCTTGATTTGTATGCGCCGATCACAAAGTCTTGAGTTATTTCCTTACGATCCCGAGATCGAGAGAAATACCCGAAGACTAAGAAGAGAAAGAATCAGGGATTCGAACAATCAAGAAACTATGGCGGCAGAGGAACAAAAAGCATTGAGAGACTATGTAACGCCGCAGATAAGTGATTTACAGTCTAGTATCACAAGACCGGCAATAACTGCAAATGCCTTTGAAATCAAACCGGGAACAATACAAATGGTGCAAAATTCGTTACAGTTTGGGGGTTTGGCTAATGACAACCCTAATGAGCATTTGTTGAGCTTCATTGAGATATGTGATACTTTCAAATTTGTTGGAGTGACGGATGATGCTTTGAGACTTAGACTTTTTCCGTTCACTTTGAGAGATAAAGCTAAGAGTTGGCTTCACTCATTGCCACCGGGATCCATCACTACATGGTCAGACTTAGCGCAGAAATTTTTGGCAAAGTTCTTCCCTCCTGCAAAGTCTGCCAGATTGAGAAATGAAATTGCTACATTTGAACAACACCATGGAGAATCATTGTATGAAGCTTGGGAAAGATTTAAAGATTTTCTTCGGAGATGCCCACATCATGGATTCCTTCTATGGATGCAATTGAATACTTTCTACAATGGATTAGGATCTCACAATCGGTCTAGTTTAAATGCAGCTTCGGGAGGATGTTTTATGGCTAAAAATTATGGGGAAGCACTTGATTTGTTGGAGGTTATGGCTGCAAATAACTACCAATGGCCTACTGCTAGGATGAGTCAACCAAAGGTAGCCGGTGTATTAGAGGTGGATGCCATCACAGCCTTAGCAGCTCAAATGGCAGCAATGTCAAAGAAAATTGATTCCTTGACTGACTCAAAAGTACAGCAGGTGGCTGTTGTTTGTGAAGTTTGTGCAGGGACACATGCCAATGACCAATGCCCATTTGACCACGAGGCAGTTCAGTTTGTAAGTAGCTACCAGAGACCGCCAAATCAGTACCAAAACACTTACAATGCTGGAAATAGGAATCATCCTAACTTTTCATGGAGCAACAATCAAAATTTTCAGCAAGCTCCTAAGCCACATCATCCACCAGGGTTCCAAAATCAGCCTCAACAACATCATACAGCTCAAACCTCACAACCACAACCAGAGAGAAAATCAGATTTTGAGGAGTTGATATTGAAACACATGGCTAACCAAGATATCTTGATTAAAAACCAAGCAGCATCACTTAAAGCTTTGGAAAATCAAATTGGGCAGATGGCTAGTTCCATGTCAAATAGACCTCAGGGATCTCTTCCTAGTAACACAGAGACTAATCCAAGAAGAGATGGGAAAGAGGAATGTCAGGCAGTAACTCTCAGAAGTGGTAAACAAACCTTACAGGAGCCCGAATTGCAAAAGGGGGCAGCCCACTCAAGCTCTCCTCCGGACTTGAACAATGCTGATTTTTCTAAGGAAATGGACAGCAGTGTACCACCTGAGTCAGAGCAGAGAGATACCACAGATAAACCTAGTGTTGAGCCTACTCCAAAAGTGTATCCACCAGTACCTTTCCCTCAGAGATTGCAGAAACAGAAGTTAGATAAACAGTTTGCCAAATTCCTGGAGGTCTTCAAGAAGCTACAAATTAATATTCCTTTTGCAGAGGCCTTAGAACAGATGCCTAGCTATGCCAAATTTATGAAAGGAATCCTATCTAGGAAGAAAAGGCTAAATGACTTTGAGACAGTGGCTTTGACAGAAGAATGTAGTGCCGTGCTGCAAAGAAAGCTACCTCCCAAGTTGAAAGATCCAGGCAGCTTCACTATACCGTGTACTATTGGTAGCCTTTCTTTCAACAAATGTTTGTGTGACTTGGGTGCTAGTATTAATCTCATGCCATTATCCGTGTATACTCAGTTGGGATTACCTGCACCAAAGCCTACAAACATTTCTCTTCAGCTTGCCGATAGGTCGGTTACATACCCAAGGGGAATTGTTGAAGACATTCTTGTTATGGTGGATAAATTCATCTTCCCAGCTGATTTTATCATCTTAGATTATGAGGAAGATAAAAACATTCCTATTATTCTGGGGAGACCATTTTTAGCCACTGGAAGAACTTTAATTGATGTGCAAAAGGGAGAGCTCACTATGAGGGTTCAGGATCAAGAAGTAACCTTCAATGTATTTAAGGCCATGAAATTCCCTTCGGATGAGGAAGAATGTTTTCAAGTGGATGTTATCGAGCAAGCTGTGAATGACGAGTTTTTGAATGTGTTAAACAATGATCCATTAGAGACTGCACTTCTGGGAGAGTTTGACATAGAAGATCCAGATTTGGTTGAATATCTACAGATTTTGGATACAGTGCCACGGGTGAGCAAGTTTCAAATCCCGTTTGAATCTCTTGAACATGCTGAGAATGCTACAGATCGGTTGAAACCATCCCTTGAGACACCTCCATCACTTGAGCTAAAACCCTTGCCTAACCATCTCAGGTATGCATATTTAGGTGATTCAGCTACTTTACCTGTTATTATTGCATCTGTGCTTAACGAGTTTTAGGAAAGCAAGCTGTTGCGGGTTCTTAGGGAGTACAAATCTGCTATTGGATGGACCATCGCCGACATCAAGGGAATAAGCCCATCTTACTGTATGCACAAAATCTTGATGGAAGATGATAGTAAGCCCACTGTGGAACATCAGAGGAGACTTAACCCAATCATGAAGGAGGTGGTAAAGAAAGAGATTTTGAAATGGTTAGATGCTGGAATAATTTATCCTATCTCTGACAGTGCGTGGGTGAGCCCAGTTCAGTGTGTACCCAAGAAAGGAGGCATGACAGTTGTAGCCAATGAGAATAATGAATTGATTCCAACAAGAACAGTAACTGGTTGGAGGGTGTGCATGGATTACAGGAGACTTAACAAAGCAACTCGAAAGGATCATTTCCCATTACCCTTCATTGATTAAATGTTGGATAGACTAGCTGGACATGAGTACTATTGCTTGTTGGATAGATATTCGGGATATAATCAGATTGCTATTGCTCCAGAAGATCAAGAAAAGACTACCTTCACATGCCCATTCGGTACTTTTGCTTTTAGAAGGGTCTCATTCGGATTGTGTAATGCACCCGCCACTTTTCAAAGGTGCATGATGGCTATTTTCTCAGATTTGGTAGAACGCAATGTTGAAGTTTTCATGGATGACTTCTCAGTGTTTGGTGCTTCATTTGACAACTACTTGGAAAATCTAGTTCTAATACTGAAGAGATGTGTGGAAACTAATCTAGTGCTCAACTGGGAAAAATGTCACTTCATGGTGCAAGAGGGGATAATACTTGGGCATAAAGTGTCATCAAAGGGTCTTGAGGTGGATAGAGCAAAACTTGAAACAATTGAAAATTTACCTCCACCAACCTCAGTGAAGGGCATTCGCAGTTTTCTGGGACATGCGGGGTTTTACCGAAGATTCATTAAAGATTTTTTCTAAAATCACAAAGCCTTTGTGCAGTCTATTAGAGAAAGATGTGCCATTCAAGTTTGATAAAGAGTGCTTGATCGCTTTTGAACTTTTAAAGAAGAAATTAACCACTGCACCAGTGATCATTGCTCCGGATTGGTCAAAACCCTTCGAATTGATGTGTGATGCCAGTGATTATGCGGTTGGGGCTGTTTTGGGACAGCGCAAGGAGAAGGTTTTTCATGCTATTTACTACGCCAGCAAAACCTTAACTGATGCACAGCTCAATTACACCACTACTGAGAAGGAGTTGCTTGCAGTAGTTTATGCATTTGACAAGTTTCGATCTTACTTGATTGGAACAAGGGTAGTTGTATTCACAGATCATTCAGCTATTCGGTATCTCATTGCAAAGAAAGATGCTAAACCGAGATTGATTCGATGGATCTTATTGCTGCAAGAGTTTGACTTGGAGATTCGGGACAGAAAGGGAACTGATAACCAAGTAGCAGACCATATATCTAGATTGGAGAATCTGGGTCTTGATAAGGAAGACAAAGTTCTAATAAATGAATCTTTCCCGGATGAACAGCTATTTGTGGTTCAAGGCGAAATACCTTGGTATACTGATTTTGCTAACTACTTGGTTAGTAACACACTCCCACCGGACTTGTCGTGGCAGCAAAAAAAAAAGTTTCTTCATGAAGTTAATAGGTATATGTGGGATGAGCCCTATTTGTTCAAGCATTGTGTGGACCAAATAATTTGAAGGTGTGTTCCACAGAGTGAGGTAGAGAGCATTCTTCATCACTGTCATGATTCGTTATATGGAGGACACTACGGAGGTGAGAAAACAGCCACTAAGGTGTTGCAAGCAGGGTTCTTTTGGCCAACTCTGTTTAAAGATGCTCATCAGTTTGTGCTAAAATGCGATAGATGTCAACGGATGGGGAACATTTCTAAAAGGCATGAAATGCCTTTAAACATGATCCTGGAGGTCGAAGTCTTTGACGTTTGGGGTATAGATTTCATGGGACCATTCCCACCTTCTTTCAACAATTTATACATTCTCTTGGCAGTAGATTATGTATCTAAATGGGTGGAGGCAGCCGCATTTCCCACTAATGATTCCAAGGTAGTGCTGAAATTCCTTCAAAAGAATATCTTCACAAGATTCGGTACTCCGAGGGCTATTATCAGTGATGAAGGGAGTCACTTCTGCAATAAGCACTTTGCTGCCCTATTGGGAAAATATGGGGTCACTCATAGAATTGCTACTGCATATCACCCCCAGACCAATGGACAAGCTGAGGTTTCCAATAGAGAAGTGAAGAAAATTCTGGAAAAGATCGTCAATCCCACAAGGAAAGATTGGTCAACACAGCTGGATAATGCACTGTGGGCGTACAGAACGGCCTTTAAAACACCCATTGGTATGTCACCATACCAGCTTGTTTATGGCAAGGCATGCCATCTTCCGGTTGAGCTTGAGCACAAGGCGTTTTGGGCCATTAGAAAGTTGAATTTTGACCTCACAGCTGCAGGCGAGAAAAAGCTTCTTCAGCTCAATGAACTTGATGAGTTCCGACTGCAAGCTTATGAAAATTCAAAATTGTACAAGGAAAAGGTAAAGAGGTGGCATGATAAGAAGATTGTTGACAGAAAATTCGAGCCTGGCCAAACGGTATTGCTGTATAACTCTAGATTGAGGCTTTTTCCCGGAAAGCTCAAATCGCGTTGGTCGGGTCCTTTCACTGTCAAGCACGCATTCCCACACGGAGCTGTTGAAGTTTATGGTGATAATCCAGAAGAAACGTTCAAAGTCAACGGGCAGCGTCTTAAGCACTATTGGGGTGGCGGCTTCGCTCGCCAGAAGACCTCGATCACTTTAGCCGATTAGCCATGAGTGGATGTGAAGTCGGGCCGAGGACTTTAAACCACGCGCTGGATGGGAGGCAACCCATTATCCCTATTCGTATCCTTTACATTTTGTTGCTACATTTCAGTTTGCTAAGTGTGTTTTCTTATGTTTCTTAATTTTCCATTTGTGCATTTTGGTTAGAAAAGCTATGATCTCATTGTGCTCTCTGGTTGATTTAAAGTGTTGAAATCTTTGGGCAGGCTATTCAAAATATGTGTGCATTGTTGTTCAAAACAGGTTGGAAGAGTTAATTTTGGGGTTGGATCATATTTACAAGAGTGAAAATTTGTTGATGCAGTAGGGACTATCGCCCCGGCGACATTTCACAAGCAAATTTCAGCGCCCCAGCGACACAGTCGCCCCAGCGACGTTTTAGACTCAAATTGCAGCGCCCCAGCGACGACGTCGCCCCGGCGGTGAAAGTTAGGTATATTCTATCGCCCCGGCGATAAACACAGAATTCAGTTTTTAAAAACCCCAATTCAGCAGTTCGTTCATTCCATTTCATCTGCAAATCCTTTCCTCCCAAGCTCGGAATCCCTTCTCAATCCATCCGATACACAAGCCACACTTGCCCACATCCAAAATCAACTTCCATTCGATTTCATCACCATCCCGCACGCATTCTTGCTTTCTAGGGTTTGTCAAAATTGGGGAAAATCTAAATCCTAAACCACCTGCGTGCACCATAGCCATTGGAGTCTGCCTTTGATGATTTTGCAAGGTTCAGGACTGTAGCACGACTCCAACCGTGGAAAAATTCAGATTCGGGTTCATTTTCCTCACATTCTTCAACTGAATTGTGTAAGGTACGCCACTGTCTGTATTGGGCAAACACTGCTACTGTATATTGGTTTGTTTTGGTCATTATCACTGGTTGAAAATTGAATAATCTCTAAGTAGCGATTGGATTTAAGAAATATTGGATATCAGTTTGGGATTTACTCTGCCTATAATGGTCACTGTGCACTGATATATCTTCATGTCATTGTTGGGTATTGTCGTTGAGCAAATTGTGTCTGCATTGGGTATTTTACAACTGATATGAACTAAAGCATTGGGATTGCACTGTATTATTCACTTGTTGGGTCGATTGGGTTTGTGTTGGCTCAATCGGGTATTGGTATATATATATTGCTGAAATTGATCTGTTGCAGTGTATTTGAAAGTTGGTTGGAATCATGTTTTGGGAAAGATTTTTGTGGTTCTTTGTGCCAGTTGCTGATCAATCATGCCGCCAAAACGGTTCAGGGGTGAGGGTTCTTCAGCACCACAGACACGGGCTTTTGATCACAGTAAGTTTGTCAGTGCTGAGGCCGCTGAGCGATTTGACACCTTCATAGTGGGTAAGGCTCTGACGCCCGAGCGTGGCCTGCGACCTAGTTGGAGAGTGGATGGAGAGATGGGCGATCAGATTACTGAGAGAGAGTGGGACACTTTTATTGAGCAGCCCGAGGCAGCCGTGATAGCCATTGTCCAGGAGTTTTATGCTAATGCAAAGGACACGCCACCATATACTGTGACTGTACGGGGCAAGACCGTACCATTCAGCGCCCAGACTATTAATGACTACTATACATTGGACGCGCCTACTGTGTGCCAGTATACTGAGTTCCTGCGATCCTCACCCGACTATGACAGAATTCTGGCCGACTTATGCAGACCGGGCACCACGTGGGTTACTAAGGGAAACAGAGGGGGTACATTTTTTCATAGCAAGGAGTTAAGCCTGTATGGTAAGATTTGGTATGCTTTTCTCTGCGCTAAGCTGATGCCCACAGTTCATGTTAGCGATGTTACAAAGGACAGGGCTGCCCTATTGTATGCTATAGTCATGGACTACACGATCGACGTGGGTCGCATCATTGAGGGTAACATCCGCAGGATCCTGAGGAGCAATGTGCATGGCGGGTTACCACACCCATCTCTTATCTACGGATTGTGCAAGGCTGCAGGCATTCGGTGGACCGAGGAGGAAATTGTTCAGCAGCCACTGCTGGTCTTGGACCATCGGCTGATCTCCAGATACTCAGTTTGGGCCCAGGCAGAGTCGCACCCGCGGGGTCGAGGATTTATTATTCAGCCCCAGGCAGACCCAGTGGATACCCCTGATTCACCTACAGATTCCAGCTCTCAGCCGAGATCTCGTGTCAGCAGTCAGCTCAGAGATATGCAAATGCTGCTGGTACGACAGAACCAACGACTTGCAGAGAGGCAGGAGCACATATTCAACTACACCACGAGCTTCAATGCAGTTCTGGCTGATCAGTTCGCGAGGCTGAATCCTGGAGGACCACCTATCCCATTCCCCGTGCCCCAGCCACTTCCCCCCTATCCACCATCTGATGCTGAGGTTGAGGATATCAACCAACCATGATCAGGGGAGTCCTCAGTTTTACATTTTGCACTCTTTAGACAATGAGGACATTGTCCATTTTAAGTTTGGGGGTGGTTTTGCTATTGGTTTTGCTTTTTGCTATTTAGTAGTCGTTCCTTGTACTTCAGTTGGTTTCAGTTGGTTTAATGCTTTAGCATGGTAGTTATAGTTAGTATGCAGGTTTTCAAGTTTAAAGACAGTTTTTGAATGATGGTTTTTATTGAAAATAATCATGTGAAATATCATCAAAATGACTTTTCTTGCTATGAATGCTTATTTCTATTAATGTCATTGGTTGATGATCATTGAACATATTCATAATCTATTTTTCCTTTTTTTTTTATTCATAATATTTGCTCTTTCTTATCGATTATCTGAATAGGAATTTCCTCATACGTTAGATCTTTCTCTATTTGGATGGGCTTATAGGATATCACGTGCTTGTAGTCGGGTTTATATGGTCGTAGCACTGAGACGTGGAACACATTATGGATATGCTCCAGTTCAGGAGGCAAGGCTACCTCGTACGCCACTTCACCCACTCTTCTTAATACTTCGAATAGTCCTACGAACCTCGTGCTTAACTTTCCCTTCTTTCCAAAATGTATCTTCCCTTTCCAAGGAGACACCTTCAAAAACTCGTAGATGCAGACGTCGAAGTCTCTCGTCTGGCGATGTTGATCTGCATACTTCTTTTGTCGGTCTTGGGCTGCAACTAATCTTGCCCTGATCACTTTGACCACTTCTGCTGTTTGCTGCACCAATTTTGGTCCCAACAGTCGTCGTTCGCCAACCTCATCCCAGCTTAGCGGCGTTCTGCACTTTCTTCTATGGAGGGCTTCATAGGGCGGCATACCGATACTTGCATGATAACTATTGTTGTAAGCGAATTCCACAAGTGGTAAATGGTCATCCCAATTTCCTGTGAAATCCATCACACAAGCTCTCAACATGTCTTCTATTGTCTGAATTGTTCGTTCGCTCTGTCCGTTAGTTTGAGGATGGTAAGCAGTACTTAATCGTAACTGGGTTCCCATTCTTTCTTACAAGCTCTTCCAAAAATTTGACGTGAAGTGCAGATCTCAATCTGAGATAATTAACACTGGTACTCCATGTCGTGAAACAATTTCCTTTATATACAACTTAGCAAATTGCTTCAAATTAAATCGGATCTTTATGGGAAGAAAGTGTGCTGATTTCGTCAATCGGTCCACGATAACCTAAATGACATCATAACCCTTTTGTGTAACTGGAAGTCCTACCACGAAGTCCACAGTGATGTGCTCCCATTTCTATTCCGGTATATTCAGTGGCTGAAGTAACCCACTCGGTCTCTGATTCCGCTTTGACTTGTTGACAGGTGAGACACTTAATGGCGTACTTTGCTATGTCCCGCTTCATATTGGGCCACCAAAAATATTGACGAAGATCCCGGTACATTTTCGTGCTTCCTGGGTGAACAGAATATACTGAATTATGTGCTTCATGTAAAATTTCCTCTCTTAATTCAGTCGTGGCTGGCACCCATACTCATTCTTCGTATCTCAAAATACCATCCTTATCCTTTCGGAATTCCTCTTCCTCATTTTCTGCGATCCTCTTCTGTATCCTTTCATATTCTTCATCCTTTTCCTGTACTTCTTTCACTTTGTCGAGTAACGTCGGACGAGCTTCAATTACGAATAACTTCTCTGCTGCCTCTGCTGGACTTTTCACTTCAATTTCCAGTCTCGTCATTTCTAGTATTAACTCCTCGTGAGTTGTCAACATAAACAATTTCTCGTTCCTCTTTCTACTCAATGCATCTGCTACTATGTTTGCTTTTCCCGGATGATAGAGAATTTCGCAGTCGTAGTCCTTGATTAATTCCAACGACCTCCTTTGTCACATGTTCAACTCCTTCTGTGTGAAGATATATTTCAGACTCTTATGGTCCGTGTATATCTCACATTTCTCCCTATAAAGGTAATGTCTCCAAATCTTTAACGCAAAAATGATAGCCGCTAATTCTAAATCATGGGTAGGGTATCGTTTCTCGTAATCCTTCAACTGTCATGACGCATACGCAATGACCTTGCCGTGTTGCATTAACACACAACTAAGACCCTTGTGTGATGCATCACTATACACTACAAAACCTCTCGTATCATCTGGTAAGGACAATACAGGTGCCTCACTTAACCTCTTTTTTAATTCCTGAAAACTGTCTTTGCACTTTTCAGACCACACGAACTTCACTGTCTTTCTCGTCAGATTGGTCAATGGGGTTACTATCTTCATAAAATCCTGGATAAATATTCGATAGTACCCGGCTAACCCTAAGAAACTTCGCACTTCTGTCGGCGTCTTCGATTGTTCCCAGTTACTAACTGCCTCCACCTTCGTAGGGTCTATTGAGATACCGTCTTTGTCGATCATATGCCCTAAAAATTGCACCTTTTTCATCTAGAATTCGCACTTGGAAAATTTGGCGTATAACTTCTCCCTTCTCAGTGTCTCCAGTACTTTGTTCAAATAGTCGGCGTGCTCTTCTTCGGTCCTTGAATACATCAAAATGTCATCTATGAAACCACGAACTTATCTAAGTATGGCTTCAGAATTTGGTTCATCAAGTCCATGAAAGCTGTCGGCGCGTTAGTCAAACCGAAAGACATCACCAAAAACTCATAGTGACCATATCTCGTCTGAAACGCAGTTTTAGGTACATCTTCTTTCCTTACTTTTAGCTGATGATATCCGGTCGTCAAATCTATCTTCAAGGAGTGTCTGACTCCTTTTAGTTGATCGAATAGGTTGTCGATTCTTGGCAACGGGTACTTATTCTTGATCATTGATTTGTTCAGCTCCCGATAGTCGATGCAGAGTCTCATCGATCCGTCCTTCTTCTTGACAAACAAAACTGGTGCTCCCCATGGGGACACACTCGGTTGAATATACCTATTGTCCAGCAATTCCTGAAGTTGTATCAACAATTCCTTCATTTCCACTGGCGCCATACGATACGGGGCTTTTAAAATCGATGCAGTCCCTGGCACTAAGTTTATTGCAAATTCAATTTCCCTGTTCGGCGGAAGACCGGGTAATTCACTTGGAAATACATCTAGAAACTCTCTCACTATTGGTATATCTGTAATTTCTACCTCTCCTTTCTTTGTATCTACAATATAGGCTAAGTAGCCTTCGCATCCTTTCTTTAACAACTTTTTGGCCTGCATTATCGTAAGACAACACGAATGTCTCAACAATGTGCTACCATAAAATACTACCCTTGACCGGTTCGGGGTCCAATGGTTCACACTTTTCTTCTAACAGTCAATTACTGCCATTATCCTCTTTCTTTACTCTCAAGGCCTTCCTCTCGGTGGCACCTTCGGTTAATAATAAAGTATGTACTATTAACTCAACACTCAGCTTCGAACGCATTCTTATTAAAGGCTAACACATACACATACTCATCATAACGCATATTTAATAAATACTCTTATATTAATAAGTTTCTCTTAGTACCTCGTACTACTTATATCATGTAGCATTCCTGCTATTCACGTTCTTCATCCCTTTGTTATCATCAATAAGATAGGATTCACATAACTACTTCACAACTTATATACAAAAGCTGGGACTTACAAAAGATATCCCGCTAATAATATCTAAAATTGGGATTCACATATCCTACACACATAGATATACATGTACCTATACATCGACTACTATCCTTCATTCATCATGTACTATCTTACCACTTCAAAATGTCCTATAATTATCGGACTTAATCTTTCTTTCTTTCACTTCCTCCATCTATCACTTATTTCGGGATCTATTTGACCATCCTTAAGAATTCCTATTATCTCTTTATTCAGTTCCATCTCCAGATATTATTCCAGATCAGTCTTTAGATCTACCATCGGTTCATTTCTTATAATCTATTAGTTATATCTTCTTCCTAATCACCAAAACAATCTAAATTGCCTCAATTTTCACTTCAAAAATTTGCATATAAAACCTTTCATCTTAATACTCTCAAATTTTACCTAACAACTCTTTATAAGTCAATTACATCTGTCTCACCAGACATTCTACAATAAAGCTTAATAACTGAACTAACACCTCAAAATAACGATATATTCAGTATTATCTATCGAATCAATCACTCTCTTTTTGCAAACCTTAACCCAATAAATTCTAAGATCTCCTCTTATCATCACAAAGAAACATCATATAACATCACTTCAATATTTTATTAAAAACAAATAGCCACAACACTGATCATTATCCTGAAATGATTAATTTAATTACCTCGAATATCTATAACTCAAGTTTACAATAGATCGTCTATACTTAATAATTTTCACTTTATCATATTATCCCATCAATACACGTACCTCAAATTATCCATAAGCTTAACAACATCAAGTATAATCCAAATCCTCAATTCTAAGATCATAATAAATTACTACCCAGAAATAATTCTATATGAGTTTCATCTCCTCTTATTCTCTATACACTTCCTAAGGTTATAGCCTAAAGACCTCTCTCTAAAGGTTTATAACCTATAGCTCTGATACCAACTTGTGACGCCCCCAAATCCCAGGTCACCTGAACCGCAGACCTGGTTCGTCACTATCTAATACATGCATCATACTATCGATACTTTATAGCGAAAATAAAGGAATATTTACATTGATATAACATAAATAATCATGTCTCAAGTCTCGAAACCAAGACTACTACAAAACATAACTTAATACATAAGGGTAATTAAGTCTTAGCAATGAGTCTTAATACATAATCAAAAGGGTAATCTTAACGGTACAAGGCTAATCAGTAGCTTTGCCATTATCCTTCCCAGAACTTTCGCCACGAGCTCCACTAACTGAAATATTTTAAGGAAAGCAAGGGTGAGCAACAAATTTGCTCCGCAAGTATAATAACAATAATCGTGAATCATCACATGAGTACTTTATAGCTTACAAGAATCAAGAGAATAAAAGATAGCTCAAGAACTTGCACAATTTCTACGAATGATCTCTTTAACACAATTGTAGGGCCTCTATGGACCGAATGATTTTAATGTTCCCAAATGGAGGAAATATTCTATACTGAGTAGTCATTATAACACTGAACTCTTACTCGAATCACCAAAAATTCATCTGATAACCTAACATACTAATACAATAGGTGATCGACCTAATGTACCCGGTGTTATGCATAACCCCTTTATATACTGTTCGGGCGTGTGTCGGTTCCCGACATATATATCGTTTCCCCTGCTATGAGGGTTGTTCATCTCAGATTTACATAAGAATTCAAACCAAACAATTTGATCGGATAGCTTTACTTAACAACAATGATGATTAAACATAGGTCTAGCCGAAATAATTGGCTTTAACATAGCTTTCAAATAGTTTATAGAATAAAGAACTTTAAGGCTCAACAACATACATTATAGCATAGGTAGATAACTAGAACGAATGTCAAATCATTTGAATAATCATAAGAGTACTCGCACAATAAAATAAGTTATGGAAATTTAGAAAACTAGCTCAATATCGCAACACATGTAATTAATACATAACTTGAGTGAATTTAGAGAACTTGCTTTAATATAGAATACTTGTTTAATGTCAAATTAAACAAGAATTTGAAAACTTGCACAAGGTGCGAATATCAATAAATATTATAGATGTAGAATAATTATCAATAATTAATCCACTAAAAAGTATGGATAGGAAACTTGCTCAATAAAAAGTATGGATAGGAAACTTGCCCAACACAAGGGTTAGACAAGTGTTAGAAAAGAAACTTGCGTAAAATAACTTAGTAAAGTTAGAAACTTGCCTGGTGTGTCTGCTACAATATTACAACACACGCTCTTTAATAGCCTACACAATTAAGTACATATTCACCTAACAATTAGTCACATGCTGGATACCAAATAATGGTTTATATTACTTTATAATGTTTCATTCTTATTAGAAACATAATATTAAACAAGATTATACACACTAGTTACGGCGTTACGACGCTTGCACGTCTGTATGCCAACCTTGCCTATTCGAACGCCCAAGCAACACGCAATTGCGTACGCCTAGCACGCCCATTTGATTTATCTAATACTCAATGGTTAATGCTAAGTATCATTAAAATACATAACAATCATATTTTAGAACTTAGAACAACATCTTACATTGTCAGGAGCATTACATGTGGTTACGCGCATGCCCGACGCCCTCCGATTGCCTCCAATTACATATCAGTCCTAAAGATGGTCAATTTGAGAATTGATCCCGAACTCAAATGTTAAAACTTATTAAAAGAAAGTTGTAGTCTACTCTTTCTCTTTCCGAATCATCTTGAATCACCTCAATCCGAGTTCGTATGAGAAAGTTATGCCTATTTTACTAAAGAACATTAACACTGACTTTCACCGCCTAAGGCCTAGTGCCCCGACGCTGAAACCAAGCCTAATACCAGTGCCCCGACGCTGGGATCCAGGGAATTAAGGTGTTTTCTTGCCCAGCTTCGCGACTTCGACCTTCTCCTACTCCGATCTTTATAATTCCTTCTATACACGTTCAAATTGGTCCATTTCGGACTCTATGGACTCCTAATTAATGGGGCTACACCATATTAAAAATTCTGAGTTACTCATTAATATTAACATGTCCAAATATTAAGCCAAAGTACTAAGTTCATACTCTATTTTAGGTGTTCTAAGTGTTCTTCACTAAAATCATCACCAAATCTTTGTTTTAATCCTTTTTTGCTCCATTCCAACTTGGTTAAATTCATAACCCATGGAAGTACAATATCATAACAACAAACAAATTATATAAGCAAAAAATCATAGCTATAAAGTCCTCTAAACCGTCCAAAAGTACAAGGTTTGTCCAAAATGTTCATTGTTCTTCATGTTCTTCATCCTCCTTAAGCATAGGTATGGATTTCTTTCATTTTGGTTCCACATTGATGTTATTAATGGATTATAAAGTCTTTGAACAACATTTACAAACATCTAGAACAAACAACAACAACAAAACATGACCACAAATCACCCACCAATCATCAAAAGCTTGAAAACAAAGAAAACTTGAAAAACTCCAAGAAATCAAATGAAAATCGTTTAAGGTTGAACATTTACCTTTGTAAATCCTTCCTGGGTGTTAGGGAGATTATCTAGGGCTTGGCTTGAGTGCTTCTTCTTGGCCTTAGCTCTTTCTTCTTCCTTCACCCGCACCCACTTGCCTTTCTCTCTCTTTCTCTCCCTTGCTTCTTCTTCTTTCTTCTTTCTTCTTTCTGCAGTTTGCTTCCTTCCTCTTCCTTCTTCTATTTCCTTGTTCTTCTTCTTCCCGAACTCATTTTCTTCCTTTCTTCTTCTTCAGCTGCTCCTTCTTCTTCTTCCGTGAGTACTTCTTCTTTTCTTTCTTCTTCCTTCTACACCCTCTCTCTATCTGCAGCCCTCTCTCTCACTCTCACTCTCTCTCTCTCTCTATCTGCAGTTGGACTATCTTGGAATGGAAAATGAGGATGGCTGAACAAATAGTTTTGGGAGAATGAAATGGTTGCTTCGGGAGAATGAAGGGGGAACACTTGGTTGCTCAATACGTTTGGTTTGGCAATTGCCCAACATTGCCGATAACCTCTCCCTCTCTTCTTCTTTGATTGGCCAATTTCAAATTAATGGCTACTATTTAGGTTACATACAAATATGTGTACCCGAATACTCTCCTCTTATATCCGAAAACTTCCACTTTTGTACCCAATTTAGTCACTAACTCTACCCAAAATTAAAATGGGTACTCCCATAAAATATTGGGACGCGTAAAAATAATTAATACGAGGTTTGTCCATTAATTTGGAACACCCATATTATCCATTTCAGATACTGAATAAAACACGATTAGGCTTAAAATAAAAATTCGCCACTTAAAAAAATTAACTCTTCGCACACGCTTATTAGTAAAATTTATTAAAATCAAAAAAGACATAAAAATATTATGGCGTAAATAGTGTCTCGGAAAACGTGTCATGCAAATAGTGATTTTGCAATTTCTCGCGGAATCAATTTATTCACTCCAACGACACAACAACACATAAAAATTCATGCATACATATATTCTAGGTTGTAACACAACCTTTAAGCACATAACACAGAATAATATAAATAAAAATAAAAATTTCATTCTACTCACACATAAACTCGGGTTACAAGGAAATTCAAAATTCCCGATCGTTACAATTCTTCCCTCACCCTTATGCCACACCATTTCCTAGGATTCATGATTTCTATTTTCAGTTTGAACTAAATTTTCAATTAAGGCTACAATATCCCTAATTATGTAGTATAAACTAGTTATCCAATTCATCTAATTAATAAATTCAATAGAGTTGTTAACAGGAATTCAAAATTATTCATAAGCTCTTTCCCAAGTGATCAAATAAATTTATTCAACTCAATTAATTATGCGATATTCTTATACAAAACTAAAGAATTAAATTCATTAAGCACCAATTCCCAATAGTTACATGTAGCGAAGAGATATCCCTATTCACTTCACAACCCTAATTATTCATCCTATGCAAATAATTAAGAATGCATGCTATCACATTCAGATCTAACCCTAAATTTCATCTTTCAAATTCATCTAAAGTATCCAACTAATTATTGATCAGAAAATTACTCAACAAACACAAAATATGATAGGCAACTCAATATGAAATAAAAATTGGAATCAAATAGATAATTAATCTATAAACACAAAAGGTTCATTTGTAGCCTTAATTGAAAGTTTAGTTCAAACTGAAAATAGAAATCATGAATCCAAAATAAGTCATCACAATTAAATTACAAATTTAAGATAGAGGATAAGAAAACTTAGTAAAAGTTCTTTAAATTTCAATCTTCTAATATGAATTCCTTGCGATGCTTCTCTAATCTCCAATCTCCAAGTTCAGCTTCGTATCTCAATCCTTGCATAGGTATGTAACTATGAATGTATCATGTATATCCCTATTTCCATCTCTCTCTATCTCTTTTATAGTTTTTGAATCAAATCAATAGATAGAATCCAATTCTAACTCAACTTCCCAAAATAACTAAATTACAACATTTTTTTCCATTTCGTGCAACTTCGCCCCGACGAAGAAATTAAGCCTGAGAATCTTGCCCCAGCGAAACTTTGCCCCGACGAAGAATTATACCTTAAAAAGTTGGCCCCAACGAAGACTGTGCTGAGAAATTACCACGCTGCCACCAAACTTCCAGTTTTCCAATTTTTCCCATCCAAAGCCACTTCCTACGAAATAAACACAAAAACAAGTAAAAAGATACTAAAAACACTAAAGGATAATAAAGAAATGAACTAAAGATATATCTAATTCGTATGTATAGAACCCACTTATCAAATACTCCTAAACTCAAGACTTTGCTTGTCCTCAAGCAAAAACACAAGAAAAACAAAAATAAACAAACCTATCTAAATGAATGCATATGCATGATGTATTATGACCGAGCAATCAGTCAACATAGATTATAAATATCAGGCCTCAAAGATCAGTAACTAACAATTCAGCAAGACTTCAAGTTTATGCACCATAAGAAATCAACTTATCACCAATATCATCTTACTTTCAACCCTTTCGTGTGTGTGTGAATCCAAATGTATCAAGCTAGCGGAAAAAAAACACTCAAAGAAGCTCATTAAATCAAATGCATCATTAAAGATATATATAAAAAAGATTAGTATAACAACAAGAACTTTATATGCTTTTCTTCCACAACTCAAAGCGAATAAAAAAACATAACTAGAGGATCACAAGGTTATTTAAAACATTTAAACCCCTTTTAAAACCCTCCCCCAAAAAATTCAAATAATTTTTTCTCTTTTCATTCTCTTTTCTTTTTTAGTGAGTGCGTTCTATGCTCCCTCTCACTTCCAATTAAACGAGTGTGTTTTACACTCTATCTCGCTGCATGTGTTTATGAGTGAGTGCGTTTTACGCTCCATCTCAACCCACCACATGATCTATTTTTCAACTGGGGAAGGTTCAAAATTTCCATTTTTCAGATTAACCAAGATTTCTGCCAAATTATATTCTACCTCATATTGCACTTTAAGTTATGATCAGACAAGATATAGAGTTCATAAATATCTTCCACGAGCATTTAACATATAAACTTCCTCAAAGTTAAAACTAGCTCAACCAAATGGATATGTGTATAAAAGAATTAAAAGGGTCTCAAGCTTGACAAAATTAGGAACAATCAAAATTCACAATTTAGCACTCCTTATCCGTCTTGCTAAACTAATTAGCTAACTGATCAACATTTTCATCATCGGCCTTCCTTAAATACTCTACATCAATTCATTGCTCAAATAAACCTAAATCCAATTAACTAATCTGCAAAAGAAAATATTTTTGTGATTAAATTTTTTTTTTAAACTATTCCTACAATATGCAAAAATAACTAAACAATGCGTAGTATTGATGAGTGTGTTTTATATACACAAATTGAGTACTTTTAGCCTTAATAATTTGTAAGTCTTTAGCTATTTTGTTTGATTTTATGTGTTTTCATCTTATTGTTATGTAATGTAGTTTCGTATTACTTTTATATGTTTTTGTGTGCTTTTATGTGTTTTTACGTTGTTTTGTAGGTATTGAAATAAAAGCCCTTGGGATCAATGCGTTTTTGGCTCGAATTTGGCATTTCAGCTGCTTGTTTCTCAATTTGACCCATGATGCAATCCGAATCTCTCCAAACTCAAAGAACGAAAGTTGTAGATTTTGATCTTATCTTTCTAGAACATCTTGAATCATCCAATTTGAAGTTCGTATGAGAGAGTTATGGTCATTTTACCGTCCGATTTGACATGGATTTTACGCAGCAGTTGCTTCGGGCTCAATTTAACCCTTGCTCCGGCCATTATCTCAACGAGCTCCAGTTATGAAACTTGTAGATCTACTTCTTAGCTTTCCATAGCCTACTTAATCGCCTTAATCCGAGTTCGGACGAAGAAGTTATGACCATTTTACCAACAGACATAGAAACTGATTCGGGCAGCAGAAGTGAGCTCGCCGGGGCGAGAATTTCTAGTACTATTTCCCCGCCGGGGCGAGCTCCTCGCCGGGGCGGGCCGCCGGGGCGAGAACCCCCTGGATGCACTTCGGATTTCGCGATTTTTGGCCAATTTTTGATATCTAAGCTAGGGTTTTGGACATCCATCTAATATAACCTCAAGGGGGCAGCTAGAAACACATACTAACTCAATCTAACACCTTCTAACACAAAATCTAGAGAGAGGAAGCTACCAAATACATCCAATTAGAGGGCCAAAGTGCTAAAATCAAGCTACATCAAGTAAGGCCAAAGAGCAAAAACATCAAGGATTGCAAAATCAAGGAGGAGAAGCTAGTGTTCATCTTCAATCCATTAAACATCATATGAAAATATACAAAAGTGATTTTATCTCTAGTTTCCCTTCTATTTTGTAATCCAACATGATGTATAAATTGAATATGATGTTATTTGTAGTTATCATGACCTATAACTTATTTTCTAAGATTTCAATGGAACCCAACTTCTAGTTTGAATTGAACGCTCTCTCTTTGATATTGGTTATCATTTGTGAATTGGGTATCATAATTTGTGCTTTATTTATTAATTACCTAGCTAGTAATTACCTTGGGAACCTATATGGAATTGAGAGAGGAAGTATAGGTTGAGACCTTGTTATGATATCATGTGAAAATTAGATATTCTTATGGGTAATTTATGAAATTAAGTGACGTGTGTTTTATTTATTACCCTCATGAATGGATAATTTGATTGTATTTAGGATAGACATATACCTAAATACCACATGTATCCATTGGAGAATCCATGCTTAATGATTTCTATTGCGAAAGTTGGTAATTGATGGAGTAGTTAATGAGGTTTTGTGACATACACCTTACTAATTGTTCTTGATATGAGAATCTTGCTAGTGTGTAGAATAGAGATATATCTATACACCGTAATAGGGAATACGTATTTGACCATCGAGAGAGGCTTACACATACTAGTGATTTTTTGGATAACAATTTTTGTGATTTAACTAGTTGAAAAGAGAGAGTTAGGACATTCAAATGAAGTGTTGGGGGAAATTGCAATCTTAGACTTGTTATTATTAGATTTCATTATATTAAAGATTTCCATAGTTCTTTGATTATTTGTTATCTTCATTAATGCAAAACAACAAAAACAATTATTGTTTGTTTAAATAAGATTGAGATGATAAAAGGTTAATACTTGGAAAAGACTAGTAATAATTCCTCGTGGGATCGATACTCTACTTGCTCTTTATTACTTGTTGACCGCGTATACTTGCGCGTATTTGTCATTATATTAATCGGACAACAAGTATGTGAACTAAACAATTATGTAATGCAATATGACATAACTATGTATAATGACAGCAAAGCCACCCCCAAACTCATAATAAACAATGTCCTCATTATTTGCAAAATAAAGAATTTAAAACAGAGGACTTCCCTGACTGGTCAAGCGGCATGCTTGACCTTCTTATCGTCGGAGTCTGGTGGTAGAAAAACCGATAATGGCCGAGGCTCGAAAAACTGGAACTGGAACTGCACTCAAATTCATCTTGATTTTGATGTTTAATGTTCTTGAATGCCCTGCTCAGTTGGCTACTATCCCCAATTTTCTTAATAAAACCGTGTGAATGTTTAATGACGTTAAAGATGAACCCTTGATGTTGCTTGAATCCCCAATTTGATATTTGAAATTCAATTAGAAGTTGAATCCGTGTGGGATAAGGGTGGAGAGGGTTTAGGTTGGAGCTTGTTATGGTTGGGAAGGTTTTGGAATGAATGGGATCTGATTGTAGAAAGAAATTAAAAACTGAATCCCGACGTGTTCGCTGGGGCGAGAAAAGTTGGCCTACGAAGCTTGTTGGGGTGAAGAGATACAGAGAGGTCTAGGCTGGGGCAAGTAATGGAACCGCTGGGGCGAAGTTGGCAAAGGACTTCTCGCCGGGGCGAGATCCTCCTGCCTTTTTGGTCTCATCAGGGTGAGATCCCCATTTTCTGAAAATTTAATTTTGCCAATTTTTTGGCAATTCTTCTATCCCAATACCTTTCCCCTATAATAAGGCAACATGACATGGATAAGTACAACAATTTTAGAGCCTAGGAGACTGGCAAAGCATTGAAAATCTTAAAACTAACTACTGAAAATACTAAATACATGCAAAAATTATTGAACTGAACTAAACGAAACGAAAACAATAAAATAAAGTGATTGGGTTGCCTCACATCGAGCGTTTGGTTTATAGTCGTCAGCCCGACTTTCCTTCATTCTTAACCAGGATCAAGTTTATGCTTGGAGGACCGTTTCACAATCCATCGTTGGGCTTTATCCTTGTACCGCTTAACTGTTCTGCGAGATCGATCACCCCCAAACTCGAATTGATCTGCCTTGTTCATTTGGTCTAAACTCTTCCCTTCCACTTCATCCGTGCTTGAATCTACAGTTGAATTGATCTAAAAACATTCTTCATGACCATTTGGGATTTCTGTTGCCTTGAACACCATAAATGTCACTTGTTCATCTTGGACTCTCATAATTCACCTTTCTGTACGTCTATGAGAGTTCTACATGTGGCCAAAAATGGTCTCCCAAGAATGATAGGTATATCTCGGTCCTCATAATCCAAAACAATAAAATCTGCCAGGAAGACGAACTTATCCACTTTAACTAAAACGTCCTCCACAATCCCCTTTGAATAAGTATATGACCTATCTGTCAGTTGTAACGTGACATTGGTGGGCTTTGCTTTCTTCAAACCAAGCTTTCTATAAACAGAAAGCGACATCAAGTTGATACTGGCCCCCAAATCATACAGTGCCCTCCCGAAGAACTGATTACCGATCGTGCATGGTATCATGAAGCTTCCAAGATCTTTCAACTTCGGCGGTAATTACTTCTGCAGGATAGCACTGCATTCCCCTGTTAACGCCACAGTCTCAAACTCTCCCAATTTCCTCTTTTTAGATAAAATTTCTTTCATAAACTTGACGTAACTCGGTATTTGCTCCAAAGCTTCGGCAAATGGAATGTTGATGTGGAACTTTTTAAACACCTCCAGAAACTTTGAGAACTGCTTTTCTAACTTTGATTTTTGGAGTCTCTGCGAAAATGGTACGAGAGGCACAATAGTACTTTGCTTGCCCCCTTTAGGCGTCGCATCTAAGTTACATCTCTTGTCTCAATAGTCTCCTTATCCTCACACTTCTCCTTGTCTAACTCTTTCTCCTTCGAGGGTTCCTGATCTGCACTTTTTCAAGGACCACTTGCTACTCCTTTCCACTTCGTAAAGTTATAGCCTTGCAGTGCTCATTTCCATCCCTCTTTGGGTTAACTTCAGTATTGCTCGGTAACGCTCCTTGAGGACAGTTGTTCAAAGCATGAGCTAGCTGACCCATCTAATTTTCTAAGTTTCTAATTGACACTACTTGGCTTTTCACATTCAAATCTACTTGATTTAGCAGCTTGTCCTGATCATTCATTCTCTTCTCTAAAACTATAATGAATTTTGCCAAATACCTCCTCTAGGCTCGGTTTTCTCTCTGCCTGTTGTGGAGATTGATTTTGGATACCAGGTGGATTTTGTGGCCTTGGAGCTTGTGGGAGCTGTCGTTTACACCTCAAAATTAAATCCTTACTTCTACTCTACTAATACAGAAATCAGTATAGTGACAAGCAAGGGTCGATCCCACAAAGAGTGAATTGTTTTATATTTATTCTTTTATTTTCCTAAATCTAATTAAACAATGAAAATAAAGATTGGGGGGTTTTGAGTTTGATTAACTAATTAACAAAAGTAAATAAATAAAAATAACCAATGACTTAAAAGTTCCAATTCATAAGTTCAGTGTCACCTTTTTACAATGACAGATTAATCAAACGTAACATTATTTATCCTTCAATGAAATTAATAGTCCTAGATAACCGCAATTGTTAATTATCTGCAATCCTCCTTAGGTTTTAAATCTAATGTGCCAATCGCCCCACTAGACCCTAACTATCATACAACCCAAAACTATCATTCTAGATTTAATATAACAGCAACATTAAGGATTAGAGAATTAGATTATTCTAAACAACAATCACACTATAAGGAATTATTTAGCTTGCCTTCTGATAATCATAATAACACCCAAAAGCTTGTCCACAATCAAGTATTATTAATTGCTACTTATGATCAGATACAATATCGTTTGCTTAATACTATATCTTAATCTAGCAGATGATATTAGTTAACCAATTTAATCCTGCAGAAACCAAATCAGTCAATCCAATAACATATAAGCAATTCAATCAGATTATCAGAATAAATCTCATATAAGAACAAATAAATAATGAATACTTAATTAAATCATTAACTGTAAATAAGGTTCAACATCCCTTAGAACTAAAAATAAAACTTAGCTTGACATGACTCCAATCTTCTCCAATTAGGGTTACAATTTTAGTTGTCAAGATGTGAATGTCCCCAATATCTAACTAATTACATGTATTTATAGTCCTAAGATATTATCCGATCTAAGAAAACATCCTAGTTACATTAGAATTGGAGAAGATATCAAAGATTCCTAAATTTATGGAAATAACTCTTGCAAAAACGCTCCGTGCCACGTTTCAGCGCCGACAGTGCTCAAAAGCACTAGGTTTAGCGCCGACAGCGCTGAACTACAGAGGATTCAGCGCCGACAGCGCTGAAAACAAGCCATTTCAGCGTCGACCGCGCTCAACTTTTCTGCTGCGACGTCCTTTGGAAAAACGGCCATAACTTTTGATTTGGGAAGAGTTACGGGACGTGCCACTGATCAAATCGAAGATCTCGACGAGATCTACAACTTGCATTCTTTTTGTGTTCAGAGATACGGGCTGGATAAAGGTAGAAATTGTCCCCGAAGTGACTGCTGTGTAAATGGCAAGCCGAAAATCTGAAGTTCAACCCACGTTAGTAAATAGGTCATAACCTTTTCATACGAACTCCGATTGAGGCGATTCAAGATGATCCAGAAAGCTAAAACGTAGATCTACAACAAAATCCAAGTTCTAACCAAGATCATGCATTCTTAAGTCCCGTAATTTTCTTCTTTTCCCTGTTTTTAGCTCCAATTCCTCTTTTCAGCACCAATTCCTCCTGTAATCAATAAACACCTTAATAAGTCTATATACACATAAAATATGTAATAAAACCAAACATAAAGGAATCAAAATCATAGAACATTATGCACTCATCAAATTCCCCCACACTTAGTCTTTACACGTCCTCGTGTAAATCAAAACAAATATGATATTAACTTCATCAAAGATTCATTTAACCAAACTTTCAAAAGATTTAAATCAATTCTAATCCATGAATATCAACACTAACTAACGAAAATTTGGCCAACACTTCATCAATCAATGTACAATAATAACGTCGTCATTCCCCACCGAACATCTCTAAATCAAACTGTGTCCACATAAGTATTCTTCCTATGATCTACACACATACTCAACTCAGTTATCATGGAATAACATTCGTGCACACTGACTCAAAACTCAGAACCTATTTCCTCTGCTATTCATTTTTCTTTTTCTCCAGAACCATCAACTTCATTTTTTTCAGGTGAATACATTTTATGCTCAGTTTCACCTTTTTCATTCTTTCTTAAGTGAGTGCATTTTATGCTCCATCTCACTTATCTTCTCACCAACGAGTGCGTTTTACGCTCCATCTCGCTACATGTGTTTATGGGTGAGTGCGTTTTACGCTCCATCTCAACCCACCACATGTTTCTCTTTTGCATTTTTTGTCATTCACTTTTTTCAAAAATTGTTCAGTTTCCTCTTGTCTTATTTTCTCATGGTCCTGCAACAGCATTAGCAGTAAAATAGCTCTAAATAATGAAATCAGTGCACATAGACAACTCCATAAATAAGTTAGCCAAATAAGCACATATCTCATGTTTAAGAACTCATGCAATACAAATTTAATTCAAATCTGTTAATATGGATCATGACTTAGTTATCATCATTCATCAACCAATTTCGCATCAATCAAATTCTATCAATTAGCATCCATGTAGAAAATTTTTAGAGCCGAGAATTTTTTCTACAAAACTACTCAGAGTAAACCTAAATATAACCTAAACCCCTCCCCCACACTCAAACCTTACATTGTCTCCAATGTAAGACAATCATGCAAAGATGAAGTAACTATTATCTAACATGCAACTAACAAACTAAAAAGTAAAGGGATAGAAAAATCAAATCTGAGATCTTAGGTTGCCTCCCAAACAGCTGCTCTTGTTTATTGTTATTGGCTCGACATCGTTCCTCTTAATCTATGTAATCAGACTGGTATACTGCAGGTGAGCTGATAATGGCTCCAATTCTAAATTAGGAACATCTTTCAAAGCTTGATTCTGCTCCATTATATCATCTTCCTCTATCTCCCAGCCATTGGAAACTGCAACCCTTAAATCCTCTTATTGTATTGGCTCAAAAGATTTCTGCATTATAGGGTCAAAAACATCAATAGCAAAAACAAAATTAACAATACCAAGATACCTCATGTCCTCATTAATTCCGAACTGAACAATTGCATCATGAAACTCCATAGCCAATGTATCTTTGCACTTATCAATCAATGTATCATCCATATTCTCATTGTAGAAATCTGCTAGAATTATCAATTCATCTACATCTACCTCTTGTTCCTCCTCCTTAGTCTTTGGATACCTGGATAGACAAAGTAAGGGGTTAGTCTCAATCTGAATAGAAGAGTTAAGAATTACCTTAGATAGCTCTATCTCCTCCTTAGCATCCTTCTCAGTATTATTTAGCTCTTGTCCCTTCCTCTCCAGTTCTGCCAGGAATTCTTCATACTCCTCTATATATAACTCTGAATGTTTTCCAACTTTGTATCTCTTTGTTAAGACTTGAGAAAAAGGAAGCACTGGTTTATACTCAGATAAAGGTTGACACTTGTGTTTGTGCAAAACATTGTTGTCTGTTTTACCTTTGTTTGACTTGTTTTGTAAGAAAAGCCCTGACTTTTCTTGTTGCCATACATCCTCACCACTTCTCAAAGTAATTGCACTTACATTCTCTCTTGGATTGACAACTATCTGTGAGGGTAACCTCCCTGAGCCTTGAGAATCTAATCTGCTAACTGTTGTAGCAAGCTGGCTAACTTGATTCTCCAACTGGTGTATGGAAGTCTTTGTTTCCTGCTGAAACTGTTGTGCTTGGGTCATGAAGGCTTTAAACATATCCTCAAGAGATGGTTCAGAATGGGAAAGGACTGCTTATTCATGTTGGTACTGTTGTTGTATCTGTTGAAAATCAGGCTGCATATTGTCCTCATAGCTCAAGTTGGGACAATCTCTCCATTCTGGATTGGAAGTGTCAAAATAAGGATCATATCGCTGTGGATTTTGTCTTGAGAATGTCCCACAACATTGACTTGATGAACAATTACATCCTCTTGCAACATTGGATAATCATTTCTATCATGCCCTAATTTGGAACAAATTCCACATACCTTTGCAATTTGCATCCTCCCTGCAGCCATTTGTTGAACCAAAATAGTTAAGTCGGAAATTTGTCGCTCAAGATTACATGTGCTTGCCCCATTCACCCTTGTAGGTGTATGATCAATCCTAGTTCCATACTGTTGTGAGTTTGCTGCCATGTTTGCAATTAAGTTTTTCGCAACCTCTGAAGTTTTATCAACTAGTGCTCCTCCACTCGCTGCATCAATCATACTCCTTTCCATGGGCAACAGTCCCTCATAGAAGTACTGGATCAGGTGTTGATCATCGATTTAATGTGGTGGACAGCTAGAGCACAGCTTCTTGAACCTTTCCCAATACTCATAAAGAGTCTTTCCATTGAACTGTTGGATGCCACATATCTCCTTCCTTATGGTAGCAACTCTTGAAGCAGGAAAGTATTTCTCCAAGAACAACTTTTGCATTTCGTTCCATGATCGTATTGACCCTAAAGGTAGATAGTATAACCAATCCTTTGCCAAATCTGCTAGGGAAAACAAAAAAATTTTAAGCTTGATTTATTCCTCTGTTACTCCTTGTGGTTTCATGGTGGAACACACCACATGAAACTCCTTTAGATGCTTGTATGGATCTTCACCTATAAGACCACGAAAAGTAGGCAAAAGTTGGATTCGTCCTGATTGTAATTCAAAAGTAGCATCTAAAGTAGGATATTCAATACACAATGATGATTGATCAAGATTAGGCGAAGCTAATTCTTTCAAAGTTCTATTGTTATTGACAGCCATCCCTTCGTGCAATTTTCTCTAACTCTGGATCAAAATTCAGTTCAAGAAAGTGAAAGAATCGAGTCCAAAAATAAAAATAAAAATAACATAAAATAAAAATAAATAAACGAAAACAAAGAATAAATAAAAACAAGTAACACTCCCCGACAACGGCGCCAAAATTTGGGAGCTGTCGTTTACACCCCAAAATTAAATCTTTACTTCTACTCTACTAATACAGAAATCAGTATAGTGACAAGCAAGGGTCGATCCCACAGAGAGTGAATTGTTTTATATTTATTCTTTTATTTTCCTAAATCTAATTAAACAATGAAAATAAAGATTGGGGGGTTTTGAGTTTGATTAACTAATTAACAAAAGTAAATAAATAAAAATAACCAATGATTTAAAAGTTTCAGTTCATAAGTTCAATATCACCTTTTTACAATGACATATTAATCAAACGTAACATTATTTATCCTTCAATGAAATTAATAGTCCTAGATAACCGCAATCGCTAATTATCCGAAATCCTCCTTAGGTTTTAAATCTAATGTGACAATCGCCCCACTAGACCCTAACTATCATACAACCCAGAACTATCAGTCTAGATTTAATATAATAGCAACATTAAGGATTACAGAATTAGACTATTCCAAACAACAATCACACTATCAGGGATTATTTAGCTTACCTTCTGATAATCATAATAACACCGAAAAGCTTGTCCACAATCAAGTATTATTAATTGCTACTTATGTTCAAATACAATATCGTGTGCTTAATACTATATCTTAATCTAGCAGATGATATTAGTTAACCAATTTAATCCTGCAGAAACCAAATCAGTCAATCCAATAACATATAAGCAATTCAATCAGATTATCAGAATAAATCTCATATAAGAAGAAATAAATAATGAATACTTAATTAAATCATTAACTGTAAATAAGGTTCAACATCCCTTAGAACTAAAAATAAAACTTAGCTTGACATGACTCCAATCTTCTCCAATTAGGGTTACAATTTTAGTTGTCAACATGTGAATGTCCCCAATATCTAACTAATTACATGTATTTATAGTCCTAAGATATTATCCTATCTAAGAAAACATCCTAGTTACATTAGAATTGGAAAAGATATCAAAGATTCCTAAATTTATGGAAATAACTCTTGCAAAAACGCTTCGTGCCACGTTTTAGCGCCGACAACGCTCAAAAGCACTAGGTTCAGCACCGACAGGGCTGAACTACAGAGGCTTCATCGCCGACAGCGCTGAAAACAAGCCATTTCAGCGCTGACCGCGCTCAACTTTTCTGCTGCGACGTCCTTTAGAAAAACGGCCCTAACTTTTGATTCGAGAAGAGTTACAGGACCTGCCACCTATCAAATCGAAGATCTCGACGAGATCTACAACTTTCATTCTTTGTGTGTTTAGAGATACGTGATGGATAAAGGTCGAAATTATCCTGAAGTGACTGTTGTGTAAATGGCAAGCCGAAAATCTGAAGTTCAACCCCCGTTAGTAAATAGGTCATAACTTTTTCATACGAACTCCGATTAAGGCGATTCAAGATGATCCGAAAAGCTAAAACGTAGATCTATAATAAAATCCAATTCCAAGCCAAGATCATGCATCCTTAAGTCTCGGAATTTTCTTCTTTTCCCTGTTTTTAGCTCCAATTCCTTTTTTCAGCACCAATTCCTCCTGTAATCAATAAACACCTTAATAAGTCTACATACACATAAAACATGTAATAAAACCAAACATAAAGGAATCAAAATCATAGAACATTATGCACTCATCAGCTTGAGTTTGAGCCTGAATATTATTACTCCAAGAGAAACCCGGATGATTTCTCCACTCTGGATTATACGTATTTTGATATGATTATGGCGGTCTGTTATAACTCCCCAAGAACTATACTTACTCTGCACTGATAGCACACTGATCTGTAGCATGATTTCCTGCATATAGCTCACACACTATCGCCACTTGTGCAGTTCCATGTGGTCCCCATAAATCAATCTTTCTAGTTAATACAGCTACCTGTGCAACTAAAGATGTAATTGCATCCCACTCCAGTTTTCTTGCTGTTTTAGGTGGATTGGCCCTTGCCGTAGGCCACTGATAGTTGTTAGCTGTCATTGTTTCTAATAACTGATATGCATCATCAAAATTCTTTCCCAGAATAGCGCCTCCAGCTGCTGCATCAATACTAGTTCTTGTGGGCCCATGCAATCCATTATAGAATGTCTGCACCTGCAACCATTTCGGGATCCCATGATGTAGGCACTTATGGAGCAAATCCTTAAACCTTTCCTAAGCCTTGTACAAAGTCTCTAAATCAAGCTAGTTGAATGAGGTAATATCGTTCCTCATTTTTGCCGTTTTCGCTGATGGAAAGAACTTAGCTAAAAATTTCTGAGCTAAGTCGTTCCATGTGGTTTTTGATCCCGGTGGCAAAGAGTGCAACCAACTTTTAGCCTTATCGCGTAGTGTAAACAGGAAAAGTCTCAATCTCACTGCCATTTTCGTAACATTATTGAACTTGAATGTGCCGCAGATTTCTCTAAAGCTTATGAGATGTTCATTTGGATCATCACTCGACCCACCCCCAAACTGCACTGAATTCTGTAACATCTGAATAGTTTTCGGTTTGATCTCAAAACTATTTGCATTGATGGCTGATGAGTGTGTTTTATACACACAATTTGGGTACTTTTGGCCTTGATAATTTGCAAGTCTTTAGGTATTTTATGTGGTTTTTATGTATTTTTATCTTATTTCTACATAAATTAGTTTTTAGTTATTTTTACATGTTTTATGTTGCTTTGATGCATTTTCATTATGTTTATAGGAATTGAAATAAATACCGCTCGGATCGTTGTTTGTATTGACTCAATGTCCGTGCCTGGACGTCTGTGCCCGAATGGTAGTATGATGGAAATTTGTGCTTGGCGACGCTCGGTGCTTGGCGACGCTCGGTGCTTAATTTG
Source organism: Aralia elata (assembly GCA_034770075.1). Lineage (NCBI taxonomy): Eukaryota > Viridiplantae > Streptophyta > Magnoliopsida > Apiales > Araliaceae > Aralia > Aralia elata. Next base: position 73,234,295 of record CM068378.1, on the reverse strand, counting down.
ATAACATTTGGTAGTTGGGCGTGCACGGCGTCGGGAAGCGTGCACGGCGTGCGGCGTCGGCCAAGCCACGAGGGCAAGCTCATGCCTTGATATCCGTGCCCGAATGATAATACAGTGAAAAGTTGTGTTTGGCGATGCTCGACATTGATTTTGATGACATGTGGAAGTTGGGCGTGCACGGCGTTGGATTACGTGCACGGCGTCGGGCGGCGTGTCGTTCGGCGTTGGCATTGGGCGCTGACACTCGGCAGGCGCTGGCGTGTGAGCGCGCGGGCGGACTCGGCGTTGGCACTCGACAGGCGCTGGGCGCGGCGTGCGGGCGCGTGGCGCTGGCGTGCGGGCGCGCGCGGGCGGACTCGGCGTTGGCAGTCGACAGGCGCTGGGCGCGGCGTGCGGCAAGTTGGGCGCGGGGCCTCAGCAGCTGGGCGGCATGCAGGCGCGGGCGTGCGGGCGCACGCCTAGGCGTGCGGGCGCACGGGCAGCACTCGACAGGCGCTGGGCGCGGCGTGCGGCAAGTTGGGCGCGGGGCCTCAGCAGCTAGGCGGCATGTAGGCGCGGGCGTGCGGGCGCACGGGCGGCACTCGGCGCATGGCTCGGCAGGCGGAGAGGCATGCAGGTGCATGGGCGCGGGCGCACTCCTGGGCGTGCGGGCGCACGCCTGGGCGTGCGGGCGCACGCCGCCGTGCTGAGTGCGATCTGACACACCTTGAGTGCGATCTGAGCTGCATTTTGTCCGATTTTGGCTAGGGTTTCTTGATGAAGACTATATATAATCTCTTCTAAGCCTCCTATCAGATATCTAGAGAGAGGGAGGCTACAAAATACATCGACCAACAGAGCTCAAGGCTGCAAATCAAGCTGAATCAAGCCAAAAGCCAAGGAACTCAGTCAAGAAGAATTGCAAGGCCAAGGTGGAGAGCTAGAACCCATCAGCAACCAAAGGAACACCAGCCGAATAGCTTCAAAAGTGGTTTCATTTCTAGATTTTCATCTCCTTTGTAATTCGAATTTGACAATGTATCAATTGAAAATGATGTTTATTGTAGCTATCATGAACTAACCTTCTATTCTAAGATTGCAATGGAACCGAACACTTAATTTGAATTGAATTCTCTCTCTATTGATTTTAGTTATGCATTTGTGAATTAATTGTCATAACCTTTGCTTCTAGATTAATTGCTTGGCCCGTGATTACCGTGGGAACCTATATGAACTTGACGAACGGATTATAGGTTAAGACCTAGTTATGATAACATGCGAAAGTATAGATTGTTGTGGGTTATTAATTGGATTAAGTGACATGTGTCTTATTAATTATCTGCAATAATAGGTATCTTGATAGTAGTTGGGATAGATATATACCTAATTACCGCATGCAACCTATTGAGAATCTAGTCTTAATGACTTCCGAGGTGAAAGTTGGTAATGGAAGGGAGGATTAATTAGATTTGGTGACACGTGTCTATAAATCATTCCTGAAATTAGTCTCTTGATAGTGTATAGGATAGACATATACCTATGCACCGCTTAGGAAGATTCGTGATTGACCATCGACAGAGGCTCTTATGTAGTTTTGATTTCTCGGTTGTCAATTCGTATGTTATAATTGGCTGAAAAGAGAGAGTTAGGAGATTCAAATGACGTGTTGGGGGAAATTGTAATCTTAGACCTTTCTATCTTGATATTTTACCGTAGTTTACTCATTGCTTAACTTGTGAACTCAACCAATCAACAAACAATCAAACCTTTATCGTTTAAATTAGATCAAATTGATATACAATTGATACTTGGTTATTATTTGTCACAATTCCCTGTGGGTTCGACTCTTATCTTATCATATATTACTTGTGGGCCGTGTATACTTGCACGTGTGTGTTTATCGATTGCTAAATCGACCAACAATGGCAGGTCGTTGAATACTAGATTAAATGTCTGTCACTAATGGCATGGCATAATCCCGTAGTGATTTTTGCTCTTCTGCAGCCATGGTTTCTTGTGTATTAGTTTCCTCTACTTGTTTGTCTCCCATTTGTGTTTCTTCACCATATAATTTCAGTTTTCATAACCTCCTTTCGATATTGTCTGTGTACGGCAAAAGTTCCTCTTTACCCTTAGACCTAGTCTGCATACACAGATGAGAAAACCTGCAAAGGTGAAATAAACAAAGAAAATAAAAACGTTTAAATTAAGACTGAATTGATTATAACTAATATAAAAATAAATATTAAACACCGATTCCCCGACAACGGTGCCAAGAACTTGTTATCTGATTTCACAATCAACAATTACGTGCAAGTACACACGATCAATAAGTAATAAAGTGATAAGAAAGAGTGTCAAACCCACAGAAAATATCTGTTCAATAATTCCCGACTACTAGTACTATATCAATTCAATTTTATTTAAACAATCGTAATTTGTGAATAATGATTACAAATAATTAAACTAGCACAAAGGTTGAAATTCAAATATTTAAAGTTTTAGACCACAATATCCCCAATTATGTAGTATAGACTAGTTATCCAATTCATCCAATTATTAAATTCAATAGAGTTGTTGACATGAATTCAAAATTATTCATAAGCCATTTCCCATGTAATCAAATAAATTTATTCAACTCAATTAATTCTGTGATATTCCTATGCAAAACTAAAAAATTAAATTCATTAAGCACTAATTCCCAATAGTTACATGCAGCGAAGAGATATCCCTATTCAATTCACAACCTTAATTATTCATCTCATGCAAATAATTAAGAATACATGCTATCACATTCAGATCTAACCCTAAATTTCATATCTCGAATTCATCTAAAGTATCCCACTAATTGTTGACCAGACAATTACTCAACAAACACAAAATAGGATAGACAACTCAATATGAAAAAAAAATTGGAATCAAATAGATAATTTATCCATAAACACAAAAGTTTCAATTGTAGCCTTAATTGAAAGTTTAGTTCAAACTGCAAATAGAAATCATGAATCTAAAATAAGTCATTACAATTAAATAACAAATTTAAGATAGAGGATAAGAAAAACTCAGTAAAAGTTCTTCAAACTTTAATCTTCTAATATGAATTCCTTGCGATGCTTCTCTAACTCCAATCTCCAATCTCTAAGTTCAGCTCCGTATCTCAATCTTTGCGTAGGTATGTAACTACAAATGTATCATGTATATCCCTATTTCCATCTCTATCTATCTTTTTTATAGTTTCTGAATTAAATCAATAGAAAGAATCCAATTCCAACTCAACTTCCCAAAATAACTAAATTACAATATTTTTTTCCTTTCTGCGCAACTTTGCCTCGGCGAAGAAATTAAGCCTGAGAATCTCGCCTCGACAAAACTTCGCCCCGACGAAGAATTATACCTTAAAAAGCTGGCCCTGGCGAAGACTCTGTTGAGAAATTACCACACTACCACCAAACTTCTAGTTTTCCAATTTTTCCCATCCAAAGCCACTTCCTACGAAATAAACAGAAAAATAAGTAAAAAGATACTAGAAACACTTAAGGATAATAAAGAAATAAGCCAAAGATATATCTAATTCGTAGGTATAAAACCTTGATAAGTACACAATAGTCATTTATTTTCATTCCTTTATCTTTAGTTTGTTGCATGTTTCATAGTGTATATACACTTATTAGGTTGTTTATTGATTTTAGTAGGATTCGAAGTCAAAAGTGGAGAAATATGGAAAATCGGAGCTAAAACGAGATAAAGACAGAAAAATCTGAAAACTGGCATCTTCGCCCCGGTGAGATTTTTGGCTTGATGTTTCTCATCTCGGTGAGGAAGCTTCTGCCCATGTTTACTCCAGCGCGCACTACAGTCAGCCCGGCCCAGACCTCTCTAGAGTTTTTCGCCCCGGCGAGAAACCTAGTACAAAAGTTTTGCCCCGGCGAGGATGGTCCGCGTTGACCCGCGTTGACTTGGCGTTGACTTTCGGGAATTTTGAGGATTTTTACTTCAAATTTGATTTTTATTTTTAGGAGACTTAGGATAATACCTTAGGACTATAAATAGATATTATTAGTTAAATATTATAGGAATCTTGATAACTACAATTGTAACCCTAATTGGAGGAGATTGAAGGCATGCTAGGCTAAACTCTTACTTTTAGTTATAAAGGATGTTGAACCTTTATCATAATTAATGGTTTAATCAGGTTTTATTTATTTATTCCTTCTTGCATGAGATTTATTCTGATCATCTGTTTTAATCGATTACATGTTATTCAATCTTTTGATTTGTTTTGGCCAATTGAATTAATTTGATTAATATCATTTGCTAGATTAAGATATAGTATTAAGCAAACGATATTATATCTGATCATGGATAGCAATTAATAGTACTTGATTGTTGACAAGCTTTTGGGTATTATTAAGATTATTAGAAGGCAAGTTAAATAATTCCTGATTGTGTAACTGTTGCTTGGAATAACCTAATTCTCTAATTCTTCATGCTGCTGTTATATTAAATCTAGACTGATAGTTCTGGGTTATATGATAGTTAGAATCTCTTAAGGCGCTTGTCACATTAGATTTACACGTAAGGAGAATTTCGGATAATTAGCGATTGCGGTGATCTAGGGTTATTAATCTCATTGAAGGGTAAATATTGTTAAGCTTGACTTTTTCATAATTGTGATAAGGTGAAACTGAACTGAAGAACTGGAGCTTTCTATTTATTTATTACTCTTAATTACTTTTGTTAGATTAGTTAGTCAAACTCAAAACCCCCTCATCAATAAAAATATTAGAGTAGATAAAAGATTAATTCATTTCTTTGTGGGATCGATCCCTGTTTGTCATTATACTAAGTTTTGTGCTAGTAGAGTGTTAGTAAGGTATTAATTTTGGAGTGTAAAACGACAGCTCCCAAATTTTGGCGTCGTTGCCGGGGAAGTGTTATTTATCTTTCTTTATTCTTCATTTTATTTTATTTTATTTTTGTTTAATATTGTAGTTTATGACACGATCCTCTCAATCCGGTGATTTGAATTTTGATCCAGAAATTGAGAAAACTGCACGCAGGCTAAGAAAATAAGCTCGTCAAACTCGAGGCATCACTGCAGATTCAGACGAAGTTCCATCACCGGGACTTAACGTAGCACTTAAATTACTGTCAAATACATCATCCACTGAATCAGAGGAAGAAGAAGAGATGGCGGTGCCAAATAATAATAGAACACTCAAAGAATTAGCCACTCCTAATCTCAATAAACAACCCTTATGTATTGAATATCCTACCTTAACTGCTACTTTTGAACTTAAATCAGGACTAATTCATCTTTTGCCTACTTTTTGTGGTCTCACAGGTGAGGATCAGTACAAGCACTTAAAGGAATTCCATGTGGTTTGCTCCTCCATGAAGCCACATGGAGTAACTAAGGATCAAATCAAGCTAAGGGCGTTTCCGTTTTCACTGGCGGATCTACCAAAGGACTGACTGTACTATCTTGCTTCAGGGTCAATGCAATCATGGAATGACTTGAAAAGGCTGTTCTTGGAGAAGTACTTTCCTACTTCAAGAGCTGCCAACATCAGGAAGGAGATATGCAGCATTCGACAGTTCAACGGAGAGACGTTATATGAGTATTGGGAAAGATTTAAAAAAATGTGTTCCAGTTGTCCTCCCCATCAAATAGACGATCAACACCTGATTCAGTACTTTTATGAGGGATTATCACCAATGGATCGGAGTATGATCGATGTTGCAAGTGGAGGAGCATTAGTAGATAAAACACCGGAGGCTGCAAGGGCTCTAATTGCAAATATGGCTGCTAATTCTCAGCAGTATGGGACAAGGAACGACCGTGCACCTACAAGAGTGAATGAGATAACCACGGGCAATCTTGAACAAAAAATTTTTGATTTGACTACGATGGTTAGACAAATGGCTACGGGGAATACACCAACAGCAAAATTTTGTGGGATTTATTTAATGGGTGGTCATAGTACTGATTCTTATCCGACAGTGCAAGAGGATGAAACCGCACATCAAGGTAATACGATGGAAACTATCAGGCACAACCTCAGCGGAAGTATGACCCATATTCAAATACTTACAAACTAGGATGGAGGGATCACCCTAACCTTAGGTATGAAGGAAATAGGCCATCAGCGCAAGGCATGTATTCGGTTAGACAACAAGGGTTCCCACAAGGTTCTCAACCATCTCAACCCCAATATCAACCTAGACAGGCAGTTCTTGTATATTCTGGAACATCTTTGGAAGACATGTTCAAGGCATTCATGAGTCTAATATAACAATTCCAGTAGGAAACAAAAAATTATGTTCAAGACTTGAGAAATCAGATAGGTCAACTTGCCACCACAGTGGGGAGGTTGAATTCTCAAGGTTCAGGAAAGTTGCCCTGCCAAACAGTTGTCAATCCAAGGGAGAATGCTAGTGCGATTACACTAAATAGTGGAAAAGAGTTGGAAGTACCCAAAGCAGTTATGAAAATTGAAGAGGAAAAGGCTAAAGAGGAGACTGAGACACTGAGGGAAACTGTTACCCCATCTACTCTAGTTAGGACCCCACCATTGTCGTTCCCACCTAGAACACACAAGATTTCAAAGAAGGAGGAAAAAGAAAAGAAAATTTTAGAAACCTTCAGGAAGGTAGAGGTAAATATTCCTCTTTTGGATGCCATCAAATAAGTACCCAGGTACGTAAAGTTTTTGAAAGAATTGTGCACTAACAAAAGAAAATTGAAAGATGATGAAAAAGTCACTATAGGAGAGAATGTGTCAGCAGTGCTGCAAAGAAAAATGCCCCCTAAATATAAAGATCCAGGAATATTTACAATCCCATATAGAATAGGTAATACTAGATTTGAGAAAGTCATGCTAGATCTAGGAGCTTCAATAAATGTCATGCCATTATCTGTATTTGCTTCTTTAAATCTAGGACCTTTGAAACAAACTGGTGTTATCATTCAACTTGCTGATCGTACTAACACTTACCGTCAAGGGGTAATTGAAGATGTTTTAGTGCAAGTGAATTAACTAATTTTTCCTGCAGATTTTTACATTGTGGATATGGAAGATGATAGATCTCCAAATCCCTCGCCTCTCTTGTTAGAAAGGTCATTCTTAAAAACAGCGAGGACAATGATCGATGTGCACAATGGGACCTTGACTATGGAATTTGATAGAGAGAAAATTCAGTTCAATATATATGACGCCATGAGGTACCCTAGTGATGTTAATCATGTTTTTGCCATTGACATTATTAATTTTATAGTGCAGGGATCTTTTGAACAAGAACACAAGGAAAGCTTGGAGATGGCCATTACTAACAACTTGGATATTGATAAAGAGGAAGAATTTGATGAAAATCAGGAATTGAAAGAAGTTGTGGCTGCATTGCACTCTTTACCAACAGTCACAGATAAGTATGTAGTTCAATAAATTTAATTGCCTATTTCTCATAAAAACTGTTACCATCTGTGGAGCATGCTCCAATCTTAGAATTGAAACCCTTACCTACTCACTTGAAATATGCATATTTAGGGACTAATGAAACTTTACCTGTGATTATTGCTAGTAATCTAACCAAAGTGCAGGAAAAGAAATTGTTAAGAGTCCTAAGGGACCATGTCACAGTGTTTGGTTGGATAATAGCAGATATCAAAGGTATAAGCCCCGCGATGTGCATGCATATTATTCTTTTGGATGATGGAGCAAAGCCCACGAGAGAACCACAGAGAAGATTAAATCCACCCATGATGGAAGTAGTCAAGAAAGAGATTATTAAATTACTTGATGCAAGTATAATCTACCCCATCTCCGGCAGTCAATGGGTGACTCTAGTACAGGTAGTTCCAAAGAAGTCTGGAATAACTGTCATCATGAATGACAATAATGAGTTAGTGCCCATACGGATACAAACAGGATGGAGAGTGTGTATTGACTACAGGAAATTAAATGTTGTAACTAGAAAAGACCATTTTCCTCTTCCGTTTATTAATCAAATGCTAGAAAGATTAGCGGGACATACTTATTATTACTTTCTATATGATTTTTTAGGTTATAATCAGATCATGATTGCACCCGAAGACCAGGAAAAGACCATAATTATATGTCCATTTGGTACCTTTGCATACCGGAGGATGTCGTTTGGACTTTGCAATGCACCTGGTACTTTCCAGCGATGCATGGTAAACATTTTTTCTGATCTTTTAGAAAATTACATCGAGGTCTTTATGGATGATTTCAGAGTATGATTCTTTGGATTTGTTCTTGGATAATCTAACTCGTGTGTTAGATAGATGCTTGGAAACTAACCTTGTTCTTAATTGGGAAAGTGTCACTTTATGGTAAAACAGGGTATAGTGCTTGGTCATGTTGTGTCAGCTAAAGGTTTAGAAGTTGACAAAGCTAAGATAGATATTGTGTCTGCTTTGCCTTACCCCGCTAGTGTGCAGGAGATCCGCTCTTTTCTTGGACATACACATTTATATCGGAGGTTTATCAAAGACTTCTCCAAAATAACTCTGCCATTATGTAAGTAGCTATAAAAAGATGTGGAATTCCAGTTCGATTGTAATACCATGAATATTTATGAGGCTTATAAATACGATCGTATAAGGTTAGAGGTTAATTTAGTAACCTAAAACTAGGTATCGAGAGCCCTAATGAGATTTGAATTTTGTAACATATGTGCTTAATAAAGATCAAAATGATATTTCGAAGCAGGTATTTTGTGATTATATTATGTAAACGATAAATTAGGTCAAATAAATTTTTTTTGTCAAGCTGCTTAGTCGTGCTTACATTGACAAAATGATTTGTCATGATTTCCACGATTTCACCAAGAAGCATCCCGTCAAATTATTTTTGACAAGTTGATATGTCGTGCTTGAGAATGATAAAGTTATTTGTCGTGCTTACGGTAACAAGCTGCATTGTCGATCTTGGAAGATATTTTCATTGAGGAGCTTAGAAGATAGGTTCAATTGCAAGCTGCATTATCGAGCTTGGAAGATATTTTCATTGAGGAGCTTAAAAGATAGGTTCAATTGCAAGCTGTATTATCGAGCTTGGAAGATATTTTCAGTTGCAAGCTGCATTGTCGAGCTTAGAAGATAGGTTCAATTGCAAGCTGCATTGTCGAGCTTGGAAGATATTTTCATTGAGGAGCTTAAAAGATAAGTTCAATTGCAAGCTACATTGTCGAGCTTGGAAGATATTTTTATTGAGGAGCTTAGAAGAATATTATAAGAATATAATAGGGTCCAAAGTGTATTAAGTCGAGCCCCTAACGTGCAATTAGCGAAACTATATTTTCCTATAAATAGCAAGCTAAGTTCATTCATTCCTTACAATTTTGCAAGAGCAGTTCAAGAGCAAAAATATTCTATATTTATATTTTGAGAGATATTGTAAGATTAAAATTACTTTCTAAGCATCGAAGCGCTACGCGATTGGAAGTAAAGCTAGCAACTATAAGAGGTATACTCTAATGGTTATAATTTTCATTTTTATGCATGTATTAGTAAAAATATACTTTTACAAGCAGTTATAATGCCCAAATTATTTTATATATAGTACAAAAGTCCTATTTACAAGCAGTTATAATGTCCGATTTATTTCTCTTATAAAGTTGAAAATATATACTTTTATAAACAGTTACTATGTTTGATTTTCTTCAAGTATTTAGTAAGAATATTCATTTTATAAACAGTTATAATGCTGAAATAATCTCAAATATAATAGCCGAATATTCATTTTATAAGCAGTTATAATGCCCAATTTATTTCAAACATAGTAAACGAATATTCATTTAGCAAGCAGTTATAATGCTCAAATTATTTTAAATATAGTTGAAAAATATTCACTCTATAAGCAATTATAATACTGAAATTATTTCATTATAGTAGAAGAAATCTTATTTATAAGAGGTTATAATACCCGAAATAAAACTTAAAAGATTTAATCGTTAAAATGCGTAATTAGCCTAGCATAATCTAAGGAAAGGAAAAGCTTGGAGGATAAAAGTTCTAGAGCTTACACTTCAGGAGATTGAGCGAGGAATGAAAAATTAGCGTTAACATATTATTCATATTCAGGCAAGTCTACTTATTTGTTGAAATGCACTCCGTGCCATAACGTGTCTTATTTATGAGGTTTATTGTTATGCAAGTATTATTTCTTTTGCACCGCGTGCATTAACATGCTTGTTATCTATTATGCGCAACATGATAGTGATTGTTGAATTTCAATTGAAAACCATGTTAGTATCTGAGTTGAACAACTGTCTTGTATAGGCAGCAGTTTAAGATGTGTTAGGAAACTGATCTAACTCACTGAGGTAACATTTGTCGTAGTGTAGAGGTACCGTAGAAGCGGTATACACTGTTGATACAATTGTAGCAGTGTTGATGAGATGGGGAACTAAGTTCATTAGTTCGTGGGTGGGGAACCACTCAGTTCACTATATTGATAATCGTTGAAATCTTGTATCAGCTTATTCTGTATATATCTTGAAAAGGTGATTTTCTTCTCATATATATATATATATATATATATATATATCTGTTAGACTTGTTGGGCATTCTTATGCTCATTCTTGTAATTAACTTAAAACAAATTACAGGTAAGGAAGAATTACAAGACGATTCTAGCGGTACAAAGAAAGTTTAAGATGTAAAAGTCATTTTAACTATGTTAGATTAACATTATTGGCAATGTCTAGAAAGTTCTGACGAGGAAATGGGCTATATCATTTAATTGCGATCCGTTTTAATGGAAAGCCCTCTCTTTCCTGGGAACTGCCTAGTTGCTAATACTGCAAGTCTCGGATAGATAAATGGAGATGTGTTTTTAAGTCTTTTAGGACTTATGTATAATAAGAACAAGTAACATGGGAATGTTGTAACAATGAACGAATGATATTGTAAATATTATCACTTTTCCGCATTATACTCTGATTATTAGAAGTAAAGATTTACATAGTAGTATGTAAAGGTTGTACAAGCCATCACGAAGTCCGACCAAGCTAGTAGGTGGATTTAGGGGTATGACATACTCATAAAACTAAGGTTAAAAATGCTTATACTAGAATTTCGAGGACGAAATTCTTATAAGGAGGAGAGAATGTAATATCCTGAATATTTATAGAACTTATAAATATGGTATTGAAAGACTAAAGTTAGCTGTAAAGTTAATTTCGAGGACAAAATTCTTTGAAGTAGGGGTGAATGTAATACCCTGAATATTTATGAGGCTTATAAATACGCTCGTATAAGGTTAGAGGTTAATTTAGTAACCTAAACCTAGGTATCGAGAAGTTTAAAACCTTAAGCCCTAATGAGATTCGAATTTTGTAACATATGTGCTTAATAAAGATCGAAATGATATTTTGAAGCATGTGTTTTGTGATTATATTTTGTAAACGATGAATTAGGTCAAATAAAATTTTTTGTCAAGCTACTTAGTCGTGCTTACATTAACAAAATGATTTGTTGTGCTTTCCATGATTTCACAAAACAAGCATCCCGATAAATTATTTTTAACAAGTTGTTCTGTCGTGCTTGAGAATGACAAAGTGATTTGTCGTGCTTACGGTAACAAGCTGCATTGTCGAGCTTAGAAGATATTTTCATTGAGGAGCTTAGAAGATAGGTTCAATTACAAGCTGCATTGTCGAGCTTGGAAGATATTTTCATTGAGGAGCTTAGATTGCAAGCTGCATTGTCGAGCTTGGAAAATATCTTCAGTTGCAAGCTGCGTTGTCGAGCTTAGAAGATAGGTTCAATTGCAAGCTGCATTGTCGAGCTTGGAAGATATTTTCATTAAGGAGCTTAGAAGATAGGTTCAATTGCAAGGTGCATTGTCGAGCTTGGAAGATATTTTCATTGAGGAGTGTCGACGCCGGGAGGATTCGCTTCCATTGCGATATTTATCCTTTCCAATTTTAGCCTTCTCATTAGATGATTTTTTGGAAAAGGTCGGCATTAATGTCGACGGGGTTTTGAAAGATCGTTTTTTTATGATGAGCCAATTGATCATAGTCGCCAGTTGGTATATTTGAAATGGATGTACCAACTCATCCGAGTTTCGTTCTCATAAATCGCTGGCTCATATGTGACTCCGAATTAATTGGTCTGCGAACCGAGATTCATAGAGTTCGGGGGCTTGCTTAAGCGAGGAGAAGGTGTTAGGCACCCCCCGACTTCCGTGAAACACGGTTACCGCAATCTTGATGCTTTTCCTATCCTTTAATTCATATAATGTGTATATGTGTGCGCGCGTGTGTGTGCGACTATATGAATGTGGTGGTGAGTTTTGCATGAAAAACCATTTGATGTTTTATGAAAACGTCCAACTTTATTTGGAGAATGCTTTTAGAATATCTTTGGCCTATACGAGGAAGCTTCATTATTTTTGTGAGGAAAGGTTGATTTTAATTACCAAAATTGTGGGATTTTCATTAGGTGTTGTTTTGGTGAAACAAGAGTTTTAAACCTTCGTCAAAATAGGAATCGAGACCTATACGCTGCTTTCATAGATGATAGGCAATTTCTAGGATCTCTTTGACCCTATGCACGAAGGTTTTATAAAATGTTATTTATTTTATAAAATCATTTTTTGTGACGGTTGAGAACGACTTTTCTTTAGCTTTCCCGTTTGAAATAGGAGTCGATATTCATTAGCATTTCAATTCTAAGCCTCGTGCTGTTAATAACCTAAGTTGATGGATTTTTATGGAAATCTTCATTGTTTTAGCTTTGAAATCCTTTTTGGTGTTGCAATTCAAATCAAACATTACAATGCGTAGGGGGTTATTCACGGGCATGTAAGCCATCAAAATAACCCCGAACGCCCACAATCACATATTTTCACTATGACGGGGCCTTAAACACGATTCTCGCCTTGGCGTCGTTTTAAGGCCCGACGATTACATATTTACAATGAAGACTACATCGTTCCTACTACCCACATCAAAAGATGTCCATCATCGGATTTGGACCACGGGATCGCGTTCCTAGGCTCACACCCGAAATTTCCACACACCCACAAAACGGATATTACAAGAAATAACCAACACGGATAATCTAACAATGCCAAGACATCTTAAAATAGCAACCTAAAGGAACTACGCCCAATATATCGCCGTAAAACGAACAAAAAATTCAATAAATGAATATTATCAGGTAATTAGGAAGAATTTTGTTCCGATGGAACCCTCACTAATAGTCCCTAATTCATTGTTCCACCATAAATTACATGAAAACTACATTTAATTTAACCAAATGATATGATAGAAATTGCTATAACAAGGGGATTTTCACCTTGCAAATGATATCAAAATGGATGTAAACTTGTGTATTTGAATAGAATGAGAAGTATATATGATATAATCAAATCAAAAGAGTATAAATCCTCTCCTTTTTTATTCCTTTCTCTCCTATCTTGTTGCAAATTTCTGCTATTCCTTTTTGATTTTCGGAGCTGCTGTTGCTGCTGCTTATTCTTCTCCTCTCTTTTACTTCTCTCACTGCCTCTCCGCCTGAACGAATGAACTGAAACTGGGCTGATAAGGGAAGCCAGGGCAGCCGCAGATCAATCTGCGGCTGGCCGTAGATGGATCTGCAGCTGGCTGGCCGCCCACCAGCCACTCAGCCTGGTTTCGATTTCCGTGTTTCGAGTTCCGTGTTTTCAAAAGGCGCACTTATTGGTCGCAGATCAATCCGCGGCTGGCTGGTTTGACTTTCTCGGTTTTCGTACCATGCCTCGATTCTCGTGTCGTGACATCGATTTTCGCCGAAAGGCTTGTATTTTACAGTCCGGGAATTACTGGGAGATGTGCCACATCATTCGGGAATGCTCATTTCGGACGGACTTGTTGTCACGTCGGTTTTGGTTGCAAATCGTCGCGGTGGCGTCGAGTGATCGTACTTGTGCCCATCCTTCGCTCTCGTAGGCCGGTTCAATTGACGATTTTGCCCTCCTGTCACGGTTAGCATAGGGAACGCAAAATTTGGGTGTCTACAGCTGCCCCTCTTTATCATGTTTATGAAATGTTAAATGAAATGAACAGGATAAAGAAATAGACACCCGATGCATGAATGACAGTGCACAAGAATGACAATACATACATGATGCAACACATATAACTTATGATGCAACGCAAGATGTAAGGCATGCAAAATATTCGTAAAGGTGTCAATGCATCAATCCCTGACCGCATTGTTAGTCGTCGGGTTTCGTCTTCTAATCGATCGTCTCGTCTGCGCCGGGTCTCGTATCCGGTCGCTAGTCTCGTGATCACCGGGTCTCGTATCCGGTTGATCGTCTCGTCTGCGCCGGGTCTTGTATCCGGTTGCTCGCTTCGTGATCGCCGGGTCTCGTATCCGGTTAATCGTCTTGTCTGCGCCGGGTCTCGCATCCGGTCGCTCGTCTCGTGATCACCAGGTTTCGTATCCGGTTGATCGTCTTGTTTGCGCCGGGTCTCGTATCCGGTCGCTCGTCTCGTAATCACCGGGTCTCGTATCCGGTTGATTGTCTCGTCCGCGCCGGGTCTTGTATCCGGTCGCTAGTCTCGTGATCACCGGGTCTCGTATCCGGTTGACCGTCTTGTCGGCGCCGGGTCTCGTATCCGGTCGCTCGTCTCGTAATCACCGGGTCTCATATCCGGTTGATCGTCCTGTGAGTGCCGGGTCTCGTATCCAGTCGCTCCGTCGAATTGAGAAGTCGTGTTCGACACCCGATTCATCAAAATCTTGCATTTTATTACCACATTATGGATCAAACGGGTTTTAGAATTGATTAAGCTTGCAATGGATAAGGGGGGAGGCACTGGGCCCAGCCGCAGATGGATCTGCGGCCAGCCGCAGATTGATCTGCGGCTAAGATCGGGATTCTTTAGTAGCCAACCGCTTCCCAGATCCATCACTTTCAACTCGTACCCCACACGATTTTTGCACCTTTGCACGTCCCTTTTGCCGAATTTTCCAATCTTCTTGCAAAAACCGCTCCGGTTAGATCGATCTGCGCACTACAGGTAACACTTTGACCGATTATTTACCAATTTCGTCAATGTTTTGCTGTACATTTGTTACTTTGAATGTTTTAGAGATAGAAATGCATGCTTTGAAGTGTTATGCCATGTGTTATTGTATATACATGCTATGTATCAACTGCGCGAGTCATATTTTATGCTCATGATGCGGTCCCACATATCTGTTGTTTCTTTTTGAAAGAAAATCATGCATTATGGTCCTTTTACTGTCGCAATTAACCATATACAATGTAATTTTGATCTGTTGTGGCCTGGGTTGATGGAAAACATGCCTGTTTGTGCATGGGATGCTCATTTTATAGACGAAACTCTACCGATTTTTTTTATAAATCTTTTTCATGCATATATAGTAAACATGCATCATGCTGCATTATTCCTGTGATGAAGATAGACAGATAAAATATTTCGTGACACAATTAGAAATATAATGTACCTCCCTCTTTGACTGTATCGTTCCAGTTATGGATCCTGATGCTCCCAGCAGCTCCACTACATCTCGTGCTTCGGGTGTTCGCCGTCGTAGGGCTGCACCCGCCCAGGCCTTGCCTCGGACTCGCCAGGCTCGTCGACTGGCAGAGGCCGTCGCCCGGCCCGATCACCCTGAGGCTGAGGAGGCCGTTCTTCCAGATATTGAGGCAGAGGGGCCGTCCTCCAGCACACCAGCTCCCTCCACTCGCCGCGTTTTGCCCGGTGCCCATGTTCAGGTGCCTGATTTGTTAGGCCGAGTCCTCAGCCGTCACCCATCAGCGTCTCTTGTCGCTAATGAGGTATACTCATTACTTCTTTGAATTCATTCTCAATCTCTATTCGTATCCGGACTGACCCCTTAGTGATTGCCACAGGTGCCCGAGTTCACCCAGCCGAGGGGCAACTGGTTCAACATCTATTCCCTCTACACAGCACTGCACGCTGATTATCACATGGTGGTGGATTCCTGGGGTTTTCGCTCTTTCTTCACTATCATTCCCCATCAGTGCCCCTGGGGTTACATGAGAGCTTTGTCTGAGCGATGGTTTCACCAGACCCAGTCCCTTCATCTTCTGGACTGCGAGGTTGTGCTGACTGCTTGGGATTGGAGGTACATCACCGGTATTGAGTTCACCGGAGTCCGTGTCCCTTTGGATCTAGATATTACTCCAGCGGAGGTCCGAGCTTTATTGGGTTTTGCTACCGAGGATCGGGTCTTCAAGGCCCGCAGCATTCGATCCGGAGCTTTGGCTGTTGACGCTGTTGGAGGCATATATGTGACGCCCTTCCCGGCTGATCGAGCCACTCGTAATATTCTCTCCGGCGTCTGTTCCTGACCATCATGAGGGGTTCTTTCCTAGGGAACAACTCCTCTACCATTCATTTCAGCGTCGTCGGAGCTGTCAGGGATGTAGACCGGATCGGCGACTATGATTGGGGGTCCTTCACCTTTGCCTACTTCCTCCACGGTCTTCGTCTTCGTTTAGAGGGACAGACAGACGCTTGGCTTGGGTTCTACCCCTTTTTGCTAGTAAGCCTTCTTTCCTTGCTGCATTTCCCATTATTTCATCTCCCTTTTCTGTATCTGCCGATTACTCATGTCGTTTCTTGTCTTTGTTCACAGTTCTGGGCGTACGAGCGACTCCCATGTATGAGGCCTGTCACGACTCTCGGTCTGGATACCTATCCCCGGGGTCGGCGATGGCACCACAGCACCTTGGAGGAGGTCCCGGTGTTTGGCAGCTTCGCACATTGCCGCATTCAGCTGGAGCTGATTACTGCCGCGGAGGTCGTCTAGGTTCCTTACCTTTCCGAGCATCTGACCGTGGGATTTACAGATGGATATCCCTCCAGCCCGGAGTTCGCACTCTCCACCCGCCGCCTTACTTTGCAGAGTGTTGGGGGCTGGGTGATGTATCTAGGAGAGCGCGCATTCAGATGCGTTACTGGAGATATCCGCATTCCGCACTCCCTTCCTTTCACTACATCATGGTCGTTGGACTCTCAGCCTTCAGAGATTATGCTCGCGGGGGAGGATGGCCGATCACTTTCTTCAGGTCCCAGTACGAGCGAGGCTTTTCGTATTTGGTGGGTGCCCCGCACTATCGGTCCTCAGACTCGGGCCACATTCTTCCTCGGAGATATGGTCCCTGGCTCAGTAATGATGACTGACTGGGCCGCCTGCGTTCGGACTCCCACTCATGCTGAGCAGATTGCCACTCTGACCCGCTAGGTGGAGCAGCTGTCGTTGTATCTTCGGGCGTTAGGTCGGACCCCAGAGGATGCCTATGCATATGATCCTGACAGTGCGGGTTTTGACACAGGCCCGAGCTCATCTGATGCCCCAGTGCAGCCTTATATCCCGGATACGAACTTCGGTCCTTCGACTTCGACCACTCCAGGGGATCAGTTCGAGGATCCGGACTTCATAGACGACATTACCTTTGATTAGATCATGATAGGATAGGGCCTTTTGTACCTGAACCTGTTAGATTTCTTTTTCACTTTATGCATTATGTATTGAACTCTTTCATTTATTTATGCACAGTTCTACCATTATGACAGTTCAACTGTTTTATTATTAACTATATGATGCATGCTCTTTTTTTTCATGGATAGAGAATGACCCCTGCACAGTCTTTTTGATACTATTTTTCACAGATGTCGTCACCAGAGGCCGTGGTACGTTTGGATCTCATTCCTCCCACAAGGTGGGTTGACAGTCTTCTCCGCTGGTTGGACAGTTTATCGCCGACCGACAGGGTTATCGTAGATGGTCTCCTAGGACATTCCTGGTCCTTATTATCCTTTCAGGTGCCGGCGGGCTTTGTGGAGGGCATTCTGAGCCATTAGGTCCCTGCCCGTCAGGTGTTCAGATTAGGGACAGTGGAGCTGACCCCTACTCTCGAGGAGTACGCCCGTTTTACTGGTTTGTTATTGGATGGTCCTTGTGCCAGGGTCACAGATGGTTCCATGCGCCGTCAGTTCTTGTCTTTCACTGGGTTGCGGAGGACAGTTCTGTTATCGGTGATCTCATCAGACCATCTAGTTCCCCTTCACTTCCTAATTGACCGATTCGGCTCACCCGATAGTTTTCATCGATTCTCTAGTGATTTTTCCGTATCTGAAGAGCGCTGGGGCGCCTTGAGAGTAGACGTTTTGATGGCCTGTGTCATCTCAGTTTTGCATCTGCCGGTCGGATCCGATCTGTTGGACATGCGAATTATTGCGGCCACTAGAGCTCTTCAGGAGGATTACACCATCATTCCCATGATACTAGTACATATATGTCCGCCTCATATTGTCAGTCTTTCCGAGGCAGAGTGTTCAGGGGGAGCTCTGTTTTGTTGTACGTGTGGTTTATGAGCCATCTCAGCCCCATCGGTCATTTCCGTCGCCATGGGTTTTGCTTCAGCCACGACATAGCCCTGCAATTCTCGTTTCGTCCCGCGAGCTGTGTTGATGTGGTTTCCGGGGTAGAATTCTTATCGTCTATTGAGGAGCCCTTTCATCTCTTGATCTATTCGGGTTATTGCTCCTTCCTGAGCTTCTTGACTCATGTGCCCACCTTGGATTTCATCCCTATTTCTGGCTTGAGGGGCGTGACGACTTATCATCCCTTGGCGGTTATGGGGCAATTTGATCAGACACAGGATTTTCACCTTTTCACGGGCGCGACCGACTATCGATTCCTCATATCACCCCAGACAGAGAGAGATCTACTGCGGGTATACGATCTTTGGTCTCGCAGGATCTTTGCCGAATATAGTGAGAGCTGCCCAATCCAGACATTTGCTTATGTGCAATGGTTGCGCGGAGATTCGGATATGGTTGGTTTGAGTCAGACTAGGGCTTTTGATGACTCTCGAGTGATTTTCACAGATGACACCGCCCCAGAGGTATTTATTCCCCCCGAGTCCATAGAGATGAGCTCCAGATATGATTCCATCTCAGCTGATTCTACCCCTAGTCGGGTCACTGAAGATAACCGGCTCCGACTGGCCTTGATTACTACCGAAGCTGATAGGGATGTTGCCCTTGCTGAGAGAGATGCTGCTATTCTTGCCAGAGATGTGGCCCTCGCTGACAGAGATGCCATTGTATTGCAGACTAGGGCAGTCATAGATGTTCACTCCGAGACTGTTAGCCGAGCCACTGCTTTATTAGATCGCATTGACATGATGGGGCAGCAGATCGCAGGGGATGCCGATGCTTCAGATTTATCCACCACCTTATCCATCCTGCTTCAATTAGTTTCAGACTTGTAGATCATTTTATTTCCTGCATAGACTATGTCAGTTTCATCGGTTATCGAAAGAGAAATCTTGTAACAAAATGACTTATATATGTAGACATGCATTTAAATTTAGTCATTTTCCCTTTTTGTCGTATCGTTGCCTTTCATTGGATCCTCATTTTATCCAGCTGACCATGATTTTGACATTTTGCCTTCTTTCTCTTCTCAAGTCTTGATGGAGATTTGACAGATACCGCCGCACCCCTGTTGATTTCATTGGATTGAGTCTTAGATTTTGGCTAACTGTTTGGTTGGGTTAGGGTTATGTCGTTTGAGATGAAGCTGATTAGGCGGCTGGTTTCGGGAAGGTTTCGGGGGTATAGGAAGGTTATTCTGGCTGTTTGGGAATCGGTTTTGGTTAGAGAAAGTATTATTTTGTAAAGAATTGGACCGTTCCCTGATGGCTGCCTACGTATTCCCACAGGTCGGGAAATCAGGTCTGACGTAGTTCGTTCTTCCAAGAAAGAGGAGAACATGATGATTTTTCTTTTCAAGCGTAGAACCGCTTTACCTAGTCGGAATTGATGGGTTGGGGAAACACGTTACCGTCCATCTCTTGCAATATGAGGGCTCCTCCGGACAACACTTTCTTAATCACGAAAGGTCCTTCCCAATTCAGGGCAAACTTCCCTTTGGCTTCGTCTTGACAAGACATGACTCTCTTCAGCACTAGGTCATTTTCCTTGAACTTTCGAGGCCTTATCTTCTTGTCGTACGATCGAGAGATTCTTTGCTGATACAACTGACCGTGCAAAACAGCAGCCACCCTCCTTTCATCAATTAGGGCCAATTGGTCGTACCGACTTTGTATCCAATCCTCCTCGCCTATCTGAGCATCGATCAAGATTTTGAGGGACGCCATCTCAACCTCAACTGGCAGAACGGCCTCCATTCCATATACCAAAGCGTAAGGGGTTGCCCCTGTAGAAGTACGCACCGACGTTCTGTACGCCAGCAGGGTGAGAGGTAGCAGATCCGGCCATCCTCGATGATTGGTGGACATTCTCGCCATGATCTTCTTGATATTCTTATTTGCAGCCTCCACTGCCCCATTCATCTTAGGACGGTAAATGACAGAATTGAGGTGTTTGATCTTAAACTGGTCACATAATTCCTTCATGAGGGCATTGTTCAAATTCTTGGCATTGTCGGAGACCAAGACCTCAGGTTGCCCGTATCGGCAAATGACATTATTCCTGATGAAACCAACGATGATCTCCTGAGTTACTTTAGGGAAAGAACCTGCTTCTACCCATTTAGTGAAGTAATCGATCATGACGAAGATAAATCGATGTCCGTTGCTCGCTTTGGGCTCTATTGGTCCGATTACATCCATACCCCACATTGAGAATGGCCAAGGGGAGGTCATACAATGCAGTTCATTGGGGGGCGCATGGATTACATTACCGTGCGCCTGGCATTGGTAACATTGTTTGACATGATCATCGCAGCCGGTTTTCAGTGTTAACCAGTAATGCCCCGTTCTCAAGATCTTTTTGGCCAGCATCGGTCCACTCATGTGCGGCCCACACACTCCACCGTGTATTTCGTCCATAATCTTTTGTGCCTGCGTTTCATTTACACATTGCAACAATCCCAAACCAGCATCCCTTTTGTAGAGTGAATCCCCACTCAGGTAAAACTTCATTGCCATCTTTTGAATTCTCATCCTCTCAGCTCGGCTTGCTTGGTCGGGAATGGATCTATCCCTCAGATATTTCTTTATGTCGTGATACCAAGGCTGCTTTGGCAGAACCACCTCGTCCGATAATACTGCAACATGCTCCTCGTATGCCGGGGCATTCTGTACTGCTATCTCAATCTGTGGAACGTCCCTGCTCTTGATTACGTGGATTAAAGAAGCAGAGTTGCCAATGCATCGGCAAAATCATTCCGTCCCCGGGGGATATGTCGGAAAGCGATATCTTCGAACTCTCGCATCAATTGGATAACACAACGATGGTATGGAAGTAACCGGAGCTCTTTAGTGTTGTACACCCCGATCGCCTGTCTGATTACCAGTTATGAATCCCCGAACACCGATAGTCTCCTCACTCCCATATCGCGGGCAAAACGGAGTCCTAATATACATCCCTCGTACTCAGCTATGTTGTTCGAATTACTGAACTGCAATTTAGTGGCCACGGGGTATTGCTCTCCGGTGATAGAGACCAGGACTGCTGCGGCTCCTGCCCCCTCAGCATTCATGGCACCATCAAAATACAGCTTCCAGAACTGCCCTTCGTCATCACATCTCGTGTGTGAGACCCAGAATACGTCTTCGCCCGGTAAAGGAGTTTCTAAGGGCTCCATCCCCCCTGCTGGCATTTCTGACAACTGATCTGCAATTCCTTGCCCTTTCATGGCTTTCTGAGTTACATATACGATGTCGAACTGCTGTAAGATTAACTGCCACCTTGACAATCGACAATTCAGCATGGGCCTTTCAAAGATGTACTTCAGGGGATCCATTCTCGATATCAAGTACGTAGTGTGACCATGGAGATAGTGTTGTAACCTCATTGTAGCCCACGCCAAAGCACAACAGGTCCTTTCGATGGGGGTGTAATTCTGTTTGCATCAGCTAAATCTCTTGCTGAGGTAATAGATGGCCTGCTCTTTGCCTAATTCATTCTTCTATCCCAGCATACATCCCATCGCAATGGCATTGACCGATATATACATAAACAGAGGAATCCCATCCTTAGGGGGTACCAACACTGGTGCCTCTGTCAGCTGTTTTTTAATGGTCTGAAAGGCTTTCTGACATTGCTCATTCCACTCTTGGGAGGCATCTTTCCTTAATAGTTTGAAAATCGGCTCGCATGTAGTCGTCAAGTGGGATATGAAGCGGTTGATGAAGTTTATTCTTCCAAGGAATCCTCTTATCTCCTTCTCTGTGTGAGGTGCCGGCATATCCACAATGGCCTTAATCTTCGCCAGATCCAACTCAATGCCCCGATCACTAACCAGGAATCCCAAGAGCTTGCCCGACTGCGCTCTGAAAGCACACTTTGCCGGATTGAGCTTTAAATTATATTTTCTTAGCCGATCGAATAGCTTTTTGAGATGGGTTACATGATCAGACTCTACCCTTGATTTTACGATAATATCATCCACGTAGACCTCTATCTCCTTGTGCATCATGTCGTGAAACAGGGCCATCATGGCTCTCTGATAAGTAGCCCCCGTATTTGTGAGACCGAAAGCCAATCGTCTATAGCAGAAGGTGCCCCAAGGGGTGATGAAAGCGGTCTTCTCCCGATCTTCCTCCGCCACCATTTTCTGATGATACCCCGCAAAGCAATCAACAAAAGAATACATCTCGTATTGGGGTGTGTTATCCACCAAGATGTGTATAAAAGGCACTAGGAAGTTGTCCTTGAGACTGGCCTTGTTCAGATCTCTATAGTCGACACATACCCTCACCTTCCCTCCAGGCTTAGCCACTGGGACTACATTGGATAGCCATTCTGGGTAAGTGGACACCATAATGATTCCAGCCCTGAACTGTTTGATGATCTCTTCCTTCACCTTCAAGCTCCACTCCGGTTTTAACTTTCTTAGTTTCTGCTTGACATGCCTGAAACCCTCCTTGATAGGCAACCAGTGTACCACAATGTCGGTGGACAATCCGATCATGTCCTCATGAGACCAGGCAAAAACATCCTCATACTGGCTTAGCAACTTGGTTATTTCTGTTTTATGGCTAGGGGTCAAGTCTGTCCCTATCTTGAGCTCTTTGGGCTTGTCAGGGGTTCCGATATTTATGGTGACGGTTTGGTCTAAGTTGGGTTTGGGTTATCCTCGACCCATCCTTTGATCTCGTCAGGCGCGTCGTCGTAATCTGTCTCGTCTTGCTCAATGCCCATTAAATCGAAATCCAGCTCAATATCAAAATCATAGTCATCATTCAAATTTGAAAGACCGTTTGTTAGGCAAGGAATACTCAAATTGGTACACCTGACACGAAACAAAATATTTGTCATATATAAGTCATTTTCCACAATGATCACATTTTTTAGGTAACATGACGAAATGGCATAATTATGCAAAATACAAAACAAAAATGATATTTCTTCATCCTCCCATCCTCTGGGTCTACCACCCTGATGCCGTGTTTTACCCTTGTTTGGATATCACTAGTTCCATTGTCCAATTGTCGGTGGTCAGATCAGACGAAATGCGTTGGATGAAAGGTGGCTTCATATCGGAAACTTCCCCGATGACTACGGCCACACTGCTTGAGTCCCTCTTCATACCTTCTTCAAGAATAATTAGCCCTGCCCAATCGATGACAGGCACACTTTGTTGGGCTCCCGGTGGCGTGGCAACATCCTTCCCCTCTCCATTGCTCGTTAACTGTCCGGGGATATGGCACCTGGTTTCGAACTTTTGCGTGACCTCCTGTTGGAAACTTTCCCTCTTGGTCGACTCATCACTTGTGGGGGTCAATTCTTCACCCCCTGTCCCAATCACAGGCTTGTTAGTCCCTCGTTCATTGTTGACCTTGGTCATCGGATTTTCGGCCAGTCGAGTCGGGGCCGCGCCTTGATGGTGTCTCCGTGCTATGCCTTCATGATATCCCAACCCTGCTTTGCCTATCTGATGGAGTAGTTGAATGGGCTCGATGATTCCTTGACTGCTCTTTCTTAACCCTTGTCCAGGTTGAAATTTCATTTTCATCATTTCTTTTGCAACAAAGGTAAGTTCTGGAGAGACCTTAGGTTTCACGGCTGGAGCCCCCAGGCATCTGTAGTGGGGAGTGCTGATCTCCAGCGCCTGAAAACTAGCAGGTGCCGCCGACTCGTCCACATTAATCACCAGCAGGCCATTCCTGGAAGGAGAAGGGTCATCACACTCTGCCGAGATCGTCACCAGATTCCCGTCGATGATAAGTTTGATTTGCTGGTGTAACGTGGAAGGAACTGCCCCGGCCATGTGTATCCACGGCCTCCCCAATAACAGGTTATAACTTGCCGCAATATCTAGGACTTGGAAAGAGATATCAAAAGTACAAGGTCCTATTTCCATAGGCAATTCTATCTCCCCAATTGTATCCCTCCGGGATCAGTCGAAGGCTCGTACCACTATATGACTGGCCCGTAGGCGCTTAGGATTGATGTTCATCTTCTTCAATGTACTGAGTGGATAGATATTTAATGCCGATCCCCATCAATCAGTACCCCATTCATAATATAACCTGAGGAGATTACCGCAATATGCAGCGGTTTTCGATGCCCCCTTCCCTCTTTAGGGATATCATCATCTGTGAACGATATTACATTACTTTCCAACAGATGGTCCACCAGATGGCCGAAACCTTCTTTGCTAATCTCTTTGGAAATGTATACCTCCTCCAGGACTTTGGCCAGAATTTTACAGTGATCACTGGATGATAACACCAAATCCATGATCGACGTCAGGGTCGACTCCTCGCTTAAAATCTGGATCCCCCTTGCTTCTGGATGATCCATCTTCCTTAAGATTTCTATGGCTTTCTCCTCGGATATCTTCTCATTCTTCTTCGTTTTGCTCTCAAGGACTCGTCCTGGAAGATATAAAGGATTCCCCTTTGATGTTACAGAAGCACAATTGGCCGCTTCCTCTAACACTCCCCCGTAATTCCATGGTACCGTTTTCAGACTGTTGACAGGGATTTGCGATCTCGCTGTAAGGGTGAGGAGTTTCGGAGCCGTTAACTTGACAGGCCCCTCTATGATATTTCTGCTTACACCCGACAACTTAATTGGCGCTCCCCGTGTACTCTCGTGATCATTTATCATGCTGATCATCTCGTCAATTTTCTTTACATAATTCAGCCTTGACGGCCCCTCGGCTTCACTGGCTTTCGCCACATTGACCCCTTCTCCATCATGCCTAGGCAGGGGATTGACTTTAACATTTGGGGAGTCTGGCTGTTCCACCACGATTTCCCCACTATCAATCAAGTTCTGAATTTTGTGCTTCATCGTCCAACATTCCTGCGTATCATGACCAGGGGAACCTGAGTGGTATGCGCATTGCTTGCTTGGGTCAAATCTTCTTCCTTTTGGGTCACTTGGGGGTGCCAAATCGACTATTTTCCTCTGGGCTATCAATACTGCCAAAATCCGCTCAAGAGGATCCCCGAGCGGGGTGAATACTCGATTTTTTGTGGTCTCGAATCTTCTTCGCCCGTCCGTCCTCTGATTAGTGAAGTTAGGCTGTCGGGATGGCCCCACTCTCTGTATCTGTACTGGAGGATTGTTCTCTGCCTTTCTAGATGATCCCTGCAGGATAAGGGAAACATCTTCCTCCTTTTTCTTTTGGACCCTACGGGAAATGCTACCATAGTTTCCACTCTGGATTTGTTCCGCAGCTGTTTCCAAAGCCGTGAAATCCCGAATCTTGCCAGACTTCAACCCCATGTCCACCATTTCTCCGTATTTTATCATCTCGGCAAAAGGTCTTCCAATCCCCGATATAACCCGCTCATAATAAGGTGCCTTTTGAATATCCACGAAGGTCATCACCATCTCCGACTCGCTCATTGGGGGATTCACCTGTGCAGTCATACCCCTCCATCGCTCTGCATAATCCCTGAAAGATTCTTTTGGTTGCTTCTTGATTTTCGTCATTTGATATCTATCAGGGGCCATTTGTGCCTGGAAGCTATATTGTGTTAAGAAGGTATGGGCCAACTCCTCCCAATTGTGGATCCGAACATTATCAAGACGGGCATACCAAATTCTTGCTTCTCCCGTCAGGCTCTTTTGGAATAATTGTACCCTTAGACCTTCGTCTTCTGCATAAGATCCAAGCTCCCCAATGTATATTTTCAGATGTGTATAAGGATCCCCCTTCCCATTGTATTTCTCAAATTCGGGGATTTTAAACTTCTCCGAATATCTGGTTCCTGGAAAGACACATAGATCTGAATAATTTACCCTGCCCAAGGAACCTACGCCTTTCAGGGATTGGATGGTCTCCTCCATTTGCTTCATTTTCCTTCGAAGATCGTCAGTGTCTCCCTCCTCTGGAATAGTGATGACTGTCCTGTTAGGTGCAGGAATGGCTTTGGGGATGACTGGCTCACCCTTAGGCTGGGGTTGATCATCCTTAGGCGGATCCTTGTTTGGCGGGTCCTGTCTCAGTAGGAACTGCTCTTTCAGCATCGTGGCCATTTCCAACATCTGTTTTTTAAAATCATCGAATTCCTCCTTAGATATGGAACCAGGATTAGGAGGTGGACAGTCAGCCATTTCAGATGTAGAAACCTGGGCCTTCTTAGATTGCAAACGCGTTTGAGGAGCAATCCTACAAAAAAACGGTTTGGAGTTTAATCTTTGGAAAATGAAAGATGTGGATGCATGCTAAAGCTGTAACTTTTGTGTTTTTGGGTTTTTTAATCTTTCCCTGCAAAACAAAATGTTAGCAGTCCCTTATTGCAATAATAATTGATAGACACGAAGTATTATGCTTTCCCAGCTATTCCCTGCAAAACATAGAGGTCAGTACCTTCTTTGGACAACAAGGGAAAACAATTGAATGGGATTATGACATTTATACACGTAAACGTAAAAGGGCATGAAGAGACTTTCCCTGCGTTGGGTTAATCTGAGGCTAACCTACCCTAAGGTTACTCTCGCGGCTTTTCGGCATGAAGGTTCCCAAATCTTCGCAATCTACTCGTCTGAATCCTTTTGATTGGAGCGGATATGGGTGGTGCATTTTCTGAGCCATCTCCGGGGAGCAGCCCCTTCGAGTCCAGTAATAAGCAACCGACAGGTTCGCCTCAAGAGGAGGTACACTCTCAACATACATTCACATTCATCGTCCTCACCGTATGCACATGATTACTTTAAAGTAAAGCAATTCCATTCAATTATTCATTCATTGGACAAAACACACATTCACACAACAACAAGTAAAATAGATCAAAATATCGCACGCACTCACACATCAATGAATTTTTTAAAGGATAGGACAGCATCAAAATTTGAACGCGGCTTAAGCCCTCTAATGTCCCCAGCGGAGTCGCCAACTGTCGACGCCGGGAGGATTCGCTTCCGTTGCGATATTTATCCTTTCCAATTTTAGCCTTCTCATTAGATGATTTTTTGGAAAAGGTCAGCATTAATGTCGACGGGGTTTTGAAAGATCATTTTTTATGATGAGCCAATTGATCAGAGTCGCCAGTTGGTATATTTGAAATGGATGTACCAACTCATCCGAGTTTCGTTCTCATAAATCGCTGGCTCATATGTGACTCCGAATTAATTGGTCTGCGAACCGAGATTCATAGAGTTCGGGGGCTTGCTTAAGCGAGGGGAAGGTGTTAGGCACCCCCCGACTTCCGTGAAACACGGTTACCGCAATCTTGATGCTTTTCCTATCCTTTAATTCATATAATGTGTATATGTGTGCGCGTGTGTGTGTGCGACTATATGAGTGTGGTGGTGAGTTTTGCATGAAAAACCATTTGATGTTTTATGAAAACGTCGGGCTTTATTTGGAGAATGCTTTTAGAATATCTTTGGCCTATACGAGGAAGCTTCATTATTTTTGTGAGGAAAGGTTGATTTTAATTCACACTACCCACCAATTGTGGGATTTTTCATTAGGTGTTGTTTTGGTGAAACAAGAGTTTTAAACCTTCGTCAAAATAGGAATCGAGACCTATACGCTGCTTTCATAGATGATAGGCAATTTCTAGGATCTCTTTGACCCTATGCACGAAGGTTTTATAAAACGTTATTTATTTTATAAAATCATTTTTTGTGACGGTTGAGAACGACTTTTCTTTAGCTTTCCCATTTGAAATAGGAGTCGATATTCATTAGCATTTCAATTCTAAGCCTCGTGATGTTAATAACCTAAGTTGATGGATTTTTATGGAAATCTTCATTGTTTTAGCTTTGAAATCATTTTTGGTGTTGCAATTCAAATCAAACATTACAATGCGTAGGGGGTTATTCACGGGCCTGTAAGCCATCAAAATAACCCCGAACGCCCACAATCACATATTTTCACTATGACGGGGCCTTAAACACGATTCTCACCTTGGCGTCGTTTTAAGGCCCGACGATTACATATTTACAATGAAGACTACATCGTTCCTACTACCCACATCAAAAGATGTCCATCATCGGATTTGGACCACGGGATCGCGTTCCTAGGCTCACACCCGAAAATTCCACACACCCACAAAACGGATATTACAAGAAATAACCAACACGGATAATCTAACAATGCCAAGACATCTTAAAATAGCAACCTAAAGGAACTACGCCCAATATATCGCCGTAAAATGAACAAAAAATTCAATAAATGAATATCATCGGGTAATTAAGAAGAATTTTGTTCCGATGGAACCCTCACTAATAGTCCCTAATTCATTGTTCCACCATAAACTATATGAAAACTACATTTAATTTAACCAAATGATATGATAGAAATTGCTATAACAAGGGGATTTTCACCTTGCAAATGATATCAAAATGGATGTAAACTTGTATATTTGAATAGAATGAAAAGTATATATGATATAATCAATCAAAAGAGTATAAATCCTCTCCTTTTTTTTTTCCTTTCTCTCCTATCTTGTTGCAAATTTCTGCTATTCCTTTTTGATTTTCGGAGCTGCTGTTGCTGCTGCTTATTCTTCTCCTCTCTTCTGCTTCTCTCACTGCCTCTCCGCCTGAACGAATGAACTGAAACTGGGCTGATAAGGGAAGCCAGGGCAGCCGCAGATCCATCTGCGGCGCCGCAGATTGATCTGTGGCTAGCTGGCCGCCCACCAGCCACTCAGCCTGGTTTCGATTTTCGTGTTTCGAGTTCCGTGTTTTCAAAAGGCACACTTATTGGCCGCAGATCAATCCGCGGCTGGCTGGTTTGACTTTCTCGGTTTTCGTACCATGCCTCGATTCTCGTGTCGTGACGTCGGTTTTCACCGAAAGGCTTGTTTTTTTGCAGTCTGGGAATTACTGGGAGACGTGCCACATCATTCGGGAATGCTCATTTCCGACGGACTTGTTGTCACGTCGGTTTTGGTTGCAAATCGTCGCGGTGGCGTCGAGTGTTCGTACTTGTGCCCATCCTTCGCTCTCGTAGGCCGGTTCAATTGACGATTTTGCCCTTCTGTCACGGTTAGCATAGGGAACGCAAAATTTGGGTGTCTACAAGGAGCTTAAAAGATAAGTTCAATTGCAAGCTGCATTGTCGAGCTTGGAAGATATTTTTATTGAGAAGCTTAGAATAATATTCTAAGAATATGCTAGGGTGCAAAGTATAATAAGTCGAGCCCCTAACGTGCAATTAGCGAAACTATGTTTTCTTATAAATAGCAAGCTAAGTTCATTCATTCCTTAATATTTTTTAAGAGCAGTTCAAGAGTAAAATCACTTTATATTTATATTCTGAGAGATATTATGAGATAAAAATTACTTTCTAAGCATCGAAGCGCTACGCGATTGGAAGTAAAGTTAGCAACTACAAAAGGTATACTCTAGTGGTTATAATTTTCATTTTTATGTATGTATTAGTAAAAATATACTTTTACAAGCAGCGATAATGCCCAAATTATTTTATATATATAGTACAAAAGTCCTATTTACAAGAAGTTATAATGTCCGATTTATTTCTCTTATAAAGTTGAAAATATACTTTTATAAGCATTTACTATATTCGATTTTCTTCAAGTATTTAGTAAGAATATTCATTTTATAAGCAGTTATAATGCTGAAATTATCTCAAATATAATAGTCGAATATTCATTTTATAAGCAGTTACAATGCCTGATTTATTTCAAACATAGTAAACGAATATTCATTTTGCAAGCAGTTATAATGCTCAATTTATTTTAAATATAGTTGAAAAATATTCATTCTATAAGCAGTTATAATGCTGAAATTATTTCATGTATAGTAGAAGAAGCCTTATTTATAAGCGATTATAATACCCGAAATAAAACTTAAAAGATTTAATCGTTAAAATGCTTAATTAGCCTAGCATAATCCAAGGAAAGGAAAAGCTTGGAGGATAAAAGTTCTAGAGCTTACAGTTCAGGAGATTGAGCGAGAAATGAAAAATTAGCGTTAACGTATTATCCATATTCAGGCAAGTCTACTTATTTGTTGAAATACACTCCGTGCAATAATGTGTCTTATTTATGAGGTTTATTATTATGTAAGTATTGTTTCTTTTGTACCCCGTGCATTAACATGCTTGTTATCTGTTATGTGCAACGTGATAGTGATTGTTGATTTTCAATTGAAAACCATGTTAGTATCTGAGTTGAACAAATCTCTTGTATGGGCAGGAGTTTAAAATGTATTAGGAAACCGATCTAACTCACTGAGGTAACATTTGTCATAGTGTAGAGGTACCATAGAAGCGGTATACACTGTTGATATAATTGTAGCAGTGTTGATGAGACGGGGAACTAAGATCATTAGTTCGTGGATGGGGAACCACTCAGTTCACTATATTGATAATCGTTGAAATCTTGTATCAACTTATTCTGTATATATATCTTGAAAAGGTGATTCTCTTCTCATATATATATCTGTTAGACTTGTTGGGCATTCTTATGCTCATTCTTACAATTATCTTAAAACAAATTACAGCTAAGGAAGAATTACCAGACGATTCTAGGGGTACAAAGAAAGTTGAAGACGTAAAAGTCATTTTAACTATGTTAGATTAACATTATTGACAATGTCTAGAAAGTTCTGACAAGGAAAGGGGTTAGGTCATCTAATTGCGCGCCGTTTTAACGGAAAACCCCTTCTTTCCTGGGAACTGCCTGGTTGCTAATACTGCAAGTCTCGGATAGATAAATGGAGATGTGTTTTTAAGTCTTTTAGGACTTATGTATAATAAGAACAAGTAACATGGGAATGTTGTAACAATGAACGAATGATATTGTAAATATTATCACTTTTCCGCATTATACTCTGATTATTAGAAGTCAAGATTTATATAGTAGTATGTAAAGGTTGTACAAGTCAGCACGAAATCCAACCAAGCTAGCAGGTGAATTTTGGGGCTTGACATCGATGATGCGTGCAAGGAGGCATTTGATAAGTTAAAGAGCCTATTGACCTCCGCACCTGTGATTCAACTGTCAAATTGGAGTCTTCCCTTTGAAATAATGTGTGATGCTAGCAATTATGCAGTCAAAGCTGTTTTCGGCCAAAGAGTTGAGAAAGCTATTCATGCCATTTACTTTGCCTCTAGAACATTGAATGCAGCGCAGATTAACTACTCGACTACAGAAAAAGAGCTTTTATCTGTTGTTTTTTCTTTAGATAAATTTTGATCTTATTTACTTGGCACTAAAGTTGTAGTTTATTCTGACCATGCAACTCTTAGGTATTTGTTAACCAAGAAGGATTCTAAACCCAGGATTATCCGATGGATTCTGCTGTTACAGGAATTTGACTTGGAAATCAAGGATAAGAAGAGAGCGGATAACTTGGTAGCAGATCACTTGAGTAGACTGGTGAGAGATGAGGAGGTACTACCATTGTATGATTCCTTTCCGGATAAGCATCTCTTTTTCTATTCAGGAGGAATTGTCTTGGTATGCTAACATTATTAATTATTTAGCAAGTGCATATATTCCCAATGAATTTTCTAAACATCAGGAGGATAAGCTTTAGGAGTGATGCTAGACATTATGTTTGGGATGATCCATATCTGTGGAAATTTTGTGCTGATCAGATAATCCGTAGATGTGTGCCTAATACTGAAACATTGTATATTCTAACCTTTTGTCATTCCTATGCTTGTGGAGGTCATTTTGGACCCAAACGGACTGCTCATAACGTTTTAAAAAGTGGTTTTTATCGGCCAATAATTTTTAAGGACTCATATCTATTTTGTAAATCATGCGAGAATTGTCAACGAACAGGTAACATATCACATAGGAAGCAAATGCCACAAACCCCCATTAATTGTTGAGATTTTTGATGTTTGGGGTATTAATTTTATGGGACGTTTCCTATTTCTTATGATAATATTTACATTCTCTTGGTTGTTGATGTCTATGTTTCTAAATGGGTGGAAGCTAAAGCCACCATGACTGATGATTCTAAAGTTATTGCAGATTTTGTCAAAACTAAAATATTTGTCAGATTTGGAACTCCTAGAGCTATCATCAGCGATAGAGTAACTCACTTTTGCAACAGGATGCTATCAGCACTTTTCAGGAAATACAATGTTTTGCATAAGATTTCTACATCTTATCATCCGCAAAACAATGGTCAGTCTGAAGTATCTAACCGTGAAGTGAAATCCATATTGGAGAAAGTCGTCAAGCCAAGCAGAAAAGATTGGAGTCTGCGCTTGGAAGATGCATTGTGGGCATATAGAACCGCGTACAAAACCCCCATTGGTATGTCTCTATATAGGTTAGTTTTTGGGAAGCCATGTCATATACTCGTGGAGTTAGAACATAGAGCTTTTTGGGCGATCAAACAATGTAATATGAGTTTGGATGAAGCGGGGATGCATCGGAAGTTCCAGCTACAAGAACTAGAAGAGATGAGGAATGAAGCATATGAGAGTTCTAGGCTCTACAAGAATAAGGCAAAGGCTTTCCACGACAAGTAGCTTTTAAGAAAAAATTTCACTATTGGACAACAAGTTCTTCTATTTAATTCGAGGCTAAAGTTATTTCCAGGTAAGTTGCGTTCTCGTTGGGAAGGTCCATTTGTTATTACTAATGTGTTCTCTCATAGTGCTATAGATATACAAAATTCAAAGACAGGGAAAGTATTCAAGGTCAATGGACATAGGCTGAAACCATTCTTTGAAGGATTTTTGATGGAGAATGTGGAGATGGTAGACCTAGTGGATCTGATTTATGATTAATTGAGGAGAATCGATGTCGGGCTAACGACGTTAACCAAATCCGCTGCTTAGGAGGCAACCCAAGTCATCAGATTTGCTTTTCTATCCCTTATTTATTTATTTATTTGCTTTTTAGTTATTTCTCTCGTCTTTTGCATGATTTTCTTACATTGGGGATAATGTAAGGTTTGAGTGTGGGGGAGAGATTTAGGGTAGATTAGGTTAATTTATTTATGCTTTAATAAGTTAATTGGAAATCTTTATCTTGTGCCGCTTAAATTTTTGCCTAAATTTTTGATCTATTTGGCCAAGTTTTAAAAGGTTTTTTTTGGTTTTAGAATGAAAATTGATGCCATTGATAGAATTTGTTTGATGCTGAATTAATTGATAAATGATGGTAACTGAGTTAGGACCCATAGTTGACTGACTTAGATTGAGTTGGTGTTGCATGAGTACTTGAGTATGAGATACATGTTTATTTGACTAAGTTATTTGTAGAGTTGGTTTTGTGTGCTGATTTCATGATTTAAAACTGTTTAGCTGCTTATCTTGTTTGCAGGACCATGTGAAAAAAATTAGAAATTTGAAAAAGAGCTGAAAAAATACTGGAAAAAATTTGTCTCAAAAGAAAAACATGTGGTGGGTTGAGATGGAGCGTAAAACGCACTCACCCATAAACACATGCAACGAGAATGAGCGTAAAACGCATTCGTTGGTGAGAAGAAAAGTGAGATGGAGCATAAAATGCACTCACTTAAGAAAAGAATGAGAAAGGTGAAATGGAGCATAAAATGAATTCACCATGAATGAAGAAAAAAATGAATAGCAGAAAAAACATGTTCTGGGTTTGAGTCAGTGTGCACGGTTGTTGTTCCATATAAACTAAGTTGAGTATCTGTGTTAATCATAGGAGATGCTTATGTAATTTCAATTTGATTTAGAGATATTCAGTGGGAAATGATGAGGTTATTGTTATTAGTTGATTGATAAAGTATTGGTCAAACTTCTATTGATTAGTGTTAATGTTTATGGATGGTAATTGAATTTGAACCTTTGGGAGTTTAGTTGAATAGAATTCAAATGATTCCAATATAACCTTTGTTTTAGTTTACACGAGGACATATAAAGACTAAGTGTGGGAAAATTTGATAAGTGCATAATAGTCTTTTATTTTCATTCTTTTATCTTTAGTTTGTTGCATGTTTCATTGTGTATATGCACTTATTAGGTTGTTTATTGATTTTAGGAGGATTCGGAGTCAAAAGTGGAGAAAGATGGAAAATCGGAGCTAAAACGAGAAAAAGACAGAAAAATCCGAAAACTGGCATCTTCGCCTCGGCGAAATTTTTGGCTTGATGTTTCTCGCCCTGGTGAGGAAGCTTATGCCCATGTTTGCTCCAGCGCGCACTAAAGCCGCCCCGACCCAGACCTCTCTGGAGTTTTTCGCCACGGCGAGAAACCTAATACAAAAGTTTTGCCCCAGCGAGGATGGTTGGCGTTGACCAGAGTTGACCTGCGTTGAATTGGCATTGACTTTCGGGAATTTTGAGGATTTCTACTCCAAATTGAATTTTTATTTTTAGGAGACTTAGGATAATACCTTAGGACTATAAATAGATACTATTAGTAAAATATTAGAGAGATCTTGATAACTACAATTGTAACCCTAATTGGAGGAGATTGAAGGAATTTCAGGCTAAACTCTTACTTTCAGTTCTAAGGGATGTTGAACCTTTATCATAATTAATGGTTTAATCAGGTTTTATTTATTTATTACTTCTTGCATGAGATTTATTCTGATAATCTGTTTTAATCGATTACATGTTATTTAATCTTTTGATTTGATTTGACTAATCGAATTAATTTGATTAATATCATCTGCTAGATTAAGATATAGTATTAAGCAAACGATATTATATCTGATCATGGGTAGCAATTAATAGTACTTGATTGTGGACAAGCTTTTGGATATTATTAAGATTATTAGAAGGCAAGTTAAATAATTCCTGATTGTGTAATTGTTGCTTGGAATAACCTAATTCTTTAATTCTTCATGCTGCTGTTATATTAAATCTAGACTGATAGTTCTGGTTTATATGATAGTTAGAATCTCTTGAGGCGATTGTCACATTAGGTTTACACTTTGTTAGAGTAGTTAATCAAACTCAAAACCCCCTCCTCAATAAAAATATTAGAGTAGATAAAAGATTAATTCACTTCTCTGTGGGATCGATCCTTGCTTGTCATTATACTAAGTTTTGTTCTAGTAGAGTGTTAGTAAGGTATTAATTTTGGAGTGTTAAATAACAGCTCCCAAACCCACTTATCAAAGGGATTATAGGTTGCCTTGAGGCAGACATGACTCTATCTTTCCTTGCAAGAGAAAATATTTTTGAAGAATTTTATATTTGATTACTTTCTTCTATCCTTGTTTGTTACCTGGTTTCCTGAGCACTCCTGGGCATGGTGGAGAGTATCTTCCATGTTGTTGTGCTTACAATCCCTATAAGGTTGCCAGGCAGTTTGGTTTTGATTTGGTTAATCCCACCATTGGAGTAGCATTTCCTGAAGGCACTTCATTTGATGATCTTTGTGATCAGTTTGTATATCCCAAGTGTAAGACTATTCATCCATCGATTGTGGAGGTGATTGTTCCTAAGTCTGAAAACATCCCATTAATTAGTAAAGAATGGGTGATATATTGGCATAAGATTGTGACTGTGTTTAAGGAATTCAAGGATGCTTCACTCGTACAATTGGTTGCTCAACCACTTCTTGTAAATGAGTCAGTTCTGAAGTTCATAGAAAAAAACGAAGAAAAGGCAGAGAAACATACTCTTCCTTAGTAATCTGTCTCTTTTTCGATAGGTTTCTCCACTCCTTCTCGTCATCTTATGATGCTGCTAGGAGCACAAGGAAAAGGTTGGACAGATACACCCTAAACCACTCCTCAAAAGTTAGCCACAACCTCTTCCTCTAGTCCTTAAGGCATGTAACTAAGCCCTAAAGATGATGAACTGATCAAGGTATAACTTGGTTTCCTCTTGTACATATCATGCACATATCTATGAACATAGGCATATACATATATTGCAACATATACATATCTTTCTTTTCATGGCTTGAGGTTGTTAATAACTGTTTAATTCTTGTGGTAGGACTTGGTGGTTAAGAAGAAGAAATCCCAAAAGAGAGGGAAAAAACTGCTATTTCATCTCAAGAGGAAACTACTAAAAGCAGAGAGTTAGGGCAGCTAGGAGAATGAGAAACTTGGTGAAACCTGGAGATGTTCTCCAGGATGTTAATGACTCTGACTTGGAAATATTAGATAAGGAACCCTCCCCTATCAAAGAGGGAAAGACATCTAAGGCCTCTTCTGACTTTGGTAAGGATAGCCCCCATGGGCATACTGCAGAGGACATTTCCCAGGGCACTGGTGCTGATGAGGTCTTTAAGGATGTTGCAAATCCTTTGGACATTCCATCCTAAGAAGAGCAGCCTCCCCCTGAACTAAAACTTCACAGGAAAAGGTTAATCAAGAAGGTAATCAAACTTACACTCTTATAGAATATAATTAATTTAATTTATATGTTAAGTAATGATTGGCTTCCATTATTTCATGTCTTAGTATGTCGGCAACCAAATTGGTCAATGATTAATGAAGAAGGTAACAGCTAGGCCTCCCTCCCCAACTTTTATTGAGGAAGAGGAAGATGATGACAACAGTGGTCATGATGATGAATGAGGCCCTAATGGCGATGATGACAAGGATAAAGAAGGTCATGATGGCCATGGTGGCAATGATGAGGAAGGAGGTGGTGGCAACAATGATGAGAAATTGGTTTAAGATGGGCAGCGTCCTGACGGCCTAAATGTCTCAAGTGATTCTCTGGAGAGTTCCAATGAAGGTGAAGATCATGCTGCTCAAGCTAGGGGTGTATCCACCTCTTTTGCGCTTGCCCCCGGAGGATTAGGTTTACACTTCTTATTTGGTACTCCCATTTTCAAGCTTAACATTGATCTCCCTTTACATGCCTTTATTCCCAAACCATTGTATACTACTGCCACTCCCCAAAGCCCTAATGTTCCATTATCTATAAACCCTTCTGACTTTATGTTAATTGATGAGATTAGACTAGACCAATCAATGGAACAACCTCCATCCCTGATTCCCCAATAAGAGCCAGAGTAGCCTTCTTATGAACATTGATTCCTCAAGGACTACCACCCCTACCTCTACTCCCAACACTGTCTTTTTCAGCCAAGGCCCCACTCATTCCGGGGCTGACACTAGTTCTTACCCTCTTGCCCAAGCATTAGCCACACAAGATAGGAAGTACATGGCAGTGTACATGAATGAAAAAGGAAATTAGGTTAACAGAAGAGCTCTTTGTCAAGCATTCTTCCTTGTACTAGAATCCAAATATCAGTTCAGTGGTCCTTCAAATAGAAGGGCGCAACATTATATGCCAAATTATCAAGCTCATATCTCCTCACTTGGCCTTATCCTTGCCTCTCTCTACTTTCAACAAGGTTAAGGGATTGGTTAAAGATCTGAGCATGCTTCAGTATGATTTAGAGTGGATCCAGCCACTCTTGGATAGGGTTGAAGTCTTAGTTGCTTCCGCATCAGAAATCTATTCCCCGGGGAATGATCATAAAGAGTTGTCTCATGCACAAGCAGAGTTTGTTGCCGAGGAGGAAATGGTTGCAAGTCTCTGCTCATAACTTACAGTTGTTGAAGATGCCTTGGTTGTTAAGAAGGCTTCCCTGGATGCTCTTAAACAAAAGATTGAGGAGAAGGCTAAGTCCCTGTAGCTGGCTTTGGCACCTTTTGGAGGCATGGATGGTTTATATGTGAAGTTCATTGATTTATTTGAATGATTTCCCATTGATACATTTATCTCTTTTGATCCATCTGTACATAATCCCCCTATATTGGGTCTGCTACTCATTATTGGTTATTTACTTTTGTTTAAGCCCTCATGGTAGGTTTTATGGGTTAACTCACGGATTAGCATAACTGTTTGTTTAGGCTTGTGGTTCTTAGGCCTGGCTTCCTTTTTGGCTCAAGGTTTAATGTAAATATATCTATGTGTGGGACCTATTCAAATGCACTTCTTAAATTTTCAAGATATTTTTTTTGATGCTTTTTCCTTCTCTGAACATGTTCAAGAGAAGCCCTAAGGACTCTCAGCCCCCAAGCATTCAAAAGAAAGAAAGAAAAATCTTACGAGATTTAAAGCAAAATCTATCCAAGTGTTTATTGTATCCCTTCTTAACTGTGAGTAGATAATATTAAGAGATTTCAAGCAAAATCCACCCTAGTGTTTATTTTATCCCTTCTTAACTCTGAGTAGATGGCTAAAGAAGTTTGTATAATAAAAACACACCCTCATGCATTCAACACAAGAAATGTTATTAAGAATAAAGCACCATTTGGAAGCCTAGAACAAGAATCACATTAAGGAGCCAAAAGGTGAGAGGTTTATCAAGGTATATATTTTTCGTTATAGGATAAAACCATTAGTTATTTAGGTACATTTCTTTTTCAAAATAGGTTTAGGGGTACATGTCAACCCCTTTTCAAGCCAATAATGACAACAATATTCCAATGGTTAATAAACTATATCACAAAAGGTTGAGAAAGTTACCTATTTTACCAAGGCATCATACATGCCTTACAAATAATACTTCTTCAAGAACTTAGAGTTAATCACTCTAACTCATGGTTCAAAGTATCGGTCGTTACGTCAAAATGTTGGCGTATCGGTTTGGTATCGGTCGGGGCCAAATCGCTTGACACGAATCTTAAAATTATGAATTCATGTAAAGGGTAAGTTTCGATGAAATTTCGGTAACTCGGCATAATGTAGCGGTTTCGGATCAAATAAAGGAGAAATTACAGCGTAAAGGGGATAAATCACGACGTAAAGGGAATTATTCATATAAAAGGTAACTTTCGGCTAAGTTTCGATAACTCAGCATAACGGTTTCAGACCAAATAAATGACACTTCATGGCGTAAAGGGGAGAAACACCACACAAAAAATTGAATATATTGAAAGCTATAAAAGGGATATGACAAAAGAGAATGAACCTTTCTCTATAAATTATACTTAAATGTACATATGTAGTATCTAGTTAAGTATAACTTAGAAAAAAAATATTGTACTTCAAATGTACTTAATTAAGTTAAATTGTACTTAAAATATACTTATATAACACCTATTTAAGTATAACTAAAAAAATATTAATAAAATGTACTTAATATACAATTAGTTAAACTAAATTGTACTTAAATTATAATTTAATTGTACCTAGTTAAGTACAACTTAAATTTTTTTTAAACAATTGCACTTAAAATATACGTAGTTAAGTTAAATTATACTTAAATTATAATTAAATTATACCTAGTTAAGTACAAGTTGAAAAAATTTGAAAAAATTGCACTTAAAATATACTTAGTTAAGTTAAATTGTTCTTAAATTCTACAGAACATGTGTGCTATATAGAACATATGTGCTCAACCATTTGAACTAAGAAAACATCAATATCAACTTTATTCAAACGTAAAATTGATTAAACATATCTGCGAGATGTTTATTTTATTATTTGGACAATGTTATATGCAATAAATAGTATTTTTTGTGAACTTAATTGATTCATCTTACTGTTCTTGTTATTTAGAATTTTTTTCATAATTTTTTTTTTTACTTTTTTTTGAAGCTCCTAACTAGCTAACGATGCGTATCACCCGAAACCAATACCGAGTCAAAAAATGACCTTCCAAAACATAAGCCTCTACAGCGTTTTCGAACCACGCTCTAGCTGGTTCTCTTAATACCGCTTCCCCTATCTTGTAACTCTCATTGTGGAGATCCACCAATATTTGGTAGGGACCCTCTCACTTGGGCATAAACTTTGGCATGGGCAAGTTAGCCCTTACATGCGAAGCTGTCCCGAGGACTAGTTCCCCAACAATAAAGGCTTTTTGCCTCACTGTTTTGTCATAGGCTTTGTAAACACGTTTGTGGTACTTCTGGATATGGTTCAAGGCTACTGCTCTCTTCTCTTCTAGAGATGTCAATGCCATAAATCACATTTGTTGGAGTCTGCATGATTCGTTTATTTGATTTTTGATGATTAAATATCTTAAAGTATATTTGTGCTAGTAAGTTTTTGTAAAGTCCTTAATAATGATTTAATGTACAAAGACTTAGGGTTGAAAGATCAAAGTTGTTAGGTTGATCTCTTTGAGTTGATATAAGGCTTAAAATAATTGTAAAGATAGTCTGAGAAGTTGTAAAAAGAAGATATGTTGGATCGCAGATCTAACTCTCCTATCGTAAGGCTTCGGACATTTCGTAAAGTTGATATGACTATCGTAAAGCTTCAGACCAATTGCAGAGCTATGGCCTCTATCGTAAAGTGAACCGAATCGTAAATCTAAGCAAAGCTTACTCAATAGAGACAGAACGTAGAAGTGCTTTTGAGAAGCGCAAAGCAAGATCAAATGATAAGGCATCTCCTAAATCGTTCAGCAAAAGAAAGATTCGTAGAGTTCAAGACTAATCGTAAAGTCATCTTCAAAACGTAGAGAAAACACTACAAACCTCCAAGATCGTAGAGCAAATCAACCCTGACATACTGACATGAAAGTACTGCTGGTAGAAAGTACCAATGTGATGGGCTAAATCTATACTGACAATTTACGTACAAGTATACACGGTCAATCAAGTAATAAAATAAAAGTAGAGTGTCGAACTCAGGAAGAGTGAATTACAACCTAACTAATTCTAAGCACTAATTATTCATCAATTAATTTAATCTAGATAATTTCAATATCAACTGAGTGAATTAACTAAATAATTAACTGCTGAAATATTAAAGCAATAAATAAAGAGGTTAAGGAATCAATTTCCCCCAATGATTCATTTAAATAATACTATTATTCTTCTATTCAATTGATTAATTAGAATTGTCAACGGAAAATCACTAATAATTATTATAACCACCTTTTAGATGATTATAAAGCATACCGATTACTATTAATTCTCCTATATTTCTATGAAAAATAATAATAACAGATTCATTAAGATTGATTTTCCAATAGTTGCTTGAGGTATTCAGGTATATTTCTATCACGTCCACAAAATTAGCATTCAATCAGTAATCTTTATTATCGAAGAAATTACTAATCTCTAGTTATTATAACCAGATCTCAACCTAGATTCTATTGTCAAATGTCATCTAAATCTATCTAATAATTATTGATCATGCAATTATACAATTAAAACAAGTTATAATAAACAATTCAATACATAATCAATTTAAATAGAAGAACTAATAAATATTAAATAAAATCATCATCGGGTTACATTAAATCCTTAACTAAAAGAATTAGTTCATAATGAAAATAAAGATCATCAATGATTTATCAGAACTCATTCTAGATTACAAATGAAGGATTAAGGGAGAAGAAATAAACTCTGTCGAATCCGGTCTTCCTCTTAGGCTCCAAGTCTCCTCTCGAATAAAGTCTGATGAAACCCTTATTTTTCTACGTACGCTCTCCCTCTCATTTCTATATCTCTCTTAATAAAAATAATAAACCCTACTTATTAGTCTATTATTAACTACTGATAAGATCCAACCCGTAAATGATAAGTGCAAATAAAATCAAATCTGCAGCCAAAAGGAAGCAAATCATCCGGGCGCGTAGCCCCACGCGCGCCTTCCGCGTCCAAGCGCCGCAGCTCCTAGGTTTGTGTGTCGCGGCTTCTGGCCTTGTATATTTGTGCACCGCAGCTCGTAAGATCATGCGTCGCGGCTTCCAATTGTTATCCGCGCGCTGCTACTTCTCCTTTGTATCTCGCAGCTCCAAAACCATGACCTCTCCTTTGTTCATCTATTTTGGCCAATCTTCCTCATGAATTGTAGCTACTAAAACTTATTCACCTGTTTAACTTCTACCAACTAATAATCATCACCTGTAGTAACAAATCCAGGCTAAACTTGGAAAAATATCCATTATTTACACAATCACAGGCTGAAATCAATTATTCACAAAAAACTATTAAAATGCACTAGAATACTACTAAAAACTCTTAAGAAAAGCAAAATATATACTCAAGTCAAATATACCCAATTAATAGATATAAAATCTACTCATCAAATACTCTTAAACTTAAATAATTGCTTGTCCTCAAGCAAAACTCACAACAATAAATAAATAAATTCTAAAAATTAAAAACATGCATCCTACTCCTAAATTCATCATGAATCCATGCATAGCCTCCAAGATCATACAATAACTGTCAACAATTAAACCTGTATAAATTTATCAACCACTCAGTCATCAATTCACAATAGTTACAATCACATAGTGTGTGTGTGTGTGTGTGTGCAACCTCCACCAAATCAATCAGACCTTAAAAGGACTATATCACGAACACATGGTACGAGGAAGTTATCGACCTATAGGACATATCACAACAATAATCTCAACTAGGGTACTCATCGTTCAGACCAAGAAAGTTCAGTTCAATCTAATTTTCTGCTATTCCTCCTAAAGTATTCTCATTCTCTCTTTTTTTTTCTTTTTTTTTCGGTGAGTGCGTTTTACGCTCCTTCTCACATGCATGACGAGTGCGTTTTACGCTCCATCTCGTCTTAATTATTATCAAGGAGTACACTTTATGCTCAATCACTCCACCATATTTCTTAACTCTAGGAAACATAGCCTCTCTTTTTTTCTTTTCGTTTGAACATCACCTTTTCCCCAAACTTAAACAATTCACTACTCCGGCTTCAATTAAAGTCGTAACATAATCGTAACTCGTGACAATATCTCCTACCAAGGTTTCAATCTATACTCTCCTTAAGATTCAACCAATTTCAGTGGGATCTAAGTGCTCAAGATAATAGGGATCATAACTATGCAAAATCGACTCCTAGAATGATATAAAGGGTTACACACAAGATTCAAAAGTTTTATAACCTGCTAATCACCTTTAATCATTTCTTATCATCGACTATTCTAAAGATTCACTAGTTATTATCTATCATTTTTTTATTATTATTTTTAAATAAATAAATAAATAGCTATGCAAGAATTAAATAAAAACCCAAAATTAAATCCTAAAATTAACCATGCAAAAAATTAAATAAGTCTTAAACAAACCAAACCAACAAATTAAAACGTAAAGTATTATTAAACCATCCCCCCAAACTTGAATATTACATTGCCCTAAATGTAATACCAGAAACTTCCCTAGAAATCAAGCATCACCAGCATCGCTAGCATCACCAGCATCGCTAGCATCGCCAGCACCATCCTCATTCTCAGCAAGACTATCGAACTCCTCCTCCTACTCAAAAGCAGAATCATGAAAAACTGGAGACG
This sequence comes from Aralia elata, assembly GCA_034770075.1. NCBI lineage: Eukaryota > Viridiplantae > Streptophyta > Magnoliopsida > Apiales > Araliaceae > Aralia > Aralia elata. The sequence goes on along the minus strand of CM068378.1, from coordinate 73,190,746 downwards.
GAGGAAAGTGAATCATATCTGGATTGTTGACGTTAAATTGAGTTGCAAATGTATTGATAATGTTATTTGTGTAGTTCACATAGTCGTTAACTCGGTCTGCTATTTGATTCACTCGGCGTGTTTGCTGATGATTCAGACTCAGTAGATTGTCCTGGCCTCGTTCCAAGCTCGTCTGTGTCCTTCTTATAGCCCGAACTTCTGCAAGAATCAAGTCCAAAGTAGCATCAGACGAAACACCACGTCCTGTTCGCCTTGCTCCCTGAGATGAACTCGCTCCTTGTGATGGAACCACTCCTATGATCTGTCCAGCGGCAGCAGCAGCATCAAAAGGTTCATTATATCTAGCTCTACTCATGTTTGGAATACTGCCTATGGGTTCCTTGAATTTGGCTATGGTGTTGCTGTCTAACACTGACTTTGGTTACTCAAATATTTTATCTATTGGCCAAACAACTCCAATGTTCTTACACAACCCACATATGAGAGATGGGTGTGGAAATCCGCCAGATGTACCACTTTGTAGTGTATGAAGGATGGAGCTATAGATGACCTTACCCACGTCAATACTTTTTCCAGTTACAATGGCATACAGGAGGGTCGCCCTAGCCTTGGTTACTTCTAAAATATGAGACGAAGGCATTAATTTAGCACTAATAAAATAAAACCAAGCCTTACCATATTGACTCAGTCCATTACGGGGGAAAGAAACTGTAGCGGCTACTCGAATTGTCAATTGCGTCCCAGGCTTGCATAAGCCTTGAATAACCGTATCCCAGTTTGGTCCATCCCAAACGAACTTCATATATTCAACCTCCTCAATGTTTGGTAGGCCATAGTATTCGTTGATCGCCTTGCTATCAAAAGGAACCGCTTTGCCTCGAACCATAGCTACTTTGTTCATCGCCTCAACTGCATTAGCATAAAATTCCGTTACAACTGCTACTACAGCAGCTTCGGGTTAAGATGTCAATGTTCCCCAGCCACGCTCCTGAATCATTCGCCGGATTTCAACTCCATTGCTCTCTAGTGGCACCAAGCCATGTTCCGGAATTAAATTTTTTGCAGCAACGAGACATGGAAGCGCTTCGAGGCTTCTTCATTGACGAATTTTGAAAGATCATATGTGGAAGAGGAAGCTTGAGAGGTACGTTGACGTTTTGATACCATTGAAAAGCTTGATAATGCTTGAAAACCAAAATAGTGATGGAAGATTTGGTTTGGACAATTTATTGAACACTTGGTGTGCGCCTAATTTTTGACCCAAAATCAAACCCTTTTGAATATGTGCACTGATAAGTAGGTTTCATACCTACTTATTGGGTACTAATCGGTTTCATTTGTTGCTTATCTAATAGTTACTTAGCACGTTTTCATGCATTTTTCCCTTTTCTTTGGTTTGGACTCGCTATCGTCATTGTATGGCTTTTGCATGATTTTTTTGGTTAGATTTGACACGGTTTTATTGCTTTGGTTGTTCGGAGACTTATGGGTTATTTGTTGCGTGCACAGGACACGAGAATCGAGAAATCAAAAATTCAGCAGTGCAGCAGCAGACTGGCAACCGGCGCAGCTGCGCCCCTTTTACAAAGGGCGCCGGCGCAGCTGCGCCCCTCCTGTCCCTGCCGTGCCTCTCCTGCGCAGCTGCGCCCCTATTGCAAAGGAGGGTGGCGCAGTTGCGCCTGTCGCCAGCCAGCCATGCAGCACGTTCCATCCAGCGAAGCAGCATTTGCCAGAATTCATGCATTGCCAGATTTTGAGGGATCAGTGGGTTTAGCTTTTATTAGTGGGAATAAAAATAAGTCAAAAGATGACAATTTATGCATGTATTATTAGCCAATTGAGAATTCAATTGAGGGGGCTCTACTCACACACGAAAAAGAGATATAGTTACTGCACTCTAGCTTCAAACTTGGAAATCATCAGCTGAGCATAATTTGCACTTGGGAACTGAAGAATGGAGCTATATGGATGCTAAATTGGAGATTGGGAGCAAGAAATCATCATTCTACACAACTTGGAAATTCACCAGAAATTGCAGAACGGAAACAGGGAGCTTAAATATTTTATTTGTTTGATTAATTTTCCTGTTTCTGTGACTATGATGATGAACCAATTGTGCATGATGAATTCTATTATTGTTATTATGAACTAAATTTAATTCTTGGGATTATAATGGATCTTTTGCCTGATTAAGAATTGAAGTGCTTCCTTATTTTTATTAGTTGGTTATTAAATGAATGTCTAGCATAATCTTTAATCCATGTTTAATTGCTTGATCACCAATTACTGTGATAATTTATATGGAATTGAGAAAGGAAGTATAAATTAAGATCTCGTTATGCTAGCATATGTTCATAATTATCACATTCCTCGTGAAATTATGTTTCGTGCTTAGGATAGAGATATACCGAAGCACCATGTGTGGTCGTTTGAAAACTTGTTCTTAAACCCGTTTGATTGTAATTCACATAGAAATATAGTGCGTTAGTCATCTAGGGTGTTCACAGTCATTCTATCATTTGTGGATTTAGTGTGATATGGGTATGGTGCATCGAGAGATGGCCATATTTTACTTTCGTGTTTTCGACCAACATTCCATAATAACCAACTAGCAACAATAGGAAGCATGGAAATTTAAATCGGCATTAAGTGAAATTATAATCCCAAGCCTATAAAAATCTGTAATTTGTATCGCTAAATTTGTTTTAAGTGTTTCATTAGTAATTATTAAACTATTTCATCACTAAAACCGCTTGTTTAAAGAGACCAAACTAACTACAAAATCGGTGTTTGTAGTCATAAATGCAATTCATTTCCTCGTGGGATCGATACTTTACTTACTTTATATTACTTGTGGATCACGTGCACTTGCGTGTATGAGTTTTATTTGTTATACATACAAATATCGCCAACAAGTTTTTGGCGCCGTTGCCGGGGAATTGCAATTGCGTTTATAACTTTCATCATCAATTTAAATTGGATTGGTTTTAGTTAAACAAATCTATTCTTATCCTAATTCTATTTTATTTTCTTCTAAATTTTGATAGGTACTCTTGAGTAGTGTATGCATACTCGATCGAAGAATCCTGACCCATTGCCTTTTGTGGATAACATTGAGAAAAGGGTTCAACAATCAAGGAAGTGTGCTAAAAATACTCTGGAGGATCTAGAACAACCTCAACCAATGGCGGGGGAAGCACAAAAAGCCTTAAGGGATTATGCCACGCCAAGAATCAATGAGTTGCAATCAAGTATCTCAAGGCCTGCCATCACAGCCAATTCCTTTGAAATCAAACCGGGGACAATCCATATGATCCAAAATTCTGTCCAATTTGGAGGAATGGTGGTTGATGACCCAAATGAGCATTTGATAAATTTTTTGGAGATTTGTGATACTTTCAAATTCAGCGGGATTTCGGAAGATGCAGTGAGACTGCGATTATTCCCATTCACATTGAGGGATAAAGCAAAGAGTTGGCTACACTCACTACCACCTGGATCTATTACTACTTGGCAAGATTTGGCCCAGAAATTCTTAGCAAAATTCTTCCCAACCAGGCCAAAACTGCCAAATTGCGAAATGACATCTCTTCTTATGAGCAACATCATGGAGAATCCTTGTACGAGACATGGGAGCGATACAAGGAACTATTGAGAAAGTGTCCACATCACGGTTTTGCCCCAATGGATGCAACTTAACACATTTTACAATGGGTTGAATATTCAGACACGGGCAGGCATTGATGCGGCTGCAGGTGGAGCATTCATGGGTAAAAACTATGACGAAGCTTATGAACTTTTGGAGACTATGGCTGCAAACAACTATCAATGGCCATCCTCCAGATCTAGCCAACCAAAAGTAGCGGGGATAATAGAGGTTGACACAGCCACTTCACTTCAAGCCCAAATCTCAGCTATAGTCAAAAAGCTTGACAACATATGTGAAGGAAAAGGGCAGCAAATCTCCATGATCTGTGAGCTTTGTGCAGGATCACACCCTTCTGAACAATGTGCCATCAATGCGGAATCAGTGCAATTTGTGACCAACTACCAGAGGCCAACAAACCAATACCAGAACAACTACACTCCGGGGAATAGGAATCACCCCAACTTCTCTTGGAGCAACCGACAAGACCAACAGCAAGCTCCAAAACCTAGCCATCCTCCGGGGTTTTCTGTTCAGCAACAAATCTCGGCTACTGATAAAAGGGTTGCCGAACTAAGTGAGAGTTTGGAGAAATGCATGGCCAAAACTGATAGGTTGGAGCATGGCCAAGCATTAAGCTTCAAGAATTTGGAAAATCAAATGAGTCAAATATTCAGTTTGTTATCTAGCAGACCTCAGGGTGCTCTTCCTAGCGACACGGAGATTAATCCAAGAAGAAACGGGAAAGAGCAATGTCAGGTTGTCACCACCAGAAGTGGGAAAAAGACACTGCCAGATAGCGCAGCTGCGCCACTGTCACACGAGCAGACAGCGCAGCTGCGCCCAAATCCAGCACCAGAACCAAACGGCGCAGCTGCGCCAATTTTGCAAAGGGAGCCGGCGCAGCTGCGCCCCTCCCCAGAAACTGCCACTGCTGAAATTTTTGAGGAAGAGGATAGACCTGAGAGATCTGAGCCCACACCAGCAAAAAGCACTGAGAAAATTCAACCTCCTTCCGCCAGGTACTACCCACCAGTTCCATACCCTCAAAGGCAGCAAAAGCAGAAAATGGACAAGCAATTTTCTAAGTTTCTTGAGATTTTCAAAAAGCTTCAAATCAATATACCATTTGCAGAAGCTTTAGAACAAATGCCAAGCTATGCCAAGTTCATGAAGAGTATTCTGTCAAGAAAGAAGAAACTGCAAGATTTTGAAATTGTAGCTTTAACAGAGGAATGCAGTGCGGTATTACAAAGGAAGCTACCTCCAAAATTAAAAGATCCGGGCAGTTTCACCATTCCTTGCACTATTGGAGACTTATCATTCAAAAAATGTTTGTGTGATCTTGGTGCAAGCATTAATCTCATGCCATTGTCCGTTTTTACTCAGTTGGGATTACCAGCTCCCAAGCCAACAAATGTTTCTCTTCAGCTAGCTGATCGTTCTGTCATGTATCCAAGAGGTATTGTGGAAGATATCCTTGTTAAGGTCGATAAGTTCATTTTCCCAGCTGATTTCATCATCCTAGATTTTGAGGAGAACAAGGACATCCCCATTATACTTGGGAGACCATTTCTAGCCACCGGAAGAACTCTCATTGATGTGCAAAAAGGAGAATTGACAATGAGAGTTCAAGACCAAGAAGTTACTTTTAATGTCTTCAAGGCTATGAAATTTCCAACTGAAGAGGAAGAATGTTTCCGAGTTGACATTATTGAAGAGGCAGTAACTGAGGACTTCATTAAGGCCACAAAAAGGGACTTGCTTGAGATGACACTAACAGGAGACATCGACTTGGACGAGCCCGAGAACTGTGAGTATGTTCATTTCCTAGATGCAGTACCCAGGATGACAAAGTTCAAGGTACCTATTGAGCCCTTGAAAAGCTCAAATGATGCCTCATCTCATTTTAAAACCATCTAGAGAGGCACCTCCTAGGCTTGATCTAAAGCCCTTACCTAGTCACCTCAGGTATGCATATCTAGGCACTTCGGACACTTTACCTGTCATTATTTCCTCTGCACTAACATCTTTGCAGGAAGGCAAGCTTATAAGAATCCTCAGAGAATTTCAAGGGGCTATTGGATGGACCATTGCAGACATAAAAGGAATCAGCCCCGCATTTTGCATGCACAAAATCCTGATGGAAGATGACAGCAAGCCTACCATAGAGCATCAAAGAAGGCTAAATCCCATCATGAAGGAGGTGGTTAAAGCAGAAATTCTGAAATGGCTAGACCGCCGGGATCATTTATCCCATTTTCTGACAGCCCATGGGTAAGCCCAGTGCAGTGTGTACCCAAGAAGGGAGGAATAACTGTGGTAAAAAATGAGAATAACGAGCTAATACCAACCCGAACAGTCACGGGGTGGAGAGTTTGCATGGATTATCGAAAGCTCAACAAAGCCACACGGAAAGATCACTTCCCACTCCCATTCATTGATCAAAATGCTAGACCGACTTGCAGGGCATGAGTATTATTGTTTGCTTGATGGATATTCTGGTTATAATCAGATTGCAATTGCTCCAGAGGATCAAGAGAAGACCACTTTTACTTGCCCGTATGGAACTTTTGCTTTCACAGGCGAATGTCTTTCGGTCTATGTAATGCTCCTGCCACATTCCAGCGGTGTATGATGGCAATATTTTCTGACATGGTGGAAAACAACATGGAGGTCTTCATGGATGATTTCTCAGTGTTCGGAAATTCCTTTGACAGCTGTCTGGAGAATTTAGTCATGGTGTTGAAGAGATGCGTGGAAACAAATCTTGTGCTTAATTGGGAGAAATGTCATTTCATGGTTCATGAAGGAATAATTTTTGGGTCACAAAGTCTCAGCCAAGGGTTTGGAGGTGGATAAAGCAAAGTTAGAAACTATCGAGAAATTGCCTCCACCAACATCTGTAAAGGGAGTTCGAAGTTTTTTGGGCCATGCGGGTTTCTATCGGAGATTTATCAAAGACTTCTCTAAAATCACGAAACCCCTGTGCAATCTGTTGGAGAAAGATGTCCCATTTCTATTCGATGATAATTGCTTAGCGGCCTTTGAGTTGTTGAAACAGAAATTGACAACCGCACCTGTGATAGTAGCACCGGATTGGTCTCTTCCATTCGAGCTTATGTGTGACGCTAGTGATTACGCTGTAGGCGTGGTATTGGGACAGCGCAGAGACAAGGTTTTACATGCAGTCTACTATGCCAGTAAAACACTTTCAGAGGCCCAAATGAACTACACCACCACCGAGAAAGGAACTACTCGCGGTTGTTTATGCATTTGACAAGTTCCGATCCTATCTCGTTGGTACAAAGGTAGTGGTGTACACTGATCATGCAAGCCATTCGGTATTTAATCTCAAAGAAAGATGCCAAGCCCAAGATTAATCAGATGGATCCTCTTGCTCCAAGAATTTGATTTGGAAATCAAGGACAAGAAAGGGACGGAAAATCTGGTAGCCGATCATCTTTCCAGATTGGACAATCCGGATTTAGAGAGCAAAGAGAAGATTGAGATAAACGATTGTTTCCCTGATGAGCAGCTATTTGCAGTCACATCTGAAATCCCATGGTTCGCTGATATTGTCAACTATCTTGTGAGTCATGTGCTACCACCAGATCTAAATTCTCAGCAGAGGAAGAAATTTTTGCATGATACAAAGAGATACATGTGGGATGAGCCTTACTTGTTCAAACAATGTGCAGATCTTGTGATCCGAAGATGCATCCCCGATGTCGAGAGTACCAGTATATTGCATGCATGTCATTCTTCTCTGTATGGTGGCCATTATGGAACGCAGAGAACAGCAGCAAAGGTACTCCAGGCTGGATTTTATTGGCCCACCTTGTTCAAAGACGCCCATCAGTTCATAAAGAGTTGTGACCGATGCCAACGGGTGGGCAACATCTCCAACCGAAATGAAATGCCACTTAATGTGATCTTGGAGGTGGAAATCTTTGACGTTTGGGGCATAGATTTTATGGGACCATTTCCATCATCCTGCGGCAATCTCTACATCTTGCTGGCAGTTGACTATGTGTCCAAATGGGTGGAAGCGTCGGCCTTACCAACCCAATGATGCTAAGGTAGTTCTCAGGTTCCTACAGAGGAGCATTTTCACTAGGTTTGGCACTCCTCGGGCTATCATTAGTGGATGAGGGCAGCCATTTTTGCAACAAACAGATCACAGCCCTCCTGGCCAAGTATGGAGTGAGACACAGAATTGCCACGGCCTACCATCCACAGACAAACGGTCAGGCCGAAGTATCCAACCGAGAGGTAAAAAGAATTCTGGAAAAGATTGTTAATCCGTCCAGAAAAGATTGGTCTCTAAAACTAGATGAGGCCTTGTGGGCTTATAGAACTGCATATAAGACACCTTTCGGCATGTCTCCGTACCACATGGTTTATGGCAAGGCCTGTCATCTACCGGTCGAATTGGAGCACAAAGCCTACTGGGCCATTAAAAAGTTGAATTTCGATCCATCTGCAGCAGGTGAAAGGAGACTTCTACAGCTTAATGAACTCGACGAGTTCCGATTGCAAGCCTATGAGAATTCTAAACTCTACAAAGAGAAGGTAAAGAGATGGCACGACCGAAAAATCATCGAGAGAAAATTTGAGCCTGGCCAAGCGGTCTTATTATTCAACTCCAGGCTCAAGTTATTCCCGGGAAAGCTCAAATCCCGATGGTCGGGTCCCTTTACCATCACTGCTGTGTTTCCACATGGAGCCATCGAAATTGTTGAAAAGAACGGTGAGCAACCATTCAAGGTTAATGGCCAAAGACTGAAGCACTATTGGGGAGGTGAATTTGATCGCCAAAAGTCCTCAATTGACCTGGCCATGGATTGAGCATCAATGATGGTCGAGCTAGCCGACGTTAAACCAAAGCGCTCCTCGGGAGGCAACCCGAGATTTCCCTTAATATTTCTATTCTTTTGTGATTTTTATTTAGTTTGTGTGATTTCATTTTAACATGCTTGCTTGTTTTTATTTCAGGTGTTAAATCGCGCTCTCATTCGTTTGACTTGATCACACTTTGAGTTTGGGAGTGCATCATTCCATTGCAAACGCTTGTCTCTGTTCAGAGTGAGAAATTTTCCAGGACTCCTGAGCTACTGCGCAGCTGCGCCCCATCTTCAGTTCAGTACCGGCGCAGCTGCGCCGAGTTACCTTTGACTGCTGCATCTGAGCAGCTGCGCAGCTGCGCCTCATCAACAGTTCATTACCGGCGCAGCTGCGCCGGTGTCCGCCTGAGCAAAATCTGAGCAACTGCGCAGCTGCGCCCCCTTCCCAGTACAACTGTGGCGCAGCTGCGCCATTCGCGGACAATTTTTTTCTTATAAATAGTCGGTCCCCATCAGTCACAATCATCCAACCCTAAACCTAACTGATTCTCTAGCAGCAAAACAAACTCTCCCCTCTCATCCCCAGCCACTCTCTCAAAACCCTAACTACCTACAACCTTCCATCAAACCCTAATCACTTACCACCATGCCGAAGCGCGCTCGCACTCCCCAACCTTCTTCTTCCAGTAGTAGCGGATCCGAATCTACTGGGGGTGGCATCAATACTCTGGATGCCACCAAATTTGTCAATCTATCTGCACAACATTACTACTGGGAGGTGCTTAGCGTCAAATCCTTCATACCTGAGAGGGGTTTGAAACCCAAGGCACAGGATGGGCGTATTCTTGACCAAATCCGGCGTTTGGGTTGGTTGCTATTCATTGAGACACCGAAGTCAGCCCCGATAGCCATTGTTCGTGAGTTCTATGCCAACGCCCGGGAAACACAGAATGGGATTTCCTTCGTGCGGGGCAAGCAGGTATCCTATTCGGCGCAGGCAATCAATGAACTTTTTCGCCTACCATCTGCTACTGCTGAGGCTACCGACTGGGTGGTGCATGAACGCTACGAAACCGACCTTGATGCGTTGATACATGAGATTGTGCCAGCCGGGCACGCAGTGGAAGACTCAGCCTGGCACCAACCTTGAAGGTTCACTTCCCTCAGACCGCGCTAAACAGATATGCCAAGGCGTGGTACGCCTTTATTTGCGCGAGTATCCTGCCGACCACCCATCATCAGGACGTGACTCGGGACCGCGCGGTACTTCTACACCGCATTTTGCATGGAGGAAGCATTGACGTGGGATATATCATCAACCAGTCCATGCTTCGGTTCATGCGAGCTGTCACTTCCGGTGCCATTCCGCACGCCTCGATCATCACACGTCTATGCCTAGCGGCAAACGTGGAATGGGGCGAGGAGGCTCTCCAGTTACCTATGCGCGACATCGACAGCGCCACGATCCGCAAGTACAATGTGTGGCGCGGTGGAGAGTCCCGGCCTAATGGGTTGGGCTTTATTTTGGCTGCTGAGGAGGAGGCCAGTGAGGAGGATGCACCTGCCCCGCCAGTGTCGCAGAGGGGCGTCAGTGGACATGAGCGCGACATGCGCCGCCTGCAGCGCCGCATGGACGCGTTGCACACGAGCTTCAAGGATTACAGCGTCTCCTTCGTTGGTGCACTTTCGGAGGCGTTCAGTCAGCAGGGGGTTCACATTGAGTTTCCCACATTCGGCTCTGGCATCCCTTATCCTCCGCCCGACACGCCGCCTAGCGGCGCCGAGGACGCTTCTTAGGGGAGTACTCTTTACCCTATTATCTCCAATGAGGACATTGCATATTTTAAGTTTGGGGGTATTAGGCTTGCCTAGTATTTTGTGATGCTTTTAATAATCTGTTTTCATTAGTTATTTGCTTATTTATTGTTATTTTAGGTGCATATAAAAAAAAAATAAAAAAAAAAAAAAAAAAAAAAAAAAAAAAAAAAAAAAAAAAAACCACATCTCTCATGCATATCATATCACATCATGTAGTTTAGTTGCATGATCCTCTCGTGTTGATTAGTATACATCCTCACATGCCTGTGATGAAAATTTCATTTTTTTTTTGCTAATTGCTTGGACTTGGGTCAAGTGCCATGATATTTCGTAACTCTTGTTTTGACATGATAAAACCGGTTTGCACGTTTTTGTAGTTCTCTCACTAAGTAGCCTAAAGATTCGCATAATTGAGTTCTGGGGGGACTTTGTTGTGATGGTAATGATTGTGCCAATTTTGGGTAATATTAGTCATGACCACACGTGTTCAAGTTTGGGGGAGTACTTAGTAGAGTATGCGTGCGACGAAATGGAGCGTAAAACGCATTCGTTGCTATATATATATATATATAAAAAAAAAAAAAAAAAGAAAAGAAAGAGAAATATATATAAATAAATAAATAAATGCTTGGTTAGCCTAGTTTTGTGGCCTTTGATATTTGAGTAAGTACACCCTAGGGGATGTCTCTACACCTAGCGCCCTAAGACCAATTGGTTTGGGAGTCGTTGGTTGAAAGCTCGCTACATGGGTATCATTGAATAGCCTAGGGGAACTAGGCATTGCACAACCAAGCGTCACAGTTCGAATAAACTCTAAGTCGGTACTCAACTTGGACATAGCGTGGTTTTATCTATATCTACCCCTTTTATTATGAAAATTTGAGTATATAAATTTCCCCTAAGAAACATATTATGAGAATCATTTGGGTTGCTACAAGTTTGATGATCACTACACACACACACTTTATCGTTCACTACAGATTAGAGTTGCATGACTTTCATGGTACACGGACCAAGTTTTGAGGTGGCGCTAATTTTTTTTTTGAGGCAAAATCTTTTGGATTGTTTACTGATTGATGAGGGTCATGGTGCATTCTTATAGCATTACATTGCACTCATATTTGCATTCATTTCGTTATATTTGCTTGAGGACAAGCAACAATTCAAGTTTGGGGGTATTTGATAAGTAGGTTTCATACCTACTTATTGGGTACTAATCGGTTTCATTTGTTGCTTATCTAATAGTTACTTAGCACGTTTTCATGCATTTTTCCCTTTTCTTTGGTTTGGACTCGCTATCGTCATTGTATGGCTTTTGCATGATTTTTTTGGTTAGATTTGACACGGTTTTATTGCTTTGGTTGTTCGGAGACTTATGGGTTATTTGTTGCGTGCACAGGACACGAGAATCGAGAAATCAAAAATTCAGCAGTGCAGCAGCAGACTGGCAACCGGCGCAGCTGCGCCCCTTTTACAAAGGGCGCCGGCGCAGCTGCGCCCCTCCTGTCCCTGCCGTGCCTCTCCTGCGCAGCTGCGCCCCTATTGCAAAGGAGGGTGGCGCAGCTGCGCCTGTCGCCAGCCAGCCATGCAGCACGTTCCATCCAGCGAAGCAGCATTTTGCCAGAATTCATGCATTGCCAGATTTTGAGGGATCAGTGGGTTTAGCTTTTATTAGTGGGAATAAAAATAAGTCAAAAGATGACAATTTATGCATGTATTATTAGCCAATTGAGAATTCAATTGAGGGGGCTCTACTCACACACGAAAAAGAGATATAGTTACTGCACTCTAGCTTCAAACTTGGAAATCATCAGCTGAGCATAATTTGCACTTGGGAACTGAAGAATGGAGCTATATGGATGCTAAATTGGAGATTGGGAGCAAGAAATCATCATTCTACACAACTTGGAAATTCACCAGAAATTGCAGAACGGAAACAGGGAGCTTAAATATTTTATTTGTTTGATTAATTTTCCTGTTTCTGTGACTATGATGATGAACCAATTGTGCATGATGAATTCTATTATTGTTATTAATGAACTAAATTTAATTCTTGGGATTATAATGGATCTTTTGCCTGATTAAGAATTGAAGTGCTTCCTTATTTTTTATTAGTTGGTTATTAAATGAATGTCTAGCATAATCTTTAATCCATGTTTAATTGCTTGATCACCAATTACTGTTGATAATTTATATGGAATTGAGAAAGGAAGTATAAATTAAGATCTCGTTATGCTAGCATATGTTCATAATTATCACATTCCTCGTGAAATTATGTTTCGTGCTTAGGATAGAGATATACCGAAGCACCATGTTGTGGTCGTTTGAAAACTTGTTCTTAAACCCGTTTGATTGTAATTCACATAGAAATATAGTGCGTTAGTCCATCTAGGGTGTTCACAGTCATTCTATCATTTGTGGATTTAGTGTGATATGGGTATGGTGCATCGAGAGATGGCCATATTTTACTTTCGTGTTTTCGACCAACATTCCATAATAACCAACTAGCAACAATAGGAAGCATGGAAATTTAAATCGGCATTAAGTGAAATTATAATCCCAAGCCTATAAAATCTGTAATTTGTATCGCTAAATTTGTTTTAAGTGTTTCATTAGTAATTATTAAACTATTTCATCACTAAAACCGCTTGTTTAAAGAGACCAAACTAACTACAAAATCGGTGTTTGTAGTCATAAATGCAATTCATTTCCTCGTGGGATCGATACTTTACTTACTTTATATTACTTGTGGATCACGTGCACTTGCGTGTATGAGTTTTATTTGTTATACATACAAATATCGCCAACATGCACTCCCTTAAATCGTTGTTTCAAACACCATAAAGAATCACAACTAGTGTAATTCAATTAAAAGAATGGAGAAAAGTGATTGCATGTGTGTGTTTGAAGAAGATAAAATGAAACTTGTGAATGTGAGGTTCCAACTCCTTCTTCTACTATAAATACTTGAACCCTCCTTGCAGAGATGGTCTTAGGGTTAAGTTGTTGAATTGTTATGGAATTGAATCTCTATTTTTGGTAGAAATTGATTTGGTTAGGTCAATATGGAATGTGAATGGTTTTTGGGGAAGTTTGTGTTTGAATGGGAGAATGAGTGGCAAGAGATGGGGGGAGAATGGGGAGAAATGCGCGCCTGATGTCGCGCGGAGTTTGATGATATGCGCATGACGGTTGCGACTCTTGATCTGCGTGCCACGGCTTCGTAATGAGCACCGCAACCTTTGAATTTGCGCGCTGCGCCCCTTAATCTCTGATTGGTTTTTTTATTTTGTACTGAAGGGTTGAGCGTTACGGATTTTGAAAGTGGGTGCCGCGGCTCTTGAGGCATGTCGCGGCTCTCAATGTTATGCGTCGTGGCCCCAGATCTCTGATGGTGCTCGGCTAAAAGCTTGCTAAACCAAAATTTTCCTTTTCTCAAGCTATTCCAATGCATGCTTCCCACACAATGAATTAATTCTCTCTTCATCTTGTATCCCCTAAAGTAATTTGCCAACAAAGTTTAACTAAGTCAATTAATTATGTAAAAATTAAATAAAAACAAATAAACTAAATGAATTCAAATCTATTTTTTTTAAATATTAAATAAATATTAAACCATGGGTTGCCTCCCAGTAGCACTTGTTTTTAAGTCGTCAGCCTGACTTCTTCTTTTTCAATGACTTGGGCTTGTCGACATGATCAAGAATGCTATTGGTTTCGCATCCCATATCATGCTCTCCTTGCCCAATCTTGGCTATGTCCCCTTGCTCTTCATTTCCTTTTTCTTCTTCGCTGTAATCTTCTTCCCAAATCTCATCTTGTGAGATCGCTTGTGTCACATAACTCTCCTCCACCTCATTTGGTATCTTTATGGAATCTATCACACTGAATGTGATTTCTTGGTCATTAACCCTTAATGTGAGCTCTTCGTTCTTAACATCAATCAAAGTGCATCCGATAGCTAGGAATGGTCGTCCCAAAATCAAAGGTATCTTCTCGTCTCCATCATAATCAAGAATGACAAAGTCCACTAGGAAAATAAATGCATCAACTTTCACTAGCACATCCTCGATAATCCCTTTTGGACGTGTGATTGATCTATCTGTCAATTGTATAGTCATTTTCATCGGTTTTATTCCTTTCATCCCAAGTCTCTCATAGATTGATAACTACATGAGATTAATGATTGTGCCAAGATCACATAGAGCTTTTCCCACAAATTGCTTTCCAATAGTGCACGAGATTGTGAAACTCCCTAGATCTTGCATTTTAGTTAGTAACTTCTGCTGAATAACTGCACTGCACTCCTCTATTAAGGCTACCAATTCACAATCTCCCGTTCTTCTTTTCTTTGGGAGAATTTCCTTTAAAAACTTGACATAATTGGGCATCTGCTCTAATGCCTCTGCGAAAGTGATATTGATCTACAATTTCTTAAAAACCTCCAAGAATTTTGAAAATTTACTGTCCTACTTCTGATTCTTTAACCGTTGTGGATATGGTGCGACGGAAGTATATGCTCCTTACTTACCCTTACACCGATTCAATCCCAATTCTTCGTTTTTCTTTGCTTCACTCCTGTTCATGTCATTGTCAATTCCATCTTCTTTATCAGTGTCAATCTTTCTTGCTGGTGTGGTATCCTCTTTCATCAAACTCTTCCCACCTCTCAAATTAATAGCTTTGCATTGCTCGTGATTTTCTCTTCTCGGGTTGACTTCAGTATCACTTGGTAAAACACCATGTGGACGGCAATTTACTACGCTTGCTAGTTGTCCCATCTGAGTTTCCAAATTTCGAAGTGAATCTTCTAAGCTATTCATCCTTGTGTCATTCTCCGCAATATACTTTGTGAGTATTTCTTCTATGCTAGCCTTCCTTTTTGGTTGGGGGTTTGCTTGACCTTGGAATCCTGGGGGATAGAACTGTCTTGGGGCTGATGATTGATTCTGATTGTTGCTCCAAGAAAAGTTTGGATGATTTTTCCACCCCGGATTGTAGGTGTTAGAATACACACCCTACTTTTTTCCTATAAAATTCACCGATTCAGTATTGATTACACACTGATTTGTATGATGATTTCCTACACATAATTCACAGACTAC
The DNA here is from genome assembly GCA_034770075.1 of Aralia elata. Lineage (NCBI taxonomy): Eukaryota > Viridiplantae > Streptophyta > Magnoliopsida > Apiales > Araliaceae > Aralia > Aralia elata. The sequence continues at coordinate 73,175,330 of CM068378.1, read as the reverse complement.
AGCTAATTTGTTGCACTGATCGTGTTTCCATTGCATCAACCTTTTTCGACAAAGTTAGCATTTGTGCAGCCAAAGCTGTCATTGCATCTACCTCAAGTTTTCCTCCAGTCCTTAGTTGAGTCATTCGCAACCACTTCGGAAGTCCATGATGTGGACATCTTCTTATCATTTCCATGCTTCATATAATGATTCAGAATTCAGTTGTGTGAAAGATGTAATCTCATTCCTTATCTTTGATGTTTTTGCTGGGGGAAAGAATTTAGCTAAAAATTTCTGAGCTAAGTCATCACAAGTAGTGATTGACCCTGCTGGTAACGAATATAACTAACTCTTTGCCTTATCACGAAGTGTGAAAGGAAAGAGCCTAAGTCTCACTGCGTCGTCAGTCACATCCTTGTATTTGAATGTATCGCATATCTCCAAGAAACTTACAAGGTGATCGTTCGGATCATCATTTGGCATGCCCCCAAATTGAATCGAATTCTGCACCATTTGAATCGTACCAGGTTTAATTTCAAAAATATTGGCCTAAATTGCTGGCCTCCTAATGCTTGAATGAATTTCAGTAACTTGCGGCATTGCATAGTCCTTAAGTGATTTTGGTGCTTCTTCCGTAGCCATAGTGATAAGTAGGTTTCATACCTACTTATTGGATACTATTTTGCTTCATTTGTTGCTTAACTTGTAGCTCCATAGTATGTTTTCATGTATTTTTCCCTTCCTTTCGGTATTGCTTCACTATTTGCATTCTATGGCGTTTGCACAGTTGTTGGTTAATTTGACACGAGTTATGATGCATTTGTTGTTTGGGAGCTAAGTAAATTTTTGTTGCTTGTACATGACACGAGAATCGAGAAATCAGGCTACAGCAGTGCAGTAGCAGCCTGCGCAGCTGCGCCCAGCTTGGCCTTGAGGCCGGCGCAGCTGCACCCCCCTGTTCCTGCCAATGCTCCTCAGCGCAGCTGAGCCCCTTTTGTAAAGGGTACCGGCGCAGCTGCACCTGTCGCCAGCCAGCCATGCAGACACATTTAAGACAGCGAAGTAGCACTACAAAAAAATCATGCAATGCCAGATTTTGAGGGATTAGTGGAGCAAAACTTTATTAGTGGGAATCAGAATAAGTCAATAGAAGACAAATTAAGCATGTAATTTAATTAATTGAGAATTCAATTTTGAGAGAGCTTCCCACACACAAAAATTAGAAAGTTTACTGCATTGTTAGTTCCAACATTGAAGCCACCAACTGAGTATCAATTTTGCTCGGTAACTGAGGAATGGAGCTATATGGATGCTGAATTGAAGCTTGGGAGCAAGAAATGAAGAATCAACACAACTCGGAAAATCATCAGAAATTGCAGAAATGGAAGAACGGAAACAGGGAGCTTTAATATTTTCTGTTTTTGATTAATTTTCCTATTCTGTAGTTATGATGATGAACCAATTGTGTATGATGAATTCTATTATTGTTATTATGAACTAAACTTAATTTTTGGGATTATAATGGATCTTTTGCATTAACTAAAAATTGAAATGCTTCATTATTATTGCTAGTTGGTTATGAAATGAATGTCTAGCATAATTTATACTAAATGTTTAATTGCTTGATCACCAATTATCATGATAATTTATATGGAATTGAGAAAGGAAGTATAAATTGAGATCTGATTATGCTAGCATATGTTCATAATCTTTACATTCCTCGTGAAGTTATGATTCGTGCTTAGGATAGAGATATACCGAAGTACCATATGTGGTCATTTGAGAACTTATACTTAAACCCTCTTGATTGTAATTCACATAGAAATATAGTGTGTTAGTCATCTAGGGTGTTCACATTCATTCTATCAACTGTGGATTTAGTGTGATATGGATATGGTACATCAAGAGGTGGTCATATTTTACCTTCGTGTTCTCGACCAACATTCCATAATAATCAATTAGCAACAATAGGAAGCATGGAAATCTAAGTTTGCAATAAGTGAAATTATAATCCCAAACCCATAAAATCTGTATTTATACAATTATAATTTGTTCAATTTAGTTCTTTAGTAATCATTAGACAATTTCATCATTGTAATCAATCGTTTAAAGAGACCGAAATAATTATAAAATCGGTGTTTGTAGTCGTAAATGCAATTCTATTCCTCGTGGGATCGATACTTTACTTACTTTATATTACTTGTGGATCACGTACACTTGCGTGTATGAGTCGTATTTGTTATACACACAAATATCCCAACACATAGCTTGTTGTTTAATTGTTTCTTTGCAAAACTGTCGTATTCTTCGAAGCCTTCTATCAATCTCGTCCCAACAAGTTTTTGGCGCCGTTGCCAGGGAATTGTAATTGCGTTTATAACTTTCATCATCAATTCAAATTAGATTGGTTTTAGTTAAACAAATCTGTTCTTATCTTAATTCTATTTTATTTTCTTCTACATTGTCATAGGTACTCTTGAGTAGTGTATGCATACTCGATCGAAGAATCCTAACCTATTGCCTTTCGTGGATAACATTGAGAAAAGGGTTCAATAGTCAAGAAAGTGTGCTGAAAATACTCTGGAGAATCTAGACCAACCACAAGCAATGGCGGGAGAAGCACAAAAAACATTGAGAGATTATGCTACGCGAAGGATAAATGATTTGAAATCAAGTATCTCAAGGTCGGCCATAACAGCCAATTCCTTCGAAATCAAACCAGGGACTATCCATATGATCCAAAACTCTGTCCAATTCGGGGGAATGGTGGTTGATGACCCAAATGAGCACTTGATAAATTTTTTAGAGATCTGTGATACATTCAAATTCAGTGGGATTTCATAAGATGTAGTGAGATTGCGGTTATTCCCATTCACATTGAGGGATAAGGTAAAGAGTTGGCTACATTCACTACCACCGGGATCTATTACTATTTGGCAAGATTTGGCGCATAAATTCTTAGCAAAATTCTTCCCACCAGCCAAAACTGCTAAGTTGAGAAATGACATCTCCTCATATGAGCAACATCATGGAGAATCCTTATATGAGACATGGGAGCGGTACAAGGAACTATTGAGAAAGTGTCCACATCACGGTTTGCCACAATGGATGCAACTTAACACATTTTACAATGGGTTGAATATTCAAACACGGGCAGACATTGATGCAGCTTCGGGAGGAGCATTCATGGGTAAAAACTATGACGAAGCTTATGAACTTTTGGAGACCATGGCTGCGAATAACTATCAGTGGCCATCTTTTAGATCCAGGCAACCAAAAGCAGCAGGGATATTAGAGGTTGACACAGCCACATCACTTCAAGCCCAAATATCAGCTATAGTCAAAAAGATTGACAACCTATATAAAGGAAAGGGGCAGCAAGCTTCCATGATTTGTGAGCTTTGTGCAGGTTCACATTCTTCTGATCAATGTGCCATAAATTCTGAGTCTGTGCATTTTGTGAGCAACTATCAGCGGCCAGCAAATCAATATCAGAACAACTACAATCCAGGGAATAGGAATCACCCGAACTTCTCACGGAGGAACCGTCAAGATCATCCACAAGCTCCAAAACCTCACAATCCTCCGGGGTTCCACAGTCAGCAACAAGTTATAGCTACTGATAAGAAGGTTGCTGAAATGAATGAAAATTTGGAGAGATACATGGCCAAAACTGATAAGTTGGAGCAAGGCCAGACATTAGGTTTCAAGAATTTGGAAAACCAGATGAGTCAGTTGTTTAGTTTGCTATCTAATCGACCTCAGGGGACTCTTCCTAGCGACACAGAAATCAATCCAAGGAGAAATGGAAAGGAGCAATGCCAAGCTGTCACACTCAGAAATGGGAAGCAGACTCTGCCAACCGGCGCAGCTGCGCCCTTTTCCTGAAGTTGATCCATCCGGCACAGCTGCGCCCATTGTGCAAGGGGAGACGGCGCAGCTGCGCCCTTCCCCAGAATCTGACTCTGCTGAAATTTTTGAAAAAGAAGATAGCATTGAGAAATCTAAGCCCACATCAACAAAAAGCATAGAAAAGACTCAACCCCCGCCCACCAGATATTATCCACCAGTTCCGTACCCTTAGAGGCAGCAAAAGTAAAAATTGGACAAACAATTCTCTAAGTTTCTTGAGGTTTTCAAAAAGCTTCAAATCAACATACCATTTGCAGAAGCCTTAGAACAAATGCCGAGCTATGCCAAGTTTATGAAGGGGATTCGGTCAAGAAAGAAGAAATTGCAAGATTTTGAAATTGTAGCATTGACAGAAGAGTGCAGTGCGGTATTACAAATAAAGCTACCTCCAAAGTTAAAGGATCCGGGCAGTTTCACCATTCCTTGCACCATTGGAGACCTGTCATTCAAGAAATTCTTATGTGATCTTGGTGCAAGCATTAATCTCATGTCATTGTCCATCTTTACTCAGTTGGGATTACCAGCACCCAAGCCAACAAATGTCTCTCTTCAGCTAGCGGAACGTTCAGTCATATACCCGAGAAGAATTATGGAAGATGTTCTTATTAAGGTTGATAAGTTCATATTCCCAGCTGACTTCATAATCCTAGACTTCGAGGAGGACAAGGATATTCCCATCATACTTGGGAGGCCATTTTTAGCTACCGGGAGAACTCTCATTGATGTGCAAAAGGGAGAATTGACAATGAGGGTTCAAGACCAAGAAGTCACCTTTAATGTCTTTAAAGCTATGAAATTCCCAACTGAAGAGGAAGATTCTTTCCGAGTTGATATCATTGAAAGTGCAGTGACCGAGGAATTAATTAAAGCCACACGTAGTGACTTGCTTGAGATAACACTGACAAGAGACATCGACTTGGGTGAGCCCAAAAACTGTGAGTATGTTCATTTTCTAGATGCAATACCCAGGATGGCAAAGTTCAAGGTACCAATTGAGCCCTTGAAAAGTTCAAATGATTCCTCATCTCAATTGAAACCATCTAGAGAGGTACCTCCTAAACTTGAGCTAAAGCCCTTGCCTAGTCACCTCAGGTATGCATATCTAGGCACTTCAGATACACTACCTGTCATTATTTCTTCTGCACTAACCTCTTTACAGGAAGGCAAGCTGGTAAGAATCCTCCGAGAATTCCAAGGGGCTATTGGATGGACCATCGCTGACATAAAAGGAATCAGCCCCTCATTTTGCATGCATAAGATTCTGATGGAAGATGACAGCAAGCCCACCATAGAACATCAAAGAAGGCTGAATCCCATCATAAAAGAGGTGGTGAAAGCCGAAATTCTAAAATGGCTAGACGCTGGAATCATCTATCCCATCTCTGACAGTCCGTGGGTGAGCCCTGTGCAGTGTGTACCAAAGAAAGGAGGAATAACTGTGGTGAGAAATGAGAACAACGAGTTGATACCAACTCGAACAGTCACGGGGTGGAGAGTTTGCATGGACTACCGAAAGCTCAACAAAGCCACGAGGAAAGATCACTTCCCACTTCCATTCATAGATCAAATGTTGGACAGACTAGCAGGGCATGAATACTACTGTTTGCTTGACGGATATTCTGGTTATAATCAAATTGTTATCGCTCCAGAGGATCAAGAGAAGATAACTTTTACTTGTCCATATGGAACTTTTGCTTTCAGGCGAATGTCCTTCGGTCTATGTAATGCTCCAGCTACATTTCAACGGTGCATGATGGCAATATTTTCTGACATGGTGGAAATCAACATGGAGGTTTTCATGGATGATTTTTCAGTGTTTGGAAATTCCTTCGACAGCTGTCTAGAGAATTTGGTCATGGTACTAAAGAGATGCGTGGAAACAAACCTTGTGCTGAATTGGGAGAAATGTCACTTCATGGTTCAAGAAGGAATAATATTGGGTCACAAAGTTTCAGTAAAAGGGTTGGAAGTGGATAAAGTAAAATTAGAAACCATCGAGAAATTGCCTCCACCAACTTCTGTAAAGAGAGTTCGAAGTTTTTTGGGCCATGCTAGATTCTACCGGAGATTTATCAAAGACTTCTCCAAAATCACAAAACCACTGTGCAATCTATTGGAAAAGGATGTCCCGTTCCTATTCGATGAAAATTGCTTAGCAGCCTTTGAGTTGTTGAAAAAGAAGTTAACAACAGCACCTGTGATAGTGGCACCAGATTGGTCTCTTCCATTTGAGTTTATGTGTGATGCTAGTGATTACGTTGTGGGCGTGGTATTGGGATAGCGTAGAGATAAGGTTCTACATGCAATTTACTATGCCAGCAAAACACTCTCAGAGGCCCAAATGAATTACACCACCACCGAGAAGGAATTACTCGTTGTTGTTTATGCATTAGACAAATTCTGGTCCTATCTCATTGGAACAAAGGTAGTAGTGTACACAAACCATGCAGCAATTCGGTATTTGATCTCAAAAAAAGATGCCAAACCAAGGTTAATTAGGTGGATCCTTTTGCTCCAAGAATTTGACTTGAAAATAAAGGACAAGAAAGGCACGGAGAATCTAGTTGCTGATCATCTGTCCAGATTAGACAATCCGGATTTGGAGAGCAAAGAGAAGGTTAAAATAAATGATTGTTTCCCTAATGAACAGTTATTTGTAATCACGTCTGAGATCCCATGGTTCGCTGATATTGTCAACTATCTTGTGAGTCATGTACTACCACCGGATCTAACTTCTCAGCAAAAGAAGAAGTTTTTGCATGATGCAAAGAGATACATGTGGGACGAGCCTTACTTGTTCAAACAATGTACAGATCTTGTGATCCAAAGGTGCATTCCAGATGTCGAGACTACCAGTATATTACATGCATGTCATTCCTCCCTGTATGGCGGCCATTATGGAACGCAGAGAACTGCAGCCAAAGTACTCCAGGCCGGATTCTATTGGCCCATTTTGTTCAAAGATGCCCATCAATTCATAAAGTATTGCGATCGATGCCAACGGGTGGCCAACATCTCCAACCGCAATGAAATGCCACTAAATGTAATCTTGGAGGTGGAGATCTTTGACGTATGGGGGATAGACTTCATGGGACCATTTCCGTCATCCTGCAACAATCTCTATATCCTTCTTGCGGTTGATTATGTGTCCAAATGGATGGAGGCTTCGGCTTTACCTACCAATGATGCTAAGGTGGTTCTTAGGTTCTTACAAAAGAGCATTTTCACTCGATTTGGCACTCCTCGGGCGATCATCAGTGATGAGGACAGTTATTTCTGCAACAAACAGTTCACAGCCCTCCTGGCTAAATACGGAGTGAGGCACAGAATTGCCACGGCATACCACCCACAAACAAATGGGTAAGCCGAAGTGTCAAATAGAAAGGTCAAGAGAATTCTGGAAAAGATTGTTAATCCTTCCAGAAAAAACTGGTCATTGAAGCTAGATGAAGCATTATGGGCATATAGAACCGCCTATAAGACACCCCTCGGCATGTCCCCCTACCATGTGGTCTACGGCAAAGCTTGCCATCTCCTAGTTGAACTTGAGCACAAAGCCTATTGGGCGATCAAAAAGTTGAATTTCGACCCAACTGCGATGGGAGAGAGGAGACTTCTACAGCTAAATGAACTTGATAAGTTTCGTTTACAAGCCTATGAGAATTCTAAACTCTACAAGGAGAAGGTAAAGAGGTGTCACGACCGTAAAATCATCGAGAGAAAGTTTGAACCTGGCCAAGCAGTCTTGCTATTCAACTCCAGGCTCAAATTATTCCCGGGAAAGCTCAAATCCCGATGGTCGGGTCCCTTTACCATCACAGCTGTATTCCCACATGGGGCCATCGAAATAATTGGAAAGGACAGTGAGGAGGATGTGCCTGCACAGCCAGTGCAGCAGGGGGAGTCGGTGGACATGAGCGCGAGATGCGCCGCCTACAGCGCCGCATGGACGCGCTACACACGAGCTTCAGAGAATACAATGTCTCTTTTGCAGGTGCACTGTCCGAGGCATTCTGCCAGCAGGGGGTCCACATCGAGTTTCCCACCTTCGGAGCCAACATCCCTTATCTTCCGCCTGACATACCGCCTGGCGGCGCCGAGGACGACTCTTAGGGGAGTACTCTTTACCCTTTTATCTCCAATGAGGACATTGAATATTTTAAATTTGGGGGTATTAGGCTTGCCTATTTATTTGTGATGCTTTATTTATGATGCTTTTATTTAATTGTTTTATAGTTAGATATTGTTTGCGTTCTTGTCTTTTAGTCTTATTAATATTTGCAAAAAAAAAAGGAATAAAAGCTTGGTTAGCCTAGTTTTGTGGCCTTTGATATTCGAGTAAGTACGCCCTAGGGGATGTCTCTACACCTAGCGCCCTAAGACCAATTGGTTTGTGAGTCGTTGGTCGAAAGCTCGCTACATGGGTATCATTGAAAAGCCTAAGGGAAGTAGGCATTGCACAACCAAATATCTTAGTCCTAATAACCTCTAAGTCGGTCCTCAACCTAGACATAGCGTTGTCTGAGCTGTAGCTTACTCTATTTGTTGTGTTGCAAGTTTGAATATACGAATTTCCTCCTAAGAAACATATTATGAGAATCATTTGGGTTGCTATAAGTTTGATGAATACTACACACACACACTTTATCGCTCGCTACAAGGTTTGATTTGCATGGCCGTCATGGTACATGAACTAAGTTTGGTTAGTAGCATTATCTTCTTCTAAGCCAAAAACACTTTTGGATTGTTTACTAATTGATGAGGGTCATGGTGCATTCTTAGATTATTGCATTTTATCCATGTTTGCATTCATTTCATTGTAATTGCTTGAGGACAAGCAACAATTCAAGTTTGGGGGTATTTGATAAGTAGGTTTCATACCTACTTATTGGATACTATTTTGCTTCATTTGTTGCTTAACTTGTAGCTCCATAGTATGTTTTCATGCATTTTTCCCTTCCTTTTGGTATTGCTTCACTATTTGCATTCTATGGCGTTTGCACAGTTGTTGGTTAATTTGACACGAGTTATGATGCATTTGTTGTTTGGGAGCTAAGTGAATTTTTGTTGCTTGTACAGGACACGAGAATCGAGAAATCAGGCTACAACAGTGCAACAGCAGACTGGCAGCCTGCGCAGCTGCGCCCAGCTTGGCCTTGAGGCCGGTGCAGCTGCGCCCCCCTGTTCATGCCGATGCTCCTCAGCGCAGCTATGCCCCTTTTGCAAAGGGTACCGGCGCAGCTGCGCCTGTCGCCAGCCAGCCATGCAGACACGTTCCAGACAGCGAAGCAGCACTACAAAAAAATCATGCAATGCCAAATTTTGAGGGATTGGTGGAGCAAAACTTTATCAGTGGGAATCAGAATAAGTCAATAGGAGATAAATTAAGCATGTAATTTAATCAATTAAGAATTCAATTTTGAGAGAGCTTCCCACACACGAAAATTAGAAAGTTTACTGCATTGTTAGTTCCAACATTGAAGCCACCAGTTGAGCATCCATTTTGCTCGGGAACTGAGGAATGGAGCTATATGGATGCTAAATTGAAGCTTTGGAGCAAGAAATCAAGAATCAACACAACTTGGAAAATTATCAGAAATTGCAGAAACGGAAGAACGGAAACAGGGAGCTTTAATATTTTCTGTTTTTGATTAATTTTCCTATTCTGTAATTATGATGATGAACCAATTGTATATGATGAATTCTATTATTGTTATTATGAACTAAACTTAATTTTTGGGATTATAATGAATCTTTTGCATTAACTAAAAATTGAAATGCTTCATTATTATTGCTAGTTGGTTATGAAATGAATGTCTAGCATAATTTATACTAAATGTTTAATTGCTTGATCACCAATTACCATGATAATTTATATGGAATTGAGAAAGGAAGTATAAATTGAGATCTGATTATGCTAGCATATGTTCATAATCTTTACATTCCTCGTGAAGTTATGATTCGTGCTTAGGATAGAGATATACCGAAGTACCATATGTGGTCATTTGAGAACTTGTACTTAAGCCCTCTTGATTGTAATTCACATAGAAATATAGTGTGTTAGTCATCTAGGGTGTTCACATTCATTCTATCAACTGTGGATTTAGTGTGATATGAATATGGTGCATCAAGAGATGGTCATATTTTACCTTCGTGTTCTCGACCACCATTCCATAATAATCAATTAGCAACAATAGGAAGCATGAAAATCTAAGTTTGTAATAAGTGAAATTATAATCCCAAACCCATAAAATCTGTATTTATACAATTATAATTTGTTCAATTTAGTTCTTTAGTAATCATTAGACAATTTCATCATTGTAATCAATCGTTTAAAGAGACCGAAATAATTATAAAATCGGTGTTTGTAGTCGTAAATGCAATTCTATTCCTCGTGGGATCGATACTTTACTTACTTTATATTACTTGTGGATCACGTACACTTGCGTGTATGAGTCGTATTTGTTATACACACAAATATCCCAACACATAGCTTGTTGTTTAAGTGTTTCTTTGCAAAACTGTCGTATTCTTCGAAGCCTTCTATCAATCTCGTCCTCAAATGGCAGTAATTCTTTCTCCTTTGACCTAGTTTGCATACAAAGCTACATGTGAATAGAGACCAAATTTGTAAATCCGTAAGAAAATCTAAATTAAAACTAAATGATGAAAATTAATAAAAAGAAAAATTTAAGCTATCAATTGCTCCCAGGCAACGGCACCAAAAACTTGATGGGCTAAATCTATACTAGCAATTTACGTGCAAGTATACACGGTCAATCAAATAATAAAGCAAAAGTAGAGTGTCGAACCCACGATGAGCGAATTATAACCTAGCTAATTCTAAGCTCTAATTATTCATTAATTAATTTAATCTAGATAATTTCGATATCAACTGAGTGAATTAACTAAATAATTAACTGCTAAAATATTAAAGCAATAAATAAAGAGGTTAAGGAATCAATTTTCCCCGATGATTCATTTAAATAATACTATTATTGTTCTATTCAATTGATTAATTAGAATTGTCAACGAAAAATCACTAATAATTATTATAACCACCTTTTAGATGATTTTAAAGCATACCGATCACTATTAATTTCCCTATATTCTATGAGAAATAATAATAACAGATTCATTAAGGTTTATTTTCTAATAGTAGCTTGAGGTATTCAGGTATATTTCTATCCCGTCCAAAAAATTAGAATTCAATCATAATCTTTATTATCGAAGAAATTACTAATCTCTAGTTATTCTAACCAGATCTCAACCTAGATTCCATTGTCAAATGTTATCTAAATCTATCTAATAATTCTTGATTAGGCAATTATACAATTAAAATAAGTTATAATAAACAATTTAATACATAATCAATCTAAATAGAAGAACTAATAAATATTAAATAAAATAATCATCGGGTTCCATTAAATCCTTAACTAAAATAATTAGTTCATAATGAAAATAAAGAACATCAATAATTTATCAGAACTCATTCTAGATTACAAATGAAGGATTAAGGGAGAAGAAATAAACATTGTCGAATCCAGTCTTCCTCCTAGGCTCCAAGTCTCCTTTGGAATAAAGTCGGATGAAACCCTTATTTTCCTACGTACTCTCTCCCTCTCCTTTTTGTTTCTCTCTCAATAAAAATAGTAAAACCTACTTATTAGTCTATTATTAACTACTGATAAGATCCAACCCGTAAATGATAAGTGCAAATAAAATCAAATCTGCAGCCAAAAGGAAGCAAATCATCCGGGCGCGTAGCCCCTCACGTACCTTCCGCGACCAAGCGTCGCGGCTCCTAGGTTTGTGCGCCGCGGCTTCTGACCTTGTGAGGGTCTTCACCTGCCAAACCATGAAAAGTAGGTAAAAGATGTATTAGTCCAGATTTTAATTCAAAATGAGTATTAACATCTAGATTAGGGAAGGTTATGCATAAAGGTTGTTGATTCAAAGCAGGGGTCGCAAGTTCCTTCAAAGTTCGGGTTTCTTCCATGGTGTCCTTCTCTTCACAATTATTCCGAACTACTTTCCTTAATCTACGAATGGTTCTCTCTATTTCTGGATCACACTTTAAATCACCTTGATTAGTAGATCGAGTTTTGGACATAAACAATCAAAGGAAATTCAAATTACCTGAGTACAAAAAAAAAATAATAAATAAAGATAAAAATAATGATAACAAAGAAATATAAACTAAAATCACTCCCCGGCAACGGCGCCAAAATTTGGTGTGCTGTCGCAAGCAGCCAAAAATAAAATCTTACTTGTGAAAGATAATAATGTAGTGGTGCAAGTAAGAGTCGATCCCACAGAGAGTGATTAGTCTAAAATTATTCTTTGTTTACCAAAAGAGGGGGGGTTTATAATTTGATTTCACTAATTATTAAGAACAAAATTTAAAGTGATAAGAATAACCAATTAATTAAAGATTTTAGTTCTCCCGGTTCAGTATCACCTTTTTACAACAATAGAATAATTAAGTAAAGCAATATTTATCCTTCAATGAAATTAATAGCCCTAGGTAGCAACAAGCTCTACTACCCGAAACTCCCCTTAGATTATCACTTAATGAAACAAGCTCTTCACAAGATTCTAACCATTATACAACCTAGAACAAGCTCTCTAGATTTAATATAATAGTTGTATTAAGAACTAGGGAATTAGACTAATCCAAGCAACAATCACACAAGTTCGGATTATTTAACTTGTCTTCCGATAATCATAGTAATACTCAAAAGCTTGACCACAATCATGTATCACTAATTTCTACTTGTGATTAGGAACAATATCAATTACACGTAATACTATCCCTTAATCTAGCAGATGAAATTAATCAAATTGACTTAATCGATCACATTAAACCAATTGGAATAAATATCATTCAAAAGTTAAAATAGATTATCAATAATGAACTTCATGTAAGAAGGAATACATAGCTTATACTTAATCAAACCATTACCTGTAAACAAGGTTCAACATCCCCTTCGAACTGAGTAAAGGAACTAGCCTAACATATTAAGTCCAATTAATATTTTCTTGAATTATTAAAGGGGTGAGGACAACAACCTCACTATGGAGGTGATCCTCTTTCCCTACTAATTTATAAAAGGGGTGAGGACAACAACCTCACTATGGAGGTGATCCTCTTTCCCTACTAATTACACTAGAATTTGGAGAAGATGAAGAAGATGAAGAAGATGGTGTGTATTAGTTTGTGAATTAGCAAAATACAAGCCTAGCTTCACTTGCTATTTATAGGCACTCAAGTGTACAAGATTTCAAGATCCAACAACTAATTTGGGTCATGTGAATCAGTCATCTAATGCAATCAAAAACCCAAAAACGTGCTCCTCATAAGAAGTCAAAATCTGAGACCAAAATTGATTAGCAGCTTGCAAGTTGATTTTGAATTAGTAGACTGCCTAATTTGGACTTGAGCAAAGACGAAAAGTTGTAGCCCTGGAGTTTCTAATGAATTTGGGCTTTTGAATCACCTGATTTGGAGTTGGGAAACTCAAGTTATGGCCCAAATACTACAACCGGTCCGAACAGAAATCCATTCCACGCGGGATTCGGATCAGCTGTATAAAAAGCAATATTTGGAGGCCCAAATGAACTCGAATTTTTTCTCACCATACCATTCTAGAAAGCTTGAGAAGTATACTAAAAACTTCAAGAAGACCACATTTTCATTTGGAAACTTTAACACAATTCAAATCTCAACCGAAGCCCCAAAGGTCAATCTGTCCAAAAGCTTAATTTCCTGAAATTTTCAACTTTGACGCATGTTGGTAAAATTGTCATAACTCTCTCATCCGAGCTTCGATTTAGGCGTTTCAAGATGATCCGGAAAGCTAAGAAATAGATCTACAATTTTTCTTCTTTGAGTTTTGAGATAATAAGGACTGATCAAGTATAAAATTGAGCCTCAAGCAGACAGACGAATTTCAAAACAATCCAAAAGTGTAGCAATAACACAGTTTTCATTTAATGACTCCATTTGCAACCTAAATCAAAATATAAGAATAGTGAGTACATTTAGGTGTCAAATAAGTATAAAAGACTAGATATTAAGAGATAAAAACATAACAAATTTTATACTTATCAAATTCCCCCACACTTATCTTTTGCACGTCCTCGGGCAAAACAAAAATACACTATAACAAAAAATTCAACTAATCTACCTTGACAACCTTGAGCCACAAATTAAAATGAACTTCAACATTAACCTCAAAGATTCAAAACAGTAACTCTTGAAAAACTTCAAAACACCGCTTCATCTAAAATTCAAGCTTACTTATCAATCTTACTCTACTCTTAACCCTTCGTGTGTGTGTGTGAATCCACATGTATCAAACCAATTAAAACTTAGAAAAATTTATGAAATCAAAGCCTTGAAGGAGAAAGAAAAACTCTAAACACCTATTTTCACACTACTCGCAATTAACATAAGCAAATAACAGTAGAGATCAATAGGCTTTTTCTTCCTTTGGTAAGTGCATTTTATGCTCCGTCTTACCAACGAGTGCGTTTTACGCTCCATCTCGCATGTCACGTGTTTATGAATGAGTGCGTTTTACGCTCCATCTCAATTCACCACATGAATCATAATTTTTCTTTTTCTTCTCTTTTTTTTTAAATCAAACATCTAACTTTTGCCTAAATCATTTCCCTTTTCTTAAATAAGACCTCATGTTTACTTCAAGTTATGATCAAACAAATGATAGAGTTCAAGAATTTCTCCCCTCGACATTCAATCGAAATAAATAAATAAATAAAATCCTTTCCAAGTTAAAACTAGGCCGACCAATGGGATAAGTGCAAAGAAATTGAAGGGTCTCAAATAAAAGTAAAAATCAACAAAGAAAACCAAATTCAAACTCCACAATGTCTATAAATTTTCCAAAATGTTATCAACGAGAATCAAGATTTTATCATTGGTAAAAAATCAAAATCCAAATTAACTCATTGCTCAAGTGACTTATTTTAAAAATTACCCCATTTTTCGTAGGAAACACGATTTGCACTTAGCATGTACAACAAGCCTTTTAAACCCCAAGGTTACCCCAAGTGGACGAGTTTTGTCTCGTGAGGGTTTGCAGAGAATATACCCACAAAATTCCAAAATTCAAACTAACAAAATCAAACTTAATTTTTTTTAATTTTTTTATTGCATATTTTTTTTTAAAACACCCTAAATTTTTAAAACACCCTAAATCCTTCCCCCACACTTAAAACTTACATTGTCCCCTAATGTAAAGTAAAATGCCAAAGAAAGGAAAAACAACATAACCGAAATATAAATGCGAAAATAAAAAGAAATGAACTCCCCTTGGGTTGCCTCCCAAGCAGCGCCTTTGTTTATTGTCATTGGCTTGACATTAAACCTCTTAATCTTCATAAACTGGATCCACCAAATCCGGCAGCTCAATATTCTCCATTTGATATCCTTCATAGAAGGGTTTGAGCCTGTGACCATTCACTTTAAAAATCTTCCCTGTGCTTGGACTTTGAATTTCCACTGCACCATGATTAAAAATGTCAGTAATAATAAAAGGCCCGACCCAACGGTGAGCGCAACTTACCTGGAAATAATTTTAGCCTTGAATGATAAAGGAGAACTTTCTGCCCAACAACAAAGTTCTTTCTAGTAATCTTCTTGTCATGAAAGGCTTTTGTTTTCTCTTTGTAAATTTTAGAGCTCTCGTATGCATCATTCCTTAATTCCTCTAGCTCTTGCAACTGCAACTTCCTAGGGACTCCAGCTGAATCTAAGCTCATATTACATTATCTAACTGCCCAAAAAGCCTTGTGTTCTAACTCCACTAGTAGATGACATGGTTTTTCAAACACTAACCTATAAGGTGACATACCTATTAGAGTTTTATAAGCTGTTCTATAGGCCCAAAGTGCATCTTCTAACCTCAGATTTCAATCTTTTCTACTCGACTTGACTACTTTTTCTAGAATAGACTTGACCTCCCGATTGGATACCTCAACCTGCCCATTGCTCTGTGGATGGTAGGATGTAGAAACTTTATGCATCACATTGTATTTCTTGAATAGTGTCGCTAGCATCCTATTGCAGAAGTGGGTTCCCTTATCACTGATTATGGCCCTTGGCGTTCCAAACCTGACAAATATGTTAGACATGATAAAATCTGCAACAACTTTAGAGTCATCAGTCCTGGTGGCTTTAGCTTCCACCCATTTAGAAACATAATCAACAGCCAAAAGAATGTAAACATTACCATAAGAAGCAGGAAATGGTCCCATAAAATCAATACCCCAAACATCAAAAATTTCAACAATTAAAATAGGTGTTTGTGGCATTTGATTCCTACTTGATATATTTCCTGCCTTTTGACAACTTTCACATGACTTACAGAACTGATAAGAGTCCTTAAAAATAGTCGGCCAAAAGAAACCACATTCCAAAACCTTATGAGCTGTTCTTTTAGGTCCAAAATGGCCTCCACAAGCATAAGAGTGACAAAAAGTTAGAATAGATAAAAACTCACTTTTAGGCACACACCTTCTAACTATCTGGTCAGCACCAAATTTCCATAAGTATGGATCATCCCATATATAATATTTGGCATCACTCTTAAGCTTTTCTTTTTGGAATTTAGAGAACTCACTAGGAACATAGGCACTCACTAAGTAATTTACGATATTGGCATACCAAGGTATAGCCTCATCAATGGAAAATAAATGCTCATCTGGAAAAGAATCATGCAATGGTAGCGCCTCTTCATTCTTAATCAGCCTGCTCAAGTGATCCGCCACCAAGTTGTCCGCTCCTTTCTTATCCTTGATCTCCAAGTCAAATTCTTGTAGCAATAGAATCCATCTAATGATTCTTGGTTTGGATTCCTTCTTGGTTAGCAAATACCTGAGAGCAGCATGGTCAGAATAAACTACAACTTTAGTACCAAGCAAATATGATCTAAACTTGTCTAAAGCAAATACAACAGATAAGAGTTCTTTTTCAGTTGTAGTGTAATTAATCTGAGCAGCATTTAGAGTCCTAGAAGCATAGTAAATGGCATGGACAACTTTGTCAACCCTTTGGCCTAAGACAGCTCCTACTGCATAGTTGCTTGCATCACACATCATCTCAAATGGAAACTTCCAATTTGGTGGTTGTATCACTGGTGCCGAGGTCAATAGCTTCTTTAATTTGTCAAACGCCTCCTTGCACTCGTCATCAAATTGGAGTTCCACATCCTTTTGTAGCAACTTACACAATGGCAAAGCTATTTTTGAGAAGTCCTTGATAAATCTACGATAGAAACCTGCATGACCAAGGAAAGAACGAATCTCCCGCACACTGACGGGGTAAGGCAGAGCAGTTAGTAACAATTTTCTATCTTAGCTTTATCCACTTCTAATCCTTTAGCTGAAACCACATGGCCAAGTACTATACCTTGTTCCACCATAAAGTGACACTTTTCCCAATTAAGAACAAGATTAGTTTCTAAGCATCTATCTAGCACACGAGTCAGATTATCGAGGTATACATCTAAAGAATCACCATGTATTGTGAAGTCATCCATAAATACTTCAATGCAGTTTTCAAGAAAATCAGAAAAGATGCTTACCATACATCGTTGGAAGGTACCTGGTGCATTACACAGTCCAAAGGACATTCTACGATACGCAAATGTACCAAAAGGACATGTGAATGTGGTCTTTTCTTGGTCTTCGGGTGCAATCACAATTTGGTTATAACCTGAAAAAACCATCTAGAAAAACAATAATAAGCATGCCCAGCTAATCTTTCCAACATTTGATCAATAAAAGGAAGAGGAAAGTGATCATTTCTAGTTTACAGCATTTAACTTCCTGTAATCAATACAAACTCTCCATCCTGTCTGCATACGTGTAGGCACCAACTCATTATCATCGTTTTTTGATGACTGTGATTCCAGATTTCTTTGGTACTACCTGTACTGGACTTACCCATTGACTGTCTGAGATGGGATAAAAATTATACCTGCATCAAGTAATTTCAGCACCTCCTTCTTCACTACCTCCATCATGGGTGGATTAAGTCTTCTTTGTGCATCTCTAGTGGGCTTGGCTCCATCTTCTAAAAGGATTCTATGCATGCACGTAGCAGGACTGATACCTTTGATATCTGCTATAGTCCAACCAAAGACTGTTATATGGTCCCTTAGGACTCTGAGCAGTTTATCTTCGTGTACTTTGGTTAGATTGTTAGCGATAATCACTGGTAGCGTCTCATTCTTCCCTAAGAATGCATACTTTCAAGTGTGCAGGTAATGGTTTCAGTTCTAAGGTTGGGGCCTGCACAACAGATGGTAATAACTTTTGATGAGAAACTGGGCAATTGAATAGAATAAACTGCATATTTAGCTGAGGTTTTAGGTAAAGAATGTAATGCAGCTACAGTCTCTTTCAAGTCCTGATTCTGCTCAATCTCTTCTTCTTTATCTAATTCCAGACTGTTGGTGATAGCGACCTCCAAACTTTCCCTTTGTGTTTGTTCAAAAGACTTCTGCATTAAAGAGTCAAGTACATCAATAGCAAAAACAGGGTGAATATCACTAGGATACCTCATGGCCTCATATATGTTGAATTGTATCTTTTCACCATCAAACTCCATGGTTAAGGTTCCATTGTGCACATCAATCATAGTCCTTGTTGTTTTCAAAAATGGCCTCCCTAAAAGTATATGTGCGGGATTTGGGGATTTATCATCATCCATATCCACTATGTAAAAATCTGCAGGAAAGATTAGTTCATTCACCTGCACCAAGACATCTTCAATTACCCCTTGGGGGTAAGTGTTAGTACGATCAGCCAATTGAATAATAACACCAGTTTGTTTCAAATGACCGAGATTTAAAGAAGCAAAAATAGATAATGGCATGACATTAATTGAAGCTCCTAAATCTAGTATAGCTTTCTCAAATCTGGTATTACCTATTCTACATGGAATTGTAAACATGCCTGGATCTTTACATTTAGGGGGCATTTTTCTTTGAAGGACTGCTGATACATTCTCACCAACAATGACTCTTTCATCATTTTTTAATTTTCTTTTGTTAGTGCATAATTCTTTCAAAAATTTTGCATACCTGGGCACTTGCTTAATTGCATCTAGTAAAGGAATATTCACCTCTACCTTCCTGAAAGTTTCTAGAATTTCTTTTTCTTGCTCATCCTTTTTTGAAGTTTTAGGATTCCTGGGAGGAAAAGGTAAAGGATTAGTCTTTAGCTGAACATGAGTGTTAGGTTTTACCTTTGATATTTCTGCATCCTCCTTAGCCTTATCTTCCTCAAGTTCACAAGTAACTTTTGGTGCTTCCAATTGTTTTCCACTCCTCAAAGTTATGGCACATGCATTCTCTCTCGGATTAACAATAGTATGAGAAGGTAGCTTCCCTGAACTTTGAGAGTCCAATCGACCAACTGTCGTAGCAAGTTGACTCATCTGATTTTCTAGATTGTGGATGGAAGTCCTTGTCTCTTGCTGAAATTGTTGTGTTTGATTCATGAATGCCTTGAACATGTCCTCAAGAGATGTTCCAGAATTAACAGGAGCAGCTTATCTAGGTTGGTACTGTGGTTGAGCTGGTTGAAAACTTTGCTGCCCATTTGGGAAAACACCTTGCACTGGTGGCCTAGTACCTCCATAGCTCAAATTGGGATGATCCCTCCATCCGGAATTGTAAGTGTTAGAGTAAAGATCATATTTTCTCTGAGGTTGTCCTTGATAATTCCCCACTGCATTTGCCTGTTGCATATTATCATCCTCTTGCAGTGTTGGGCATGCATCTGTATTGTGATTTGTTAACAAACAAATACCACAAGCTTTTGCTGCTGGCATGTTTCTTGTAGCCATTTGACGAACAAGAGAAGTTAGACTTGCAATTTGTTGTTCAATAGCAGAAACTTTTACCTCATTCACATTCCTAGGTGAGAAATCAAGTCGACTGCCAAATTGTTGAGAATTAGCTGCCATATTTGCAATGAGATTTCTTGCAGCCTCGGGAGTTTTGTCCACCAGAGCTCCTCCACTAGCAACATCAATCATGCTCCTATCTGTAGATAAAAGACCTTCATAGTAGTATTGGATGAGGAGTTGATCACTAATTTGATGATGGGGGCAACTTGCACATAGTTTCTTAAAACGTTCCCAATACTCGTATAGGGTTTCTCCATTATTCTTCCTCACACCACAAATTTCTTTTCGAATGTTGGCTGCTCTTGAAGCGGGGAAATATCGCAAGTTCCTTCAAAGTTCGGGTTTCTTCCATGGTGTCCTTCTCTTCACAATTATTCCGAACTACTTTCCTTAATCTACGAATGGTTCTCTCTATTTCTGGATCACACTTTAAATCACCTTGATTAGTAGATCGAGTTTTGGACATAAACAATCAAAGGAAATTCAAATTACCTGAGTACAAAAAAAAAATAATAAATAAAGATAAAAATAATGATAACAAAGAAATATAAACTAAAATCACTCCCCGGCAACGGCGCCAAAATTTGGTGTGCTGTCGCAAGCAGCCAAAAATAAAATCTTACTTGTGAAAGATAATAATGTAGTGGTGCAAGTAAGAGTCGATCCCACAGAGAGTGATTAGTCTAAAATTATTCTTTGTTTACCAAAAGAGGGGGGGTTTATAATTTGATTTCACTAATTATTAAAGTGATAAGAATAACCAATTAATTAAAGATTTTAGTTCTCCCGGTTCAGTATCACCTTTTTACAACAATAGAATAATTAAGTAAAGCAATATTTATCCTTCAATGAAATTAATAGCCCTAGGTAGCAACAAGCTCTACTACCCGAAACTCCCCTTAGATTATCACTTAATGAAACAAGCTCTTCACAAGATTCTAACCATTATACAACCTAGAAACAAGCTCTCTAGATTTAATATAATAGTTGTATTAAGAACTAGGGAATTAGACTAATCCAAGCAACAATCACACAAGTTCGGATTATTTAACTTGTCTTCCGATAATCATAGCAATACTCAAAAGCTTGACCACAATCATGTATCACTAATTTCTACTTGTGATTAGGAACAATATCAATTACACGTAATACTATCCCTTAATCTAGCAGATGAAATTAATCAAATTGACTTAATCGATCACATTAAACCAATTGGAATAAATATCATTCAAAAAGTTAAAATAGATTATCAATAATGAACTTCATGTAAGAAGGAATACATAGCTTATACTTAATCAAAACCATTACCTGTAAACAAGGTTCAACATCCCCTTCGAACTGAGTAAAGGAACTAGCCTAACATATTAAGTCCAATTAATATTTTCTTGAATTATTAAAGGGGTGAGGACAACAACCTCACTATGGAGGTGATCCTCTTTCCCTACTAATTTTATAAAAGGGGTGAGGACAACAACCCTCACTATGGAGGTGATCCCTCTTTCCCTACTAATTACACTAGAATTTGGAGAAGATGAAGAAGATGAAGAAGATGGTGTGTATTAGTTTGTGAATTAGCAAAATACAAGCCTAGCTTCACTTGCTATTTATAGGCACTCAAGTGTACAAGATTTCAAGATCCAACAACTAATTTGGGTCATGTGAATCAGTCATCTAATGCAATCAAAAACCCAAAAACGTGCTCCTCATAAGAAGTCAAAATCTGACACCAAAACTGATCAGCAGCTTGCAAGTTGATTTTGAATTAGTAGACTGCCGAATTTGGACTTGAGCAAAGACGAAAAGTTGTAGCCCTGGAGTTTCTAATGAATTTGGGCTTTTGAATCACCTGATTTGGAGTTGGGAAGCTCACGTTATGGCCCAAATACTATAACTGGTCCGAACAGAAATCCATTCCACGCGGGATTCGGATCAGCTGTATAAAAAGCAATATTTGGAGGCCCAAATGAACTCGGATTTTTGCTCACCATACTATTCTAGAAAGCTTGAGAAGTATACTAAAAACTTCAAGAAGACCACATTTTCATTTGGGAACTTTAACACAATTCAAATCTCAACCGAAGCCCCAAAGGTCAATCTGTCCAAAAGCTTAATTTCCTGAAATTTTCAACTTTGACGCATGTTGGTAAAATTGTCATAACTCTCTCATCCGAGCTTCGATTTAGGCGTTTCAAGATGATCCGAAAAGCTAAGAAATAGATCTACAATTTTTCTTCTTTGAGTTTTGAGAGAATAAGGACTGATCAAGTATAAAATTGAGCCTCAAGCAGACAGACGAATTTCAAAACAATCCAAAAGTGTGGCAATAACACAGTTTTCATTTAATGGCTCCATTTGCAACCTAAATCAAAATATAAGAATAGTGAGTACATTTAGGTGCCAAATAAGTATAAAAGACTAGATATTAAGAGATAAAAACATAACAAATTTTATACTTATCAGACACCTAAACTCAAAATGTCCAAATCAAATATCTCAGAGTATCTGAAGCATTAAATGCAACAACAAAAATCTAGCAATGGGAAGAAATTCAGGCAGACTATAAAATGATAAAAAGATTCAAATCTGAATCAACGAACAATAAATCAACAAGCCAAAACTCTGCCTAAGCTAAAAGAACATACTCTACGATTTGAACATCTGGTTCAAGCTGCTAAGTATTTGAGAAGAAAAGCATAAATGCCAACTTAGCAGAACCTCTCGACAAAATTCATACAACTATTCGTTTGGGTCTTAGTGACCACAAAGATTTAAAGTCTGCGGAGCTTGAAGAGGGCAAGAGTGTCCTTGTCTTTGTGACTAAATTTCCAAGTCTACTGGGCTTGAAGAGGTCTTTGTGTCCTTGTCGCAGTAACTAAAATATCCAAGTGTGCTGGGCTTAAAGAAGGCAAGTGTATCCTGATCAGAGTGATCGAATTTATAGTGGAATTCTTACTTGTTGAAGTAGAAGAGTAGAGCATGAGTTGTTTAGTCTCCGAACCACTTAAAAATCTCCTTGTGTCATTTACCTTTCTGTCTTACATTTTATCTGCATTATTATTAGTGATTGATATTCTTAAGTAAACTAAGAACTGAAATCTCTAAGTTATCATTAAGGGAAAATCTTTTAGGAACATATTTTTCGCTGTGCTAAATTAACCTCTTTAATAACTATTGGGTAAAATATTGATCAAGTATTTTTTTTATACAAAAACGATATATTCAACCCCCCTTCTAGATCTTTAAGTGCCTCTGGGAACAACAAGTGGTATCAGAGCAGGTTCTCACGAACATAAAGCTTACACTTTGAGTTGATATATGGCACTAAATGTTAGAGTTTATGCCCGAGAGGCCAATTATTTAATGTAATTGCTTAATATTTCTTTTGATATTTGATTGAATAAATGAATTATTTTATTATGGTTTCATTTACTGTGTTATATAAATGTTAACATAATAAAAGTCCTTAGAATAATGATACAAATTATATAGCTTCAAGTATGTGACTTGAACATGAGATTATATAATTACAATAAGTATCATTACTCTTAAATGTCCCTAGTCCAGTATCATTGAGAATGGGACAACAATGATACATTGAGACTAGTATGTGGATTGACTGATGGCCAAATCTCATTGGTAATTAATATATGAGATATTAAGTCAATGCATAGGTACATGTTAGAGAACAATGTACTGGACAGACCCATCATGAGAATTCTACGTGGAGCATTATGCAAAGTGTCATAAGCAATTTTCATAGTGACAATGATGTAATTGTCCTCCAACCTGAAATTACTATATTACTATACGATAATTTATGTACTTTGATATCATCAAAGGTCACCTTTAAAAGGGTGGACAATAAAGGTGATTATTGGGTACATCATGAATCATGTGAGGAATATGAGTGATCTAGATAGAATTTAACCCTCCTATATATTAGGGGTGATATTCATAGGTCTCTTGATTGAGTAGGACTATGAAATGCATGGCCATGCTCAAATAATGATTTGTTTCATATAGTCTACTCATTAATCAAGAAAACTCAGATTAAATTATGAAGAGTATGACACATTCCATGGCTCGAGTTTAATCTAGGATGTCAAGGTTAAAAGGATTAAATTACATTAAAACATTGGTCACGAAAAGGTTGCATCGAGTCACCGATCTTATTATTATTTGGGTATCAATGATGCATTACTAGATGTCACTCACTGTTTATAATTTTATAATATGATTTTAAAATTATTGCCAATATAATAATAACCTATAGGGTCACACACTTAAAACGTAATTAAAAGAGAATTACTTTAAATTGTAAGGATTTAAATATATCAATATGATTGATAGTATTTAAATTATGAATTTAAATTAACAGGATAATTTATATATATGTATATTAATTAAGTAAGACTTAATTAAAATATAATATATATATATATATATATATATATATATATTCGGATTTTACTTTTCTAATAGGATTAGGGTTTTTCTTAACCTTTTGGATTCTATATATATCAGATATATCAGCAGTCTTGTTTATGTGAAAACTAAAAGAAAAACCCTAGCTGTTTTAGAAAAGAGAGTTGAGAGCAACACTTGAGAAAATCCAGATCTTGTCGGCTAGTACCGGAGTTATCTTTGCTGCAGATCGTGTGACGATTTGTGGGACGTTCGTGTGGATACCGTAGAGACGCAGTTCCGTTGGATTGCATTGGAGATTCGAAGCTGTTCCAGAATTTCATCGTTGCATTCAAGCTCGGATAATCGGTAAAGTAAATCTAAACCTCTGAATTAATTTGTTTTTCGCATGGATCCTGTTTTAGGGTTTTCGAAATAGTTTTAAATTTTTTAAATTTCGCTGCCTTTATCTGTCGAAAACCCTACAGTAAACATAATCAGTTCTGAGCTCGGTGGAGGAACCAAACCACCTATTTTAAATAGAGAAAAGTTTGCTAACTAGAAAGTACGCATGCAGACATATATGGACGCAATCGATGATGATTTATTTGATGTTGTCCTGAATGGTCCGTATATTCCAACCAAGCTGGCTTCAACAACTGATGATCCAAATAAATTTGCTGTCAAGCAAAGGATAGAATGGACAGATAATGAAAAGAAGTTGGTGCAGCTGGACAAGAAAGCTAAAAATATTTTATTCATGGAACTAGAAGACGGGCTATTTGAAAATGTCGTAAACTCCACCACAGCTAAAGAAGTCTGGGAAGCCCTGTTAATAATGCATGAGGGTATAGAAGAAGTCAGAGAGAACAAACAATCTCTCTTAACTTAGCAATATGAAATGTTTTCTCATATCCCTGGAGAAAACATTACAGCCACTTATGAACGTTTTAATGTTCTGCTAAACTCCTTAAGATCCTACGACAAAGTTTATCCCAACAAAGATCTGAATATAAAGTTCATAAGAGCTCTTCCAAGTAAATAGGATACCAAGACTACTGCCATCAAAGAATCAAAAAATCTACATGAAATGACTGTTCAGAAGCTTTACGGTAATCTTCTCACTTATGAGCTTGAGCTGAATTAAAGAGCTGAAACCCTCTCTAAAAATAAAAGAAAAGATAAAGGAGTAGCACTCAAAGCTTTTGAAGCTGCTTCCAAAGCTTCAGCTAAGAATGATAAAGATAATGGTAAAAAAGAAGCCGACGAGGATGAAGACATATCTTTACTTGCTCGAAGGCTAAGGAAGTTCATGAAGAAAAGAAGCAGCTGGAAGTTAAGGAATAACTTCAAAGGGAACAATAGCAAGGATCATGACAAAAATCTTTGTTACAACTGTAAGAAACCTGGCCATTTCATCGCAGAGTGCACTAAACCTCGGCAAGAAGATCTCAAGAAGGACAAGCAGACGTCCTATGAGAAGAAAGAATACAAAGATTACAAGTCAGAGAGTTGTATCTGACAGATCAGGGCTGGGATTTGGAAATTTATCGTATAACTTATATGTGAAAAAATTAGTGGATACTAGCAATGACCATGTCTCTTCTTCAAATAGAGGTATTATATTTGTAAAATCCAGAGAGGATTCTGAACTTATTATTCCAAGTTGTCAAATTTCTGGTGATCAGATTGTTGTTCCAAAAGACAATAGGTCACATGCTCGTCTGGGTTTTGTTAAATCGTAGAGTAAATCCAAGTCTACGATTTTACCACGAAGAGTCGTAGAGTCTGGCAAGTTTAAATCTACGAATCAACCTGGTGTCAATCGTAGAGCTGGGTCTTACTCTACGAAAGTTCAAAATTGTAGAACAGTATATAAGCAGACAAAGGGTCAGTTATGGAAAAATACAAATTCTCCACATAAATTCCAAATAAGAAGACATCCACACACACACACTCTCACATACAACATGTAAGATGTTTTAATTGTTTTAGACCTGGTCAAAAAGCTATATATTGTCATTATTCTGAGCTTATTGCACACAGAGGACTCAAAATCAAACAGATTTGGGTCCCTAAGGGAACTAACATTATAGGACCCAAATACATATGGGTACCAAAATGAATAGTAATCAGTTTTGTAGGTGCCAAGGAGATGTAAATCAATTTGGTATCTTGATAGTGGATGTTCTAGGCACATGACTGACAATAAGGCTCTTCTGTCAGAATTTAAGGCTAAAGATGGTCCAGCTGTTATCTTTGGAGACAACAACTCTGAAAAAACCAGAGGCTACAGCTTAATTAGTAATGGAGCTGTGTCATTCAATAAGGTAGCCTATGTCGATAGGTTAGCATAAGTCAGCTATGTGATAAAAGGTCATTAAGTTATCTTCCTCAACAACCAATACCAAGTTCGAGATCTGGAAACTAACTCTCTAAAGCTGACTGGATCTAGAGAAGGAAATGTTTATGTAGTTAATCTCTTTACATTAAGTTCCTCAGCATTAGCTTGTTTCTTTTCCAAAGCCTCTGAAGATGTCAGCTGGTTATGGCATAGAAGATTATCTCACTTAAATTTCAAAAGTATGTCAAAGCTCGTATCAAAGGACTTAGTCAAAGGTCTACCAAAGCTGAGCTTCGTCAAGGAAAGACCGTGTAAAACTTGTCAGTTAGGGAAGTAGACCAAGAACTCATTCAAGAGAAAAGTAATTAATTCAAATGAAAGGCCTCTACAACTTTTTCATATGGATCTTTTTGGGCTTGTTCCAACTGCTAGTCTTAGAGGTAAGAGATACTCACTAGTTATAGTGGATGACTACTCCATGTTCACATGTGCATTCTTCATAAGCTCTAAAGACGAAACCACCACTCAGTTAATCAAATTCTTCAAGCTGGTGATGAATGAAAAAGGTGAGAAGATATAGCAATAAGGAGCGATCATGGAAGAGAATTTGACTATTCTAAAGTAAATCAGTTCTATGAAGATAATGGCATCTTGCATTACTTCTCAGCCCCAAGAACTCCACAACAAAATGGAGTGGTTGAAAGAAAGAACAGGACATTGATAGAAGCAGGAAGAACACTTCTTACTGCAGCACATCTTCTAGAATACTTTTGGGCAGAAGCAGTTAATACTACATGTTGTACCCAGAATAGGTCCTTAATTCACTTTACGCTCAAAAAGACACCTTACGAGTTGTAGAAAGGCAGGAAGCCAAAAATAAGTTATTTTTGTGCTTTTGGTTGTACGTGCTACATACTCAACAATGGTAAAAGGTATCTAACTAAGTTTTAACCAAAATCAGATGAAGGAATCTTTCTTGGATACTCTATGGAAAGTAAAGCCTATAGGGTGTTCAATAAGAACTCCTTGATAGTAGAAGTCTCCATTCATATCACCTTTAATGAGACCGATCAAGGCAAACTAGGAAAATAAACTCAATCAGAAGAAATCGTAGAGTTGGAACCCCAGATCGCTGAGCAAGAGAGTCCTACGATCGTAGAAGTTGAAGTTATAGAGCCAGACCCGACGATCGTAATGCCTGATCAAGAGAACGTAGAGTTTCTGGTTCCAAACATGGGAACTTTACGAATTAATGAAGACACAAAACAAAAATCAAATCTAGAAGATCTCAGATAATAAGGAACAAGGACAGATGTTCCCTTAGGAAGTAGATGGGCAAGAGATCACACTCAAAATTTAATTATCGGAGATCCTAATGCAAGGGTCAAAACAAGGTCAGCTATACAAAATGAATGTTTCTACCTCAGTTTCCTCTCTCAAATAGAGCCTAAGAAGATTGAAGAAGCCCTGGAAGATTCAAGTTGGATTGAGCCTATTCAAAAAGAACTAAATCAGTTCGAAAGAAGCAAAGTGTGGAGACTAGTTCCAAGGCCAATCTAATCATAGGCACAAAATGGGTCTTCAGAAACAAAATGGATGAGACTGGTGTGATTAGAAGGAACAAGACAAGGTTGGTTGCTAAAAGTTACTCTCAAGAAGAAAGAATTGACTTCGATGAAACCTTTGCACCTGTTGCCAGATTGGAAGCTATCAGGATGTTCCTAGCTTATGCAACCCACATGAAGTTCAAAGTTTTTCAAATGGATGTAAAAAGTGCATTTATGAATGGTGAACTTCAAGAAGAGGTCTACGTTGAACAACCTCCAGGTTTTATCAACTCTATTCAATCTAATTATGTCTATAAATTAGATAATGCACTTTATGGTTTAAAGCAAGCACCTAGAGCATGGTATGAAACTCTCACTAATTATCTTGTTGAAAATGGATTTACTAGAGGTAGGGTAGACACAACTTTGTTTCTTAGAAAGCACAAGAGCAAGGTATTATTAGTATAAATCTATGTAGGCGATATTATTTTTGGATCTACTGACGAAAAATTATGTGAAAGATTTGCTAAGTTAATACAGAACAAGTTCAAAATGAGTATGATGGGTGAGATGAACTACTTTTTTGGACTCCAAGTGAAACAAACTAATGAAGGGATCTTCATTAATCAAGCCAAGTACATCAAAGATTTACTTAAGAAATATGGCATGGAATCAGCTACTCCTATGGCTTCTGCAATAAACTAGATAAAGATGAAAATGGTAAGAGTATTGAGATTCTTAATACAGAGGTATGATTAGATCTCTCATATACTTGACTGCTAGTAGACCAGACATTATGTTCTCTACCTGTATTTGTGCTAGATTTCAAACTAATCCTAAGGAAACTCATCTTACTGTTGTTGTAACAAATGCAATTTTTGTGGTTGAATAAAAATATTTGTTGAATTATATAAATATTTTTATTAGTTTATTGAGCTTAGTAAATAATTTATTAAGTTTTTGTGAAATGGGTATATGTTAAGCTTAATGATGTTAAATGATATTTGAATGTGATTGTTATGTTTATTCTAATTTAATTTAATAATTAAATTAGATGATGAAAAGGTTTATTTGAATAAATAATTTATTTGAATAAGAGAATTTATTTGGTATTATTGTTATTTGATAAATGAAATTATTATTTGAGTTAATTATATTTAATTGAATTTATTTAATAATAAGTTCAATTAAATTAAATATGTGACATTTTAAACTATATGTTATATTGGTTTATTAAAATAAATGAAAGGAGTTTTAATTTAGTTTTTCCAAACTAGGCCTTATGACCTTTGGTTGGAAAAATGAGTTATTTCAATTGTGTTTTACCAAACAAGACATAAGAATAATAAGTTATTCTTATTAGTGTTTACCAAACAAAGCCTTATGGCTTTTGAAAATCCTAACTGATGATTCAATTTATGGATTTTACGTTCTTATTATTTAAACCATCAGTTTATATTTTTAAGTTATCAGTTTTTATTTTATTCATCAGTTTTATATTTTATACTAC
This sequence comes from Aralia elata, assembly GCA_034770075.1. Lineage (NCBI taxonomy): Eukaryota > Viridiplantae > Streptophyta > Magnoliopsida > Apiales > Araliaceae > Aralia > Aralia elata. The sequence goes on along the minus strand of CM068378.1, from coordinate 73,145,691 downwards.
GTCAGTTGTAAAAAGAAAAGAAAGAAGAGAAAGAACAGAGAAGGAAGAATATACAGAGAAGAAGAAGAGAGAATTAGAGAGAAAAAAATTGAGAGTTTGGAAGCTTTGAGAATTGTGAGTCAGAAGGAAAAGAAGTGCTTACTAAGAATCATATATAGCTTGAAGGTATAATTCTTTTAGTTTTGTTCTTCATTATATTGTTATTATTTTACTTCTCTGTATACGAGTTTTATTTTACTGTATATGAAATTATATGCTAAATACATGAATTACTTGGTTATAATTGTTAGAAAACATGTGTTAGATGATTATGTGATGATTATAGATTAATTGGAATGATTAATCCATAAAAACATGTTTAGAATAGAGTTTTTGAGTTTTTCAGAGTTTATTTTCATGAGTAGTATATATGTATGAAGTTAATATTCAAATTATTTGTTAATTGGTAAAATTATCATTTGATTATGAATATGTGATGAAAAACAAGATTAATACAAGAAGAATGGTTTTAATTGGTTGAAAAGTGAATTTACAGAGTTTAATTTCATAAGAACGGTTGAAACTTGATGTTTGATTTTAACAGTGAAATTTTTTTGATTTAAGTTGGTTGTTTATGTGTTAGAATGATTATAATGTTTAGTAAACATATTGGGTAAATGTTTTCTGGCATATATGATGTCTGGGTATGTTTAATTTGTATTCTGGATGGTAGAATTCGGAAAATTTGGCCAAATTTGGCCTAAGTTTTCACTGTTTCGCGAACTGGGAAGACGACAACAGAGTCTATCGCCCCGGCGGTAGAAATACTCTGTGATTCTCGCCCCGGCGACAGCGTCGCCCCGGCGACGAATTTGTTATGTAACACTTCGCCCCGGCGACAGCTTCGCCCCGGCGACATGTTGTTGAAGAATCCACCGCCCCGGTGGTGGAACAGTTGTTAAAAAAAATATTATTATTAATTATTAAATTGTTTTGTGGTTTTGTTAAGTTGCTTTATACATGTCTAAAGTCTGTATTAAAGAATTAAATGACCAATGAGTGATCATAATGATTATTAAGCTAGCATTCTTTGATTATTGAATGATAACCGAAGTGTTATATTATAATGGGATAGAGAGCTAGCCTAGAATGTTTTTTTTAAGTCTTGTGACTAATTATGTTATTATTTTATAATTAAATGTATAGGTCGTTTAAGGATCGTGAATTACTTAAATTTGTAATCAACGCTTGAGGCAAGTTCCTTATCTCAACTTATTACTTTATGTTGAGCAAGTTTTCCTATCTTAAACTTGTTATTTCACTTAAAGCGAGTTTACTATCATTAAGCAAGCATATTTACCTTAGCTTATTGTTATTCAAGCAAGGTTGTTGTCATGATTAAATACTAAAGCTTTATTCCAGTTGATTATTGTCCGATCATTGATCGTTATTCAACCTTCGAACAGAATTTCTATTGTTTGACTTTATTGATGAATTAGACTAGCAAACCCTTATTGATTCAGCTAGTCCTTAGTTGATGAGCGTTTCAAAGACTTAGAATGTTTTCTATACTTGTTCCAAGCCAATTTCCTTTTTGGTATGGATTCAGACGATAAACTAAGATGAACAACCCTAATATAGGGGATTACCTACGCGACAGCGTTAAAATGTTTGTGCACAATACATTGTACAACGGGCTGATCCCCCTGAGTACGAGATGTTGGTCCATAGTCTATATGACTGTTAAAGGTTACAGTAGAAATACTTGTCAACCTAGGACATAGTTCGAGGTCTTGTGACCCTCAGATATAATTTCTAAATCTCGAAATCTATTTCTTTGAATCGAGTATTCAAACGAGCTTTTAGACTTTGATCTTTTATTGACTGAGACTCAGAAAATTATTATTCCTTAGTTGAACTCCATTTCATTTAAATATTATTGCTATCGTACTTGTGAGCAATTGTTTGCTCACTCTTGCACTAAACATTGCAGCTAAGGCTGAGAAGTCGGACGAGCCGTCCACGAGCAAAGGCAAGGGCAAGATGCATAAATAGCTAATGACCTGCTATTTACTTGATGATTGTTTGTAACAAGACTTGTTTTAAATTACGTTTTATTCCGCATTTGATGTATTAAGGTTTAGATAACCTGGGATTCGCATATTTAATAGTTTGGAGATGTAAACCATTTTGGGAAGATATTTCTTTAAGTTTATTTAATTGTTCTTAATTTTGGTAGATAGATGTGAATGTATGTTATTGTGAACACCAAATCAGTGGAAATTAAGTACCTGGATTTGGGGGTGTCACAGTTGTCAAAAGGATTTTCAGATATCTTAAAGGTACTTCATATTTAGGATTGTGGTATCCCAAGGAGTCTCCCTTTGATCTAAGAGGATATTCTAATATAGACTTTGCAGGATGTAAAATTGACAGGAAAAGTATTAGTGGAACTTGTCAATTTTTAGGAAACAGACTTGTTTCATGGTTCAGCAAGAAGCAGAATTCAGTCTCAACCTCTACTGCAGAGGCTGAATATATAACTGATGGGAGTTGTTGTGCTCAAATCTTATGGATGAAGAACCAGCTAGCCGACTATGGGTTTGAATTCAAGTCTATTCCTATATTTTGTGATAACACTAGTGTTATTTTCATTACTCATAATCCTATTATGCATTCTAGAACTAAGCATATAGACATCAGATATCACTGTCGACGCCGGGTTTTTCTTCGTGTGTCCTTTTTAGTCTTTTCCAATTTTAGCCTCTTGATTAAATGATTTTTGGAAAAGGTCGGCATTAATGTCGACGGGATTTTGAAAGATCGTTTTTTTATGATGAGCCAATTAACCAGAGTCGCCAGTTGGTATATTTGAAATGGATGTACCAACTCATCCGAGTTTTCATTTTTTATAAATCGCTGGCTCATATGTGACTCCGAATTAATTGGTCTGCGAACCGAGATTCATAGAGTTCGGGGGCTTGCTTAAGCGAGGGGAAAGTGTTAGGCACCCCCCGACTTCCGTGAAACACGGTTACCGCAATCTTGATACTTTCCTATCCTTTGATTCATGAAATGTGTATGCGTGTGAGTGTGTGTGTGTGTATGCGTGTGTGCTTATGTGAATATTGTGGTGAGGTGAAATATTTGGCTTTTATGAAAAATCGTGTTATATTTCGGGAATGTTTTAGAACGCCGTTTCCATTAATACGAGAGAGCTCCTTTGTTCGTGCAAAAGGTTGGATTTTATTTGTCACAAACTATGAGATTTTATTAGGTGTTTGTTTTGGCAAAACAAGAATCTTTTAAACCTTTGCCAAAATAGGAATCGAAATCTATACGTTGCTTTCATAAAATGATGGGCAATTTCTAGGATATCATTAACCCTATGCACCAAGGCTTAATAAAACATTTCGTTCATTCATAAAAGCCATTTTTGGTGATGTTTGAAAATGATTTTCTTCGGCCTTCTCGTTTAATAGGAATCGACATTTATTAACACTTCCGATTTTCTAACCTTGTGATTCTAATAACCTAGCTTGTTTGATTTTAATAACAAAAACCTTCATCGTTTAATTCTTGAAATCATTTTTGTGACACAAAATCTAATCAAGCATAAACACGCGTCGGGGCTATTCATGGGCATGTGAGCCATCAAAATATCCCCGAACGCCAACAATCACATATTTCACTACTACGGGGCCTTAAACCCGATTCTTGCCTTGGCGTCGTTTTAAGGCCCGACGGTTACATGTTACAAGAACGAGCACCTTGAATCTATTACATACATCAAAACGTCCATCATCGGATTTGGACCACGGGGTCGCGTTCCTAGGCTCACACCCGATATTGCTACATACCCACAAAATGAATACTACAAAACTAACCAACACGGATTTGCCTAATACACCATGATATCCGAAACTGATAATCTAAATAAATTACACCCAATAAATCATCATAAACAAGCTAGAAATTTCACCACTTGGATATCCTCGGGTTATTAGGAAGAATTTTGTTCCGATGGAACCCTCACTAATAATCCCTAATCCATGAGTGTTCAATAATATACATAAAAATTACATCTAATTTACCCAATCAATATGATATGAATTGCTAGAACAAATAGAAATTTTCACCTTGCGGGCTGGCTGGCCGCCTGCCCTCCACTCACCCCGAATTCGAGTTCCGTGTTTCGAGTTCCGTGTTTTCAAAAGGCGCACTATTTGACCGCAGATCAAACCGCGGCTGGACGGTTTGACTTTCTCGTTTTTCGTGCCACGCCTCGATTTTCCTGCCGTAACGTCGATTTTCGCTGACAGGCTCGTATTTTGCAGTCCGGGAATTTCCGGGAGACGTGCCACCTCATTCGGGAATGCCTGCTTCGGACGGCTTTATTGTCACGTCAGCCTCGGTCGCCAATCATTGCGGTGGTGTTGGACGTTCGCGCTTGGGCCCACTCCCTTGCTCCCGCAAGCCGGTTCAATTGACCATTTTGCCCTCCTATCATGGTTAGTACAGGGAACGCAAAAATTGGGTGTCTACAGCTGCCCCTCTTTATCATATTTATGCAATGTTTAATGAAATGAACAGGATAAAGAATAGACACTCGATGCATGAATGACAGTGCACAAGGATGACAATACATACGTGATGCAACACATATGATTTATGATGCAATGCAAGATGCAACGGATGCAAGACATTCAGAAAAGGGTGTCGATGTGGATGATCGTCTTGTCGGGGCCGGGCATCGTCGCCGGTCACCCACCTCGTAACCCCCGGTTATCGTCGCCGGTTGGTTGTCTTGTCGGAGCCGGTTTTCGTTGCCGGACATCCATCTCGTAATCGCCGGTTATCGTCGCCGGTCGATTGTCTCGTCGGGGCCGGGTATCGTCGCCGGTCACCCATCTCGTAACCCCCGATTATCGTCGCCGGTTGGTCATTTTGTCGGAGCCGGTTTTCGTCGCCGGACATCCATCTCGTAATCGCCGGTTATCGTTGCCGGTTGATTGTTTCGTCGGGGCCGGGTATCGTCGCCGGTCACCCATCTCGTAACCCCCGGTTATCGTCGCCGGTTGGTTATCTTGTCGGAGCCGGTTTTCGTCGCCGGACATCCATCTCGTAATCGCCGGTTATCGTTGCCGGTCGATTGTCTCGTCGGGGCCGGGTATCGTTGCCGGTCACCCATCTCGTAACCCTCGGTTATCGTTGCCGGTTGGTTATCTTGTCGGAGCCGGTTTTCGTCGCCAGACATCCATCTCGTAATCGCCGGTTATCGTCGTCGGTCGATTGTCTCGTCGGGGCCGGGTATCGTCGCCGGTCACCCATCTCGTAACCCCCGGTTATCGTCGCTGGTTGGTTATCTTGTCGGAGCCGGTTTTCGTCGTCGGACATTCATCTCGTAATCGCCGGTTATCGTCGCCGGTCGATTGTCTCGCCAGGGCCGGGTATTGTCGCCGGTCACCCATCTCGTAACCCCCGGTTATCGTCGCCGGTTGGTTATCTTGTCGGAGCCGGTTTTCGTCGCCGGACATCCATCTCGTAATCGCCGGTTATCGTCGCCGGTCGATTGTCTCGTCGGGGCCGGGTATCGTCGCCGGTCACCCATCTCGTAACCCCCGGTTATCGTTGCCGGTTGGTTATCTTGTCGGAGCCGGTTTTTGTCGCCGGACATCCATCTCGTAATCGCCGGTTATCGTCGCTGGTCGATTGTTTCGTCGGGGCCGGGTATCGTCGCCGGTCACCAATCTCATAATTCATTTTCACTAAACACATCAAACGGCTGCAGGGGAACCAGGGGGACCCACCAGGGCCAGCCGCAGATGGATCTGCGGCCAGCCGCAGATAGATCTGCGGCTAAGATTGGGATTCATAAGCGGCTCGCCGCTTCCAGATCTGTCACTTTCAACTTCGTACCCCACATAGATTCTTGCGATTTTGCTCGTTTGCAAGGACCTTTTGTCGAGTTTTCACACCTTTCTGTAAAAACTGCTCCGGTAGGATCGTTCTACGTGCTACAGGTAACACTTTGACCGTTCACTTTTTAATTTCGTCAATGTTTTGCTATACATTTGGCTATTTACATGTTATAGATAGAAAGTGTATGCTTTACAGTGCTATACTATGTATGATCATATATACATGCTATGTATCAACTGTGTGAGTCCTATTTTATGCTCATAATGCGGTCCCACATATCTGTTTTTTCCTTTTTTGAAAGAAAATCATGCACTATGGTCCTTTACATGCTGTAATTACACATATGAATGCAATTTTGATCTGTTGTGTCTTGGATTAATGGAAAATATGTTTGGCTTATGCCTGGGATGTCCATTTTACAAACGGAACTCTGCCGGTTTTTTTTTTTTTTTTTTAACATGCATCATGCTGCACTAATTATATGATGAGGGTAGGAATTTAGAATATCCGTGACATAATTCAAAAGGGAACTTACCTTCCTCCTTGCCTGTTCTGTTCCAGCTATGGATCCCGATGCCCCTAGTAGCTCTTCTGCATCACGGACCTCGGGTGTTCGCCGTCGTAGGGCTGCACCTGCCCCTGTTCCTCCTCGGACCCGTCAGGCTCGCCGCTTGGCGGAGGCTGTGATTCGTCCCGATCATCCGGACACTGAGGAGGCTGCTCCTCCAGAGGTCGTGGTAGAGGGACCATCCTCCAGCACGCCGGCTCCATCTACTCATCAGGCTCCTTCTGGCGCCCCGGTGCAGATACCTGATCTCTTGGGTCGGGATCTCAGTCGTCATCCCTCGGCATCTCTTGTAGCTAATGAGGTATATTCCATTCTATTCTTATTTCAAATTCTCAATTCCCGTTTTACCTGGACTGATCCTTTGGTGATTGCCGCAGGTGCCGGAGTTTACTCAGCCGAGGGGCAACTGGTTCAACATCTACTCCCTCTATACAGCTCTGCACAGCGAGTACCGGGCGGTGGTGGACTCCTGGGGCTTTCGTCACTTCTTCACCATCATTCCCCGTCAGTGCCCCTGGGGTTACATGAGGGCCTTGTCCGAGCGCTGGTTCCACCAGACGTAGTCTCTTCACCTTCTTGACTGCGAGGTTGTGCTGACTCCCTGGGACTGGAGGTACATCACGGGCATAGAGTTCACCGGATCCCGGGTCCCTCTGGATCTTGACATCACTCCAGCGGAGGTCCGGGCTTTATTGGGCTTCGCCGCTGAGGATCGGGTCTTTAAGGCCCGTAGTATTCGGTCCGGCGCTTTGGCTGTCGATGCTGTCGGGGGTCTGTACGCATTGCCTATTTCAGCAGATCAGGGCACCCGGGACATTCTACTACGACACTTATTCCTGACCATTATGAGGGGTTGTTTCCCAGGGAACAACTCCTCCACCATTCATTTCAGCGTCGTAGGGGCTGTCAGAGACGTGGACCGTATCAGTGACTATGACTGGGGGTCATTCACCTTTGCCTATTTCCTCCACGGTATGCGCCTACGCTCGGAGGGCCAGACAGATGCTTGGCTCGGATTCTATCACTTCCTGCTGGTGAGGTTTTTCTTCCTTTTTCTTATTGTATTTCCCGTCATTTCATTTCTCTTTTCTGCTTTTGTTGGTTACTCATGCTCTGCCTTGTTCTGTTCAACAGTTCTGGGCCTACGAGCGTCTTCCTTGTCTGAGGCCTGTCACTACTCTTGGCCTGGACACTTATCCCCGGGGCCGGCGATGGCATCATAGCACCTTGGAGGAGGTCCCGGTATTAGGCAGCTTTACACACTGCCGCATCCAGCTGGAGTTGATCACGGCTGCTGATGTCGTCTGGGTTCCCTACCTCTCCGAGCATCTGACCGTGGGCTTTGCTGATGGGCATCCTTCTGGCCCGGAGTTTGAGCTTTCCACCCGTCGCCTCACTTTGCAGAGTGTTGGAGGATGGGTGATGTACCTGGGGGAGCGCGCATTCAGATGCGTTACAGGAGAGATCCGCATCCCACATTCCCTTCCTTTCACTACCTCATGGCCGCTGGATTCTCAGCCTTCGGAGATCATGCTCGCGGGGGAGGACGGCCGGATGCTATCTTCGGGTCTCAGTACGAGTGATGCTTTCCGTACTTGGTGGGTGCCCCGCACCATTGGTCCTCAGACTCGGGCCACATTCTTCCTCGGGGATATGGTCCACGGCTCTGTGATGATGACGGACTGGGCAGCCTGCGTTCGGAGCCCTACCCATGCTGAGCAGATCGCCACTCTGACCCGCCAGGTAGACCAGTTGTCTCTATATCTTCGGGTGCTGGGCCGGACTCCAGAGGATGCTTATGCCTACGATCCCGACAGTGCGGGTTATGATGCGGGCCCGAGCTCATCTGATGCCACAGCGCAGCCATATATCCCTGACATGAACTTTGGGCCTCCGACTTCGACGACCCCAGGGGATCAGTTCGAGGATCCCGCCTTCATAGATGAGATTGATTTTATTTAGATCAGGATAGGATAGGGCTTTTGTACCTGCACCTGTTTGGATTTATTTTTCATTTTATGCACTATGTACTGAACTCATTTATTTATTTATGCACAGCTTTTTTCTTTTATTTCTATGAAATTCATTTGTCTTATTATTATTGGTACGATGCATGCCTTTTATTTATGGATAGAAAATGACCCCTGTACAGTCTTTTTGATACTATTTTTCCACAGATGTCGTCCTCAGATGCCGTGGTACGTTTGGATTTCATTCCTTCCACAGGGTTGGTTGGCAGTCTCCTCCGCTGGTTGGACAGTTTATTGCCGGCCGACAGGGTCATCGCAGATGGTCTTTTGGGCCACTTTTGGTCCTTATTAACCTTTCAGGTGCCAGTGGGCTTTGTGGATGGTATTCTGAGCTATTGGGCGCCTTCCCGTCAGGTGTTCAGGTTAGGGACGGTAGAGCTGACCCCCACCCTCGAGGAGTATGCTCGTTTCACCGGCTTGCCTTTGGATAGACCTTGTGCCAGGGTCACAGTTGGTTCCATGCGCCGTCAATTCTTGACTTTCACCGGTTTACGGAGGGCTGTCCTGTTACCGGTGATCACATCAGACCATATGGTTCCCCTTCAGTTCTTGATTGACCAATTTGGCTCACCTGACAGTTTTCGTCTCTTCCTCGGTGATTTTTCCGTGTCCGAGGAGCGCTGGGATGCCTTGAGAGTGGACGTTCTGATGGCCTGTGTCATCTCAGTTTTATACTTGCCCGCAGGACCTGATCAGTTGGACATGAGGGTTGTCGCGGCCGTTCGAGCCCTTCAGGAGGATCACACCATTCTTCCCATGATATTGGCGGATACCTACATGTCAGCTTCATACTGTCAATCCTTCCGAGGCAGGGTATTCAGAGGGAGCTCGACCTTGCTGTACATGTGGTTCATGAGCCATCTCAGCCCCATCGGCCACTTCCGCCGCCAAGGGTTTTGCTTCAGCCATGACATAACCACGCAGTTTTCGTTTCGACCCGTGAACTGTACTGATGTGGCCTCCTGGACATCTTTTTTGTCGATCATTGAGGACCCCTTTCATCTACTGGTCTATTCGGGTTATTTCTCCTTTATGAGCTTCTTGACTTACGTGCCCACCCTGGATTTCATCCCTATTGCTGGCTTGAGGGGCGTGACGACTTATCATCCCTTGGCGGTTATGGGGCAGTTTGATCAGACACAGGATTTACAACCTTTCGCGGGTGCAGCCGCCTACCGATTCCTTATATCATCCCGTACAGAGAGGGATCTACTGCGGGTATACGATCTTTGGTCTCGCAGGATCTTTGCCGAATATAGTGAGAGCTGTCACATCCAGACATTTGCTTACGTGCAGTGGCTGCGCGGAGACTTGGATCCGGCTAGTTTGAGTCAGACCGGGGGTTTTGATGACTCTGGAGTGATTTTTCCAGAGGATACCACAGACCACTCCATCTCAGCTGATTCTGTCCCAAGTCGGGTCACTGAGGATACCCGACTCCGCCTGGCCTTGATTACTGCTGAGGCCGAGAGGGATGCTGCTCTTGTCGAGAGAGATGATGCCATTCGGGCTAGAGACGCTGCCATTACTGACAGAGAGACCATTGTATTTCAGACCAGGGCAGTTGTAGATGCTCATTTTGGGACTGTCAGCCGAGCCACCGCTTTACTGGATCGTATTGATATGATGGGGCAGCAGATTGCAGGAGATGCTGATGTTTCAGATCTATCCACTACTTTGTCCATCCTGCCTCAGCTAGTTTCAGATTTGTAGATTATTTTATTTCCTGCATAGACTATGTTAGTTTCATTGGTTATCGAAAAGGAAATCTTGTAGCAAAATGACTTACATAATAGACATGCATTTAAATTTAGTCATTTTCCCTTTTTGTCGTATCATTGCCTTTCATTGGATCCTCATTTTATCCAGTTGACCACGATTTTGACATTTCGCCTTCTTTCTCTTTTCAAGTCTTGATGGAGATTTGACAGATATTGCCGCACACCTTTTGATTTCATCGGATTGAATCTCAGATTTTGGATAACTGTTTGGTTGGATCAGGGTTATGTCCTTTGGGATGAAGCTGGTTAGGCAGATGGTTTCGGGAAGGTTTTGAGGGTGTAGGAAGGTTTTATCTGGCTGTCGAAAATTGGTTTTGGGTTAGGGAAAGGATTATTATTATTTTTTTTTTAAGGGATCGGACCGCGCCATGATGGCTGCCTACGTACCCCCACAAGTTGGGAGATCAGGTCCTACGTAGTTCGCTCTTCAAAGGAAAAAGGGAACTGATGATTCAAACGTAGAACCGCTTCACCGAGTCAGAATTGAGGGGTTGTGGAAATACCTCACCATCCATTTCTTGTAACATGAGGGCTCCTCTGGATAGCACTTTCTTAATCACAAATGGCCCTTCCCAGTTCGGGGCGAACTTCCCCCTGGCTTCGTCTTGACAAGGCATGACTCTTTTTAGCACCAAATCATTTTCCTTGAACTTTCGAGGTCTTATCTTTTTGTCGTATGATCGAGAGATTCTTTGTTGATATAACTGACCATGCCAAACCGCGGCTACCCTCCTTTCATCAATTAGGGCTAATTGGTCATATCGACTTTACATCCAATCCTCCTCGCTTATCTGAGCATCGATCACTATTCTGAGGGACGCCATTTCAACCTCAACCGGCAGAACGGCCTCCATTCCATACACCAAAGCGTAAGGGGTTGCCCCTGTAGAAGTACGCGTTGACGTTCTGTATGCCAGCAGGGTGAGGGGTAACAAATCCGGCCATCCCTGATGATTAGCAGACATTTTCGCCATGATCTTCTTGATGTTCTTATTTGCAGCTTCCACTGCCCCATTCATCTTAGGACGGTAAATGACGGAATTGAGGTGTTTGATCTTAAACTGGTCACACAGTCCCTTCATGAGGGCGTTGTTTAAATTCTTGGCATTGTCGGAGACCAAAACCTCAGGTTGCCCGTATCGACAAATGACATTATTCCTGATGAACCCGACGATGACCTCCTGAGTTACTTTGGGGAAAGAAGCTGCCTCTACCTACTTGGTGAAGTAGTCGATCATGACGAAAATGAATCGGTGTCCGTTGCTTGCTTTGGGCTCTATCGGTCCGATTACATCCATTCCCCACATTGAAAATGGCCACGGGGAGGTCATACAGTGCAGTTCATTGGGAGGCGTATGGATCACATTACCGTGCGCCTGGCATTGGTAACACCGTTTGACATGATCATCACAGTCGGCTTTTAGGGTTAACCAATAATGCCCCGTTCTCAAGATCTTTTTGTCTAGCATTGGTCCACTCATGTGTGGCCCACACACCCCACCATGTATTTCATTCATAATCCTTCGGGCCTGTGTTTCATCTACGCATTGCAACAGTCCCAACCCAGCATCCCTTTTGTAGAGTGAATCCCCACTCAGGTAAAATTTCATCGCCATCTTTTGAATTCTCATCCTCTCAGTTCGACTCGCCTGGTCGGGAATGGATCTATCTCTCAGATATTCCCTTATGTCGTGATACCAGGGCTGCTTTGTCAACACCACCTCATCTGATAACACTGCCACATGTTCCTCATATGCCGGGGCATTTTGTACGGCTATCTCAATCTGTGGAATGTCTTTTCTTTTGATTATATGGATTAAGGAGGCCAGAGTTGCCAATGCATCGGCAAAGTCGTTCCGTCCCCGGGGAATATGGCGGAAAGCGATATCTTCGAACTCCTGCATCAATTGGGTAACACAACGATGGTATGGAAGTAACCGAAGCTCTTTAGTGTTGTACACCCCGATCGCTTGTCTGATTACCAATTCTGAATCCCCAAACACCGCTAATCTCTTCACTCCCATATCGCGGGCAAAGCGGAGTCCCAAGATACATCCCTCGTATTCAGCGGTGTTGTTCGAATTACTGAATTTTAGTTTAGTGGCCACAGGGTATTGCTCTCCGGTGATAGAGACCAGGACCGCTCCGGCTCCTGCCCCCTCAGCATTCATGGCACCATCAAAATACAGCTTCCAGAATTGCCCCTCGTCATCACATTTTGATTGTGACACCCAAAATATATCTTCGCCCGGCAGAGGAGTTTCTAACGGCTCCATCCCTCCTGACGGGGTTTCCGCTAACTGATCTGCAATTCCCTGCCCTTTCATGGCTTTCTGAGTTACGTACACCATGTCGAACTGTTGTAAGATTAACTGCCATCTTGACAGTCGACAATTCAGCATGGGCCTTTCAAAAATATATTTCAGGGGATCCATTCTTGATATCAGGTACGTCGTATGCCCATGGAGGTAGTGTTGTAATCTCCCTGTAGCCCAGGCCAGAGCGCAACAGGTCTTCTCGATGGGAGTGTAATTCTGTTCACATTGGCTGAATCTCTTGCTGAGGTAATAGATGGCCTGCTCTTTACCTACCTCATTTTTCTGTCCCAGCATACATCCCATCGCGATGGCATTGACCGATATATACATAAATAGAGGGATCCCATCCTTCGGGGGTACCAGCACTGGTGCCTCTGTCAGCTGCTTTTTAATGATCTGAAACGCCCTCTGACATTGCTCGTTCCATTCTTGGGAAGCGCCCTTCCTTAACAATTTGAAAATGGGCTCACATGTAGTTGTCAAGTGGGATATAAAACGGCTGATGAAGTTTATCCTTCCGAGGAATCCTCTTATCTCCTTCTCGGTGTGAGGTGCCGGCATATCCACAATGGCCTTAATCTTTGCTGGATCCAACTCAATGCCCCGATCACTAACCAGGAATCCCAAGAGCTTACCCGACTGCACTCCGAAAGCACACTTGGCCGGATTGAGTTTCAAATTATACTTTCTGAGCCGATCGAATAGCTTTTTGAGATGGGTTATATGATCAGATTCTATCTTCGATTTCACAATAATGTCATCCACGTAGACCTCTATCTCCTTATGCATCATGTCGTGGAACAGAGCCATCATAGCTCTCTGATAAGTAGCCCCTGCATTTGTGAGACCAAAAGCCAATCGTCTATAGCAGAAAGTGCCCCAAGGGGTGATGAATGCGGTCTTTTTCCGATCTTCTTCCGCCACCATTATCTGATGATATCCTGCGAAGCAATCCACAAAAGAGTACATTTCGTACTGGGCGGTGTTATCCACCAAGATGTGTATGAAAGGCACCGAGAAGTTATCCTTGAGACTGGCCTTGTTTAGATCTCTGTAGTCTACACATACCCTCACCTTTCCTCCAGGCTTAGCCACTGGGACTACATTGGACAGCCATTCCGGGTAAGTAGACACCATAATGATTCCCGCCCTGAACTGCTTGATGATCTCCTCCTTTACTTTTAAGCTCCACTCCGGTTTCAACTTTCTTAATTTTTGTTTGACAGGCCTGAAACCCTCCTTGATGGGTAATCGGTGTACCACGATGTCGGTGGACAATCCGATCATATCCTCATGAGACCAGGCAAAGACATCCTCATATTGTTTTAGCAACTCAGTCATTTCGGCTTTTTGGCTGGGGGTAAGGTCCGTCCCTATCTTGAGTTCTTTTGGCTTGTCAGGGGTTCCAATATCAATGGTGACGGTTTGGTCCAAGTTGGGTTTGGGTTTATCCTCAACCCATCCTTTGATCTCGTCAGGCGCGTCGTCGTAATCTGTCTCGTCTTGTTCAATGCCCATCAAATCAAAATCCAGCTCAATGTCAAAATCATAATCATCATTCAAATTTGAAAGACCGTTTGTTAGGCAAGGATTACTCAAGTTGGTACACCTGACATGAAACAAAATACTTGTCATATATAAGTTATTTTCCACGATGATCACATTTTCAGATAACATGAAGAAACGACATAATTATGCAAAATATAAAACAACAAACAAAAATAAACTTCTTCATTCTCCCATCCTCTGGGGTCTACCACCCTGATGTCGGGTTTTACCCTTGTTTGGATATCACTGGTTTCATGGTCCAGTTGTCGACGGTCAGGTCAGATGAAATGCGCTGGATAAAAGGTGGCTTCACACCGGACACTTCCCCGATGATTACGGCTACCTCGCCTGAATCCCTCTTTCTACCCCCTTCAGGAATAACTAGCCCTGCCCAATCGATGACAGGCACCACTTGTTGGGCTCCCGGTGGCATGACAACATCCGTCCCCTCTCTACTGCTTGTTAGTTGTCCGGGGATATAGCACTTGGTTTCAAACTCTTCCGCGACCTCCTGCAGGAAACTTTCCCTTTTGGCCAACCTATCACTCACGGGGGTTAATTCTTCATCCCCAGCCTCAATCACGGGCTCGCTAATCCCCTGCTCACTATTAACCTTGGTCACCAGAAGGCCAGCCATCCGAATCGGAGCCGCACCCTGACGGTGTCTCCGTGCTACGCCTTCACGATATCCCAACCCTGCTTTGCCTATCTGCTGTGGTAGTTGGATGGGCTCGGTGATTCCTTGACTGTTCCTTCCTAACCCTGTCCAGGCTGGAAGTTCATTTTTATCATTTCCTTTGCCACAAAGGTAAGTTCTGGAGAGACCCTAGGTTTCACAGCTGGAGCTCTCAGGCATCTATAGTGGGGAGCGCTAATCTCCAGTGCTTGAAAGCTGGCAGGTGCCGCCGACTCATCCACATTGATCACTGGTAGGCCACTCCTGGGAGGATAAAGGTCATCACATTCGGCCGAGATTGTTACCAGATTCCCATCGATGATTAGCTTGATTTGTTGGTGGAGCGTGGAAAGAACTGCCCCGACCATGTGTATCCACGGCCTTCCCAATAATAGGTTATAACTGGCCGCGATGTCAAGGACTTGGAAAGAGATGTCAAAAGTACAAGGTCTTATCTCCACCGGTAATTCAATCTCTCCAATTGTATCCCTCCAAGAACCATCGAAAGCTCGCACCACCACATGACTGGCTCGTAGGCGCTTGGGATTGATGTTCATCTTCTGCAAGGTACTGAGGGGACAGATATTCAATGCCGATCCTCCATCAATTAGCACCCCATTCATGATATAACCCGAGGAGATTACCGCAATATGTAGCGGTTTCCGGTGTCCCCTTCCCTCCTTGGGTATGTCCTCATCCGTAAAGGATATTACATCGTTCTCCAATAGGTGGCCCACCAGCTGGCCGAAGCCTTCCTCACTAATTTCCTTGGGCACGTATGCCTCCTCCAGAACCTTCGCCAGGGTTTTGCAATGCTCACTGGATGACAATACTAAGTCCATGACTGATGTTAGGGTTGACTCCTCATTTAAAATCTGGATCCCTCTTGTTTCCGGGTGATCCATCCTTTTCAAGAATTCTATGGCCCTTTCCTCGGAAATCTCTTCATTCTTCCTCTTTTGGCTCTCAAGGACTCGCCCGGGAAGATATAAGGGGTTCCCCTTTGTCGTCACAGAAGCACAACTGGCCGCTTCCTCTGGCATTCCCCCATAATTCCAGGGTACAGTCTTTAGACTACTGATAGGGATTTGCGGCCTTGCCGCAAGGATGATGGGCCTCGGAGCCGTCAACTTGACAGGCCCCTCCGTGCTATTCGTACTTACCCCTATCAACCTGATGGGCGTTCCCCGTGCACTCCCATGATCATGTATCACGTTGATCCTTTCCTCAATTTTCTGCACATAGTTCAACCTTGGCGGCCCCCCGGCTTCACTTGCCTCTGTCGCATTGACCCCCCCTCCATCATGTCTTGGCAGGGGATTTGCCTTAACATTCGGGGAGTCGGGCTGTTCCACCACAATTTCCCTACTGTCAATCAGGTTTTGGATTCGATGCTTCAATGTCCAACAGTCCTGTGTATCATGGCCCGGGGAACTGGAGTGGTATGCACATCGCTTGCTCGGGTCAAACCTCCTACCCTTTGGGTCACTCGGGGGTGCCAAACCAACTATCTTCTTTTGGGCTACTAATACCGCTAATACCCGTTCAAGCGGCTCCCCGAGTGGGGTGAATACTCGATTTTGCGAGGCCTCATATCTCCTTCGCCCCTCTGCTCTTTGATCTGTGAAGTTGGGCTGTCGGGATGGCCCTATCCTCTGCGCCTGTGCCGGAAGATGGCTTTCTGTTTTTCTGGATGACCCCTGCAGGATGAGGGAAACATCCTCTTCCTTCTTCTTTTGGACCCTCCGGGAAGTGCTGCCATAGTTTCCATTCTGTATTTGCTCGGCAGCAGTTTCCAAAGCCGTAAAATCCCGGATTTTGCCAGATTTCAAACCCATATCCACCATCTCTCCATGTTTAATCATTTCAGCAAAAGGCCTCCCAATCCCCGAGATGACTCGTTCATAATACGGTGCCTCTTGAATGTCTACAAAAGTCATCACCATCTCCGATTCGCTCATCGGGGGGTTCACCTGTGCGGCCATGCCCCTCCATCGTTGCGCATATTCCCTGAAGGATTCCCTAGGTTGCTTCTTAACCTTTGTCATTTGGTACCTGTCAGGGGCCATCTGGGCCTGAAAGCTGTATTGGGTTAAGAAGGTATGGGCCAATTCCTCCCAGTTGTGGATTCGGGCGTTGTCAAGGCGGGCATACCAGATTCTTGCCTCCCCCGTTAAGCTTTTCTGGAATAGCTGCATTCTCAACCCTTCGTCCTCGGCATAAGACCCGAGCTCTCCAATGTATATTTTCAAGTGCGTGTAGGGGTCCCCCTTCCCATTGTATTTTTCAAACTCGGGGATTTTAAATTTCTCCGGGTATCTGGCTCTAGGGAAGACACATAAATCTGAATAGTTAACCCTGCCCAGGGACCCTATGCCCTTCATAGATTGGATGGTTTCCTCCATTTGCCTCATTTTTTTCCGCAGGTCATCTGTATCTCCCTCTTCCGGGATAGTAATCACTGTTTTGTTTGGTACGGGAATGGCCTTTGGGACGACTGGCTCGCCCTTAAGTTGAGGTGGATCCTCCTTAGGTGGTTCCTGCCTGGGCATCAACTGCTCCTTTAGCATTATGGCCATTTCTAACATCTGCTTCTTAAAGTCATCAAATTCCTCCCTGGATATGGAACCGGAATTGGTAGATGGAATATCAGCCATTTCAGATATAGAGTTTTGGGCCCTTTTAGACTACGAACGGGTTTGAGGAGCAATCCTACAGAAACCAAGGTTCGAAGTTTAGTTGTGGGGGATAAAAATGCGGATGCATGCTAAAGCTGTAACTTCTGTATTTTTGGGTTTTTTTTAATCTTTCCCTGTAAAACAGAAAGTTAGTAGTCCTTTGATGCAGTAACAAATGCTAAACATGACTTTATTATAATTCCCCCAGCTGTTCCCTGTAAAGCATAGAGGTTAGTAATTTCTCTTGACAAAAAGGGAAGCATATATGGATGGGATCATGACATTTTATACGCGTGAACATAAAAGGGCATGAAGAGACTTTTCCTGCGTAGGGTTAATCTGAGGCTGACCTATCCTAGGGTTACTCTCACGGGTTTTTCGGCATGAAGGTCCCCAAATCTTCGCAATCTACTTGTCTGAGCCCTTTCGATTGGAGCGGATTTGGGTGGTGCGTTTCCTGAGCCATCTCCGGGGAGCAGCCCCTTCGAGTCCAGTAATAAGCAACCGACAGGTTCGCCTCAGGAGGAGGTACTCTCTCAACATACATTCACATTCATCGCCCTCACCGTATGCAAATGATTACTCAAAAGTAAAGCAATTTCATGCAATCATTCATTTATTTGGGCAAAAACACACATTCACACAACAAAAATAAAAATCAAAATACCGCACACACACACATTTTATGAATTTTAAAAGGATAGGATAGCATCAAGACTTGTACGCGGCTTAAGCCCTCTAATATCCCCAACAAAGTCGCCAGCTGTCGACGCCGGGTTTTTCTTCGTGTGTCCTTTTTAGTCTTTTCCAATTTTAGCCTCTTGATTAAATGACTTTTGGAAAAGGTCGGCATTAATGTCGACGGGATTTTGAAAGATCGTTTTTTTATGATGAGCCAATTAACCAGAGTCGCCAGTTGGTATATTTGAAATGGATGTACCAACTCATCCGAGTTTTCATTTTTTATAAATCGCTGGCTCATATGTGACTCCGAATTAATTGGTATGTGAACCGAGATTCATAGAGTTCGGGGGCTTGCTTAAGCGAGGGGAAGGTGTTAGGCACCCCCCGACTTCCGTGAAACACGGTTACCGCAATCTTGATACTTTCCTATCCTTTGATTCATGAAATGTGTATGCGTGTGAGTGTGTGTGTGTGTGTGTATGCGTGTGTGCTTATGTGAATATTGTGGTGAGGTGAAACATTTGGCTTTTATGAAAAACCGTGTTATATTTCGGGAATGTTTTAGAACGCCGTTTCCATAATACGAGAGAGCTCCTTTGTTCATGCAAAAGGTTGGATTTTATTTGTCACAAACTATGAGATTTTATTAGGTGTTTGTTTTGGCAAAACAAGAATCTTTTAAACCTTTGCCAAAATAGGAATCGAAATCTATACGTTGCTTTCATAAAATGATGGGCAATTTCTAGGATATCATTAACCCTATGCACCAAGGCTTAATAAAACATTTCGTTCATTCATAAAAGCCATTTTTGGTGATGTTTGAAAATGATTTTCTTCGGCCTTCTCGTTTAATAGGAATCGACATTTATTAACACTTCCGATTTTCTAACCTTGTGATTCTAATAACCTAGCTTGTTTGATTTTAATAACAAAAACCTTCATCGTTTAATTCTTGAAATCATTTTTGTGACACAAAATCTAATCAAGCATAAACACGCGTCGGGGCTATTCATGGGCATGTGAGCCATCAAAATATCCCCGAACGCCAACAATCACATATTTCACTACTACGGGGCCTTAAACCCGATTCTCGCCTTGGCGTCGTTTTAAGGCCCGACGGTTACATGTTACAAGAACGAGCACCTTGAATCTATTACATACATCAAAACGTCCATCATCGGATTTGGACCACGGGGTCGCGTTCCTAGGCTCACACCCGATATTGCTACATACCCACAAAATGAATACTACAAAACTAACCAACACGGATTTGCCTAATACACCATGATATCCGAAACTGATAATCTAAATAGATTACACCCAATAAATCATCATAAACAAGCTAGAAATTTCACCACTTGGATATCGTCGGGTTATTAGGAAGAATTTTGTTCCGATGGAACCCTCACTAATAATCCCTAATCCATGAGTGTTCAATAATATACATAAAAATTACATCTAATTTACCCAATCAATATGATATGAATTGCTAGAACAAATAGAAATTTTCACCTTGCGATTGATCTCAAATGGATGTGAATTTGTGTATTTGAATAGGATAAGGAGTGTATTTGATACAATCAAAAATCAAAAGAAATGAATCCTCTCTTTTTTCTCTCTTTTCCTCCTATTTTGTTGCAAAATTCCTCTCTTTTTCCTCTCAATTTCCGTGCTCTTTGTGCTGCTGAATCCTTCTTTCTTCAAAACCTTCCCAATTTGCTGAACTCCCTGTATGCTGCACGAAACTGGGCTGAAATAGGCTGGCTGGCCGCCTGCCCTCCACTCACCCCGAATTCGAGTTCCGTGTTTCGGGTTCCGTGTTTTCAAAAGGCGCACTATTTGGCCGCAGATCAAACCGCGGCTGGACGGTTTGACTTTCTCGTTTTTCGTGCCACGCCTCGATTTTCGTGCCGTAACGTCGGTTTTCGCTGACAGGCTCGTATTTTGCAGTCCGGGAATTTTCGGGAGACGTGCCACCTCATTCGGGAATGCCTGCTTCGGACGCCTTTATTGTCACGTCAGCCTCGGTCGCCAATCATTGCGGTGGTGTTGGACGTTCGCGCTTGGGCCCACTCCCTTGTTCCCGCAAGCCGGTTCAATTGACGATTTTGCCCTCCTGTCATGGTTAGTACAGGGAACGCAAAAATTGGGTGTCTACAATCACCTCATTAGAGAACATATGCAAAACGAGAATATATCTCTGCATTTTATTCTAACTGAAAATCAGCTAGCAAATGTGTTTACTAAACCCCTAGACGAATCTAGATTCAACAAGTTAATAAGTGAATTAGGTATGCTCAATTTGCATCCTTAATTCCATGCTTCTCAATGGTACTAACAAGTGCAAGCAAGAAATGAGGAGTTCTCGTAGAGTCAAAGGTAGATCGTAGAACACCGGAAGGATCGCTGAGTTAAAAGAAATTTCGTAGAGTTAACCAAAACTACTCTACGAAAGATGAAGTTAAGGCGGTTTTTACATTACAGTGCGTACCACTCACGCTCAAGTAAAGAAAGGAAGTTACTGCTATACAGCTATAAAAACGTAGTACAAGAAATAACGTGCAACCAATCACATCATGCCACGTCTTCCACTCAGGAAAATAAGAGGGAAGTAATATTAAAGTCATTTCAAATTTCCCTCTAACCTTTACGATTCTTTCACTCCCTGAGTTCAAAGTCTTTATCTCTGTTTACTCTAACTTCAAAACCCCAGAAAGCTTAAACACTTGTGTAATCTTTCAGCTCAAATCCAATCTAATGGCAGATGTCCAAATTGTGACTGGTATTCAACTATGCTCCGATAAGTTCATAGCATAGGAAAATAAGTTTAGAGATGTGCTCAAGCTGGTTACTCCGAATGTCTAGAGACAAACACTCGAATATACACAGAGCTTATTAAAGAATTCTATTTGAATGTTATGTATGCTGATGAGATCCTGACCACTAAAGTAAAAGGAGTAATTCTACAGATGGGAGTTACGGAAATCAACCTTAACCTAGGGTTCGTTAGTCAAGGTATTACTTCTTTTGACAAGATTAATATGAAGGAAGGATTAAAGAGAATGGGTCATAAGAAGAATCCCCAACTCAAGGGACTCAAGAAGAAAGAGTTTCCTCAAGAATATGAGTTCCTCGCAGAAATAGTGAGCAAGTGTATCATCTACAAAGATACAGCTCATGATTCAGTGAGTGAACTACAATTGAAGTTCATGACAGCCATCATTCAAAAGAAGAAAATAAACTTTGGTGTCATCTTTCTAAACTGGGTGGTCAAATGGGTTGAAGACTATAACAAGAAGAAGGTTTTGGGCAACCCTGCTCCCAAAATATTTTATGGGAGATTAAGAAGCATTATTCTAAAGAAGAGGTTACAGGATAGAATTTTTGATAAGGAAGGGGAGCCTATCAATGCCAACAAAAGAATGACTCTGAGATTATTTACAAACTGGACAAGAAATCCAGTGGAAAACTTAAAGTCAAAGCAGTCTGAAGGAGGAAGTGAGAAAATAATTAGTGAAGTCCAGAAGCCCATTAAAGGAAAAGAAAAAAGAAAAGTAACTGTCATTGATGAGGAGGTATCTCAAGGATCTGTTGCTCTTGAAGCTCACAATGTTCCAGATTCTACAACTGACCAACCAACCCAGAAGAAGAAGAAGACTGAAAAAGAAGAACTGTAAATTGTTCAGAAACCTCTGAATAGTCCCACAAAGTTAGAGCAAAAGGAAAAAGAGAAGAGGATGTCAACACGCCTCTGTCTAAAATGGTTCCAAAGAAGAAGAGGATTCCTCACTGAAGAAAGGCTCCTGTTCAACTTGAAGAACAAGCAGGAGAATCCATGCCTACTCCGATCATAGAGCATGAAGAATAAAAGGAGGAAGATGAAGAAGTTCCTGAACTCACAAGGAAGAATAAAGGGAAATGCAGATCTTCCTCTGTAACAAATATGCAAGTTGATTTTGGTAAGAAGACATCTATACTTGAACCACAAAGTGTTATTCAAACAGTGTTGGAAATGGCATCAATGTCTGAGCCAAGACCTACTGACAAGTTGGCTATGCAAGATGTCGTTTCTGAGCTATGTAAAGAAGATGATCTGGCTGTGACGGTTTCTACACCTGAGCCCCAAGCAAATGAAGAACTGGTTGTGAAGGAATTGCGTCCTGAGCCTCACACAAAGAAGAAAGAAAGACAGAAGAAGAGAAGTAAAAGAAAAGAGAAGATAAGAGGACCAAGTACAAAGAAGATTCTGCTCAACGATTACAGCATTCACCAGATACATCTCTACGGGTGACTCATGTCATTGAGGCAGTCATGGATTATGTCAATTAGGATTATGACCCTTCGATCGTAAAGCCAGAGGATCCTACATCTGAGGGTGAACAACCTATTGGGTATTCAGTACCACCACTCTCCATTCCCTCTACATCTCAAGGGATCTGAAGGCGTATCGTACTTGAAGCATATGAAGATCCAAATGTCACTCTACCTGATAAATGGATAAGATCCAGAGAAGGACGAATGCGGTTGGTCTCAATGAGTGCAGATGAGCGCTTGTACAGCTTTCTTGATGTGGAAATGGATCGTAGAACCACTATTTACGATCCTAATCCTGACAGTGATCAAATGATCTACTTTTTGCCACTTCTACCACTGTTGAAAGCTATCAGCTTAAGGGACCAGAGCTTTATTCGATGGAGCTATTCCAGATATCCAAACTTGATGTTAGTGGCTCAAAATTTCCCAATGGTTCTCACTTATGCCACCAAACTAATATGCTATGAGTCTTATGATTCCTCTCCTATGTTTAAGAAGGTATATACAGTCCCATCCTCATATCTAAATTGTGTTTTTCCTTTATATGACTGGGATAAAGGTGTTGAAGAATCAATCTCTAAAGTCTTTGAACCAATGATCATCTCTCCATTCGTAAAGTCTTAAAACCCTATGATTGATGTCGATAACATGAGTTCTTCAGTCGTAGAGCTTACTCACTCTACACCTGATGCACTGACATCACCCTCTCCGATCTTAGGGTCTCAAAACCTTACGATCAACATTCATATCTCTACCTCTCCTGTACAGCACATAAATTCTCCCTCTCCTATTCATGTATCAACATTTATTGCTATACCAAATCAGTCACATGTTCACTCAACTTCCTCTGCGGTCATAAATTCTCAACCATCTCAGTCAAATAAATCCAAAGCTCCCATTATTGTCTCTCCTAAACCATCACCGATTATCTCTCCTTTACATCCTTCCAAGCAAGAACATCTTCCATCTATTCCCTCTGACATTCCCTCCTATTCCAAGAATGAATTTTTTGATCTTTCTTTTGCACTCATTAACTTATCTCAAGGGCCTGAAGACAATCCTGAGCTCCCACTTGATCGCATCTTAGAACGTCTTGAAGTTATCCCTACTACTACACAGCTGACTACTCTCACAAATACTATATCGTGAGCCATCGAGGATAAACTTGACAAAAACTCAACTGAGCTCCGTCATAAAATGGATAGTGTCACTACTGTCGCTGGCTATCTACCTAGCGACTTGGGAAGAAAGCTTCAAAAGCAATTAAAATCTATATTCAAAGACATGTCTGATCGTCTTCATGATCACGATAAAATCGTTCTCAAAGTTCTAGACGAACATAAATAGACTGTGCAGAACCTTCAGCAGCAGAATGAGTAGTCTATTAACTCTCTGACCACTAAGGTTTTTGAGCTCAACACTGGCCTATTAGTAACTCAGTATACTGAACATGTTGTTGATCGACAACACGAAATTTACGCTGACATTGCCATGAACTCCTCCCAGATCCAAGAGTTAGTAGACTCCATCCAGCATCTCACAAGGGTGCATGATGACCAAAATGGGGAGAAAAATCAGGGGAAAAAGGGGAGTCAAGGAGATAGGAGGAGACTACAGGGAGATAGGGGGAGGCGGGAAGATAAGCAAGTAGCAACTTCAGCTTCTCAAAGAAAAGAAGATTGGAAATCTCCTCAAACTTTATCAATAGAGCGTGGTCAAGGACAGATCGGATTGTCGAGTACAGTAATGCCAACCGAGATAAGAATTCCATCTGGAGATCAGGTGTATCTGAACAGAAACCTTCAAGGCACTCATATTGTAGGAGAAGAAAGGACATTCGCCTCTTTCACTCCCAATCTTAGCCCACAGGATTCTATTGAAGAAATTAGAAGGAAAAATATTGAGTAACAAGAAGCTTCAAATCGTAGAAGGGAAGCTGAGAAGAAATGGCTTGCTTTGGACAAACCAAGGAAAAGGAAGAAATAGTAGGCTTATTTTATTTATTCATTGCTAGAGTGTTTGATTATATGATGAATTGTGTAAAACTCTTTAATCTTCAATAAATTCATCATTTTGATCTAGCAATACAATGGCTTACTGTATTTTAAGTCATATTTACATTCCAAACAATGCATTCTTAATGGTCATATGAAACTGTTGGTTTTGTCATCATCAAATAGGGAGAGATTGTTGGAGTCTACATGATTCGTTTATTTGATTTGATGATGAAATATCTTAAAGTATATTTGTGCCAGCAAGTTTTTGTAAAGTCCTTAATAATGATTCAATGTACAAGGACTTAGGGTTGAAAGATCAAATTTGTTAGGTTGATCTCTTTGAGTTAATATAAGGCGTAAAGTAATTGTAAAGATAGTATGAGAAGTTATAAAAAGAAGATATGTTAGATCGCAGATCTAACTCTCCTATCGTAAGGCTTCAGACATTTTATAAGGTTGATATGACAATGGTAAAGCTTCAGACCAATCGCGAAGCTATGGCCTCTATCGTAAAGTGAATCGAATCGTAAAGCCAAGCAAAGCTTACTCAACAGAGACAGAACGTAGAAGTGCTTCTGAGAAGCGCAAAGAAAGATCAAATCATAAGGCATCTCCTAAATCGTTCAGTAGAAGAAAGATTCGTAGAGTTCAAGACTAATCGTAAAACCATCTTCAGAACGTAGAGAAAACACTACAAACCTCCAAGATCGTAGAGCAAATCAACCCTGATATACTGACATAAAAGGACCGCTGGATGAAAGTACCAATGCATATACCAAGTATCCCTTGGTGAAATCGAAGGTCAGAGGATGTATCTAATAGCTAGTTTGCTGAAAGTGACGGGTCAAAATGGTAGGTGAAGTTGGAGGCTGATGTGACAGGTGAGGCAACAGAAAGCTGACACCTAAACTCAAAATGTCCAAATCAAATATCTCAGAGTATCTGAAGCATTAAATGCAACAACAAAAATCTAGCAATGGGAAGAAATTCAGGCAGACTATAAAATGATAAAAAGATTCAAATCTGAATCAACGAACAAGAAATCAACAAGCCAAAACTCTGCCTAAGCTAAAAGAACATACTCTACGATTTGAACATCTAGTTCAAGCTGCTAAGTATTTGAGAAGAAAAGCGTAAATGCCAACTTAGCAGAACCTCTTGACAACATTCATACAACTATTCGTTTGGGTCTTAGTGACCACAAACATTTCAAGTCTGCGGAGCTTGAAGAGGGCAAGAGTGTCCTTGTCTTTGTGACTAAATTTCCAAGTCTACTGGGCTTGAAGAGGTCTTTGTGTCCTTGTCGCGGTGACTAAAATATCTAAGTGTGCTGGACTTAAAGAGGGCAAGTGTGTCCTGATCAAAGTGATCGAATTTATAGTGGAATTCCTACTTGTTGAAGTAGAAGAGTGGAGTAGGAGTTGTTCAGTCTTCGAACCACTTGAAAATCTCCTTGTGTCATTAACCTTTCTATCTTACATTTTATCTGCATTATTATTTGTGATTGATATTCTTAACTAAACTAAGATCTGAAATCTCTAAGTTATCTTTAAGGGGAAATCTTTTAAGAACATATTTTTTGTTGTGCTAAATTAACCTGATTAATAACGGTTGGGTAAAATATTAATTAAGTATTTTTTTTTAAAAAAATGATCTATTCAACCCCCTTCTAGATCTTTAAGTGCCTTTGGAAAACAACAATATTTTTTAGGGGTGAATTCACTCTTTAATATTAGCCTTGCAGAGGCTACCTACAGTTCCACAGGGAGAACAACTTCCTCCTCATAGACGAAGGAGAAAGTGGTTGCTTTAGTGGCTTTGTAGGTAAAGGTTTTGTATGCCCAAAGGTTGAAGGCTACTTATTTACTCCATGACTAGTGCTCTTTATAAACCATCTTGGAAAGAATTCTCATTAGGGATTTGTTGGAGGCTTCTGCTTGACTATTACATTTTGGGTAATATTGGGTAGATTTAAGATGTTTGATACCATATGTTTCCATTAACCCCACCATGTGATGGTCAACAAAAGTAGTACTATTGTCAGAGGTTATACATCTGGGAACACCAAACCGACATATAATGTGTTTTCCTTGATAAAATTAGCCACAGCTCCTCCAGTTGCTCTTTTAAGGGGCACAATCCGTGCACCTCATCCGTGCACCTCATCTCTTTAAGAACTCACCCTGGGGTCCTTTGGTCATTACAGACCCATTAAACTCTAGGATCCATTCTTCATCTCCATGGGCCATTGCACATATTCCATTATCTCCAAGTAAGGAATCACAAACTGGCTCATAAGATCCATTAGGAAAATTTGCTAACAATTCTGCCAAGGCTTGGCTTTTTATGGCTTTAGGATTATCAATGATGATATTAAATTCTGCCAATAATAGCAACTATCTAGCCATCTGCCCTGACAAAGCTGGCCGGTTTAATAAGATTTTCAAGGGATCAGCCTTAGTTATGAGATTAATATGTGAGCAAAAAGGTAATGTCTGGATTTCTGAGCAACACACACCAAGGCTAGAAGTTATAGTAGTTAACTTTATATCCTCTGATGAGCCTTGACAAGTAATATACATGGCACTCCACCTCATTCACTTCTTGGGCTAAGAGGGCTCCAATAGACCTTGTAGTAGAAGTTAGGTAAAGCAGCAAAGGTTTATCTTTCTCAAGGTTGGTCATGGTTAGTGGGGATCTCAAGGCTAACTTGATATTTTCAAAGGCCAATTGTTAAACGGGTCCCCAGGTCCATAAAGACCCCTTCTTGAGTAGAGAGTGGAATGGATGATTAATATTTGTCAGAGCAGAGATAAACCTCCTCAAGTAAGATACTCTTCCCATGAAGCCTTTCAGCTCCTTAATGCTTCTTGGTGGGGGCATAGCCTGCAACCCCAATTTTGGTAGGGTCAACATTGATTCCATGCCTACTAACTAAAAATCCTAAGAATTTCCCTATTGTGACCCCAAAAGCACATTTGAGAGGATCCATCTTTATCTGATATTCCCTACATCTTTTAAAAACCCTCCTCAAATGAGATATATGATCCACCTCCTTATTAGACTTAATCACAATGTCATCTATACAATCTTCCATAATCTTGTGCATCATGTCATGGAATATAGCAATCATAACCACTGTTCTAAAAATCCCCGCCTAGGCCCCGCCTAGGCGCTAGGCCCCCCCCTCCCGCCACGCCTAGGCGCTAGGCCGCCTAGGTGTCTCATCTAGGCGCCTCGTCTAGACCCAAGGCGGCAAAAAAATCCCTCTAGGAGATTAGGTAGGACTAGACGGGGCCTAGACGAACAAGGCGGAGAAATTAAGCCTTTATGCGTGGCTTAGGCGAAGAAATTAGAGCTGCAATTGTTTTTTATTTTTATTTTTATTTTAATAACTAAGCTACAAAATAATGTCGTGGATCATTATCTTGAAGGAGTATGAGTGTGAGTCCGATGGAGACATTATCTTGGAGGATATGGAGAAGAAGAGTTAGAGATATAGAGAGATATGGAGATATGGAGATGAGGACTATTAGTTTGTATTTTTGATTATTTGTTTGTGTTTAAACTTTGAACAATTACATGTTTGTGTTTGAACTTTGACATTAGCAATATGGATATGTGTTTGAACTTTAAGCAAATGCCTTTATTATCTTTATTATAGATTGTTTTGCTTTATATTATTGTTTTGTTTGGATAAATATAAGATAAAATATTAAAATTGACTTAAAATAAAAATCCCGCCTAGGCCCCGCCTAAGCCCCGCCTAGGCCCTCTAGGCGCTAGGCCCCCTCCAGCCGCCCGCCTCCCGCCTAGCGCCTTTTAGAACCTTGGTCATAACCCTTTGGTATGTTGCATCGACATTCTTGAGACTAAACGACATGACCACATAACAAAAGATCCCAATGGAGATTCTGAAAGCTGTCTTCTCAGCATCTTCTTCATGCATTCGTATTTGATTATACCCCTCAAATCTACCCATAAAGGACATCATCTCATGATTGGTAGTAGCATCAATCTAAACATCTAAATTAGGCAGAGGAAACTCATCCTTAGGGCAAGCTCTGTTCAAATCCCTGAAATCCACACAGTATCTGATATTCCCTGAGATTTTCTTCACAGACACTATATTGGACAACTAAGTAGGATGTTGGATTAGTCGAATAAATTTGGCTTCCAACAACTTCTCGATCTCCTCCTTAATCTGGACCTCTAACTCAGGTCTGAAGATCTTAGCTCTTTACTTTACAGGTGGGTATCCAGCTTGAACATTTAGCTGGTGAGATACTAGGGTAGGGTCTAGCTCTAGCATCTCTTCATAGGTCCATGCAAAGACATTTCTGAATTCCTTGAGCAATTCAATCAATTCCTCCCTTTAACCAAGTATTAAGTAGGTCCCAATATGAATAAGGTTAGACTCTTCTCCTTCATTAGCCAAATTGATGCACTCCAACTCTTCGCCCTGAGGTTTAGGTCCATCTTGAAATATAGGCAGAGCTTTCCCTGTTTCTCCAACAACTTCAATTACCCTTGGTGAGGATGTTTCTCCTCTACACCATTGACTCATGAGAGACTCATCAGCATCGCCTCCCACACTGTCACAAACGATATACTACCTTCCCATTCTTGACCACCTTCTCAGTGCTTCCCTTTCTTTTATCTTGGGGCACTTCAACAGTCTTCACTGTGTTAGGTTCTGCAACAGCATGAGGCTTCACACCTATTCCCTGGGGTTCAGCAACTGGTCCCTGAGGATTCTTTGCAGGTGTAACAACAGACTTCTTTGTGTTAGGCTCTTCCTCTTTACCAGCTTCTTTGGCTTTTTCTCTCTTCTTAATGTCATCATTAGTATCATATGACTTTAGTAGGCTATCGTTCTGCAACTCCTCCCATGTGGGTAATTCAGATGAATACATTATGGTTGAAAAGGGATCTTCAGCAACCTCATCAAAGTATGATGCTTCTGTAAAATGAGCTTCCTCTTGGTCAAAGGGTCCCATACTTGCTTTCAAAATGACATCCTTCCCCAGGTACTTGGCCTTCAAACATTAATGAAAGGTGGATTGAACTGTCTTAAAGACATGAATCTATGGTCTTCCCATCTCCAAAACCAGTAACTTACACGGGCTTTTTCACTATCCTCTTCCTAGGAATTATTGCCCTCTGCAAAGTGGTGAGTGGTATGATGTTGACAGAAGATCCTCCAAGAATGAGACACGCTTGAATTTAGTCCCATTTGCTAAAGCCTCCAAGTACATGGGCCTGTTGTGGATCTTTGAAGACGGGTAATCTTCATTATTGAACACAATGCTTCTATGTTGAAATGAAATCTCTCCCATGTGACACTCAGCTCCCAAAGTTGCATATGTCGTCAATAAAGATTCAGCTAACATCCTCCTTGCTTCATGAGAGAACCTCATTTCATCAAATGATTTATTGATTTTGTCACTTCTCTGTATCATCTCAATTAGCTCCTAGTGGGTAAGAGGTCGGATAGTAGTAGAGGTAGTGCCTTCAACAGATGTTTTGGTAACCATAGTTCTAGAGGCTTCTTCAAGGATAACCACAGGATGTGCCCTAGGCTGGGGCACACCCATGGGAACAACCACATTTTCTCGACTTCCCTCCTCTTGCATAAAGATCGTTATAACCTGACCTTGATTCCTATGCTCAAAGAGGGACACATTTTGGACATTAGCAGGAGGAGCAATTTCAATGTCCCCTTGCAACTAGCTTCCTTGCAAAGAACCTCCTCACGAACCAATAATCACTCAAAGGATAATGGTTGTGGTGATGATACTTGCAGTAGTTGGGGTTGCTAACATGCTCAAGGGTAGGCAGTGTTGTCACAGCTGGCAAGGATAAGGTTCTATTTGCAATCCACTCATCCATTATTTGATGAACTTTAACTATATCATAAGGATACTCAGGTATGTCGTCAGGTCTTTTCCTCCTTTTTCCACCTCTATTGTTTTCATATGGTTTATTACCCTGTTCTTAAGTAGTCTCAGCAACAGCTACCACAAGTGTCACTCTTCCCCTTGGTCTCAAAGTTTTAACCTCCTTAGCTTGTGTGGCCTTCACAGTATCCCGGGTATTCCTGGCTTTCCTTATCAACTCCTCATAAGAAGTAATATCCAAATTCTCCAAACCAGCTAGTTTGTATTCCAAGGACATGTTCTTTAAACAGAATGCAATGGCCACTTTATCTTGCATAGTCTCCAAGCATAAGTTTCCAACTCCACGGAAACGCATGATATAATTAACAAGGTCTTCTCCAGGGCATTGGGCCACTTGCGCTAGATCCAACATAGTATACTGAAGCTACTCCATTTGGTACTTTCCTATGTATAAACTTACCATCTCGTCCCATGTCTTGACTGACTCAAGCTTTAAAGAATGATACCAAGTATAAGCATGGGAACTCAGGAACTTAGAAAACTCCCTTAGTCGCAAGCTATAATAAGAGGCATGGGTACCTAAGGCATCGATGTATCTAGTAACATGCTCTTTAAGATTCCCCTCAACTCCATTGTACTTCTAAAAAATAGGGGGTTATACTTTGCTGGATAGGGTGTAAGTACCAATTCCAGAGGGTATTTAGGACGAGTGTTTAGCTCTCCACACCCCTTCTTCTGATCAATGGATTTTTTAACCATCTCCTCAATGGTAGCAAAAGTAATGGTCTGATGTGGCTGAACAATGGGTATAAATGGGATAATATAGTAGCAGTGGTTGGCATATGAGGTTGTAGTTGTACACCTGGTTCAAGGACCACGGCAGGTATAAATGGTGGAGGAGGTAAATATGTAGAGGCAAAGGCAATAACTGAGGTACATAGGGAGGATGGTTTAAAGGGTGAGTTTTTGCTGCTTCAGCTCCAACAATGGGTTGTGTTGCATGACTTCTATCAATAGGCAAGGTTTGAGGTTCTATATTTTTATCGACTGAAATGCAAAACTCACCCTCCTGTTTGTAGATTTTTTATAAACCTCGTCCTCAAATTTTTTTTTGGCATAACTCACCCTCCAACTTATACAAGTACTAAAAAGATCACCCTACTTACTTTTTTGTTAAAAAAAAAGTGGCAGAAGTAATTGTAACAAGGGTGTAATAGGAACAACAAATTTAAACAAACCACAAAATGGAATAAAGAATTTTAAAAAAAAATTAACAATCAAAATATTAAAAATAAACAATAATAAAAATAAATATAAAATTAGAAAATGTAATACTTAAAAAAGTAAACTATAACAAATTAAAGCATAAAATTAAAAAAATTGACAATTAAAATTATTGAATAATTATTGTTAACTAGATATGTTTTTAAACCAAGCACTAGTCAATATATATATATTTTTAGTAAGCCCACACCTAAACCAATTTATCTCTCTAAGTTATTTCTCAATCAATTGTGAAAGAAAAAGATAAAGAGATAGAGAGGTAACTATGAAATGCTTGAAAATTATGCAAAAATTATTGCGTATAAGCCCTTTAAGTCCCTATTCCCTCCAATCTAACACTACCCACAACTTTCTCTCTCCTCTAGGGTTTAATTTTAACCCCAAATTTCTCTCCTTCGGGTTTAAGAACCACCGAAAGAAGAAAAATCCTTTATTGTTTCCCTCTTCTACTTCGGCCTAGCTGGTAATGGTTGCCTCTTTGCATTTCCGCCCCTCTGCAGGTGGCTCAGTGGCTGTCACGAACATCGTCGTTGCAATTTTAAGAAAACCCACTTCCGTTAGTGGTGGTAGCAGTAGGATTTGCAGGTGTTTGATGGAAAGTTGTTGGAGAAAGATAATTTTTTTTAGGACAGAGATGATCGATCATATTGGAATGGGGAATGAGTGATTGTGTTATTTTATTTTATTTTTTGTCTAATTACTATATTGTTCACATTGTTGAACATCTTACATCCACATGATAGATTTATTTTTAAATTAATAATGTGCCACCATTTTTTTTGACAGAATCGTTAATAGGGTCTTCTTTTTAATACTTATATAAGTTGGAGGGTGAGGTATGCCAAAAAAAAAGTTCGAGGAAGGGGTTTGTAAAAAAGCTACGAACAAGAGCGTCAGTTTTGCATTTCAGTCTATTTTCATCCCTCCTTTTAAGACGAGTAGGTCGGTCTCGCTTAACATGGTGATGATCCTCAGAAGTGTTTCCTTGGGGCAAGTAGGGATGATCAATTCTTTGTTTATAATGTCGATTATTTGATGATGTTGAGAAGTCTGAAAACTCATGGGACCTACCCCTTTCTCTCTTAACATGAAAGTCAGTCTGTAAAGGGACTTTTGTAGTGGGATTCAGAACATCTCTTTCTATCATAGGACGTTTCTTAGGGTTTCTATGAGAAGGCTCAGCATGCCGAGTGGGTGGATAGGACCTCCCTTGTCGAGGCGGACTTCTCTAAGTGCGACGAGAAGGGTGTACAGTAGGGCCATACTCTATCTGATGCACATTTGTTGGTCTTGGATTACTAGCACGAGGGTGGGCCCCAGCTAGTAATGTTAAATGAGGTAATAATTGGGTGTAAGTTGAGAAGCATGCAACATAACAGAGGGCGAGGATACATGTGATTTCCTTTCTCTTTCCATTTCTTACCTTAAGGCCTCCATAGAAGCCCCCATATGTCTCTGGCCATATTTGAGTGGGACTGCTGGATCTAAGTAACAAATGGAGCCAATGCCTGGAATATTATATTTGCTACCGAATTTGTTTCATGCAAAAGATGGCTATCAGTTCTTGCCTCAACAGAATAGATTAACTGATCATCATGAGGAACACTGGATCTCTAATTCTCCACTTCTTCCACTATAACTTGATCAAAATGATTATTAGGTAAGGCTGGATGTATCAATATTCGTCCACTACCTGGTTGAGCAGATGGTGGGGGTCTAGATTGGGTCCATCTGAACACTAGTAGCTATGGTGACCATCATTCAACCAAAGCTCCACTTCCCCAATAAAGTCGCCAAAATATAGGGGTCATTTTTTAGGGCCTCAGTATATACCTAGTGCCACCTAGGACGTGGGGTTAGTTATGGGTTAACAAGATGGGTCAAAATATTGATTACAGAGTAGGAGAGGGGTATGGTTTGGGATATAACTCTAAGGCACATGATTAACCCTAAGAAACAATTATATATAATAATATTAAAAGACAATAATAAAGAAGAAAAAGAACAATTGCTGGTTGGTTGATTGATTAAAAAGTAGCTCATCCCAAGAGCATGAGGGAAAGTATGGCAACACCTGAAGTAGAATCACAGATCTCAAGGAAAAAGAGCCTTGGGGATCGGAGGTTGCAGTGGTTATTCTTAACTGGCTTTCTGGGTTCTTCTCTGTATCTTTATATATCTCTAAATCTCAATTATTTCATGAATCATTCCCAAGGTTAGTGGTGGATGAATAGTGTATTCTCTCCTCCCCCCTTTGTGTATGCATATTGTTGTGTATGGTGGTGTGGTGTATTTGATATCCTCTCTTTTCGTTTTCTTACTTTACTTGGTTATATCTTTCCTATATCTTTGATAACCATCTTAGCCTATTTCTCACATGTTTAATAAGTTAAATGTCCCTTCCCTAATGGTTCTCATCTTCCTATAGAGTGGGTCCCTTTAAGGTTTTATTCCCTACTAGGCAGAATAATCTCTTACTATTCATAGAGATGTCTATACATATTTTCTTTTAGGATCTATTTCTTCCCAATTAGCCCCCAGGTATATGAGCTGGAGGGAACAAGCTTGGAGGTTACTCTACATTGTTTGGGGGTAAGGAAAATGCCATCATTTCATACGTAAGCATCAATCCCCTGCCCTTCTTCCCTTGATGCTCTCCAGGTGTGCCCTTTACCTGCTCCATGCTTGGATCCTAACCTCCATTCATGCACCCTTAGGATGAGATTGAGCCATCCAGGTTTCCTTGAGAATGTTTCTTATCCTCTGCCCTAGGGAATATATGAAGCCCCAAGAGATCCCAAAACTAGGCCCAAAGCAACTCTTCCCTTCCTAGTCACCAAACCAGCCCATTACTATCCACCCTTAGCCCAAACTGGCCCAATAGCTTGTCACTTAGGATATAGCTAGTGTATACCCCTACATCCTCAAGAACCATTCTAAAACAAATAATTCCTTCACGAATGGGCCTTTAACCATATCCATGAGGGATGACAAGAGGTCCTTTGACCTTGTCCCTTTCCCTAGGATGGGCTTTGTCACATTCATGTGTGGGTCCATATATTCCTAGTCAGTGAATTTTGCCTAAGGTTTAATGTTTCCGTGGGCAAGCTTCTTGCCCTATTCATCATCCACGGGGCCATATTCAACCCATAGATCTGTGTCCTGGGTTCAAGCCCATCCATTCCATCACCTATGGGCATGCCCATAGGCCCGTGTCTTGTGTTCATACCCAAGCATTCCATCATTCATGGGGCCATATTCAACTTATTGATCCGTGTCTTGGGGATGAAGCCCCAACCTTAGGTTTAATGTGCCTTACCATGATGATATCCATCAATTATTCGTTAGGCCCAACTCATTTGTTTACCCTTTCTTCATGGATGTTTATCATACCCATCAAGGGGTAACAATTGATTTATCTAACTCTTTTTAAAGTGTACATGTGGGGCCCATAATTAATCGGTAATATTCAAACTGCCTAGTTGGCCATATTCTCCAGAGCTCTCACAGGGATGACCATTATTGAGTACCAACAACATCTAAATATAAAATTAAATTATCAATCATCAAATAACCAAACACAATATACTATACTAGAGAGTTCTACTCCTCAAATTTTGACAAATGCTGATGGTCATTATTTAGAAATAACACTTTAAACTTATTCTCAAGATAACTTAAGACCAAAATATTAATAGATAACTCAAAAGGAGATTAAGCATACATGAATAAGCCTAAATTTTCTAGCATGGTAAATAAAATATTGTATCATATATTAAAAAAATTGAGTATTATTGTACATAAGTAAAAGTATATTTTATATATAATTATATAAATATATCTATAACTTTATATATTCAGCCGGTTCAGTCAACTTCTGCTGTTTCATGGGTGCAAACTGGAACCGACCGACTAAGCTCTGGCTTTTTGTGTTTTGTAACTGTCAGCTTATTGGTTTTCTAATTCTTGGTTCGGTTCGGTTCAGACGGTTTTTCAGTTTTGATCGGTTACTTGTTCACCCCTAGCTGGAATGGATCACGAAGTGCTTGATAGCTAGCTGGAATGGATCACGAAGTGCTTGATAGCTAGGTACGCGTGTATTTAGCTGGCACTTTTACTGGTATTTGAGATTTCAGGAATCAATTTGAAATGGAGTGTGTTGACTTAGCTCCTGTACACATCTCTTCTTTCCATTTTTTTTTCAATTCTAAATTTATTTTGATGATTGAACGCTGACTAATTAAGTCGATAGAGTACTTTAGTTTAAGCAGTTAGATATTGTTAGAGAAAAATAATATTGTTAAAATGATATTACATATCGTTTAAACAATTGTAAAAGTGTCGTTAACCATGTATTTACCATGATAACATCATTTCACCTTGACAATATCAATAGATTTTATAATAATGAGTTCAATGTTGGAAACTCTGACCGGATCGATCCAGACCGGTTAAACGTTATTAATCTTAAAACATGTAGCTTTCTTATTTATTTATTGTTATTATTGTTTAAAATATGTACTAAACTTATATTATAATTTCATTAATAAACTTGAGTAATGTTTACAGATATTATAGTTTATCAAAGAGCAGATGTTTTAAAATTTTATTACTTATTAATAGTACATTTTTTACTTATCTATAATATTGTCACTGGTTTAATAGCGGTATTGGACCAGTGACCCATCTAGCCATTCATAATTGAAACATAATCATTGGTTGAGATATAAAAATGTATGAAATTCAAAATATACAAAATTTTGAAACTACAAATAAGTTGAGTCGAGTTTTGACTTGTTTAGCTCGAACAAGTTAACCCAAATAGAATTTTAAAAATCTAAATTCTCTTATTTGAATTCTCTGTGTTTAGTAAATGAGCTCTTGTTCAATTGTAGGAGGTCATGAGTTCAAATATTAGCAAATGCATTATTATTTAGCAAAAAAAAAAAAAAAAAATGAGCTCAAGCTTTAATAAAATTGTTTTCAAATTTCATTTACTATTTTGCAGTTTAAACTTCTTCCTTGGAACTTCTGTTTTTTATATAATCATGTAGTGTGTGTATGAGAGTTATAAATATGGCAATATATTATATATTCCCTCCGTCCCAAATTAATTGTATTTCTAGGATTTTTTAAAGTCAAATTGACTATTTTTAAAACTAATCTTTTTACTATTTTTGCTAACATATAGGTGAAGATATTATAACCAAAAGAAAGTATATACAATTTATTACTAATTTTAATTTTTATAATTTTAGAAATATATTTATATATGCTTAATTATTAGTTTTAAAAATAGTCAATTTGACTTAAAAAAGTCCTAGAAAAGCAATTAATTTGGGACGGAGGGAGTACATAATTAGTATAGTTTAAAGAACATAATTTTAATTAAACAAGTCATAAGTCGAGTTTGAGTTGGATATAATATAACTGGCACTCGGATCATTTAGTTGAATGATTATGATTCTTTTTTCCAACTCGGCTCGAGTGCTAAATAAATTTTAAATTTTGTTTAAAGTATATCAACTTTTGTTGACTTCTATGTATCCCTTTAAATTTTGAATGTTACTTAAAAATATTATAAAACCTGAACTCCACCAAACTTATTCGCAACAGTAAAATTTGTTTACAACTATATCAACTTTTGTTGACTTCTATGTATCCCTTTAAATTTTGAATGTTACTTAAAAAATATTATAAAATCT
Source organism: Aralia elata (assembly GCA_034770075.1). Lineage (NCBI taxonomy): Eukaryota > Viridiplantae > Streptophyta > Magnoliopsida > Apiales > Araliaceae > Aralia > Aralia elata. Next base: position 73,108,307 of record CM068378.1, on the reverse strand, counting down.
GAATGGAAATTTTTTTTATCTTATCTAATATTTCTTTAATTTGTCTCATGTAATTTTCAATTTTTTTAGAGTGTTACGACAAAGATTTTAAGACATTTCACAATCATTTTTTTTGCTAATTATTCCTAGATCATATTTCAAGATATTATGTATCCAATATTTTGAATATTCAAAATACAATATTTAAATTTAATTTTGATAAACATCTTAATTCTCGTGCCACAATTTGAAAAGAGTTAAAATTTAATACAATATCAGTAACACACGAGCGATATTAATATTGTGAAATATCATTAATGAAATACTTATGTTGGACAAAATTATCCTTATTTTAGTTATCTGTCATAATTTTAATACCGCTTGTGTATACACCGCTAAAATATTAAATTTAAACACTTTTAAGAAGAGTAAGGGTAGGTCTGTGCGCGCAAATTATGCACAAACAATCATATAAACATAGAGAAAAAAGTAATATATACACCGAAGTTTTTAAATTTTTTTTGAATTTTAATACTATTCAGTACTTAGAATAATAGTGCTTGTATACAGTTTGTACACATAATAAGGTGAATTGGCGTCACAACGATCCGAAAAAAGAAAAAGAAAAAAAGAAAAACCAAAATCATCTAAAACTATGCGAGGATAAATGTCCTATTTCACAAGAAATTTTAGTATACAAAATCAGCTACAATTAATTATTTTACTTATGATCAGAAAGATTCATTAATTGTCAGATATGAGATTTATATCCTCAACCGGATCCTCCCTTACATTAACCGGGCAAATTTTTTTAGTGTATCTCCAATTGCATAACGACAAAACCATTCCTGCAAATACACAAACCATGATACTACACTCTTTAACAAACTTATTATGATTTTAATCTCATTTAATTTAATAATAATAGTACAAAATAACATAATATCTTATTACAATTTTATTATCAGACAACAGTAGCTTCTTTTTTTTTGTAATGACCTTTGCCTTGGAGGGATGTTAGCACAAGCACAAAAATAATTATATAATCGATATTAAGAATCTCTCGATGACAATATTGATAGAACTCATACTCTATGGATGAAAATTTAAACCTCACAATATGGACGAAATAAACTCCACGAAAATAAGAAAGTCCCACAAAAGATGAAAGATAGTCCCTGAATATGTTATATTTGGATTTAACGAATAAAATAAAAAATGGTATATGTATTTGATGATCATTTAGGTGGATAAACTATTCCAATAAAATAAAAATTTATACCATCCTCTTGATTTTCATTTTATCTAGGAGGTGGGGGAATGAGATATATTCTAATGAAATGAATGTATGTGACAACTTTGCGATCCTATCACACCACTAATTAACCACCACCCACAATCAAACTACACCTAAGATGCTTAAGAATCATTCATTCATTTCTCTATTCCATTCATTCAATCAAAATTTAGTATAAGAGAGAAAAAAAATACAAACTCACAAATGTTGAGAAGTGAACTTGAAACAATCAATCTTGAATCATGCTAAGATCTCAGTGAGATCATTCTTTTGGTTGAGTAATGTATTTTGAAGACATGTACATATGTATGTGTGTGTGTGTGTATATGTATATATATATATATATATATATATATATATATATATCCTAATATACATACAAGTTTACAACATAATTATCATCAATTATGCATGCAAATATGTATAGAAATAGAGCACTAAGAACACATACCAAAAACTTGAACAACAACTAGGAATCCAATGTTGCTTGAAGCCATATTGCTTCTTTTAGTTAGGATGAGTTTTGGCCATTGCGCCCATTACTTGTAGGCAAAAAAAATGTTATGAAAAAACGTGTGAATGAATTTTTCAAAGTCTTTGTAATTATCTTATTGCCTCATGAGATAACATGCACCTCTTAATTATTGCCTGGATGATATTTAGTCAAAGTCTATTTAGTCGTTTACTTTAATTATATAGTTGGAGTGCCGGTCATTGGTGGTATTTAGTCAAAGAATACTCTCAGGTCGCTTTAGTTAATGCCTTCGTGCCCAAATAGAGAAAAGTATACCTGTGTTACACAACTTAAGAAGTGAAATGGGGGAATAAGTGATCGTTGAAATTTTCATTTCGCATATATTTTTTGAAATAATTCATGAAAAGATTACAAATAAAAAAGAACACAAACATAATTATATCAAAATTGCAGATCGAGCAATCAAAATGATGAATCAATTGTAATTAATAGCAAATTAAAACCATAATAATTCTTGAAATACAGATATCACACATGTAGACACCCAAAATTTATGTTTTGCAATTAAAAATAACAAAATACCAAAAACTTTTATGTTTTCCCGGACCTCGGGATGCAATTATTTGGATCTGGCCAAGGTGTAGCCCAATTTATTTAATAGTCCGGATCTAGTGTTGGCCTATGTACATTTATTTTGATAGCTGACTCAAATAATGGAAGAGTCCTTATTAAAGTAAGATTACGTTTTTTTATTTGGAAGAGAGAAGATATCTAATTTGGGAAGGAATTAGTCAGTCATTAATTGCAGTTATAAGGTGATTCTAAAAAGGACTCCTACTCCTAATTGCATTCAGGTGGACATGACATTTATAAATACAGCAACAAGCAAGGGTTTAGAAGAACACAAGTACAACACAATAGCATACAACACAAATACACAATTTGTACTCTCCATATTATTTTTATAGTGGATTTTTTATCTCTCCCCGTAGTTTTTTCCCAATTGGGTTTCCACGTAAATTCTTGTGTTCATATTTTATCTCTCTTACAATAATGTGTGTATGTTTATTTAAGTGTATTTCGTGAGTTTGATTTCACAACTATACAATCAACCGTTAGTGCAATTTTGGCTTGCTATTTTGATGATTTCGTCAGGCATACAAACTTTGACGTTAATACTGGCGCCGTCTGTGGGAAACTTTTAATGTCATTAAAATCACCGATTCATCAAGAAAGAGAGCCAACACATAAAGCTAAGTTGCTCTTTTTATTAGATTAATATTATATATCCAACGTTTGCATGAGATCTCTGTTATTAATCCGATGCGTTCATAATATTTAAAATTATAGTATTGTCATAATATTATATTTATTATGAGTATGAATTCATACAAAAAAACCTTCTTGAATTATTGGGTTCCTGTCTGTTGTAATATGAATAGTACTTTATACGGGAATTATGTGAGCTAACGACTAATTATTTATCTATGGAGAATTGGCATCAGAGCAAACTCATAATTTATCTTGTTGATCAAAGTCGAACATAGTTTCTAATAAAATTCATATTCGCAATCGTACATATTTCTACCTTTAACATAGTACTATTGAGTAATATATTTGCAAGTTAATATATTACTATAAAAGTCTACTGCATGTGTTGATTGTTGTGCGTGAGATATGTTTTAATATGAACATAATTAAAATATGGACACAGATGTCATGTGGTGAAACCAATGTATCATGTTATCCTTATTAATAGTTTTTGACTAAGTATTTGATTTTGTTTTTCAAGAATGCACAATTGTGAATTTTTATATATATACACCATGTGCATATGCCTTTTGTCCTTTTCATAATTATTGATAACATCCATCATTATTGGTGATCTCATCATTATTTTCTCTCTTTCATGAACCAATCACTTGGATAAAAGAGATGCTTGAAGAGCCAATATATGAGTCTGAAGACATTGTCATTACTGTTTCTCATGACCGGTACTTTATAAAGTAAAATAGTTAACAGTGTATTAGAAGCAAAGGATGGTAATATACAAGACTATTTGGGCGACTATAATTATTATCCAGAATTGGAGAAAGAGAGAGAAGATGACAAGAACAAATCATACACTACTGATGGGAAGAGCGTACTCTGGCTAATATGGACTCATTCATGCCTATATGGATATTGATGTTGTTTGAAGGAGGGAGGATTCTCAATTGAAGATGCTTGTCACAAAATAACCAGGGAGGTCAAGCACCCTCTAGGGAGGTCAAACACCCTCCGGGGAGATCAAAGCATCCTCCGGGGAAGTCAAGCACCCTTCGGGGAGGTCAAGCACCCTCTGGGAGGTTAAAGGCAAAATATGGCGAGTGGATCATTTTTTGGCATTATTCTTCTATTATAAAATCTTTAAAATATGAGAGTGGGGGAAAATATTGGGATGCAATTATTTGGGTCTGGCCATGGTGTAACCTAATTTATTTAATAGTCCGGATCTAGTGTTGGCTTATGTACATTTATTTGGACAGCTGACTCAAATAATGAAAGAGTCCTTATTAAAGTAAGATTACGTTTCTTTATTTGGGAGAGATAAGGATATCTAATTTGGGAAGGAATCGGTGATCAGTCATTAATTGTAGTTATAAGGTGATTCTAAAAAGGACTCATACTCCTAATTGGATTCGGGTGGACATGACATCTATAAATACAGCAACAAGCAAGAGTTTAGTAGAACACAAGTACAACACAATAGCATACAACACAAATACACAATTTGTACTCTCCATATTATTTTTTATAGTGGATTTTATATCTCTCCCCGTGGTTTTTTCCTAATTGGGTTTCCACGTAAATTCTTGTGTTCATATTTTATCTCTCTTACAATGATGTGTGTATGTTTATTTGAGTGTATTTCGTGAGTTTGATTTCACAACTATACAATCAACCGTTAGCGCGATTTTGACCTGTTGTTTTGGTAATTTCGTCATGCGTACAAAATTTGACGTTAACATTCATATTGCTAAATTTGTTTACAACTATATCAACTTTTATCGACTTCTATGCCCCCTTTAAATTTTGAATGTTAGTTGAAAATATTATAAAATTTTCAATTTTTTTTATCTTACCTAATATTTCTGTAATTTGTTTCTCCAAATTTTCATTTTTTTCAGTGTTACGACAAAGATTTTAAGACATTTCACAATGATATTTTATTTTTTTTGCTAATTGTTCCGAGATCCTATTTCAAGATCATATTCATATATTATGTATTCAAATATTTCAAATATTCAACTGTATATTTCTAATTATATTACAAATATTTTAAAGTATAATTTTGATAAACATCTTAATTCTCAAGCCATAGTTTGAGAAGATTTAAAGTTCAATACAATGTCAGTAACACATGAGCATATTAATATTATGAAATATCACTAATGAAGTATTTATGGTGGACGAAATTATCCTTATTTTAATTATATGTCATAATATTAATACTGCTTGTGTATACATCGTTAAAGTATTAAATTTAAACACATTTAAAACGAGTAAGGGTAGGTCTGTGTGCACAAATTATACACATAATCATATACACAATATGGAGAAGAAAGTAATATACACTAAAGTTTTAAACTTTTTGTATTTCTATCCTATTTAATACTTGGGATAATAGTATTTGTATACAGTTTATACACATCATAAGGTGAATTGAAGTCACAACGATCCGGAAGGAAAAAAAAAAGAAAAAAGAAAAAGAAAAAGAAAAGGTCAAAATCATCTAAAACAGGATTTCCTATTTCACAAGAAATTTTAATATACAAAATCAGCAACAATTGATTATTTTACTTATGATCAGAAAGCTTCATTAATTGTCAGATATGAGATTTATATCCTCGACCGGATCCTCCCTTCCATTAACTGGGCAAATTTTTTTAGTATAGCTCCAATTGCATAACGACAAAACCATTCCTGCAAATACACAAACCATGACAAGACACTCTTTAACGAACTTATTAGAGTATGATTTTAGTCTCATTTATTTTGATAGTAGTATAAAACAACACTATCTTCAAATGTATTATTACAGTTTTATTATCTGTCTACCATTATAAAATTAAATAATTAACAAATACTACGTCGTTTTTGTTCATTAATTACATTTTTGTCTTTTTATATTTTTATTATTGGCATTGCAGATATTTCACTATTTTATTATTAAATATTACTTCGTTTTAAGTCTGACCTATAGTCAAGCTTAGTTGTAACAAGCCGAATATGTAATTATTTTTGTGCTTATGCCACATCCCCTCCAAAATAAAGGACATTAAAAAACAAAAAGAAAAGAAAGTTTCACAAAACATGAAAGATAGTCTCTCAGTAAGAAATAATAAAAAATAAAAAAAACAAATAACTCACACTGTTAAAGATTGAACTTGAAATCTTCAATCATAATCATTATGGTAATATCTCGTTGACGGATTTTTTGTTGAACGAAGAGAGTAATTTGTTTTTAAGACATATGAATGCTACAAGTTTATAACATAATTATCATCAACTATATATGCAAATATGTATTGAAATAGAGCACTAAGAACACACACCAAAAACTTGAACAACAAGTAGGAATCCAATGTTGCTTGAAGCCATGTTGCTGCCTTATTGCTTCTGTTAATTAGGATGAGTTTTGGTCATTTTGTAGGCAATATAAAAGAACGTGTGAATGAATTTTTCAAAGTCTTTGTAATACCCCAATTTTACATTAAAAGATATGGAAACAAATTTATTTGTATATAAAGAATTAAATTATTAACAATAGTGCTTTCAGTTATGACCTTTTGAGTGAGCTGTGAGATATTAAAATGACCTAAAAAAAAGATACTATTCGACAAATGATTTAAGTCTTATTTGAATAAATTTAATTCATTTGACCCAATCTTTTCCCTTTATAGTGCCCCATGAGTCATGAGATAACATGCACCTCTTAATTATTGCCCTGACAAAGTCTATTTAGTCGTTAACTTTAATTTATATTTATATAGTTGGAGTGCCGGTCGTTGGTGGTAAACTCTCAGGTCGCTTTAACTAAATCGTCCACGAGATTATACAAGCCACGCATCGTTCTCAACTACCTATTGTCTTCCATAATGGGAAGAGAAGAACAGGATATATCTACTTTGTCAAAGTAGTAGTATGTATAGAAGGAAATCAATTTATTAATTTTTTTGGGTCAAGACATAATACGGTAAGGTGGTAAACAATTTAGAAGAGTTAAAGAGTATCATCTCGAGTCTGAATTTTGGGAACAGTTTTATACTTTTTAGTTGAAATAATATTTCTTTGTATATAGTACATATAGTGGAGTAAAGAAATACCAAAAAAATTGATATATATTCGTATAATGAGATCTAAAGAAGTCCATATTTCAAATTGAGTTAAAGAAAAATTTAAAATAACTCTTATGTTTGGAACAAAGAAAATATTTTCTTATATTTATTCAAAGTGGTAAACTTTTCTCAAAAAGATTGTTGGTCGACTCTTGACAAAAAATATTAAAAGGTATTGGCTCATTAGTTAGGAGAAATGATGAACTAAGCTCAATGGGTTATAAATGTTTGGTGAAGTTATACTCTTTGAGTAAGTAGTGGACTCTTCTCGGGTATCTTCTTGGTGGATTTTTAGGAAACGATTTCCAAAAATTTAATAATTTTTATAAAAACTCTACGTGGACATGAAAATTAGACATTAGTGTATTTGAATTTCACTTATTTATATTTGACCCCCAATGGTGGGTAAAAATACAAATAAGTGAAATTCAAATACATTAATGTCCAATTTTCATGTCTAATTTTCATATCCGCCTAGAAGAGCTCTAATTTTTTTTTTTAAAAATTATTATTCCAAGATTTTTCTCATAATTTTGCATGTATAATCAAAAATAATATTAAATATCTGGTGCTTGATTGTAGCACAATTGAGAATTATGGTTGATTCTAATGAAGTTTTCTCCTCCTGATCTTCATCTCTATGATTCTTATTTTGATATAAAGTGTTTTTACCGAGTGTGGGCTCAAAATACTACATGAGGATAAATATATAGCGTCCCCAACTCCCTGATTTATCAAGATAAAAAACTAGCTGATATATTTTATTCTACAATTTTGTTATATCTTGATAAGGACTAGAGTGAGGATCAAGTAAGATTCCATAATTCTAGCTCCAATATAAATATAAGTTCTGATTAACTCTTTAATCAATTAAAATTTTATTAATTATAACTAATTCCACTAAATAGTTATAATTGCACTTTAGAATTAATAGAATTAAAATTAATTAAGTAAATCATTCCACTATTAATATCTTGCAAATATATCCCTTTACATTAATATACATAAATGTGTGTAGGAAATAAAAACTGTTAACCCACTACGTTTACTGCTTATATCATGAGTACATAATTTATAAACTTTTGATCACTAATTAATTTAATAAATTAATTCTTTAGTAATCTAAATTATTAAAATACTTGGACAAGATTCTAGTGATCAACCAATAAATCATCTCAAAGGGATATTATTATTTAATTGCAGAGTTTCATCTTGCAAAATAAAACATATACCACCAACATATCGAAATATTGATTATATTAAAAATCTCACTCATTGATTTATTAAAGTGATATACATTATAAAATCAAGAGTAAATTACAAACAACCACTTATAGTTTACTCAAAGTTACTTATAGTCAATTGTAGTTTAAAAGTGAACTTTCGACCACTTGTAGTTTTAAAAATATAACATACTCTCACTCCACTAGTAATAGCGTTAACAAAAGTTAACAAATGGTGTGTAAACACTTTGTTACCCTCCATATATATATATATATATATATATATATATATATATATATATATATATTAAGATGCTTATAATTAGACATAAATAACTCAGAAATGATCTAGGGCTTTCATGGGCGACTTCTGCTTTCTTTCATCTAGGGTTTAAAAAAATATTAAAAAATCACAACTCAATTAGAAGGGTAATTTGAATATGAATATAGGCAAAAACTAAGGGGTCATAATTTCGAATTTAAGGTACAAATTTTAACTTTTTGTAATTTTTTAAACAAAAGTTGAATGCAGGCCAAATGTAATCTTTTTGTGTTTTTCATTTCTTAGTGTGCTTCTCAACCAAATGCCACTTCTATGGGCTTGTTCGGCAACGACTTATTTTAAAATAACTTAAAGTTAAAATTTAAGTTGACTTATAATCATTTTAAGCTGTGACTTATAAGTAAAAGCGTTCGACATCAGTTTAACTTATTAGGCTAAGGGGGTATTTGATAAAAATTGAATGAATCTGAATTTGAATTTGAATTAGCTGAATCTGAATCTGAATCTGAATGAAAAAAGTTGTTTGATAATTGACATGTATGAAACATCTGAATGACGGAATTTTATTATTTTACCCCTCTGAAAAAATTTAAAATTGTTGTAAATTTATTTAATATTACTTAATATAATAGTTAATATTTTTTTTTAATTTTTAATTTTTAAATTTTTTTTTTACTCATTCAGTTGCTCATTTAGCCATTCAGCTAAAAAAATCTGACTTAGCCATTCAGCTCAATCATCTGACCGATTCAGCCATTCAGACCAAAACAAACGCACTTACCGATTCAGCCATTCAGCCATTCAGCTCCATTCAGCTCTAAGCAAACACCCCCTAAGTATATCGTAGCATTAAGGTCCTGCTCGGCAATGACTTATAAGTTGGTCAAACCAACTTATAAGTCATTTACTACTATTAAGGGGTTTGGTAATGACTTATTTTTAACTTATAAGTTGATTTATAAGTCAAAATAAATAAACAACAATTTAGTATTTATTTAAAAATGACTTATAAGTCATTCCTAATAAGTTGATTTGACCAAATATAATATCCATTTTGTCCCTCGTATATTTTGCTAAATTACATCTCTATCCCTTCAACTTAAAAAACCTGATCTCTTCTATAACGTAAACACAACGGCTCGATCGTCACTCTACTGCTCTGCTCTCTCTCTCTTTACGCTCGATCGTTACTCTCTTGTGCTCGATCTACTTCAGTCTCTCTTTTGGCCTTCAATTCCTAGTAGATCCAGGTACCTTTCCTCTTTCTTTCTCCTTATATACTAACTTCTTATTTGTCTCCAGCCTAACCCAAACCTTCCATAGCGTCCAAAAAAGAATCTACTCTCACTGTTGTTCCTTCTGATTCTCCTACCATGTAATTGCTCTCTCACTATCTCTTTAGTTTCAGCCCTAATTTGTAATGATTTTACTAATAATTACTATAAATTGTTCTCATATATACATATATCACTGCTCACAAATATATACATAGATGAATGCTTTGTAATTCCGTGTGTGCACACCTAGAAGGGTGGGTGAATAGGTGTATATGCTTGAATTGATTAACAACAACAACTATTAAATGTTCTGCTACAAGATTAAATCAGACAAGTAAAACATGTCTGCTTTGGTGTCTACTTTAAACTAAGTTCTACTTTAGTTATAATTCCGACAGGTATGACCTGTCTGCTTAAGTGTCTGTATTAGTAACTAATTGTTAATTCACGTTAATTTAATTAAGGTTATAACAAACCAATATATGTAGAAGTATATATGAGATGTTCAAGTGCAAAATCGAAGCAATATAAACAAGATAAACAGTAAACCACAACACCAAGATTTTTACGTAGTTCAGCCCTTAACCTCTACTCTAATGGCCTAATCCACGTCCAATACCAATTGGTATTGGAGACTCCTTTATTCAAATAATATTCAATCAGTTACAAAATAACTCCCTGTACAAATAACTCTAAATTTGATGGACACCACTGCCCCCTTTGCACGACTGCAATCTCTTGCATCTCTGCAACCGCTTGCACCTCTACAACCGGTTGCACCACTGCAATCTTAGAGCTTCTTTTGTACAAACCTATTCACCAATGGATCATACACAAACCACACTAGGCTTGTGTACAAGTTTTAATCAAGAACGAATATGATTACAATATCTATGAATTTCCAGGAACAAGAGATTAATAACAAGGCAAAATCAGATTGCTAGAAACTTTTAGTTGAAGCACTGTTTTTCTTAATTTGTTATCTTTTCTTTTAGCCGGGAAGATATATATAAATATATATATATATATAGAGAGAGAGAGAGAGAGAGAAGGACCAAACGACAATAAGAAACAAATTACCCAAATTCAGTAATCCCAACGGAAGATAGAGTCAAACTAATAAGGAAGGGGTTTGAAATTTAAACTAAACAACTTGAATCAAAGGATAAGGATAATCAAAATCAGCTCCTTTAGTTTATGGAAAATATCTTGTTATTGATATAGCTTTGGAAAACAATTGCCCAACTGATACGGTTTCCAAATATATATTTCCAGCTTTTGAATTTGAATTTTCAGCTCTTGAAATAAGAGATAATATCTTTGATATTGAAATGCCTTTGGAAAACATGGCTAAATATATATTTTCTCAATTGATTTGGTTTCCAAAAATAGCTTCTTTAAAGGATTTGAAATTTTAAGCATATGAAACCTTTTTTTTAAAAATTATTTCCAGCAAAATAAAATTTCCTTGCAATTAATAACTCAAGCTAAAAAATTCTTACATTGATTTCCTAGGTGAAACCTAGAGACCTAACCAGTGGTGTCTCTAAGAACTTTTTCTTCACATTGGGCCTTTAGAAATCCAAACTCATTTAGCAGCCATGTATAAACTGCCCAATAACCAAACCTGTAAATCATAAAACATCTCCATACAAAATATATTTTCATCATTAAAATAAAATATATAAACCAACATTCTCTCCCTTTTAGATGATGACAATATATAACTCCCCCTAAATATATGCCTCTCCCTAAATCCATGCACTTAATCATTAAGCACAAGTAAGCACAAAACATCTCCATAAAATATGTTGTCATCATTAAAACATATAAGCCAACATTCTCCTTCTTTTTGATGATGACAATATATAACTCCCCCTAAAATTATGCATATTCATCTAAAACAGGAACCAATAAGAGAAAAGCTGGAATAAATCAGGAAATCACATAAATTGAACTTATAATAGTCAAAACAAGATGTGAAGCCCCTATCCGAATTATCTCTCCCCCTTTGTCATTATCAAAAAGAATAATCAACAAAAAATAATTCATATCAATTTAGTTGAATTTAGATATCTCTCCCCCTTTGACATCATTAAAAAAAATAAGCGCAAAGATAAAAAAAGAAATTGGTGCAAGCTTATAACAATATCACATATAGTAACTAAACAAAATGATCATACCTTGTGTTTTGTTATCTATATATCACCATTGTTTTTACCAGTAGTAAGCTTGATAGATGTGCTCCTTAGTGTAGCTTTAGATTTTGTAACCAAATCTCTTTAAAAACTCTTCTTGTGGTCATCCCAATGTTGAGGTCTTTAATGCTCAGGTTAGGATGATTATTTTTCACTGTTCTGGTTGTTCTTTAAAACCTAACTTCAGTCATTTGTTCCTCTGGTTCGTGCTTAGGAATGTTTATTTTGACTTCTGAAGCAGACAGTTCGGGTCAGACTGTCTGGATACAGCTATCTGTTTTACACGCTCATCTAATTAGTCTCCTGAAGTAGACGGGTTAGGCTGTCTGCATACAGTTGTTTGATTTCTGACTTCCAGATTCTGTTTTTCTGCAGAAAACTTCATTCTTTTCTTTTGACAGATCAAATATGGAGCATTTAACACAATAAAAACTTTAGAATAAATGATATTATGAACCCTCGTGTTACAAAATCCATAAAGTTTTCATAATAATAATATATCTAATTAAAACTCTATTTAAAAACAACATGATGTACTCACAGATTCTGCCAAAAAGTTTTTAGGCAACTTACTCTCTCAAAGTAAAGTACTCACCGTCTCCTTTTTTAACATTGAGACATCTACAAAACAAACAAATATTCTCTACATTTTTGGTATCCAAATCTTCTTGGGTCCTTTTGGGTTAGTAGCATATTAATCACATTTCTTTGCCCAAATTTGTTTTATTTTAATTTTATTATAGTTAGAATCAAAATGACCTTTAAAATCACATTTTTTACAAGTAACAAACGGTAAACAATAAAGTGGTTTATGCCTTGGATTCCTATTAATTATTCTAATATTATTATTAGATTTAAAATCAACATTTGAAACATGATTATATCCAATTCCTTGTTTCTGAATACGAGATCTTTGTGTCCTTAACATAACATTTAGGTTCTCTTTTTCTTGCACAAATTTAGGAAGATCACTTTTTAAAGATGTTATTTCTGCATTTGTTACATTATTATCATGTTGCACATTCATCATTTTTCCATCATTAAAAGCATCTATGCATGCATCTCTCATTTTTAATTTTTTTTGTAAAACTTTAATTTTATTTTTTAGATATTCATTTTATTTTCTCTCTTTAATAAGGGACTCAACTTCATTCATTAGCTCATTTACGCAATCATTTAAATAGGAAGTTTTCTTTTTGAGCTGTTGATTTTCATTTTGTTAAGTAAGCTAATCAGACATAGTTATTTCAAGAGCTTCATTAAAATGAAAATTGTTTACCAAAAGTTGATCATCATCTTATAATCCCATGAAACAGAGTTAGGCAATTTCTTCTTCTTGCTCTGTTTTGGACTTACTCACTGGAGTTGAGCTACCTTTTTGATTCTTCATTTGTTTCTTCCTTTGGAGTAGTCTCTCGAGTTTTCTTGATAGCATCTCAATTTCTTCATCGACATCTTCGTATTGATCATTATAACTGCTCTCAACTTGAAGTGTCAATGTCTTCTTTATTGGTGTTTCCTCTTCTTCATCATATATTCTGAGCTGGTTCACAAACTTTTCAAGCTGTCCAAATAGTGTAAGAGTCTCCATGGTACTAATTGTTGATGAGTCTTGAAAAGTGGTGACTTTTGGAGCGAACCATTTTGGCATGATTCTTAACAGCTTTCTATTGATTTCCTTTGATTAATTTTTCTCCCTAACATGCTGAGTGAGTTCATTAGTTTGAGAAATCTCGTTTGAGCTTCTTTAATTGTTTCATCTTTCTCTAATTTGAATAGCTTGTACTCATGCATCAACATGCTTAGTTTCACCTTGGAAGTTCCTTCATGACTCATGATGATAGTATCCCAGATTTCCTTTGTCGTATTTGATTGAACCATCCTGCTCAACAATGTATTCATGGCTTTTAAGTTATATGACACCATGTATGATTCATTAGCATCCATTTTCATGAGAGTTTTTAGTCTGCCATAATCATGCCTCAGAATGACGGGTCTGTTGTCAACTACCCACCATTCTCATGGATCACTTTTGAGGTAGATTTTCATCCTGAATTTTCAGCAATTAAAGTTCTCACTGCCGAGCAACAATGATGGCCTGCTAGTGGACTACCCTTCTTGGAAATTAAGGCGTGCCATAAAATCTTACCATACGGTCTGCAAAGACAATCGTTAGTAGAGCCAAGCTTTGATACTAAATGTAATTCCACGTGTGCACGCCTAGAGGGGGTGAATAGGTGTATATGCTTGAATTGATTAACAACAACTTTTAAATTTTCTGCTACAAGATTAAATCAGATAGGTAGAACCTGTGTGTTTTGATGTCTGCTTTAAACTAAGTTTTACTTTAGTTATAATTCAGACAGGTATGATATGTCTGCTCTAAGTGTCTGTATTAGTAACTAAATGTTAATTCAGGTTAATTTAATTAAGGTTATAATAAACCAATATATGTAGAAGTATATGTGAGATGTTCAAGTGCAGAATCGAAGCAATATAAACAAGATAAACAGTAAACCACAACACCAAGATTTTTACGTAGTTCGACCCTTAACCTCTAATCTAATGGCCTAATCCACGTCCAATTCCAATTGGTATTGGAGACTCCTTTATTCAAATAATGTTCAATCAGTTACAAAATAACTCCTTGTACAAATAGCTCTGAATTTGATGGACACAACTGCCTCCTTTGCACAACTGCAACCTCTTGCATCTCTGCAACTGCTTGCACCACTACAACCTTAGAGCTTCTTTTGTACATGCCTATCCACCACTGGATCATACACAAACCACACTAGGCTTGTATATAAGTTTTAATCAAGAACAAATATGATTACAATATCTATGAATTTCCAGCAATAAGAGATTAATAATAAGGCAAAATTAGATTGCTAGAAACTTTTCTTTGAAGCACTGTTTTTCTCAATTCGTTATCTTTTCTTTTAGCCGATAAGGATATATATAGAGAGATGGACCAAACGGTAATAAGAAACAGATTACACAATTTCAGCAATCCAAACGAAAGACAGAGCAAACTAATAAGGAAGGTATTTGAAATTTAAACAAATAGCTTGAATCAAGGGATAAGGATAAGCAAAATCAGCTCCATCACTTTATGAAAAATATCTTGTTATTGATATAGCTTTGGAAAACAATTACCCAATTGATATGGTCTCCAAATATATATTTCTAGCTTTTGAATTTGAATTTTCAGCTCTTGAAATAAGGGATAATATCTTTGATATTGTTATGCCTTTAGAAAACATGGTTGAATATTTTCTCAATTGATTTAGTTTCCAAAAATAGCTTCTTTAAAGGATTTAAAATTTTAAGCACATGAAACCCTTTTTTTAAAATTATTTTCAGCAAAATAAAATTGCCTTGCAATTAATAACTCAAGCTAGAAAATTCTTACATTGATTTCCTAGGTGAAATCCTAGAGACCTAACCAGTGGTGTCTTTAAGAACTTTTTCTTCACATTGGACCTTTAGAAATCCAAACTCATTTAGCAGCCATGTATGAACAACCCAACAACTAAACCTGCAAATCATAAAACATCTCCATAAATCTGTTGACATCATTAAAACAAAATATATAAACCAACATGCTTGTATATTGTATTATGTATTTATGTGACGTGTGTTAGATCTGAATCATATTGATGTACAACTAACAATTTAGGGGTATTTATTGATCGATGAAAATGTGCGGTATTTCTTTTGAGATTTTTTATTTATAAAAAAGTTCATAATCCTTCTGAGCTATAACAGAAATTGATAAATTTGGATCACACGGTGTATACTTCTTTTTCTCTTGTATATCATTGTTGTTGTTCTCTCATCTTTAGAATTTACTAATATTTTTGAGGGTCTACTTGATTCGGCTGAGAAAGTCTAGTGTTCATTTTAGCTACCCGAAAAGTCTTTTAGAGTTTTCAATAATGACATAAAATGAAGCTTTGACATGTAATGAGCAATACTACTATTAACTTTGTACTTTAAGAACTACTTTATGTTAGGAGTGTCAAGTGAGGATTAGAAAATGTCTATCAGTTGGTCATCATAAAATAGATTTCCCAGAAAAATAGAATTTCTCATTCTGAATTATTTTTGACTAAAATATTGATCTATAAGTTCATCAGTTGCCGGTTCTAGTGTTAATTCAGTTTGTTTTGTTCCCTTTCATTACTTGTGAATCAATTGTCAGTTCCAGTATTAATTAAGTTTGTTTTATTCCCTATTCATTAGTTGTGATTGCGAGTACTTTTGCTTGTTTCTGGATACAGATAAAGTTTAATGAATTTGTATAAAGACACATTGGGGAGACAGAAAGAGTAATATTAGAAGCTGAGATGAGAGATTTCCTAGGAAGACACCGTGGCTTTTGGTTTTACACAGTTGGTCAACGCTAAGGTTTACGGCTCTTAGGATGGCCCTGGTACATTTTCTTTCTTCTTCTTTTTTTCTCTAAAATATATCTGATGTTGTTAACTAAGTTGGTTAGCTAGGATTAAGTTTTGTGTGTGGTCTATAAGCTAGGTTTTGGTCATAAAAAATGAAACTACCTGTAGTAGTTATTTTCTTCATAAAGGATAATTCTATTTTCTGTCATCGAGCATTATATATTTTGTGTTTGAAAGTATTTGAACACTTTATACTTTTGAGGCATTTCTTGACTATAATGTTGAAGATTTTCTAATTACATACATAGAGAAAGAAGATTTTATTATAAAGAAAGAGATATAATCGATGAGGACAAGGAGTCCTCCAAATAAAATAAAAGTTTGAAAAGGAAAAATGACAAATTCCTAATGGAGGACAACCCTCATTTTTTTCCAATGGAGATTTGAAATGGAAACTTCACTAAAAGCCCTAAAAGTTTTTTTCCAAAAAGATGCATAAGTAATAAGATTGCATCTTTTTAAGTATAGTTATTGTAAATATATGTTAAGCATTTTTTTGTTTGTTAATGGTTGTTAATGTTATACTATGTATTTTGGTAGTGTGAGTATCACGTCTCATGTTATATTATTGTTTGGTGTTTATAAATTAGAAGGAAAGTGAATGAATAAGGGGATCAAAAAAACTTCAAACAAGGGGTAGGGGGAGGGGAGATAAACACATTAATGAAGACACAAGCTAAGGGTGTGCAAAATGGAATGAATATGCCCATCAAATATTTGTTAAGTTATGTGTGGATGAGGTAAGAAAAGAAAATAGAGATGGTAATTAATCATTTCAACAAAGTAGGGTGGAATTATATCTTGACTAATTTCAATACGAAGACGAATAGAAATTACAATTTGAAATAGATAAAGAATCATTGGACTCAAATAAGAGGAGATTGGTTGTTGTGGCAACAATTAATGTATAAGGAAACAGGATTGGGTTGGAATGATGTTGTAACACCCTTGTCCCACATCGAAAGATAAGGGAAAGGTTTGTCTGTATATAAGGAATTGAGTTACTATCAATAGTACCTTCAGTCATGACCTTTTGGGTGAGTTTGTGGTGGGCTAAGATGACCCAAAAAGATACTATTGGGCTAGTAATTTAAGGCCTTGTTTAGATGGATTTGATTCGATTCGGACTTGGGATTTGACCCAAGATTTATTCCGAACTCGGGATTTGACCCAGGTTGTTACATATGGTATCAGAGCTGACTCTCGAAAGCTCGGGTCAAGTCATCCGATCGAGTTGCTGAAGATGGGGACACGAAGGCTGGTGGTATTATCTCACAATGGAGAGAGGGAGGTCCGGAGGTGGGGACACGAAGCTAGCTGATATTATCCCACAATGGCTAGAGAGACAAAGATCTGTGGACCGTGTGTGTGATTGGTTCTAACAGGGATGTCAGAAATTTAAGTGGGGGAGATTGTAACACCCATGTCCCACATCGAAAGATAAGGGAAAAGTTTGTCTATATATAAGGAATTGAGTTACTATCAATAGTACCTTCAGTCATGACCTTTTGGGTGAGCCTGTGGTAGGCTAAGATGATCCAAGAAGATACTATTGGGCTAGTAATTTAAGGCCTTGTTTGGATGGATTTGATTAGATCCGGACTTAGAATTTGACCTAAGATTTGTTCCGGACTCGGGATTTGACCCGGGTTGTTACAGATGCCAAGCAGAATGCTGGTGCGTCTAGAATGGTGGCAAAAGAAAATTAAGATATCCTCAATAAAATTTACACAATTATTATATAGTAAGTTAGACTTTATTAATTCTTTTCTATTAAGGTAGTCTCTTAAAATCCTTTTTTTCTTACAGTACTATATATAGATGAACAAAGATTTTATCAAATTTAATAAGAAAAATTGCTCAATATACAACAATGAGTATCATGAGTTATTTGCAAGTGTGGTTGCTACGGGTGAGGGTGCATATGCACCAAGTCAAGGGTTCGCCCCTCCATTAATTAGTGTCTACGCAGATATCAGAGTTAGTCATGATGATTACTTTGATGTTGATATCGAAGGAGATGCATATGGTGGTGGTATTGGTGGCGAGGGTAGTGGGGAGAGTGAAGATCTAGTTATGGGAGATAACAGTGGTGAGGGTAGTGGTGTTCTTGAGGTGTTTTCTGGGCCATCAAATAGCCAATCAAAGAGGTCATCAAACGAGAATCTTAGTAACGTAAAAAAAAGAAGAAAAAGGTAACAACTCAGGAGCATCTATCCAATCAAATTGATTCAATGTTAAATATCATGCCAAACAGAAGTGCAACAACAATGACATATCTTATACAAGAGTCATTCATGCCTACTCCAAGGGCATGCATCAAGTTATTGAGTGAGCTTCCAAATGTGCTTCTAAATACTCCATTTTGGAATTCTGCCTGCGCCATTTTCATGAGTAAAGATGCAAGAGAATTATTTGCAACTCAACCAGATATTGAGTCGTGCCTATCATTCATCAAGTCACTTGTGGACATGAAGAACTCTAAGATGCCCCCACCTAGTTTTTTTCCTGTTTCGTTTGAATATTTTATTTATTGTTGTAATGAGATGTTTTATTAAATTTGTAAGACTTGTCGCTTTGGATTGAACTATTAAGATTATATTTCCTGAAGAGATTGTAATATTTATACTATGAATGTAATTGCAAAGGTTTTTCATTGCCTTTGCCACTCTTATTAGTACGAATACTTCCTCTCTGTATTTTCTTGGCTTTTTCTTATGTGTAAATTCTCTTTATACATATGAATGTACGCATCTCCTGGTACATCAATGTGTGGTCTCTAACTGCTAAATTTAAAGATTTTAGGACTTAGTCTCTCCGGTAGTACTAATTGTTATTTCTAACTTGGTTTCTTAAAATTAAATTGATCTTGATTTTAATTTTTTTGCCTTTGTTTTCTTTATCTTGATGAAGATACGTCAATGAAAGTCTTGGGAGGATTCTATTATAAAAGAAAGTTTTGACACTGAAAAAGGTAAGGACTATTGTACACCAAAATTCGAACCGAGATTTGTATTTTCTACTCGAACTTAACAATTTACTTGGCGAACCCCTGCTTTCATGTATATATTTTATGTTGCAACACTTTTGAACTTTTTGGAATTGCTTCACATCATTTAATATTGTACTTGAGCAACTATATTACACTGTTCTTATCCCCTTTCTCTCTTTATTTGTTTATATAAGAATTGAACATAAATCTAAAGGTTTAAAAGTGTATGAGACTGCATTTTGTAGACATTTATGATATCTTTTGGATGAGAACCATTACTTTGATGTGATACATCACTTTTGGTTCTTAACTTTGAATGTATCAACACGTCACTTGATATCGTGTTATTAAATAAATTGACTTCAGTTGCTAACTGAAAACATATAAGAATTGCTGATTTAAACCATTTAATATATTATCATGTATTTTATTTATTGCTAATATACGATTGTTATCATCATCATCATCGTCATCATCTTTCTGTAAGTGCAAGTTCCATCATTTAAAGCATTTCTTTGTTGAATGTTTCAGCATTCCTTTTTCAAGCAATTTTATGGATCTATCACCAAAACAGACTACGTAGCACGCCAACTTGGTTTCATTACAGTAAGTATGGCTCTCTTTTCTAGATGGACATAGTATAATGTAGATGCCCTTTATTATTATGTACACCTTTTTATTGCACTACTTTTGTTGATACTTCGTGGGCATAATTGTTTATTGATCATATTTCTACTATAGACACATTGCAGGGGAAAGCACGTAGTATAATTTTCACAAGCACAAGTACCTTTTTCTTCCTTACTAGTATCCTTATGTTGCTGTTAGTTCATTTAAAAATAATCATTTTTTAACATAACCATCAAAAAGAATATGCTTTCAATTTATTTTTGTTAAAGACAAAACTGTAGAACCATCTAACCTCTTCATCTATTCGTCCAACATATTTTGGTTTGTACTCTTATGTGCTGCGACATTGGGGGGGTTATTTTTTGGTTTTGACCTTCATGTGAAGATTACTACTTAAAGGATGATGTTTTATGCTGTTGACAGGTTGGCATACATATTTTTGGATAACTTTCATTCCTTTCATTGTAAGTGGCACCAACACAAGCCTTATATGCACTATAATAATTGCTGCATTACTCTATGTTCAGTAGAATATATGCTCACCTTTCTGAACTTGCCGCACTACTTGTTCTCTGACTTTTAAAGCAATCAAATTGTACATACACTAAATGACGACTTCCAAGTCTTATGTTATGTTTTTAAAAGTGATGAGGACATGCCTAGTTTGGATAAGGATGTGAGATATGGAGCGGATCCGGTGCAAGTTCCAGTTGGACCCGTGACGAGAGCCCAAGCTAAATGTTTTAAGGAAGGGCTAAGCGGATTAATTCAGGAGTTATGGACGGAGGATGGATCAAAGGCTTGTGCTAAGGAAGATGGTTTGAAGCTTGTTAACTTGGTACAAATGTGTGGTGCAAGCAACATGCCAAATTCGAACTATTTTGCTGGCCAGCGTCCCGACGCTGCTTTTGCACTAAAGACCAGCGCCCCGGCGCTGGGATACAGGGAAGTTGGTGATGTCGAATGCCCCGGCGCTCCATTCTAGGCCAAGAACAGCGCCCCGACGCTCTATACAGGCTTCATACCAGTGCCCCGACGCTAGGACTCTGTCATAGTTTTCAAGGACGTGTTTTTTACTTGTTTTGTCCAGATTTTTAGGAACTTTTCTATTACCAATGTAATTAGGATGTTTGCTAATTAGGATTTTGTTTCCAAATTAATTTCTTATTCCATATGGAGTTAGGGTTTATTGTTAGTAGTATAAATAGTCGTTAGAATGTAATTTCATAGGAAACATCAGATTTATTCAATGCAATTATTTTGAGGTTATTCTCTACTTTTGGTTCTTTGAAGAATTTTCTAAGTTTTTTTTTCTTAGTTTTTCTTTGAGATTCAATTTGACTTATCATACAACAAGTCATAGTTGTGTGTGGCATCTTCTATGCATCAATCGTCGATTGTACCGAGATTTTTGCTTCATATAAGTACAGTATTAGGTGTCGTTGGTGTTCCATTCAACGCAGATTCATTGCTTGATCGATTGTACCAAGGTTTTTATCTCCTTATAGACGTTGGGTTGTGGTGTCGAGAGAGTTCCACTCAAAATAGTTTGCTAGAAACGATCCGGGCGATGACCACCTCACGCAAGCGTGCTGTGGAGTCTATCATTTAGTATCAGAGCCGCGTTTTCAAGCTAAGTATCTATCTTTAACTTCGAGTTGAATTATTTGTTGAAAAAAAAAAGAGTATAAAAAAAATTTAATTATTTCGTTTGATTTCTATTGTTGGGGAAAATTATTATTTGTGATAAATTCCTTGGTATCCGTAAGTTTCGAGGATATTAGGATTTCGTTTAAGAAGGGTTTAATTGGCTGTTTGTGAAATCGTGTTGGCGATCATACGTTACATCTTGCTATATTTTGTTGTGTAATAAGTTCTTATTGAATTGATAGATAAACTTTGATTATTATTTGGTGAATTCAAAAAGAACCTATTAGAGAGAATTGTGAGTGGTAAAAGGCAAGAGTTGTGAGACTATTTGAGGGTAAAAGCCTATTGAGTGCATACACGAGCGATACATTAAATCGAGCGGAAAACACGTGAGGGAGTGGTAAGGAAAATTATTTTTTTTATACTAATCTTTGTTTTGTAGCTAATTATGTCTGGTATGAAGGATAAGGAGTTGTTTGGAGAAGGATCTTTAACAAAAGATCAAAAAGGGGAATCAAAGATAGACACGGATGTTTTTCTACAACAAGTAATTCGGAAGTTAGAGCGCTATGAGGATAGATTTGAGAGGATAGAGAGCATTCAAAGAGAGCATTCGCAGGTTATTTTGGGCTCTCAAAAGGATGAGAAGGTACGGAAAGAGGAGAATAGGAATAACGAGGAGGAGTCCTACGAAGAGGATTTTGACCCAGATTTTCGGAGGCGGTTTGAGGCCAGGGATAGAAGGTATAGGGATAATAGAGGCGATAGGGGGGATAAAGAAGAAAGAAATCGGGTAGATGATAACTTGGGAAGTATTAAATTAAAAATTCCATCTTTCCAAGGGAGGAGTGATCCTGAGGCTTATTTGGAATGGGAAAAGAAGGTAGAATGGTTTTTGAATGCCACAACTATTCGGAGCGCAAAAAGGTACAGTTGGCAGCTACAGAATTTATAGATTACACAGAAACTTGGTGGGATCAGTTGAAGACTAGTAGGAGGAGATGTGACGAGCATCCAATTGAAACGTGGGCGGAGATAAAGGTGGTAATGAAAAAGAGGTTTGTTCCAAATCACTACCATCGGGACCTATATCGAAATTTGCAAACTCTTAAGCGGGTAGGCAGAGCTTGGAGGATTACTACAAGGATATGGAGGTTATGATGGCCCGAGCCAAGGTGGTGGAAGACCGTGAGGCGACTATGGCTAGATTTGCAGCGGGATTGAATTAGGAGATCTCAGATTTGGTGGAAAGACAACATTATGTGTTGCTTGAGGATATGGTACACATGGCCATCAAGATTGAGAAGCAGCTCAAGAGGAGAGGTAATCAACGCTCAATTTCCACTACAAATTTAGGGAAACCCAATGTATCAAAAAGGGAGAAGAAGTCATTCGTGGTCAAACCAAAAATTGAGCTGAAACAAAAGGCATACAATCGGGGAAATCAAGTTAAAAGTGAGACTTCTTCTAACAGAAATCGTGACATTGTATGTTTTAAATGCTAAGGTAGAGGTTATATTTCTAGTCAATACCCAAATCAGAGAAATATGCTTGTTCGCGATAATGGTGAGGTGGAGACCGAAGGGGAAGGAAGTAACACTGATTCTATGCCGCCACTGGAAGAGGTGGATGATAGGGAGGTTGCTGTACATGGGGAGATTCTAGTTACAAGGAGAGCCCTTAGAACGCAGGTAAAAGAAGAAAGTAGTGAACAGCGGGAGAATCATTTCCACACTAGGTGTCTTGTGAATGGAAATGTTTGTTGCGTGGTAATAGATGGAGGAAGTTGCACGAATGTGGCGAGTATTGTCATGGTTGAAAAGTTAGGGTTGACTACATCAAGACATCCTCAACCGTATCGTTTGCAATGGCTCAACGACAGTGGAGATGTGAGGGTGACAAAGCAGGTTTTGGTGCCATTTACTATTGGTCGTTATGTGGATGAAGTTTTATGTGATGTGGTTCCAATGTAAGCAGGTCATTTATTACTTGGTAGGCCATGACAATTTGATAGGCGTGTGAAGCATGATGGTTTTACAAATGAGTATTCTTTTATGCACAATCAACGGAAGGTTACTCTTTGTCTTATGTCGCCAAAACAAGTTCATGAGGATCAAATTCACTTACAGAAAGATTTTGTTTCAAGAAAAGAGAGTGAAGAAAAGAGAAATCAAGAAAAACAGAATATTGAGGGAAAAATAAGAGAGAAAAAGGAAGAGAAGAAAAGAGAGACGATGAGAGAAAAACAAATATATGTGCAAAAAAGAGTGACGTGAGGCGAGTTTTGGTTTCTAAACAGCCGATGATTGTACTTCGGTATAAGGAAGCGCTTTTGAATACTAACGCTAACGATTCTTTGTTGCCTAGTGTTGTTTCATCTCTTTTGCAGGATTACGCGGATGTATTTCCCGAGGAGCTTCTACAAGGATTACCACCGATTCGAGGAATAGAGCATCAAATTGACTTCGTACCCGGTGCTACTTTTCGAAACTATCCAGCTTGTTGTAGTAATCCCGAGGAGACAAAGGAGTTACAAAGACAAATTGGCGAACTTTTGGAGAAGGGGTTCGTAAGAGAGAACATGAGTCTATGTGCAGTTCCAGTGATCTTAGTGCCTAAAAAAGATGGAAAACGGTGCATGTGCATTGATTGTCGAGCAGTGAATAACATTACGATAAAATATGGACACCTATTCCTTGTTTAGATGACATGTTAGATGAGTTACATAGGTCTTGTGTATTTTCTAAAATTGATTTAAAAAGTGGTTATCATCAAATAAGAATGAAAGAATGGGATGAATAGAAAATTACATTCAAGACAAAATATGGGTTGTATGAGTGGTTAGTGTTACCTTTTGGTTTAACTAATGCTCCTAGCACTTTCATGAGATTAATGAACCATGTTTTGCGTCCGTTCATTGGAAAGTTTGTGGTAGTTTATTTTGATGATATCTTGATCTATAGCAAAAATTGGGGTGAACATGCATCACATTTAAAATTTGTTTTAGATATGCTTCGTAAGGAAAAGTTATTTGCTAACATGGATAAGTGTACGTTTTGCACGGATAGAATTGTGTTTCTTAGTTTTGTTGTGAGTTCACGGGGAGTCCAAGTAGATGAGGAGAAAATATATGCAATTCGGGAATGGTCGAGTCCAACAAATGTGAGTCAAGTGCGTAGTTTCCATGGACTGGCTAGTATCTACCGACGTTTTATGAGGAACTTCAGCGACATCACAACACCACTAACGGAAGTAATCAAGAAGAGTGTAGGTTTTAAATGGGGTGATAAACAGGAAAGAACATTTAAATTGATTAAAGATAAATTGACCAATACACCTTTACTTGTTTTGTCTAACTTTGCTAAAACCTTTGAGATTGAGTGTGATGCTTCAGGTTTAGGAATTGGAGCTGTTTTGATGCAAGAAAGAAAGCCGGTGGCGTACTTCAGCGAGACGTTAAGTGGGGCAGCTTTAAACTATCCTACTTATGATAAGGAGATATACGCATTAGTTCGAGCGTTGGAGACGTGGTAGCACTACCTTTGGCCTAAAGAGTTCGTGATCCACACCGATCATGAGTTATTGAAGTACTTGAAGGGTCAACATAGATTGAACAAAAAACATGCACGATGGATGAAATTTATTGAGACGTTTTCATATATTATTCGACACAAACAAGGTAAAGAAAATGTCGTTACAGATGCTTTATCTCGTAGGTATGTATTGTTAAATACTCTTGATACGAAATTGCTTAGTTTTGAACAAATCAAAGAGTTGTATGTTGATGACCATGAGTTCTGTGAAGAGTTTAAAACTTGTGAAAAGAATGTTGTAGATAAATACTTCAAAATTGACGATTTTCTGTTTCGTGAAAATAAATTGTGTATACCTGCATGTTCTTTACATGAGTTGTTGGTAAAAGAGTCGCATGGGGGAGGTTTAATAGGTCATTTTTGTGTTGACAAAACTTTATCTGTTTTAAAAAAACATTTTTATTGGCCCCATATGAAACGGGATGTAGAAACAATTTGTGGAAGATGCATTATGTGTCATCAAGCTAAATCTCGTGTTCAACCCCATGGATTTTATACACCATCGCCTATTCCTAATGAACCTTGGATTGATTTGTCTATGAATTTTGTATTAGGGTTACCTAGGTCCAAGCATGGTCATGATTCTATATTTGTGGTCGTGGATAGATTTTCAAAAATGGCACATTTTATTCCATGTCACAAAACAAATGATGCATCCCATGTTACTGATTTATTCTTTAAAGAGATTGTGTGTTTGCATGGTATGCCTAGAATAATTGTGTCAGATAGAGATACTAAATTTTTGAGTTATTTTTGGAAGACTTTGTGGTGTAAGTTGGGTACTAAGCTGTTATTTTCAACTACTTGTCATCCACAAACTGATGGTCAAACTGAGGTAGTAAATAGGACTTTATCTACATTGTTACGGGCAATTATCAAAAAGAATATTAAGCATTGGGAGGAGTATTTGCCGCATATTGAGTTTGCATATAATAGGTCTGTTCATTCTGCTACTCAATTTTTGCCATTTGAAATTGTATATGGTTTTAATCTGTTAACACCGTTGGATTTATCACCATTACCTGTTTCTGAGTATACTAACATGGATGGAAAGGAAAAAGCTAAATTTGTTAAGCATATACATGAGAAGGCAAGACCTAACATTGAAAAGAGGACGGAGTAATATATAAAACAGGCCATTAAGGGTCGACGTCAGGTTATCTTTGAACCAGGAGATTGGGTGTGGTTACACATGCGAAAAGAGAGGTTTTCGACTCCAAGACGATCAAAATTGCTTCCAAGAGGAGATAAACCGTTTCAAGTTCTCGAGTGCATTAATGACAATGCCTACAAACTGGATTTACCGTGTAAGTACAGTGCTAGTGCATCATTTAATGTTTCTGATCTTAGTCTGTTTGATGTAGGTGATGATTTGAGGACAAATTCTTTTCAAGAGGAGAGGAATGATGAGGACATACCTAGTTTGGATAAGGATGTGAGATATGGAGCGGATCCGGTGCAAGTATCAGTTGAACCCGTGACGAGAGCACGAGCTAAACATTTTAAGGAAGGGCTAAGCGGATTAATTCAGGAGTTATGGATGGAGGATGGATCAAAGGCTTGTGCTAAGGAAGATGGTTTGAAGCTTGTTAACTTGGTGCAAATGTGTGGTGCAAGCAACATGCCAAATTAGGACTATTTTGCTAGCCAGCACCCCGGCGCTGCTTTTGCACTAGAGACCAACGCCCCGACGCTGAGATCCAGGGAAGTTGGTGATGTCTAGCGCCCCGACGCTCCATTCCAGGCCAAGAATAGCACCCCGACGCTGGGATCCAAGGAGAACAAAAACGCCTAACGCCCCGACGCTCTATACAGGCTTAATATCAAGCGCCCCGGCGCTAGGACTCTGGCATAATTTTCGAGGACACGTTTTTTACTTGTTTTGACCATATTTTTAGGAACTTTTCTATTACCAATGTAATTAGGATGTTTGCTAATTAGGATTTTGTGTCCAAATTGATTTTTTATTCCTTTTGGAGTTAGGGTTTATTATTAGTAGTATAAATAGTCGTTAGAATGTAATTTCAAAGGAAACATCAGATTTATTCAATACAATTATTGTGAGGCGATTCTCTACTTTTTGTTCTTTGAAAAATTTTCTAAGTTTTTTTTCTTAGTTTTTCTTTGAGATTCAATTTGACTTATCATACAACAAGTCATAGTTGTGTATGGCGTCTTCTACCGCATCAATCGTCGATTGTACCGAGGTTCCTGCTTCATATAAGTATGGGGTTTAGGTGTCGTTAGTATTCTATTCAACGCAGATTCATTGCTTAATCGATTGTACCAAGGTTATTGTCTTCTTATAGACGTTGAGTTGCGGTGTCGAGAGAGTTCCACTCAAAATAGTTTGCTAGAAACGATCCGGGTGACGACCACCTCACGCAAGCGTGCAGTGGAGTCTATCAAAAAGGAATAGATAGTAGATACTTTAATTATATGTAGAAGCTTAGGATGGATTTATTTTGAATTCGTTTAGATAACTATTTGCATTAAAAAGGGGTTTAGAGTTAGTTTATGTCATATTGGCACAAGGATTAAATATTTGTGTCTGCCATTTCTGTTCTGTCTTTTACCTCGATTTTTTAATCAGTGCCATATCCTTTATATTCCTCAAATCATATGTTCCCAAATCGATAAATGTTATCTTAATGGGGTCTTAGTTTTATGAATCTTGATGCTAACATCTTTATAAAGCAAGGAAACTAGTAATTTAGATTGTCACTAGTGTTATCTCAAAAGTCAAAACTAACCTTTACCTCTTTATATTAGTTAATTATCGTGACAAGCCATCAAAGGGGTGAGCATTTGTGCACTTACTAGTTTAATGTTTTAATGCACTGGACTGATCCAAATTGTTTGCTAATGATATGTTTATAAGGTGTATCCATGTACTGTCGTTTCATATGGATGCATCATGCATGTCGTACAATTTGATAAATTGATTCTGGTTGATTATTTTTATTCAACAAGTGAAATGGAAACTCATAAACTAATTTTATTTGATTCTTTTCATATGTTTATATTTTTTCAGCTACTGCTTGTTGTGGGCACTAAACTAGAGCACATAATTTCCGCACTTATGTGCATTTATATATGAACTGTTCTTTATTGAAATGTAACTGTTTTTCTTAAAGATCGTATAATTCATGAACTGTTTTGAGCTACAAGTCTATGTCATTTGTTTCGGCTAGATAAAATTGATGTGATGATGGAATTGATAATATTTCCTTTATATTCCTCAAATCATATGTTCCCAAATTGATAAATGTTATCTTAATGGAGTCTTAGTTTTATGAATCTTGATGCTAACATCTTTATAAAGCAAAGAAACTAGTAATTTAGGTTGTCATTGGTGCTATCTCAAAAGTCAAAACTAACCTTTACTTCTTTATGTCAGTCAATTATCGTGACAAACCATCAAAGGGGTAAGTATTTGTGCACTTACTACTTTAATGTTTTAATGCACTGGACTGATCCAAATTGCTTGCTAATGATATGTTTATAAGGTGTACCCATGTACTGTTGTTTCATATGGATGCATCATGCATGTCGTACAATCTGATAAATTGATTCTGGTTGATTATTTTCATTCAACAAGTGAAATGAAAACTCATAAACTAATTTTATTTGATTCTTTTCATATGTTTATATTTTTTTCAGCTACTGCTTGTTGTGGGCACTAAGCTAGAGCACATAATTTTTCAGTTGAGGGGGAGTTGGTAGTACATCCTTCAGATGATCACTTTTGGTTCCATTGGCTCAAGATTGTTCTTTTCTTGATTCACTTCATACTCTTCGAGATAGCATTTTTCTTCTGGATATGGGTAAGTAGTAAATCTCAATCATACATACGTTTCTAGTGATATAAAATATATTTCCTGCTCATTCTTATCATTGCATTAAAGATTACTTTTCTGGGACCAACATGTATATTCATCCTAATATAAACACAAAATCAACACTAAGTTAAAACAAGCACATTACTTGTATATATGTATATACAAGTAATGTAAGACCTAAACAAATAATATAGTGACTGTCAAATTTTAAAATTGTAACATTCAAAATGCTTCTATATTTTTTTCTAAATTTCAGTTTCTTTTTCTTAAATATGATCTATAATTTACAGGTCTCGTCATGGGAATGAGTAAGAGTTAATTGAAGTTTTAACTTGTTTAGTTGTTACTGCTATTAAAATGGATATGAATCATATTCTAGCACAAGTGGATGAAGAGATATTCCATTTTTTTAATGCTAGTTTTTTTTTTATAACGATCATAACAATGAAGAAGAGTTTATAAGAAATAGAGAGTTGGATATTTAAAAGTGGCAGAAAGAAGATAAAGAATGGTTACTAATGTCTAAAATGGCTGCTCTTGGAATTTATATGTATTATGAGAGTTTTATTTGTAAGGAGCCATGTTGAATTTCTTCAAGAACTGGATACATGTTGATAATGGAGATACTAAATAGTCATGAATCACGATGTTATCAAGATTTTAGTTTAGATAAAAATACCTTTTTAGAATTGTGTGGTGATCTTAGAAATCATTATGGATTGAAACCCACATATCGTTGTGGAAGAACAAGTATGCATGTTCTTGATGACTTTAGCACATAGGGCTGAAAATAGATTAGTACAAGAGACTTTTCAACATTCAAAAGATACTATCAGTGGGTATTTTCATATGGTATTAAATGCAGTCGTACAACTTTCTACAGACATTATTAGACCCGATGTCAATTATAATAATGGAACATAATATCTTGTACCCTAGACTGACCAATATCTTCCATTTTTTTAAGGTATAAATATTTCTTTTTCTCTTAATAAAGTGTATATTATTTATACATGTTGTATAAAGGTTTTTTTTCCATATTTTATTAGAATTATATTAGAGCAATTGATGGTACACACATAAAAGCTCGACTTCCAAAAGGGCAAGAAGTTTCATACATTCGGAGAAAATGCATTCCTACACAAAACATAATGTGATTTTAACATGTGTTTTACATTCGTATGACCTGGATGGGAGGGTAGTAATCATGACACTCGTATATTCATACAAATACTTATAAGAGAAGAGCTCAAATTTCTGCACCCAACTGGTGGTATGGTCTCATATTTTTATATTTTCTTTGTTCATTTATATATATATAACATTTTTTATTGATTAAATTAGCTTCTTGTATTTTCTTAGATAAATGTTATGTTGTCGATTCGGGTTACCCAAATACAAATGACTACATGGCTCCTTATACAAGAGAATTTATAAGGTATCACCTCCCAGATTTTTGTTGTGGTAGAACAAGAGAAACACGTGCACCAAAAGGGGTTAAAGAAAAGTTTAACTATTTACATTCATCTTTAAGAAATGTTATTGAACGTACATTTGGAGTGTGGAAGGCAAGATGGACTATTTTGTGTGATATGCCATTTTTCTCAATCGAGACACAAAGAAACATTGTTATTGCATCAATGGCCATCTATATAAGAAACAAAAATCTAGCTCAGACAATGCATTTCAAGTAGCTGAGAATGAGGAATATCGTCCAGAAGATGTCATTGGTGGTGGTGATGACAATGTTGTACATTGGGGGTGGATCTACTTCAATTAGTAATATGGTTTAATTATACAAGCAATGAGACATAATATTGCATTACGAATCTCTAACTTGGAATAAGAGTGTAGCTGATATGTTTAGAGAATTTGTTTAGTGTTTTATATAATAAAATTGTGGATGGTTGTTATGATATGATATTGAATCAATGTATCTTTTTATTAATGTCTTTTTTAGTAATCTTTACGTTTGATTTTAACTTATATGTCATTATCAGCCGAACATCTTCATAACTTCTTTTAACTTAATTTCAAACTTGTAAGTCAAATTGGTGCCAAACGCTTTTACTTATAAGTCACAACTTAAAATAACTTATAAGTCAACTTATATTTTAACTTTAAGACATTTTAAAATAAGTCGTTGCCGAACAAGCTCTAAAATTAAATATACTTAAGCCAAATTAAGATTAACCTAAATTACAAATAAATAAATATTAAGAAAATGAAGAACATAATTAACCAATTATCCCTTTGAAAAAATAATAATTTATAAATGAACTAAAAAAATTAAAGCAAACTAAGTTATAAATTGCATATTTATTTAAACACACATAATATAGGAAAATATAACTAACAAAAAATAAAAGAGAAAACTACAAATTGGCTTGATAAAGAGGGGAGGAGTGAGGATAAAGATGTCATTTAGAAAAATAGAAGAGTACAAAATTATCATTACATTTTGTTAAACCTGCTTACTAAAAATGACTTATAAATTATTTTTTAATAAGCTAAAATTTGTTATTTATCAACAATGACTTATAAGTAAAAAAAATAAGTTGTTCCCGAACACCTCAACAGTAGAAAACAACTTATATATAAGTTCGTTTGACCAATTTATAAATTGTTCCCGAACACCCCCTAAGTGGGTTTAACCGCCAAGATGTTTAGTCCAATACATGTGGTAAGAAATTTCATCTTCTCAGCCGCTAAAGTCATCAAATGCAGCATCATCGATCTTCTCAGCCTTTATTCCCAAAAAGGAGATCTCCTAAGAAGCATGCAACCAATTGTAAAAAGTTGAGTATAGGTACATTAAGTACTACCAAAAGGTGTTTCAAACAAGGAAATTAGGATGCTAGTGAAGTGTTGAACCATGCTTTCTTTTGTTCAGTAAAAATTATGTAATTTTAATTATAATTGGTGAACCATCCTTTTGTTTGGTTAACATTGTCAGAGAAACAATATCTTTTGATTGAAAATGATGTAATTTGTATTGTCATTTGGTGTAAAATGCTTTTTCTTGGTTAACATTATCAAATGATAAATAATTTTTTCGATTGAAAATTGTCATTGTCACTTGGTGAATCTGATTAGTCATAAGCAGGATATTGAAATTTATGTACACAGCATATGTTAACTTCATTACATAAATGAGCAAAGTTAACAAATTTTCTCTATTTCCTTCATAACCTGTGCTCGATGAAGACATGATGATATTTATAAAAATAATCAAAATGTTTGTTTAATAAGTTAACAAACACAAATGGAAAAGAATACTACCTCTGCTCCAAATTATATGATTATTATTTGTTATTTTCTAGAGGTACTTGTAGATCTAGAAGGGGGGTTGAATAGATCTTCAAATAACATGTCAATTAATTTAAAGATGTATTATCAAGTGATTAGTTAATCAAATTGATTAAGCATAGTGGAATTCTTATTTATAAAATCCCCTTAAAGATTATGAGAAATCACAGTAATAAATTAAGTCATGTGGGTAAGCAAACACATAGCAGATATAGCAGTTATAAAGTGCATAATGTAAATAACGTAAAGTAAATAACACAAGAGGTTTAAGTGGTTCGGAGACTGAATAACTCCTAGTCCACTCTTCTACTCCACGAGTAGGAAATTCACTATGAATTCGGTCACCCAGACCAGGACACTCTTGCACTCTTCAAGTCCAGCAGACTTGAAAATTTTAGTCACTCAGACAAGGACACTAAGACCTCTTTAAGTCCAACAGACTTGAAAATTTAGTCACTAAGATAAGGACACTCTTACCCCAATTCGACCACTAAGACCATGACACGCTAGCCCCAATTTGGTTACTAAGACCAAGATACACTAGCCCCAATTTGTGTTTGATGATAGTTGTTGGAGGTGCTGCTGAGATGTCGTTTGAGCTCATTTGTCTTCAGGTACTCAGCAGCTTGATATGATCATCCTTGAGATGTGGTTGAGTGTTGCACTGATGCTCATGTTCTTCTGGTACTCAACATCTTCTTGTGATCATTTGTTGTGCTGCTAAGCTTAGCAATTCAACTCCTTCTTTGATAAGGTCCAAGGTACACTTGCGTAAAGTGAACGTTGTCCGAATCGTTATCCAACGAAACTTTATGGTGGAACACGCACAATACGTCAATCCAACGCCTATATTGAAGCGCGAATCTTGGTACAATTGTTTGTGTAAGGATAATCTGCGTTGAATGGAACACCAACGACATCTCAACCCGTTGTCTATAATGAGACAAGAACTTCGGTACAATTGACGCTTGATGTATGGTAGAAGACGCCACACCTAACTATGAATTGTTGAATGATAAGTCAAATTGAATTCTCAAGAAACTAAGAAAATAATTAGAAATTCTTAAAGAACCAAAAGATGAGAAACCTCACAATAATTTTGTTAATAAAATAAAAGTTGTGTCCATTACAATAATTTGGACCCCTATTTATACTAATAATAAGTAACTCTAATCCTAATAGCAAAAGGAATTAAAATTACATAAGACTTCTAATTACAAAAGGAAATAAAAATCAAATTAAATTAGAATTCTAATTACGTAAGAAAAATAAATCCTAATCAACTATCCATGCTACTAAATTCCTTCCCATGATATGATTTGGAATTATCATGACTTGTAATAAGCTTTGCTTGCACATCCTTTCTGACTAGGAATTGTAATTGCCGAATTTTATAAGGAAAAAACCAAGGAAAAAACCAAGTTGCATGCCTACTCCTTTCCGTGTTTAGATTGTATAAGCCATACGAATTATTTCCTAACTAAACTTGAATTATGTTTGGCCCAATTATTTGAACCAAGTTAATTAGTTTTAATTCAGCTCCCTTATTCAATTCCATTGAATTATCTCCAACCCAAATTAACTAGATCAGTGCATTAAGCCCTTCTTTAAATCTTTTAGCTCTTGCCCTTGTCACTAGACCCACTGTAACTTGAACTGGATCATTCCAAACTTTATTTCCTTGACTCCTATCCAAGCTAAGCATGTCCTCATCATTCCTCTCTTCTTGAGAAAGATTTGTCCTCAAATCATCACCTGCATCAAACGGACTTAGATCAGAAACATTGAATGTAGCACTAACACTATACTCGCCTGGTAAATCCAATTTGTAAGTATTGTCATTAATGCGCTCGAGAACTTGAAAAGTACCATCTCCTCGTGGAAGCAATTTAGATCGTCTTTGAACTGAGAATTTTTTCTTTCTCAAATGCAACCACACCCAATCACTAGGTTCAAAGATCATTTGTTTACGCCCTTTATTTGCCTTCTTAGCGTACTGCTCCGTCCTCCTTTTAATGTTGATCCTTGCTTTTTCATGTATCTACTTAACAAAATCAGCCTTTTTCTTTCCATCCATGTTAGTAAATTCGGAAACAGGTAATGGTGAGAATCCAACGGTGTTAATAGATTAAAACCATACACAATTTCAAAAGGTGAATAATATGTAACAGAATGAACAGAATGATTATAAGCAAATTCAACATGTGGCAAACATTTTTCCCAATGCTTGATGTTCTTTTTAATGATTTCCCTTAATAATGAAGACAAAGTCTTATTTACTACTTCCGTTTGACCATCAGCTTGTGGATGACAAGTACTAGAAAATAACAATTTAGTCCCTAATTTGTACCACAAGGTCTTCCAGAAATAACTCAAGAACTTAGCATCTTTATCAGAAACAATTGTCTTAGGCATGCCATGCAACCTAACAATTTCCTTAAACAACAAAGTAGCAATATTGGAAGCATCATCAGTTTTGTGACATGGAATAAAATGTGCCATTTTCGAAAACATGTTCACTATCCCAAAAATAGAATCATGACCATTCTTAGACCTAGGTAAACCCCACACAAAATCCATAGAAATATCAATCCAAGGCTCACTAGGTATAGACAATGGTGTATACAGTCCATGGGGTTGAACTCATGATTTAGACTGACGACACGTAATACATCTATCACAAATTCTTTCTACGTCACGTCTCATATGTGGCCAATAAATATGTTCTTGCAAAACAGATAATGTTTTATTAACACCAAAATGACCCATTAAACCACCCCCATGTGATTCTTTATGTGACGCCTCCAAATTCAGGTCTCAAACACCCAGATTTGGTCATCACGATCCAAAACAAACATTCACCTCTAAACAACATACACTAGCAAAATGCGGAATACAATAAACGTATGTCGTTCATTCAAAAGGTGTTACTAGTCCCAAGATACGAAAACCTTAATACAAGAATACAAATATACCCTAATACAATACTTAGGGCTTAAATAACAATAGCAATTAATTAACTACGCCTGAAACAAAATACGGACACTAGGAGACTAATACTTCATCTTTTCCTTGCCCTTGTCTTTGCCTGAGGTCTCGGGCTTAACTGCAATAAGGTTCATGATATAATAAGGGTGAACAACTAGTTTGCTCAACAAGTTTAAATAACAGCAAAGAATGATATATATCATGAATGAAAGAGATATCTGGAAATGATTCAACGATGAAAATAACGAAAGCAAGAATAATAATTGCTTTTTAAAATAAACGATAGTCAACATAGACCATGAACAATACGCTTCCAATGGAATCAATAACTAATTGATCCTTTGGTTCCTAGCTCAGAAATACGTACTCGAGGGGATCAGCCTCTAGTACACTATGTGTATACATAACATTTAATTTCTGCTCTTGTATCTTATATTTAGATATGTGGGGTACTCCCCTATATTTTGGGGTATTCATATTAGTCTAAGAATCCGCACCTTCAATGGTTTGGAAAGCTTTTTACTCATTAACATGCACAAGTCTAGCCGAACAATGGCTTAAACTCGACTATGAACGATTTTAAACAGTAGAACTTTAAATAAGGTATGAGTCACAATAATATCGAGGTGAAATAATTATAAGGTAATTAAACCACTTAGAACATGCTTAGAAGTAAAACTCAAGCTTAAATAAATAACTTGCACCATAAATCGAGTATTAGATTTTGGTTCAAGGGAACTTACATGTTTGCTCAGCTACAAATAATCTAGCTTTATACGACTCTCTTCAGTGGACCTAACATTAATAACGTTGGTCTATCAATTAGCACTGCGTATAATTGTATACGGATACGCTTACTTATACTATTTATTTAGCAAATAAGTTAATCACACATAACTAAATATATTATCATAAATCCTATAAGACATTAATGGATCTTAGGTTAATGATTTAATGATTAATAGCATTTTTCCTAAATGTTAAACATGGATTAAACCTTTAAACAATTTATTATAATTGTTTAAATTAATGTGTCATCTAAATTCTTTTTATTATTAACTCTATCTTCATTTAATTACTATTTAATATTAATTAAATAGTAACCAATTAACTGTCTTTAGTTATTAAATAAATAATAACTAACTATGCTTATTTATTATCAAAATTAATCCAATAATAAATAATTCCACTATTAACCTCGTTTGTTTAATTATTATCTAATAGTAATTAAATAATAATTAATTAATTATCCTTATTTATTATTTAACATTAATAAAATAATAAATAATTAATTCATTTGTGTATTTATCTTTAGTCATTATTTAATATTAATTAAACAATAACTAATTATTTATCCTTATTTATTATTTAATATTAATTAAATAATACATAATTAATTTAATTCTATTTATACTTACTAATTATTAATCCTTATTTATTATTTTCAGAAATTAAAATTATTAATATTTAAATTACACAATCCGACCAGATCCGAACCGACCCGGCCAACTCACAGCCTTGGCGCTGCAGCGCCAATCAACATGGCAAGACAGACGTTGCAGCGTCATGTCCCTCCTTTATGGCGATGCAGCGTTAAACTGACGTTGCGGCATCCTGATCTTCCTTTATGGCGCTGCGGCGCCACTTGCTGGGCCAAACTGGCGCTGCGGCACTCTGGTTTAGTGTCGTCTTCCTCGATTCTTTTCGGCAGTTTTCTTCGAATTTTAAGATTAATATCATTTTACCAAGCATGCATAACTCAAAATTTGCCACTTATTACCCTCAATGATAAATATTAAGTGTCTAATTGGAGTAATTAATTTCAAGCATGATACACAGTATTCGTGAACAATGCTTATTGTAACGGAGAAAATGCTTACCTTCTAGACTTAGATGCAATCCTTCTAAACTTAGATGTAGTCCTTCTCTTCTTTCCGTAATAAACAATGAAGTCAGAAATCATTCGCGTGCCAACTCCCCCCTTCAGATCGCCTTCCTTCTCAAGCTCCCAATATCCCTCAGTGCTGATTATTACTCCGATTGTAACTCAATACACAATGGTAGTAACCGTTAGTTAAAACGAAGTAGGTGGGAAAGCTTGTCCGAGCCATGCCCTCTGAAATTAGCTGATAATCCATGCACGCAAGGTAGGGAGGTAGGCCATTGGCCTAGCTCGGTGCACGCTGAAAATCTGGAATAACCTATTCCATTATACCGGCAACCTGCTTTGAGCTAACCCACTTGGCTTACTAACCCGGTTGGCAATATACAGCTACTGGTTTGGATTAAATTTACAACCAGTTGGGCTAGTTTAAATGGTTAGCATATTAATTTACCCAAGTCCATGATCAATTAATTATTTGGCTTGGTTAATTAATTAATTAAACTAGTCAATTAGTATTTTTTTTACTAACTGGACTATTAAATATTACTAATCGCATTTCACATTATTCTCATTAATTAATAGTGACATTAATTAATTTACTATATTCAATGCAATTGGATATTTAATTATTACTTACTTATCAATTACTTGATATTAAATAACTTAGGGTAGTCCACTAATTTAATAATTTTATTAGTGAGACTCCCTTTAATTTAATTAATTATCTCTTCTCGACTATTCCACCAGACACAAATTGGTTCAAGTAATCACATCATGAATAATAAATCTATAATTCATTTAAAACATTCAAAAATTCGCGGTCATTACACTTTAACTAACAATTCACGTAAAGAACACGCAGGTATGCACAATTTATTTTCACGAAATAAAAATCCATCATGCCTAAAGTACTTATCTACTGCATTCTTATCACAAGATTCATACTCTTTACGAAAATCATGATCATTAGCATATAACTCTTTAATCCGTTCAAAACCCAGTAATTTCGCATCAAGAGTATTTAACAACACATACCTTCTAGATAGAGCATCTGCGACGACGTTTTCTTTACCTTGTTTATACCGGATGACGTAGGGAAACAGCTCGATAAATTCCATCCATCACGCATGCCACTTATTCAATTTGTGCTGACCCTTCAAGTAGTTCAATGATTCATGATCCATATGAATTACAAACTCTCTAGGCCACAGGTAGTGCTGCCACGTCTCCAAAGCCCGAACCAATGCGTATAACTCCTTATCGTAAGTAGGATAGTTAAGAACCGCCCCACTCAACGTTTCGCTAAAATATGCCACTGGCTTACCTTCTTACATCAACACCGCTCCAATCCTTACACTTGAAGCATCACATTCAAGTTCAAACATTTTAGTAAAGTTTGGTAAAACAAGTAAAGGAGTATTAATTAATTTAGATTTAATTAATTGAAAAGCCTTCTCTTGTTCATCTCCCCATTTGAACCCCACGCTCTT
Source organism: Aralia elata (assembly GCA_034770075.1). NCBI lineage: Eukaryota > Viridiplantae > Streptophyta > Magnoliopsida > Apiales > Araliaceae > Aralia > Aralia elata. The sequence continues at coordinate 73,069,352 of CM068378.1, read as the reverse complement.
CTTGATGACTTCGGTAAGCAGTGCAATAATTATGCTGAAGTTCTTTACAAATCGTCGATAAAAACTCGCAAGCCCATGAAAACTCCAGACTTGACTCACGTTCGTCGGACTCGACCAATCTTGGATAACACGTATCTTCTCTTAATCCACTTGAACTCCCTGTGAACTAACAACAAAACCAAGAAAAATAACTATATCCGTGCAAAACGTGCATTTATCTACGTTAGCAAACAACTTTTCTCTCCTAAGTACATCTAAAATAGATTTTAAATGTTGAACATGATCATCTAAGTTTTTGCTATAAATTAGAATATCATCAAAATATACCACAACAAATTTTCCAATGAAAGACCGCAAAACATGGTTCATTAAACGCATAAAAGTACTAGGTGCATTAGTTAACCCGAAAGGTAAAACTAACCACTCATATAAACCATATTTTGTTTTAAAAGCAGTTTTCCATTCATCTCCCTCTTTCATTCGAATTTGATGATACCAACTTTTCAAATCAATTTTAGAGAATATACTAGATCCATGCAATTCATCTAATATATCATCTAAGCGAGGAATGAGATGTCGATACTTTACCGTAATATTGTTTACCGCTCGACAATCGATGCACATTCGCCACTTCCCATCCTTTTTAGGCACTAGAATCACTGGAACTGCACACGGACTCAAGCTTTCTCTAACGAACCCTTTCTCCAACAACTCATCAACCTACCTTTAGAACTCCTTTGTCTCCTCCGGATTGCTCTTATATGCCGGTCGATTTAGAATGGTAGCACCGGCTATAAAATCGATTCGATGTTTTATTCCCCGAACTGGTGGTAAACCCTTTGGTAGCTCCTCGGGAAACACATCACTATATTCCTGCAAAAGAAAAACAACAACACTAGGCAAAGAAACATTAGTTATGTTAGTATTTAACGCTTCCTTGTACAAAAGTACGATTATCGACTATTTTGATAATAAAGCCCTCTTTACGTCACTCTCCTTTGCCAAGTAATTCGCTATTTTCTCTATTTTTCTCTCATTTTTTCCTCTTTCTCTCATCTCTTTCTCTTTCTTTTCTTTTTCCTCACTCTCTCTACAACTTTACTAAAGATGTAGCTGATCCTCGTGAACTTGCTTCGGACTCAACGGTGCCAAGATAATCGATTTTTGATTGTAGACGAATGAGTACTTATTGGTGAACCCATCATGTTTCACCCTTCGATCGAACTGCCATGGTCTTCCAAGTAACAAATGGCATGCTTGCATTGGCACCACATCACACAATACCCCATCTTCGTATTTCCCAATACTGAACGGTACCAACACTTGCTTCGTCACCTTGATTTCGCCACTGTCATTGAGCCACTACAACTTGTATGGTTGGGGATGCTTGATCGTCGATAGACTCAACTTCCCCACCATAAGGGTACTTGCCACATTTGTACAACTGCCTCTATCAATTACCACACTGTAGTTTTTCCTTGAACCAAATACCGCGTGTGTAATAGATTCTCTCGCTGCAAGCTATCATCCTCCTTGGATTGCACATTAAGAGCTCTTCGAGTCACCATCATTCTTCCCGTAACAACTTCCATTTCTTCACCAACATCCTCCAATTGTTGCATTGAATCAGTATCACATTCTTCCTCTTCGGTCTCCACCTCACCATCATCGTGAACGAGCATAGTTCTCCGATTTGGGCATTGACTAGAAATATGACCCCTGCCTTGACATTTAAAACAGACAATATCACGATTTCTATTAGAAGAACTCTCAATTTTACCTTGATTTTCCCGATTGGATGTCTCTTGTTTCGGCTCAATTTTTGGTTTGACCATGATTGGCTTCTCCTCCCTTTTTGGTACATTGGGCTTCCATGAATTTGTAGTGGAAATTGAGCATTGGTCACCTCTCTTCTTGAGCTGTTTCTCAATCTTGATGGCCATGTGTACCATATCCTCAAGCAACACATAATGCTTCCGTTCCACCAAATCTGTGATCTCCTAATTCAATCTCGCTATAAATCTAGCCATAGTCGCCTCACGGTCTTCCATCACATTAGCTCGGGCCATCATAACCTCCATCTCCTTGTAGTAATCCTCCATGCTCTGACTGCCTTGCTTAAGAGTTTGCAAGTTCTGATATAGCTCTTGATGGTAGTGACTTAGAATAAACCTCTTCTTCATTACCGCCTTCATCTCCTCCCAAGTCTCAATTTGCCGCTTATCACATCTCCTCGTAATAATCTTCAACTGATCCCACCAAGTGACTGCATAATCTGTAAATTCTGTAGCTGCCAACTGTACCTTTTTGCGCTCTGAATAGTTGTGGCAATCAAAAACTCATTCTACCTTCTTTTCCCATTCCAAATAAGCCTCAAGATCACTCCTCCCTTGGAAAGATGAAATCTTCAATTTAATACTTCCCAAGTTATCATCTACCTGATTCCTATCTTTTTTATCCCTCATGTCGCCTCTATCATCCCTATATCTTCTATCTCTGGCCTCAAATCGCCTTCGAAGATCTATGTCAAAATCCTCTTCTTATGACTCCTCCTCGTTGTCCCTATTCTCCTTTTTATGTACCTTTTCCTTCTTTTGAGAGCCTGTAATAATTTGTGAATGCGCCCTTTGAATGCTTTCCAACCTCTCAAATCTATCATCAAAGTACTCCAACTTTAGAATTACTTGTTGTAGTAGAACATCCGTGTCTACTTTTGATTCCCCTTTTGATCTTTTGTTGAAGATCCTTCTCCAAACAACCCCTTATCCTTCATACCAGACATGATTAGCTACAAAACCAAGGTTAGTAGAAAAATAATTTTCCTTACCACTCCCTTACGTGTTTCATTCGATACAATGTTTCACTCGTGTATCGCTCAATTAGGCTTTTACCCTCAATTAATCTCACTACTCTTGCCTTTTACCACTCTAATATTCTCTCTTATAGGTTCTTTTTGAATTTATCAAACAATATCAAAGTTTCTATCAATTCAACAAGAACTATCAAGAACAATAAAGGGCAAGGAATGACTGAATTAATTTACCAACACGGTTCACAGGTTACTCGCCTTTGAATGCACTTTGAATTTATTCCCAACTGCTCTTCACAGATCCGATTGGAATAGAATTGAAGCCTCACGAATTTGCTTGAATTTAGGATTCTTTGATCTTCGCGAATTGTACGAACTGATGTCTTGAATCGCGAACTTTTCGAACAATTGATAACAATAATTTTATTTTATTTTTAAATATATATAAAAAAATTCTCTTTTTTTTTACTAAAATAATCATCACTAAAATTTAAGATATATACCCGCTAGATGAACGTGGCTTTGATACCAACTGATAAGGTCATGGTACGCTTGCGTAAAGTGAACGCTGCCCGGATCGTTATCCAATGAAGCTTTATGGTTGAACACGCACAACACATCAACCCAATGCTTATATTGAAGCTCGAACCTTGGTACAATTGTTTGTGTAAGGATAATTTGCGTTGAATGGAACACCAACGATACCTCAACCCGTTGTCTATAATGAGACAAGAACTTCGGTACAATCGACGCTTGATGTATGGTAGAAGACACAACACCCAACTATGAATTGTTAAATGATAAGTCAAATTGAATTCTCAAGAAACTAAAAAATGCTTAGAAATTCTTAAAGAACCAAAAGATGAGAAACCTCACAATAATTTTGTTAATAGAATAAAAGTTGTGACCATTACAATAATTTGGACCCCTATTTATACTAATAATAAGTAACTATAATCCTAATAGCAAAAGGAATTAAAATTACATAAGACTCCTAACTACAAAGGAAATAAAAATCAAATTAAATTAGAATTCTAATTACGTAAGAAAAACAAATCCTAATCAACTATCCATGTTGCTAAATTCCTTCCCATGATCTGATTTGGAATTATCATGACTTGTAATAAGCTTTGCTTGCACATCCTTTCTGACTAGGAATTGTAATTGCCGAATTTTATAAGGAAAAAACCAAGTTGCATGCCTACTCCTTTCCGTGTTCAGATTGTACAAGCCATACGAATTATTTCCTGACTAAACTTGAATTGTGCTTGGCCCAATTATTTGAACCAAGTTAATTAGTTTTAATTCAGCTCCTTTATTCAATTCCATTGAATTATCTCCAGCCCAAATTAACTGGATCAGTCCATTAAGTCCTTCTTTAAATCTTTTAGCTCTTGCCCTCATCATTGGATCCATTGGAATTTGAACTGGATCATTCCAAACTTTATTTCCTTGACTCCTATCCAAGCTAAGCATGTCCTCATCATTCTTCTTCTTAGTACTTGACAGCTGCGCATGAACTACTAAGATGACTATACAACTCCTTTCTTTTTGGTACTTAGTAGCTTCTCATGATTGATGTTAAGATGACGTTGATGCTCCTCTACTTCTTGTGCTTAGCAGCTTTGTTATGATCTTCCCTTTGATGCTTGCTGAATTCTGTAGTTGAAGCTCGATCTCTTCTGGTTGTCAGCAGCTTCACTTGATCATAATTAATGTACTGCTAAGTTGTTCACTTAAGCTCCATATCTTTATGTACTTAGTAGTTTTGAACACTTGTTGGATCATAAACTACCACTCTACGTCTTCATCTGTTAAGTTCTAAGTGTTCTTGGTGAAACATATAGTGGTACTTGAGATTAGCCTTCTGATCTGCCACTCCTACGTACGTCACCAACATCAACTGCACGGCTTCTTCATACATTGGCATTCAGCTCAACCATGTCCTCCATTATCTTGGCACTTCGACTTTGGTTTCTTGGCTTTTTGGCTCTTTTGCCTTCTGGCACATTGTTGCACTTTTTGGCATTGTAGCTCTAGCTCATTGATTCTTGGTGGATTATAGAGTGTGTTCTTGTATTATTCTTGCACTCTACGTTCAATGTTTATCCATCATTTCACCAGACATCAGTTGAGTTGAGTTGTTACTGAGCGTTGCGTTAAGGCTTGACTTCTTCAAGTACTTAGCAGCTTCTCTTGATCTTCTCATGTGCTACCAAGTTGACATTCAATTTCCTTCTTTTTGTACTTGACAGCCTTGAACATATCTTCAATCGTAGAGTGGAACTTACTCTGCGTTTTCTCTCGTTTAGCTCTTTGTTCTTCTCTGATGATGATCCTTTGTGTATTGGATGTTCAGTGCCCATCATCTGTTTTTTTTTGTTTTTTTTTAATGATATTCCTTTTATAGTCCTTTTGAATCTTCCCGTTGCAAAGTATTCGTTAGAGCATTTAATGTACAGATACTTTAATATCTCTGATGTTGACTTTTTGGAGCTGCTGTGTTAGTGTACTTTATGGCTTAGGACTTGTCACATCAAGTTTCAGTTTTACCTATTTCCTTGACAGGTCGTTTTCGGTAAACTAGTTAGTAGACATATCTTTGATTTCTACTAAAGATATATTCTTTGATACCTCGGGATCTTCTATTTGTAACATTCCATTGTTAGTCTTTTTGTCAGATCTGACTTGACTCTACGATCTGTTGTCTTAAGAATCGTAGAGTTGATATCTACGTTCTGCTCAACTTTTTGTTCTTCTGTCTGTTGATAGTAGAGTGATGGAAATCATAGACTTCTAATCTATAACTGCTCTACGATTATGACTTTGACTCTTGTTCTACTATCTAATTGCTTTATGCCTCTTGGGCTTGGTTTACAGATTCCTCTTCGTTCTTTCAACACATTTGCAGCTATACGATATCTTAAACACTTTCTGAACTAGTTGTCTCTTACAACACCAGTTGCTTCTTTACGAAATCATGATTATTCTACAAACTGTCTTGAACTTTACGACCAGGCAGAATATCTTGCAATGTAACCTTTGTGGAGATCTTCTTGTGAGAACTATACTCAGACATTCTCAGAGTATATTTTTCTGCTATCAGCTTCTTCTTGTTTGGTCTTCATTTTATGTCCATGACTCGTGGGGTGAGCTTTACGATTCTAAAGCTGACTTTACGATCTTGACTATGATTCAGAGACAGCTTAAAGTATTCTACGTTCAACTTTTACTAAACGATCTTTACTTGACTTTATGATTCACTGATCACTTTGTAAGTTTTTCATTACTTAGCGAAGTGATCATAACAGCTCTGCAATCCTTTCCTTTATGCTGCTAGTGCAGACTTTGCACTTTCCTCTTAGCTCAGCTATCTTAGTTTTCACTTCATAATTTCGTGTCCAGCTTTACGATCTTCATTATAGACTCTGCGATCATTAGTTCACTTTACGAACTAAACGTTTCCTTGCGAATTAGAGTGAGCTCTGCAATCCACCTGATGCTTTACAAACATCAGTTAACTCTGCGATTCTTCTTTATACTACGAAACTGGTAGAGTAACTCAATGATAGATTAGATCCTATCAGCTATACATCAGATCAACTTCAATAAGATCAACCTAACATTATTTGATCTATCTAATCTAAGTCCTTGTACATCAACCCATTTATAAGGACTTTACAAAACCTGTACAAATATACATTAATCATATTGCTCTACAAACATCTGGATTACTCTGCTAACAATATTTATACTACTAACATGCAAAGTAACTTTTATAATTTATCCTATTTATTACATATATATCAAGCTAAAAATCATCCTAACAAATTTGATCATCCTACTTTAAGTCCTTGTACATAGATATCTCAGTTAAGGACTGTACAAAACTTATGCATACAAATATACTTTATGTGTTTCATCATCAAATCATATACATTTGGAATCTTATGAATGTTCTAATCAATCTCCCCTTAAATAGAACAACCCGTATATAAAGATTCCTAACATTATTGACTTTTGAAGATCAATTTTAAACATTTTCAAACTCAAAATTGAGATGGTTCATTTAAAGTTATTAAAAAATAAATCTTATAATGAGTAGTACTAGTTAGATTATTTAGAAATTTCATCGTTATATCAATTAAAATTAAAAAAAATCAATTCAATTTTGAATGAAAATGTCCGAGTTTGACTTTAAAAAATCAATAATATTCTTATATATTAGAATGGATAAGAATGGATAGAGTATATAAAATTAAATAGCATTTACCTTGTAGAGAAAAAAGTTCTAAATATTTTTGTGTGATTTTTCTAAGTAGTATATTAAGAACCAAAAGAATTCAATAAAAGCTTTATATAGGATAATTTGGGGAGAAAAATGACATTTTAAAGAGGAAATATAGACGTTGAAGCTAAACTCACTTGCTTTTAGGCAAGTGGAGTACACTCTCGGTTAATTTATATGGAATTGAGTTAGTTTGATATATTTATGAAATCACAGGTAGTTAAAAGTTTGATTTTAAAGTATAAGTGGCTACAAGTAATTTTGAATAAACCACAGGTCGTTATTTGTAATTTACTCTAAAATCAAGTTCATTATTCCCTCAGGATTAAGAGTAATTTCATATTAATAGTAACTGAAAATTTATTTATAATAACAGTATTTAATAAATAATTTTTTGTAACAATCCAATTCTATGTATTTCAAAAATACACTGACACACTAGACTAAAGTCTTTACTTTTCATGATTAAGACAAATCATCCAATCAAGCGTATCATAATCTACTAGAATGGTATGTCCATTTTCATCTAAGATTGATAACATTATAATTTTTTGTCATTATAATTTATGTCTTCCGTATATGACACTCCTTCATATACATAAATTATAAAATGCATAATTATGGACAAAATTTAGGACACATTTTATTATGCAAAAAGGAATTAAATTTTATTCTTAAAATCTTAAAATAAATATCAACAAATTGAATTTTTCTAGGCTTAAAATCTTACTGGATCAAACAAGATATATTGAAGAGATTGACTCGTCAGTTAGGAAACGTGATGGCTTTGACAAAGGCTCTTGATAGATCAAATAAGAGACATTGAAGGGTGACTCATCAATTAGGAGTAGTGATGGGTTATACTCAAAAGAGTATGATTGAAAGTTAACGTGATGGGCATTGCTTAAAAGTTCAAGTAATCAGAATTTGTTATCGTAGTGGATGAAGATACCACGCGTTAAGAGAGAAATTATTGAGATATCCCGTAATAATAAATTCTCACATCAGAACACAAAAAGAAAGATATGGATTATAAATTTAATGAGTTGACCTTTTAAATCAAGATGTGATTACCGATGAAATTTATATAAATGCTGTATTCTCAACAAAATATACTTATTTTACAGAAATTAAGAAGTGAAATCGAAAAATAAGTGATTGTTGAAATTTTCATATTAGCCGTATGTTATCTTATACATTACTTGTTGCAGTTTGGAAATCAAGTAACGCGCACTAGGTGAAGGTATCAAAATTTATTTTATCTTATATTTGCCAAGTTATTCTTCTTCTTCTTTCTTTGTATTTCTAATTCTATTGGAATTGAGATTTGTCGCTGCAATAAATTGAAAAATCTAGACCAAAAAAGCAATCAACGATAAGTACGTTATAGTTGCGTGGCAATTTCATGAAATAAATTAGCAAAAAGGAATATAATTGACCTTTGGAAAAACTCTAGGGATGAAATTGCCAATATCCATACTTTGAGGTGTAATTTGAAATCCATGCAAAATTTGAGGAATATTTTTTCATTTGCACTTTAAAAACCATTTAAATAATTTGATAGGAAATTATTCATGAAATGGTGAGGTCAATTATGTGTGAGACAGAGATTGGGGGACCATCAAGAAATGTGGTGTAGATTAAATATAAACTCATTATCCATTAGTATTTTCTCTGGTCAATATATAAAGAAAATTATATCCAAATAAGTTGAGAAATAATAGGCTATTAGTTCTAGCTATAAGGAGAAATATATGGCAAGGCTCTCTATTTGCTGTAGCTTGATGGCAGCATTGCCTGCACTACCAAATTATACTCAGTTAACCAGTTTGAGTCAACCAAACTATGGAGAAGAACAAAGAGGGAGGAGGAGAATATTCACTGTGTCTGCTGCAAAATCTGGTGGATTCTCTTTTAATTCAGTAAGTCAGTATGTTATCTCCCGCAAACTTAGGTTAGTTTGTGTAAAATTAAAATATAATTTTATTTTATTTTATTTTATTTTTGGTTCAAGAATTAAGTAGCCAACCGCCGTCCAATTTGATTTCTGGTTTCATTTTTTTAAAGGCTTAAATTCATGTCTATCATTTGAGTTTTTCGCATTTTAGCATTTTAGAACTTAATTGTTAATAATTTGATTTAAGACGTTAAACATTAATATTCTTGAATTTCTATCAATAAAATTTTTTTGGTTACTGAATTTAGGATTTCTTGTTTGAATAAGTCACGTGACTCAAGATGAAACAACAGTTTAGTCTTTTAAGGATACATATTTTTATATTGACTACAATTTTTTTTTTCATTTCTTAATTTTTTTTCATTGCATATTAATTATGTACCTACAATTTTTATGTGTTTCCAAATATATTTAAGAGTAAAATTACCGAAAATATCCTCACTCCAATTAATTATTACACATTAATGGTCGGAAAGTGTTATTTATAGACATTTAGGAATACAAGGTTTAATATCTTAAAACTAAAATATCGAGATTTAAGTTTTAAAATGTGAAAATTTTTACCTTGTAACGTGTATCTAAACTTTTATTTTATTTTTTTATAATTTGTAATATGATAGGTGAACCTTTGTCATCATAATAGTTGATTTTTTTGAGCTATATCAGCGCATTTTGAACCCACAAATAAAAATTTAATGGGTGGCCTCTAGACGTTTCTTCAAACCTTTTTTTTTACAAGAAAAAGGAAAACGGATTTTATAAATTAATTAATTACTATGCACCATTAAACACTTAAAAATGACCTAATATAAACTTGAGTTAATTTAAAACATGGCTTATGTTTTTTTATACATGCAGATAACTAAGGGGTGCTCAAAATGTGGAGGTCAAGGGGCAATAGAGTGTCCTGGATGTAAGGTATTTCATTTGACTTATATGCATCTCTTGGAGTAACAAATATAGAAAATTAAATGATTTATTTACAAAATGCAATTTAAGAGTACTTTAAATTATTTAAATTAGAAAAATAAGTTTTACTGGATTTTATTAAGTTAATAATTACGTTAATTATTAATAAATATAGTCTGACTTAAAACTGCAAAATTGGCACAGGGGACAGGAAAAAATAAGAAGAATGGGAATATCTTCGAGCGGTGGAAGTAAGTTTTTTAAGTTTTATTTTTTTTCCATTTTTGTTTCACATAGAATATTGTTTCCATGACTAATCAAAGATTAGTTAGACGTTTGATAACCTTAATTATGTGCCAAAGTCGGAACAGGTAAAGGAAATAGATGAAATCTAAAAGATTAAAAGAGATTTAGTAAAATTTATATTGCGACAAAAATATGTCAAATTTTATTAAGAATAGATACACCATTTTATTTATTTATTTTGAGAACTTATTTATTACTTCTCTGTTCCCAAAAAGATAACTAAATGTATAAATTTTTTGTCCCCAAAAGAATGAGATAAAGTACATGAAGGGCAAATATGTCATTTATTGGAGGTCCATTGGTATAAAAATAAAATAAAAGTACTAATCACTTTATATAACCTTGTGGGACCACTAAGAATAAATTTGAAACTTTTTTCTCTCTTTCTTCTACTTTTATTTTTTTTAATATGTATGCAAATTATATTTTGTTCATCTTTTTGGAAACAGATGAAATATAATTAAATTATAGGGATACACTTCAATCCCAGGGACTAGAGGGGAATTCGGGAATGTGGTTAGGTGAGAAACTACAGGGGAATCTAGGGAAACTTACCTTTAATTTATAGCGCTTGTTATCTTTGATTTTACTGATGGATATATTCAAACTTGTAAATTTGCACAATAAAGGGAGAGGTAAATCTACTATTAGACTTTTACTTTTGGTCTTAGACACACCAATTAATTATCTATGTATTTATATTAATTTAAAAATTACACAATCATATCTACTCGCAACAATAGTCGATAAATCAACATGTTTTTATGACAATATATAAAAGGACTTAAAGATATTTAATGTTAAAAGCCTGTATATTATAAAATAAAGAACTCTTCATTTTTCTTGTTTTCTTCTCATATTCTTTTTATCACCTTTTATTAGAGCACCAAATAAGGAAACTGAATTTCTTCATTTTCCTTTACATGTGCAAATCTCCAACCAAAAGTCTAAAGAAAAAAAAATAATTTTTATTTTTTCGTTGAATAAATATACTGTGGATTATTGTAGATGCTATGATTGCCAAGGGTTTGGATTAAAGAGCTGCCCTAGTTGTGGAAAGGGAGGATTGACACCAGAACAAAGGGGAGAAAGATGATCTTTCTAATATATATTGTCAATGATATTCAAACCTTTGTTTAGATACTAAAACTTTTTGTAAATTCCTATTATATACTCTTCAAGACTTCATCTCACATAAGGAGACCACTTTCTTTTTGACTAATCTCCAATTTGTATCCTAAACTTTAACCTTAAAATCGATTTGTATCCTAAATTTTATTTTGAATTAAATGCACCCTAAATTATGAGTTTCAAAACTATTTGCACTCTCCGCACCCTCTACATCAAAATAATTTGCACCCTAAACTTTAGTGCGGAAGATGCAAATTGTATTAAAATTCAAAGTTTAGGGTGCATTTAATTCAAAATAAAATTTAGTGTGCAAATCGATTTTAGGGTTAAAGCTTATGGTTCAATTTGAAATTTAGTCCTTTCTTTTTTTAAGACTTCTCAAAATGAGATTTTATTTTTGAAATTAATGTACCATATTTCATGATATTTATATAAATCGTTATATTATTATGCTTTGATAATATTCTTGAAGTCGAACTTCTCCAATCACCTTGTAGCAGTAGGCTGTTGATTAACGATAGTACTATAGTGATTAAAGGAGGTTTGTTACACAATTTAATAATCCGTCAATCAATTATACTACATCAAACACCTCACTTTACTACTCGAATCAAATATACTGTTCTCTCATCTCCTTTCATGGAAGACTACAAAATAAACCTGAACACCCACTTAAATCTTGTCCATAATTAAGTTTTAACTAACACTAAAATTGACCAAAAATAAGCGAAATAAGGTGCATTTCTGGTAGAATATGTCCTATGCGTCTTTGTACATGATCCTTCACTAGTAAGAAAAAAGGCTGCTTGGAATTGAACATGGAAATGGATTGGAAACATAGAGAGAATATCTGAAATTGTTTATCCCTTCAGATTCTCTTGCATTTAGTTAAATAGTATTTTTCACTAGTATTAATAAAATAAACTCAAGTCAACAATGTCTTTAATCTCAACTACTCGCAAAATAAAACGACAGTATTTATATGTATAATTATTTTTTTTTTAACAAAAGGCAAAAATATTTATTATAAAAAATATCAGAAGATCCAAAAGACTTGGATCCTGAAGTTTTACAAGCTTGTACCAACACTAGAATTACAACCGAATAAACATTTATCAAAGACACGTACCTAGTCACAAAAGCAAATTCATATATATATACACACCAAATCTTGCACTGTTCATCACAAAATTTGACGATAAGCTGATCCATTACAGATGTTGGCTATATATAAGACCTTATATGTCCATCAAATTTTGTACCATGATTTTAAAATACAACTCTCCTATTACAATACTGTAGTGCGATAGGCTAATCTCCTGCCACAATATTGTATTTTGGTAGGCAATATTTTCTTTTAAAATCGTGGCCGTAAGATTTATGAATGGATGATGCAGATATAGTCGCCACAAATAGATCTATACCATGTGAGTTACTTGTAGGAAAACTATACATACACTTCTTAACACAATGGCAGACAAAGCAAGACAAAGCAACCCATTATTCAAGGTAATTAAAAGTTACTACAATCAAAATTTGAGTGGTAATTAAAAGGCTTTAGTCTTTTGCTTTTTGCAACTTCTTTTTGCCCTTCTGTCAAAATCGCTTTAATATATAATATAGTATTTTGAAAACTTTAGAGTATAAGAATCATTTAGGAAGAATAAAAGTTTCTTGACTTTGGAAATGTTATTTTATAAATTAATCTTTTTAACATTTGATATTAAATTATCAAGGTCAAAAAACATTATTTCAATAAGATTTGAAAATATTTTTGGTCAAAGTAAATAATATAAATTAAAATCAATTATAACATAAATTTTATGAGGAGGATTCTAATATTTACTTAACTTATTTACTAATTATTATTATCATTAAAATAAACTTAAAAGTTGGAGACCCAACACCATGTGAGTTACTAGTAGGAAAACTATACATACACTTCTTAACACAATGGCAAACAAAGCACCCCATTATTCAAGGTAATTAAAAGTTACTTCACTCAAAATTTGAGTGGAAAACTTAAAATTAACTTTCAGCTCTTAGAACAAAACATTGATGTTCCATCAGCAAGGTGCAGGGTGCAACCCTTTGGGGCCAAACAACAGTTGCACTTTGGCTCCAGCTTCTGTTCACCGGAAGACGGGCAAGTCATGTAATTAACATCTAAGCAAAATAAGGGACAAGCTCTGGTGACTGCACCATTCAGATTCGCTCCCAACAGTAACATGCCTGTGAATTAACACCCAAAACATGAAATAATATTAATAGCCAAATTCTTCAATTGTGATCTTCACCTATGCGAATTACTCTCTAAGCCCAAATAAGAACATCCACGCCCAGACCGATAAACTATTGGTACCAAAAGGGTTATATCAATTACTCCCTTCGTCTCAAATTAATTGCTCAATTTTGACTTTTTTAAGTCAAATTGACTACTTTTAGAATTAATAATTAAGCATATATAAATATATTTCTAAAATTATAAAAATTGGGGTTGGTAATAAATTGTATATACTTTCTTTTGGTTATAATCTCTTCACCTATATTTTAGCAAAAATAGTAAAAAGATTAGTTTTAAAAATGGTCAATTTGACTTTAAAAAGTCAAAACTGAGCAATTAATTTGGGAGGGATGGAGTAATATATTTTGATTTTTTTGGGTCAATTTGTGATATTCTAAATTCATTATCAATAAAAAAAAAACTTTTAGTATAAACAAATATAATTGTTTTACTAAAAAGTACTATTAATTGTCATATTTATTATTTTAAAAACTTTAACAGATTCATATCATTTTCAAATTTAAGATTTTTCAAATTAATTTTAAAAAGTCAAAATATATCTCTAATTTTGGAATTGAGGTAACTAACGTATCACAAGAAAGCTATTATGACTTAAATGCAAATGAGCTTTACTTTAAAATCTTTCATTTGGCTACCCCCAAGGTAAGTATATAAATAAATAAATAAATATAAATTAGGAATAGTTATTCCTGTTGTATGAAATCTGTCTTCTGGTGGTGATTTTCTTAGTAAGTCTTAAGAAATTCTTATGTCTAAAATATGGAATTGCTTTCTACTTTCCTATCCTTCCCTACAAATGATTAACCAATTTTACCAAGTTCCTTATTTCTATGTGATTGTCAGAAAAACCTAAGGCTACATTTGTTTGCCAAAAAAATAAGGATTACATGAGTATTTGTACTAATTAACATCATAATAAATTATTTTATACCATGACTATTCCTTTATTTAATCATATGATGAACCAATTGTTATCATTTCTTCTAAGGTCAGTTAATACCTCAAAATATGATTATATAATATCACATTTCTAATACCTTTTAAAAAGACAAAATATAATCTCTAAAATTAAATAAAAGTTTAATCACCGTATTACATAGTCCGTAATAGTATTAAAATAATACAAATAGTCATATTCCACCCCTATTTTTTACAAACAAACATACTATGATGCAGCCCGTAAGCAAATGAATCTGATTGCCAGGAAAAACATAACGAATTAAGGGGAAATAAACCCCAAAAAAGAAAGTTACTAAAATCTGAGGCTATGTGAATATGAATTTGATATATAGCAGTATATATTAGCAATTACTACTTGAATTAAAGGAGAAAAAGAGTTTACCACACACTAGTAGGACCATAACACCAATGTTTCCGCTTGAACTCATGCTTCCTTATCAGTATTTGTAAAGGTTGTGTAGGTTTTTAGGTGATTTATAGAAAAGCAGTATATTGCAGATAAGGAACTTCACTTTCGAAATGCTAGTATGTTTAAATTTATTGAGATTTATATTAAAAGTCAACTAGTTTTAATTCAGTCAAAGTCTTCCATTAATAATTATTTTTTTACTTCTTCCTAGCTCAGGAATATTAACATGTGATGAAGGGCCACGGATGTTGAAAATTGTGTATCTTGGGTTTGACTTTAACTTGTCACTGTGGAGAAGAAAGTCAGTAATTGCAGCTAGTATGGATGATTTCTGAAGCTCATGTCATCACTATTCTAAGCCACGAAAATGGAAAAAGAAAATGAAGAAAATCAATGAATAAAGCCAAAACAACATAGAGAGGCAATGCCATGAAATTGACCAAGTCTGGTGAAGTTGCAGTGATATTAGACTTGCAATAATCGGGTTCATTGATATTCTTGATATAGTAGATGCTATCACACATACAATCATACTCAATTCGTTGTTTGATATGAAAGGAGATCTTCTATAATTTCGCACGTGAGGGGTTATTTTTTGGTTTCGTCCAATCATTAATAACTTGATTATTTTTAAATAATAGTAAATAGAAACAACGCTTATAAGGAGTCCTATTAAAACCAAGAAATATAGGTCTGTCTGCCATCCACACCAGAATAAATAGAGTTTTCTGAAAAAACCTGCTAGTGGAGGAAGACCTCCTAGAGATAAGAGACATAGGGCTAAAGAGAGAGCCAAAAAAGGATCTTTCGTGTATAATCCTGCATAATCTCAAATGTTATCAGTTCCGGTACGTAGACCAAATAATACAATGCAAGCAAAAGTTCCTAGATTCATGGAGATATAGAACAACATATAAGTTATCATGCTTGCATATCCATCATTTGAGTCTCCAACAATTATTCCAATAATTACATATCCGATTTGACCTATGAACGAATATGCAAGCATACGTTTCATGCTTGTTTGAGTAATAGCAATGAGATTTCCCAATATCATGCTAAGAATAGTTAGGATTTTCAAAAGAAGATGTCATTCGTTTGATGAGAAATAAAAAGGAATATCGAAAATTCGAGTTGCTGAAGTTGAAGCAGCTACTTTCGAAGTAACAGAAAGAAAAGCAACGACTGGAGTGGGAGATCAGTCAGAGTCGAAAAGAGGATTTCTCACTTCTTTCTCTCATTCAAAACCGTGCATGAGGCGGACTCAGAAATTTTATGTCGTGGGACGAGTTTCTATTTTTAATAGATCATATTTTAAACAAAAAGAAAAAGGTACACATTCTAAATAAATAACATGTTTAATATGTAACAATTTGATTTTTAATGCTCATCTTTTGAGGGAAAAAAATACTATATGTAACGAAATACTAATGTCTAATAAATTTAAATGAAATACAGAGATATTATTAATTTGCTAAAAAGACTGTACATTTTTGTTGGTAATATAAAATTATATAATATTCTTAAATTTATCATCACAATTCATATCATTGATATAAAACTAAACACTCAATAATGTAAGAGTTGATATGAAACAAAAAATATATCATTAATATTCATAAAATTTGTAAAGAATATTCATTTTGTGAAATAGAGAAAGTAATATTTATAATATTGTATTGTCTAAATTAAATTAATTCCCGTAGTTTTAAATTTTTAAATTTTGAAAATTAATTTTAAAAGGTCAAAATGAAACTCATTTAGTGAAATGAATAAAATATTAATCATTATAAATGTATATTTTTTAAATATACAAATAGGTAACCACATATAAATACAAGATTTTCCAAAAATTCCTGGGAGTGCAGACCCCACTGCACCCAGTGTAAGTCCGCCCCCAGCAAAAGGCGCTAGGAAGAGAAAGGAAGGGAAGGAAAGAGAAGAAAAAGTAATTAAAATTTCTCCAAATTTCGTTTTATGAATTTTTTTTAAGGAGGAAGGGAAGAGATTTGGAGATAAAGATGATTTTATTTTTAGCTCAAAACTTTTTTTTCAAAAGTGGGATGATTTGGAGGGATGAAAAAAAAAAGAAAATTAAATATTTATTTTAAAATAAATAATATGATAATCTTGTCCCTAGTTATTATAAGTCCCAGTTACTTATTCCAGATTTTGAAAATACAAATTTTCTCTCTTCAACTCTATCGAGCTCCTTCCAACTTGCTCCACCGAGTTCTTCGGATTGCTCCGCCTTTCTCCGCTGTGTTTCATATATATTTGAGATTAGTTATATGTATGTATGTGGTCAGCAACTTGATACGCTGAATACTAGTACTACTATATCTATCTTACATGTGCCCTTCTTGCATGCTGTGTGTAGCTTAGATTGCTGCCACATCAGTTTTCAGCTTTTACCCACTCCCTCAAACCACTATTTTAGCTTACAACCACTATGGGAACCGGATAGTAATGGTAATTTGTCCCGTGGTGATCATCACGTCCTATCCTCAGTAAAGATAATAATTTTGACTCGATCAGAGATAAAGAATTATCGAATGTTATTTATGGAGATAGAGAGAAGATAATATTTGTTTTTTCCACCCTAATCCTTACCATGTACCTGTCCCCAAATGATTATATATTAATTAAATTAATATTTATACTATTATATATTACATAATTAAAATATATGTCCATGGTGTGTATATATATATATTATTATTAGTATTTGATTTTTCTTAATTTTATTATGTATGTATTAAAATATGATTAATTTTTATGCATGTATTATTGTAAATATAACTAAAATTAAATTTTTTATTTAAAAAATTCACAACATATTAATCTCCGCAGTGATATAAATTTCTCGTGAGAGTTTAAATTCTTTATGGGGATGGAGATGATTATTAAAATTTAATTCCCGTAAAAAATGAAACAGATATAAAAAAAATTTATAAAGCGGGAGATGAGGATAGGATGCGTAATGCCCGCCCATTGCCATCCCTATAACTGGGCCTACCTACGTATCTGTATGGGGCTCAAACCATTTATATTGATTGATGAGGTGGTGGATCATATAAGTTGATTGTTGGGTGCTCCCCAGCCCAAGGGGTTGTATTTTTACTCTTTTTAATATTGTGTGCATCTGTTTGTTTGGATAGAGAGTGAGGTGACAAAATGTTTCAATTAGTAGATAAGAGAAATAAAGAACGAAAGATAATAATATTTCTTTAAATATATTTGTGTGCGCGCACCAAAACATAAAAAAAGATTAAATAAAATAAATTTAATAGTTAGACATTATTAAATTATATTATTTGTTACATTTATATGCAAGAGTAATATAGTAATAATGTAGTCTAAAAATAAAAATTATTTCTCTCTCCTTTATTTCTAAACTCACAAACAAGTAAAAACATAATTAAAATCTCATCATTTTCCTTCATTTTTTTAAAACTCATAAACATGACAAGGAATCTCAACCCCTCTCATTCCTTTCCATATTATACTTTTCCTTTCCATCTCATCCTCCAAACTCACAAATACAGATAAGGTCCAGCTCTTAGGGTCATATCGAGTAAGAACTAAACCAAACAAAGAAGAAGCATCCAGAATTCAAAATAAAACTAAGGTCAAGTCTAGATGAATGCCCTTAGACTACCCTTATTTATAAAAATGATGAATGAAATATGACTATTTATATTAGTTTAACATCACTACAAACTATTTTATCCCTCTGTCATGAACTATTTGTTATCATTTCTAAGGACATTTGATACCTAAAAACCAGATTATATAATACTATCTTTTTATTTAGATTATAATCCATCATCAAATGACCTTATAAATAGTGGCGGAATATATATATATATATATATAAGTTACATTTCATTTATAATCCTCTAAAAATGTGTGTTTTATAATAAAAAAAAGTTTCATCCCTCCAGGATTAATTTTTGAGTTTTTTAATGTCAATCTAAGATATTTTCAAATTTAAAAATATATCATTTAACTTTTAATAACACTAAATCTAGTAATTACTAGTAATTCTTAATTAGTTTATAATTTTCATATGTCCAAAATTAAATAAATTATTTCAATTTAAAATCTAGAAATATCTCAAATTTATTTCAAGAAGTCAAAATCAATCCTATAATTTAAAGTGGATGATTTATTTTTAAAGTCAAAATCAATCAAAATTTGAGTGGAAAACTTAAAATTAACTTTCAGCACTTGGAACAAAACATTGATGTTCCATCAGCAAGGTGCAGGGTGCAACCCTTTGGGGCCAAACAACAGTTGCACTTTGGCTCCAGCTTCTGTTCACCGGAAGACGGGCAAGTCATGTAATTAACATCTAAGCAAAATAAGGGACAAACTCTGGCGACTACACCATTCGGATTCGCTCCAAACAGTAACATGCCTGTAAATTAACACCCAAAACATGAAATAATATTATTAGCCAAATTCTTCAATTGTGATCTTCACATATGCGAATTACTCTCTAAGACCAAATAAGAACATCCACCGACTTGGAAACCTCCTATTTTCCAATAGAAATATTGGCCTACTTCCACACGCCCAGACCGATAAACTATTGGTACCAAAAGGGTTATATCAATTAATATATTTTGATTTGTTTTTTTGGATCAATTTGTGAAATTCTAAATTCATTATCAATAAAAAAATTAAATTTTAGTATAAACAAATATAATATTGTTTTACTAAAAAGTACTATTAATTGTCATATTTATTATTTTAAAAACTTTAACCGATTCATATCATTTTCAAATTTAGGATTTTCCAAATTGATTTTAAAAAGTCAAAATATATATCTAATTTTAGAATTGAGGTAACTAATATATCACAAGAAAGCTATTATGACTTGAATGCAAATTAGCTTTACTTAAAATATCTTTCATTTGGCTACCCCCATGGTAAATATATAAATAAATAAATAAAAATTAGGAATAGTTATTCCTGTTGTATGAAATCTGTCTTCTGGTGGTGATTTTCTTAGTAAGTCTTACGAAGTTCTTATGTCTAAAATATGGAATTGCTTTCTACTTTCCTATCCTTCCCTACAAATGATTAACCAATTTTACCAAGTTCCTTATTTCCATGTGATTGTCAGAAAAACCTAAGGCTACATTTGTTTGCCAAAAAAATAAGGATTACATGAGTATTTCTACTAATTATTAACATCATAAGAAATTATTTTATACCATGAGTATTCCTTTATTTAATCATATGAACCATTTGTTATCATTTCTTCTAAAGTCAGTTGATACCTCAAAATATAATCATATAATACCCTTTAAAAAGACAAAATATAATCTCTGAGATTAAATAAAAAATTAATCATAGTATAACATAGTCCGTAATAATATTAAAATAATACAAATAGTCATATTCCACCCCTATTTTTTTACAAACAAGCATACTATGATGTAGCCTATAAGCAAATGAATCTGATTGCCAGGAAAAACATAACGAATTAAGGGGAAATAAACCCCAAAAAAGAAAGTTACTAAAATCTGAGGCTATGTGAATATGAATTTGATATATAGCAGTAAATATTAGAAATTACTACTTGAATTAAAGGAGAAAAAGAGTTTACCACACACTAGCAGGACCATAACACCAATGTTTCCGCTTGAACCCATGCTTCCTTATCAGTATTTGTAAAGGTTGTAGGTTTTTAGGTGATTTATAGAAAAGCAGTATATTGCAGACAAGGAACTTCACTTCAAAATGCTAGTATGTTTAAATTTATTGAGATTTATAATAAAAGTCAACTAGTTTTAATTCAGTCAAAGTCTTACATTAATAATTATTTTTGGCTGAATGACACATATGACCCTCCAAGTTGCCACCCCACTGTCAATGTTGTCCCTAAAGTACATTTTTCGTCAATTGAGCCCTTAAAGTGGCATTTTTTTGCGTTTCCGTTCCTTTTACTCGATTTGACCCAATCCCGACCCATTTTTACCAAATTTTGACCCAATCCGACCCATTTTGACCCGACCCAATTTCACTAATTATTTTTTAAGAAAAAAACTAAAATAATATTTTATTTTAAAATATTAAAAATAATTATAAAAATAATATTTTATTTTAAAATCTTAAAAATTATTATTATTTTAAATATTTTTAAAAATAATTCTTACTTTCAGGAAAAAATATAGATTCATAAAATATAGATTCAAAAAAATTAAATAAAAAAATCAAACTTTATTTTAAAAAAAAGTAGATTTGTTTTATCATTTTAAATGTAAAATACAAAAACCATAAAAAATAAATAAAAAAATATGATTCAATTTTTTAAAAAAAAAAATTAAAAAGTTTAAAATATTCTTTTTTTCTGGAAAAAATTAGAAAATTTATCATTTTTAAAAAAAAATGAGTAAAGTTTATAAAATATAGATTCAAAAAAATTAAACAAAAAAATAAAACTTTATTTTCAGAAAAAATAGAAATTTTTAATTTTTTTTACAAATGAGTAAAGTTTCATAAAATATAGATTCAAAAAAAGTAATAAATAAAACTTTTTTTATTTTCATAAAACAAAACTAGAAATATTTATTTTTTAAAAGATGTGTAAATTTTCATAAAAATAATTAAGAATTAAAAAAATTCAAACTTTAATTTTTTAGAATCTATATTTTATGAAATTTTACTCATTTTTGAAAAAAATAAAAGGTTTTAATTTTTTTTTCTTCTGAAAATAATAATTATTTTTAAAACTTTTTAAAAATAATATTTTATTTTTAAATATAAAAATAATTATTATTTTAAAATTATTCTAAAAATAATTTTTTATTTTAAAATATCAAAAATAATTATTTTTAAACAAATATTTTGAATCTATATTTTATGAAACTTTACTCATTTATTGAAAAAATAAAAATTTTTAATATTTTTTTCTTGAAAATATTAATTATTTTTAAAAATATTATAAATAATAAGTATTTTTAATATTTTAGAATAAAATATTATTTTTAAAATAATAATTAATTTTAAAATAATTATAATTTTTAAAAATATTAGAAATAATAATTTTTAATATTTTAAAATAAAATATTATTTTTAAAAGAATTTTTAACTAATAATTATTTTTAAAATAATTTTAAAACTTTTTAGTTTTTTTTAAAAAAAAATTAATTGATGAAATTGGGTGGGTTCAAACTGGGTCGGTTTCGGTCAAAATGGGTCGGGTGGGGTAAAATAGGGTAAAAAGAACGGAAACGTCAAAAAATGTCACTTTAAAGGCCTAATTGACGAAAAATGTACTTTAAGGACGGCATTGAAAGTGAATGATAACTTGGAGAGTTATAAGTGCCATTCATCCATTATTTTTTAACTTCTTCCTAGCTCAGAGTAATATATAACATGTGATGAAGGGCCACGGATGTTGAAAATTGTGTATCTTGGGTTTGACTTTAACTTGTTATTGTGGAGAAGAAAGTCAGTAATTGCAGCTAGTATGGATGATTTCTGAAGCTCATGTCATCACTATTCTAAGCCACGAAAATGGAAAAAGAAAATGAAGAAAATCAATGAATAAACCCAAAACAACATAGAGAGGCAATGTCATGAAATTGACCAAGTCTGGTGAAGTTGCAGTGATATTAGACTTGGTTTATTCTTCACAATTTTTGGCACTTTTAGTTTTAGACATCAACAGAGCATAAGGCAGTGGCGGACTCGCAAATTTTATGTTGTGGGGACGAGTTTTTATTTTTAATAAATCATATTTTAAACAAAAAGAAAAAGGTACACATTCTAAATAAATAACATGTTTAATATGTAACGATTTGATTTTTAATGCTCATCTTTTGAAAAAAAAAATACTATATGTAACGAAATATTATGTCTAATAAATTTAAATGAAATACAGAGATATTATTAATTTACTAAAAAGACTGTACATTTTTGTTGATAATATAAAATTATATAATATTCTTAAATTTATCATAACAATTCATACCATTAATATAAAACTAAACACTCAATAATGTAAGAGTTGATATGAAACAAAAAATATATCATTAAAATTCATAAAATTTGTAAAGAATATTCATTTTGTGAAATAGAGAAAGTAATATTTATAATATTGTATTGTCTAAATTAAATTAATTCCCGTAGTTTTAAATTTTTAAATTTTGAAAATCAATTTTAAAAAGTCAAAATGAAACTCATTTAGTGAAATGAATAAAATATTAATTATTATGAATGTATATTTTTTTAAATATACAAATAGGTACCCCATATAAATACAAGATTTTCCAAAAATTCCTGGGAGTGCAGACCCCACTGCACCCAGTGTAAGTCCGCCCCCGGCAAAAGGCACTAGGATGAGAAAGGAAGGGAAGGAAAGGGAAGAAAAAATAATTAAAATTCCTCCAAATTTCATTTTTATGAATTTTTTTTAGGGAGGAAGGGAAGAGATTTGGAGATAAAAATTGTTAGGTTTGTATATAACGCGAACATGCAATCAAATTATATAAATAAAGTAGAAGCGCGATAAAATCAGATTTTAAAATTTTTATACAAACCATCACCATGATCTTTCTTTATGCACAATTATTAATGAAACGAAAGAGATGGAGAATAAGAATTTTATCCTTGTAGAATTCTAGCTTCCTCAGGTACAAGTTCATCTCCAATTCTTTCGCGTTCTCCTTGAATTCCACCGATTAAATTCATTTCTTTGATCAACATTAGCCACTCAATTGTTTGGCCTCTAGAGGTGATCCATCAAGGAATAATATCTATTCAAGAAGATGGGTGTTGGCAAAACCCTAGTTTCTATCTCTATAGAAATTGTAAGTACTCTCCACAATTCTTATGCAAGAGTGTGTAACCCCTAATCTATGATAAGACTTCTCTTATTTATAGATGTAGGAAAAACCCTTCCCTAAACTATTTAGGATTAGGGTTTCTATTCTAATTAAACTCCTTTAATTAATTATACTCCTAATCCAATTAGGAATTCATGAGAGAGAGTACTTCTATTAATTAATTCTCAATCCCTATTAGGAATTAAATAATAGTAATAGTAATAATAATAATAAGACTCCTCTTATTAATTTATATATTTAATATTTTTAAAATATTAAATAATAAATATTAAGCTATTTAATTTATTCTATCTCCATAGACTAAATTAAATACACTTACCTTATTATTACAATTATGCCATTTACTTTTTAAATAAATATTTTTCTTTTGCGGTGTGACCCTTTAGGTTCTCCACATTAAACCGGTTGTGAATAAATCAATTAGAACAATTCTAATCTTATTTAAATAAATAAATTAAACTATTTAATTCATTTAAATAAATAACATTTATTCTACAATAAGGGTAAGCCCCCTTAGCGATCAACGACTTTCCAGATAATATAGATTTCAACATTAATCACAAAAAAATCTTTCAGTGAATAGTTAACATACAATTCAATCCTTCTACTATATAATGTCCCAATTAAATATAAGACATGGAATTACTCTCAACTCTTATTTTATTTAATTATATGTATTTCGATTCCCAAATGCACAACTCTAAATAATGTAAATTAGAAACTCCTTTCTAATTTCATTCTGCCTTGGCCAAGGACTACTGAGTTGTCATTCATCGAATCATATAGGACATTCTCATCTTTTACTAGATGTGATAGATTCTTTGTTGATCATTCACCTATCTCTAGGTACAACTTATTATACCCATTCATACCCTTTGATATACCCTAAAGGTCTTAAGGGACATGTCAAAGTATAACTCATCATACACAAAATACTATGATGATTAACTCAAGTCCAAGGATCACTTGTACTACTATCACTAGAGGAATTCCTATTGACAGGCGAGTAAAACTCCATTATGTATTCCTTAGCGAGCCACGTTCAGTGAACTTATTCTCTAATAAGCACCTACATACTTGCTTTAGTGTCTCCACACAAATGATTATGAGATTAATCATTCACACAAATGATTATGAGATCAATCATTCACACAAATGATTATGAGATCAATCATTTTCTTCATAAAAGTAAGCAACGTATGTACTAATCTATCCGGATTCACTAATCCCATTTTTAGTAATCCAACGATTAGGAACGATTTTAGTTTGTGAGCTATCTTAGAATTTAGATCTCATTAGCATGATCATCATCATGATTCTAAAAGTATTGTTCAAAATTATGGGTTTATCACATTTAGTATAACAACACTATGTAGATAAAGTAAAATGCCTTTAATACTTTTATTAATAAATGAATAAGATTACAAAGTATATGCTACATCATCTCAAATATGATTGGCTTGTGTGCATACTACTTTCAATGATTTTATTTCTAGCTCAAAACGTTTTCTTCAAAAGTGGGATGATTTGGAGGGGTGAAAAAGATAAGAAAATTAAATATTTATTTTAAAATAAATAATATGATAATCTTATCCCTAGTTATTATAAGTTCCAATTACTTATTCCAGATTTTAAAAATACAAATTTTCTCTCTTCAACTCTATCCAGCTCCTTCCAACTTGCTCCACCGAGTTCTTCGGATTGCTCCGCCTTGCTCCGCTGTGTTTCATATATATTTGAGATTAGTTATATGTATGTATGTGGTCAGCAACTTGATATGCTGAATGCTAGTACTACTATATCTATCTTACATGTGCCCTTCTTGCATGCTCGTGTAGCTTAGATTGCTGCCACATCAGTTTTCAGCTTTTACCCACTCCCTCAAACCACTATTTTAGCATACAACCACTATGGGGACTGGGTACTAATGGTAATTTGTCTCGTCTCCATGGTGATCATCACGTCATATCCTGAATAAAGATAATAATTTTGACTTTGCTTGGAGATGAAGAATTATCGAATGTTATTTATGGAGATAGGGAGGAGATAATATTTGCTTCTCCCACCCCAATCCTTACCATGTACCTGTCCCCAAATGATTATATATTAATTAAAGTAATATTTATACTATTATATATTACATAATTAAAATATATGTCCTTGGTGTGTATAAATATATATATATATATTATTATTAGTATTTGATTTTTCTTAATTTTATTATGTATGTATTAAAATATGATTAATTTTTATGCACGTATTATTGTAAATATAACTAAAATTAATTTTTTATGTAAAAAATTCACAAAATATTAATTTCTGCAGTGATATAAATTTCTCGTGAGAGTTTAAATACCTTATGGGGATGGAGATGATTATTAAAATTTAATCCCCATAAAAAATGAAACGGGTATAAAAAAAATTATAAAGCCGGAGATGAAGATAGGATGTGTAATCTCCGCCCATTGCCATACCTAGAAGTGGGTCTACCTACATATCTGTATGGGGCTCAAACAACCATTTATATTGATTGATGTGGTGGACGTGGATCATATAAGTTGATTGTTGGGTGCTCCCCAGCCCAAGGGGTTGTATTTTTACTCTTTTTAATATTGTGTGCATCTGTTTGTTTGGATAGAGAGTGAGGTGACAAAATGTTTCAATTAGTAGATAAGAGAAATAAAGAGCGAAAGATAATAATATTTCTTTAAATATATTTGTGTGTGCGCACCAAAACATAAAAAAAAATTAAATAAAAAAATTTAATAGCTAGACATTATTAAATTATATTATTTGTTACATTTATATGCAAGAGTAATATAGTAATAATGTAGTCTAAAAATAAAAATTATGTCTATCTCATTCTCTATTTCTAAACTCACAAACAAGTAAAAACATAATTAAAATCTCATCATTTTCCTTCATTTTTTAAAACTCGTAAACATGACAAGGAATCCCATCTCTTCTCATCCATTTCCATATTATACTTTTCTTTTTCATCTCATCCCTCCAAACTCACAAATAGAAATAAGGTCCAGCTCTTAGGGTCATATCGAGTCAGAACTAAACCAAACAAAGAAGAAAGCATCCAAAATCGAAAATAAAACTAAGGCCAAGTCTAGATGAATGCCCTTAGACTACCCTTATTTGTAAAAATGATAAATGAGATATGACTATTTATACTAGTTTAACATCACTACAGACTATTTTATCCCTCCATCATGAACTATTTGTTATCATTTCTAAGGATATTTGATATTTAAAAACCAGATTATATAATACTGTTAATACCAAGATTTCGCCGCGCTTTCAATCACCAAATACGCGCTAAATTCTGCACAGAAACAAACCACACTCAGAGAGCTGATGGCTTTCGCCGCCGGAGGATACCTCCGGTGTGAGAATAAGTACAGGTCGTTCAAGGTGAAAAAAATAGAGGTTTAGCACTTTAATGAGCAAAAAGTCATTACTTTTAAATTTAGGGTTTTGCCTTGTATTTATAGACGATCACACCACCTTTAGCGCCCTACTTCCCCACTGCAATTGGACTCCTAATCATGGTAATTACCTATGATTAGATAGAACATAATCTCCTTAAAAATAGGAAGTCGGATAAATCCTGACTCTTTCCTTGGGAACTGTAATTTAAATAGGGTTAGGAATCTTATATTCCTTAAAGTCCACATATTGCCCAAATTAAATCCCACAGGTAAAAATTCCTCCATGCGAGCCATGACCCAATCCATCCACTAGGCCCACATGGACACATCCCAACATTGCCCCCCAGTCTTACATTCAAATGGAACATTTAATGGAAGAATCCAATCATTAAAAGCCCAATAATTTAAACCTGAAAACCCAAGGCCCAAACCTTCGGCAAACCAGCTGACTCATACCACCAGAACCCACCACTATTACTCAACCCATTTATTACGCCGCCCTTGGGAAACGCGCGGAATCTAAAAGCCAATTAACTCCAAAAAAAACCCCATATTTCCCCCAAAATTAACCGCCATTATCCCAGCTCCAATTCAAACTGCGTATACCCTCTTCCCATCTCCCACCTTTCTGCAGCTACTGTTCCCTCCGGCAAGAGCACCCTCCGATCAACAATGGCAAACCCCACCAACCCTATCAACACCACCGCCTCCTCCTTCGAAGCAAACCCTAACCCTTCGTCTACTCAAACACCCACCACCGCCTCCCCTACAGTTATCCCTAACCCCACAAATACTGACCCTTCAATTCCTCCCACCGCCGTCTCCAATTCCCCCTCCTCTTCTGCCGCAAACCCTAACACTACCTCCACTCAAACACCCATCTCCATTCCTCCCGTCATCACACCCAGCCCCATAAACACCGATCCGTCTCTTCCACTAACCACCGACAACACTCATCCCAACGCCTTTTCATCAGCCACCCTATCGCCCATCCGAACCGAAGCTGAAAAGAACACATTGAAGATGCTAGCAGAATATTCATCCGAAAAGGCCAACATCCATATCAATACCAAATCCTCCATCACCAAACAAAACCTCACCCAAATTCGCGAATAGTACCTCATTCCCCTTACGCACGACCTCTACTCTCCCAACCTTGACGAGAGAATGTATCAACGACCCAACGGCTGGACTGCCGTTTCACTATACGCCCTAAGGTACGGGGTCCGATTCCCTCTTCACCCCTTCATCCTTACATTCCTCAGCTTTGTTGGGTTCGGACTCGCCTAATTGGTCCCGAACTCCTTCATCCACCTAATATGCTTCATCGCCTTCTGCCAAGAATGCGGCGTGGACCCCTCCATGGACTTCTTTTTCATTTTGTTCACCCTAGGCCGATCCAGGGAAGTGGGATTTCGCCAAATCAACAAACAACTGAACAAGGCAGCCCAGAAATGCTCCCTGATGAAAACCCCTACCAGTAACAAGGGCTGACACTTTCACTGGATCTACGTCAAAGGTCCTAAAATCCCCAAAGTTCCCGACTGGGCCGAAGCTTCCCAACCCAACGTCGTCTTGGACAAATTTCCCCGAAGTCGAGCCGAAGAACTGATGCGCCTTATAGCCAAAATGCCCGAAGAAGAATGGTACATGGATCTCCTAAGCAACCAAGCTTGGTTATTCAATCACAAACGTAAGCTAAATTTGACATACTAACTTAATTTACTAACTTATTATACCAAACTATCATAATTCTTGCATAAACCTGCTCTTAATTGCAGTCTCCCTCATCAAGCCGAAGTCCACCAAAACTACCGACCAAACATCTTTGTCGATGAAATAACTTGAAGACCTCCCAGACTCAACTGAAGGTGCAGACCCTCTCTCCACCCCACCATTGACAGAACCCATCCTAGCAAAGCCGATTACTACCATTCCGCCACCTTCACCTTCAATACCCGATGCCGACCCTTCCACCATCATCCCCACACCTAGCTTCACCGAAAAAAGCCCTCTCGAAATGACCCCGACCGAAAAAGACGCCTTGTTCAAAAAGAAACGAAGGCTAGTTAAGGCACATACCAAAAAACCACCCCAACATCTGATCTCCAAACCAGCCCAATCTTCCGAACTGAATATTATCCAACCCGACACAACCGAGCCTTCAGAACCTGCTGACCCCGAAGCCCCATTACAAAAGCGCAAAGACCGAGCCAAATCCTCTTCTGCTGATAGACCGCTAACCTCATCAAAGCTGACTCCCGAACCTCATCTAACAAATCCAGATTGATCTGAAGGCCTTCATCGTTGTAAAGCTCTTTGTATTGACTAACCCTGAGCGAAGGAGACCCGATCTGAACTGGAACAAGAGCATCAGTACCATAAGCCAGTCTGAACGGCGAATCGCCCGTGGTGGTTCTAGGAGTTGTCCGATATGCCCATAAGACGCTTAGTAGCTCTTCGGGCCACCTACCCTTAGCTTCGTCTAATCTTCTTTTAATACCATTGAGCAACGTACGATTAGTGACCTCAACCTGTTCGTTAGATTATGGATGAGCAACCGAAGTCTTTCTATGCTGAATTCCCAAATCTTTGAGGAATTCTTCAAATTTCGAACCCACGAACTGTCGCCCATAGTCTGACACCACTACCATAGGAATTCCGAAGCGAAACACCACGAATTCTTTAAGAAACCGGAGACACTCTTGCTCTATAATTGACCGAAGGGGTTTAGCTTCCACCCACTTAGTCATGTAATCTATCGCTACTATCACAAAACTGACTTGACCCTTCGCCTTCGACAACGGTCCTAAGATATCAATCCCCCAAACTGCAAATGGGATCGGGGATAGGACAGAGAAAAGTTCTTCGGGCGGCAAATAAGGCACCGAACTGTTTAACTGACATTTAACGCACTTCTAAACATACTCCTTAGCTTCTTTGAAAATGGTAGGCCAATAATAACCCTACCGAAGCACCTTATATGCCAATGACTTGGCCCCCATATGATCGCCACAAATTCCTTCATGAACTTCCCGAAGTACATACTCCGCTTCCGACGGGGCCAAACACTTCAGTAGGGGTGAAGAATACGCACGCCTATATAAATCCCCATCGATCAACACAAAATTGGAACTCCTATACTTTATTTTCTTCACCATCAAACGATCCGAAGGCAACACATCATCAGCCAAGTAACTTATATACGGGGTCAACCAATAATCCGAGTGTTCCACAACCAACACCTCCGATACCTGAATGCTCGGCGACTCCAGAACTTCCAAATAGACCGATCCACTAAAAGTACCCGTATCCGAAGCAGCTAGTTTAGACAACGCATCAGCAATCGTATTACCTGACCGATCCACCTCGTGAAAAGCATACGAACTGAAGTAATGCAAACAATCCTTAAGCTCTACTAGATATTTGGACATCCTTGCCCCCCGAGCTTCATATTCTCCCGATATTTACTTTACCACCAGCTGAGAATCGTTGAAAATGACCAATCTCTGAACCTCTAAACTCCTCGCCAACCGAAGTCCTGTCAGAATTGCTTCATACTCAGCCTCATTATTGGTTGCTTTGAATCCGAAACGAATGACCTGCTGAACCCTGAATCCCTCAGGGCTTGTTAGAATTACTCCCGCCCCACTTGAATCCGAAGTTAAGGACCCATCAACATACAACGTCCAAGAAGTAGGAACCGACCATATGTCTAAAACAGAACCCACTACCTCTGGCTGAACAACCAAATCATATTCAGAAAACGAACACTCCACCACAAAGTCGGCTAAAGCCTGACCTCTTATCGCCGTCCGAGGATGATACTCCAAATGAAACTGGGTTAACTCTATGGCCCATGCGGCCAACCGACCTGAGACGTCCGGCTTTTGCAATACCTTCTTCAGAGGCTGATCCGTATACACCACCAACAACCGACCCTGAAAATAAAGTCGAAGCTTTCTACTGGCAATGATCAGCGCATAGGCAAATTTTTTCAGGTTCGGGTATCTCGTTTCAGCATCCCGAAGGGCATGACTAACATAACAAACGAGGAACTGTTTTCCCCCAGATTCCTAAACTAAGACCGCCCCGACCGCTAATGAGCTGGCAGCCAAGTACAGATACAATGGTTCCGAAGGGATCGACTTCATCAGCAACGGTGCAAAGGACAGGTACTTTTTGATCCCTTAGAACGCATCTCCACATTCAGAGTTCCACTGAAAAGTCTTCTCGTTCTTTGGACCCTTCAGAGTATCGAAGAATGAGAGGCATCTTTCTGCAGATTTTGACATGAACCTCCGAAATGCTGCGATCCGACTAGTTAGCCTCTGTACGTCTTTAAATGACTTCGGCGACTTCATATCCATAACATCCTTGATCTTCTCAGGATTCGCCTCAATACCCCTCTTGTTTACCATATAACCGAGGAACTTTCCTGACCCAAGATCGAAGGTACATTTGGTAGGGTTCAGCCGAATATTGTGCTCCCTGATAGTCTAAAAACAATCCTCCAAATCATCCAAATGACCTCGCACGGAAGAGCTTTTGACGATCATGTCGTCCACATAGACCTCCATACTCCTTCCCAGTTGCCTCCTGAAGACGTAATTCATCATCCGTTGATACGTCGCACCAGCATTAA
Organism: Aralia elata; assembly: GCA_034770075.1. Lineage (NCBI taxonomy): Eukaryota > Viridiplantae > Streptophyta > Magnoliopsida > Apiales > Araliaceae > Aralia > Aralia elata. The sequence goes on along the minus strand of CM068378.1, from coordinate 73,037,329 downwards.
GGAGCCCAAACGTCATTTTCTTGTAAGCATAAATCGCCCGATAGGTAATGAAAGTTGTCTTCGGAATATCCTTCTTGTACATTGATATCTGATGATACCCCAAAAAAGCATCCATAAAACTCAACATTGCGAAGCCCGAAGTTGCATCTATCAATTGATCAACATGCGGCAAGGGGTAAAAGTCCTTCGGGCACGCCTTGTTCAAATCCGTGTAGTTAATACATACCCTCTACTTGCCATTTTGCTTCTGGATGAGGACCACATTCGCGAGCCACTTTGGGTAATCAATCTCGCAGATAAAATCCGCTTCCAGAAGTTTCGCTATTTCTTCATCAATAATTCTTTGCCGATCCGGGGCGAAAATCCTTCTCTTTTGCCGAACAGGCTTCTTAGTCGGATCTACACACAACTTGTGACCAGTGATGAGTGTGTTTTATACACATAAATTAAGTGCTTTTGAGCTTGATAATTTATTTGTAAATCCTAAGTCATTTCGTTTCGTTTTATGTGTTTTCATCTTATTGTTGTGTAATGTAGTTTTGTATTACTTTTATATGTTTTTGTATGTTTTTATGTGTTTTTACTTTGTTTTGTAGGAATTGAAATAAAGGCCCCTCGGATCGATGCGTTTTTGGCTTGAATCTAGCATTCCCGCTACTTGTTTCTCAATTTGACCCATGATGCAATCCGAATCTCTCAAAACTCAAAGAACAAAAGTTGTAGATCTTTGTCTTAGCTTTCCAGAACATTCGGAATCATCCAATTTGAATTTCGTATTAGAGAGTTATGGTCATTTTACCGTCGAATTTGACATGGATTTTACACAGCAGCTGCTTCCAGGCCAATTTGAGCCTTGCTCCGGCCATTATGTCGACGAGCTCCAGTTATATAAGTTGTAGAGATACTTCTTAGCTTTCCATAGCCTACTTAATCGCCTTAATCCGAGTTCGGACGAAGAAGTTATGGCCATTTTCCTAACAGACGTCATAGCTGGAAAATGCAGCGCAGCTGCGCCCATTCCTAGAACAATTTTGGCGCAAATGCGCCCTTCCTGCAGAATCTGTGGATTTGGGCAGCGCAGCTGCGCCCATATGCAAGCCAAAGTCAGCGCAGCTGCGCCCGGCATCCAGGGAGTTCAGTATTCAGCGCATCCTTGCGCACAGCTGCGCCCGATCCGCCTGATTTCGCGATTTCAGCGTATTTTTGGTCTAAATTCGTGGGCTAAGCTAGGTTTTTGCTATGGGAACTATAAATACAATATGTATCAACTCGTTGTTCTGATTTCTTACCACAGTTATTCCCCCTTTCTTGGGTACAGATTGAACAGGGCTTACCCACGGACTGTCAGAGATGGGGTAGATGATCCCAGCGTCTAGCCATTTCAGAATTTCTCCTTTTACCACCTCTTTCATGATGGGATTTAGCCTTCTTTGATTCTCTATGGTAGATTTGCTGTCATCTTCCATCAGAATTTTGTGCATGCAAAATGAGGGGCTGATTCCTTTTATATCAGCAATGGTCCATCCAATAGCCCCTTGGAATTTTCGAAGGATTCTTATCAGCTTGCCTTCCTGTAAAGAGGTTAGTGCATAAGAAATAATGACAGGTAATGTATCTGAAGTACCTAGATATGCGTACCTGAGGTGATTTGGTAAGGGCTTAAGCTCAAGTTTCGGGGGTACCTCTCTAGATGGTTTCAAATGCGGAGAGGACTCTTTTGAGGTTATCAAGGGCTCAATTGGTACCTTGAACTTTGCCATCTTTGGTAATGCATCTAGCGAATGGACATACTCACAGTTCTCGGGCTCGTCCAAGTCTATGTCCCATGTCAGTGTCATCTCAAGCAGGTCACTACGTATGGCTTTCATGAACTCATCGGTCACTGCGCTTTCAATGATATCTACTCGGAAACAATCTTCCTCCTCGGCCGGGAATTTCATCGCTTTAAAGACATTAAAAGTGACTTCTTGGTTTTGAACCCTCATTGTCAATTCTCCCTTTTGTACATCAATGAGAGTCCTCCCGGTAGCTAAAAATGGCCTCCCAAGTATGATGGGAATATCCTTCAAAAGCATCCATCTTCCTTTCAAGTATCTTAATTTGTGCTGAAATTGAAGAAAATACATTAAGTCCATCAATTCCCGTCTCCTTGGCTGAGTCATATTTGTGTACGACCATTGATCATTATAGCCAACCATGGTGTGCCTCGCAAAGAAGAAAGCATAAAAACAGAAAGGCCGCTAGGCGGTGTGTCAGGCGGAGGATAGGGGATGCTGGTGCCAAAGGTGGGAAACTGGACATGGACCCCCTGCTGGCTGAAGGCCTCGGAAAGTGCGTCCGCAAAAGTGATGCTGTAGTCCCTAAAGCTCGTGTGCAACGCATCCATGCGGCACTGCAGGCGGCGCATCTCGCGCTCATGTCCACCTACCCCTCTCGGCTGCACTGGCGGTGCAGGCTCCTCCTCCTCGCAGTCGTCCTCCTCATCAACAATAATGAAACCCAACCCATTAGGACGGGACTCTCCACCGCGCCATACATTGAACTTTCTGATCGTGGCGCTGTCAATGTCCCGCATGGGTAATTAGAGAGTCTCCTCGCCCCATTCCACCTTCGCCGCAAGACAAAGGCGTGTGACAACCGAAGCGTGTGGAATGGCACCTAAAGTGACTGCCCGCATAAATCGAAGCATAGATTGGTGAATGATGTAACCCACATCAATGCTCCCTCCTCTCAGAATGCGGTGGAAAAGTATTGCTTTTATATGTTTTTGTATGCTTTTATGTGTTTTTACTTTGTTTTGTAGGAATTGAAATAAAGACCCCTTGGATCGATGCGTTTTTGGCTTGAATCTAGCATTCCCGCTGCTTGTTTCTCAATTTCACTCATGATCCAATCCGAGTCTCTCAAAACTCAAAGCACGAACGTTGTAGATCTTTGTCTTAGCTTTTCAGAACATCCGGAATCATCCAATTTGAAGTTCGTATGAGAGAGTTATGGTCATTTTACCATCAAATTTTGCATGAATTTTACACAGCAGCTGCTTCCAGGCCAATTTGAGCCTTGCTCCGGCCATTATCTCGACGCCTCCAGTTATATAAGTTGTAGAGCTACTTCTTAGCTTTCCATAGCCTACTTAATCGCCTTAATCCGAGTTCGGACAAAGAAGTTATGCCCATTTTCCCAACAGACGTCAGAGCTGAAAAATGCAGCGCAGCTGCGCCCATTCCTAGTACAATTTCAACGCAGCTGCGCCCTTCCTGTAAAGTCTGCAGATTTGGGCAGCGCAGATGCGCCCGGATGCAAGCTAAAGTCAGCGCATCTGCGCCCGGTATCCAGGGAGTTCAGTATACAGCGCATCCTTGCGCGCAGCTGCGCCCGATCCGTCCAGTTTCCCACCTATGGCACCAGCATCCCTTATTCACCACCTGACACATCGCCTGGCGGCGACGAGGACGACTCTTAGGGGAGTCTCTTTACCTTTTATCCCCAATGAGGACATTGCATATTTTAAGTTTGGGGGCATTCGAGTTTATTTGATTGTTTTAATATTTGATTGTTTTAACTGTTGTTGGTTTATTTGCATGTTTTATTTTTAATTGTTATTAATATTTGCATGATTAGGATAAATATTAGGATAAATTGCAGTATAAATATATATATATATATATATATATATATATATATAATGGCATTATTTTCATGCATATCATATCATGTAGCTTAGATTGCATAATCCTGAAATTAGTAAACATCCTCAATTGCATGTTATGTGATTATTGCCCACAAATGCTAAATGCTAATACTTGGGTTGATTGCCATGATACATTGCAAATCTTGGTTTGTTTTGAGTCTGATATAACCGGTTAGCACTCATTCAGTAATTGTCTTACTAAGTAACCTAAAGATTTGCATAATTGAGTTATGGAGGGAGATTGATGTGTTAATAAAAGAAAAACAATGAGGGTAGTGTAAGCTGAGACAACGCAAACGTTTAAGTTTGGGGGAAAACTTAGTGGAGCATTTGAATAACGAGATGGAGCGTAAAACGCACTCGTTGATATATATGGAAAAAAATAACATATATGTATATATATATATATATATACTTGGTTAGCCTAGTTTTGTGGCCTTTGATATTTGAGTAAGTACGCCCTAGGGGATGTCTCCACACCTAGCACCCTAAAACCAATTGGTTTGGGAGTCGTTGGTCGAAAGCTCGCTACATGGGTATCATTGAAGAGCCTAAGGGAACTAAGCATTGCACAACCAAGCATCATAGTCCTAATAACCCCTAAGTCGGTCCCCAATCTAGACATAGCAGTATCTCAGCTGTAACTTACCCCATTTGTTGTGTGTGCAAGTTGGAGTATACAAATTCCCCCCTAAGAAACATATTATGAGAATCATTTGGGTTGCTATAAGTATTGATGAATACTACACACACACACTATATCAATCATTACAGGGTTTGATTTGCTTGACTATCATGGTACACGAACTAAGTTTTGGTTAGTAGCTATGTGTGTTTATTATTGTGATTCTTCTAAGGCATGGCACGTTGGGATTGTTTACTAATTGATGAGGATTCATGGTGCATTTATAGATTATTGCATTTCATCCATGTTTGCATTCATTTCATTTTAATTGCTTGAGGACAAGCAACAGTTCAAGTTTGGGGGTATTTGATGAGTAGGTTTCATACCTACTTATTGGATACTATTCTGCTTCATTTGTTGCTTAACTATTAGCTCCAAAGTGTGTTTTCATGCATTTTCCTCTTCTTTTTGGTATTGCTTCACTATTTGCATTTTATAGCTTTTGCACAGTTTTTGGGCATTTTGGCAATGAGCATGTGACATATGATGTTTGGGAGCTGAATGAAAAACAGTTGTTAGCACTGTGAGCGGGAATCGAGGAGACAGACTGAGTGCACCAGTACAGCAGACTGACAGACAGTGCAGCTGCGCCCATTTTGGCTTGGAAGCCAGCGCAGCTGCGCCCATGCCCTGTGCCCAGAAGCTGTCGGCGTAGCTGTGCTCAGCTTGGCCTTGAGGTCGGCGTAGCTGCGCCCACCCTTTCCTTACTGAAGCCTCCAGTGCAGCTGCGCCCATTTCCAGGCAGTACTCTTGCGCAGCTGCGCCCGTCGCCAGCCAGCCATGCAGACACGTTCCAAACAGCTATGTAGACTTGCCAAAAACGTGTGGAATTAATGCTAGGTTTTCAAGAAATTAGTAGAATGCTATTTTATCAGTTGGGAATCAAATTTAGTCAAAAAAGACAATTGGGAAGCTTGAATATAATCATGCAGAGAATCAATTTGAGGAGAGCCTCTCCTCTAGGAAAAAATCATCACAGACTAAATTTTATTCCCAGAAAAATGAAAGGTAGCTGTTGATCATCAGAATCACTTGGGAACTGAAGAATGGAGCTACATGGATGCTGAATTGAAGATTGGGAGCAAGAAAGCGAGGATCATCACAACTTGGAAAATCAACGGATTAGCAGAAACAGGAAAATTGAAGCAGGGAGTTTTATTATTTCCTGTCTTTGATTTATTTTCTTATTCTGTAAAAACAATGATGAACCATTTGTGTATGATGAATTCTCTTATTATTAGCATGAACTTTATTTAATTTTTGGGATTATAATGAATCTTTTACATGACTGAAAATTGATATGCTTCCTTATTGTTGATAGTTGGTTGTGAAATGAATGTCTAGCATAATTTATACTGAAAGTTTAATTGCTTGATCACCAATTATACTGTGATAATTTATATGGAATTGAGAAAGGAAATTAAGATCTGATTATGCTAGCATATGTGCATTATTACTACATTCCTCGTGGATTACTGTTTCGTGCTTAGGATAGAGATACCAAAGCACCATATGTGGCCAATTGAGAACTTATACTTCAACCCTCTTGATTGTAATTCACATAGAGATATAGTGCATTAGTCATCTAGGGTGTTCATATTCATTCTATCAATTGTAGATTTAGTGTGATATGAATATGGTGCATCGAGAGGTGGCCATATTTTACATTCGTGTTCTTGACCAACATTCTCTAATAACTAATTAGAAGCAATAGGAAGCATGAAAATCTAAGTTTTGTAATAAGTGAAATTATAATCCCAAAAACGCATAAACCTGTATTTATACAATTGTAATTTGATTTATTTCTCTCTCTAGTAATCATTAGACAATTTCATCACATTATTCACCTGTTTAAAGAAACCAAAATAATTATAAAATCGGTGTTTGTAAGTTGTAATTGCAATTCTATTCTCCGTGGGATCGATATCTTACTTACTTTATATTACTTGTGGATCACGTGCACTTGCGTATATGAATCATATTTGTTATACATATAAATATATGTGGCAGGAGATGTTGCCCACCCGTTGAGGACAAGCAAAGGTTTAAGTTTGGGGGTATTTGATGAGTGTGTTTTATACACACAAATTAAGTGCTTTTGAGCTTGATAATTTGTAAATCCTAAGTCATTTCGTTTGGTTTTATGTATTTTCATCTTATTGTTGTGTAATGTAGTTTTGTATTACTTTTATATATTTTTGTATGCTTTTATGTGTTTTTACTTTGTTTTGTAGGAATTAAAATAAAGACCCCTTGGATCGATGCGTTTTTGGCTTGAATCTAGCATTCCCGCTGCTTGTTTCTCACTTTCACCCATGATCCAATCCGAGTCTCTCAAAACTCAAAGCACGAAAGTTGTAGATCTTTGTCTTAGCTTTCCAGAACATCCGGAATCATCCAATTTGAAGTTCGTATGAGAGAGTTATGGTCATTTTACCATCAGATTTTGCATAAATTTTACACAGCAGCTGCTTCTAGGCCAATTTGAGCTTTTCTCCGGCCATTATCTCGACGCGCTCCAGTTATATACGTTGTAGAGCTACTTCTTAGCTTTCCATAGCCTACTTAATCGCCTTAATCTGAGTTCGGACGAAGAAGTTATGGCCATTTTACCAACGGACGTCATAGCTGGAAAATGCAGCGCAGCTGCGCCCATTCATAGTACAATTTCAGCGCAGCTGCGCCCTTCCTGTAGAATCTGTGGATTTGGGCAGCGCAGCTGCGCCCGGCATCCAGGGAGTTCAGTATACAGCGCATCCTTGTGCGCAGCTGCGCCCGCCAGCGACCGATTTGTCAATCCCTGGCATATCGTTGGGCTCCCAAGCGAAGATGTCAGCATAAACCCGAAGTAAGTCAATCAGCCCTGCCTGAAAGGCTCCTGCATGCCCGAGCCAATTTTTATGGTTTTCTCCTTTTTGACAGGAACAAGTTCAATATCTTCAGTCTCTTCGGCTGGCAGGGCGAGTGGCTCAGTGCTTCCTTCGGTGAAGGGTTCAACTTCAATCGCCATGGTCGGTTTCTGCTTACACCTACCCACAGCTGAAGAAATCAGTGAAGTCCTATAACACCTTCGGGCTAAATTCAAGTCGCCCTTCACCTCTCCGACCCCGTTCGCCGTAGGGAACTTTATCTTTAAGTGAGGGATGAAGGTTACCGCTTGCAACACCATTAATATCGGCCTTCCCAAAATAGCATTGTAGGGCGAATCCACATGCACCACGTAAAATCTGACGTTGACCTCCACCTGTCGAGGAGCCGTCCCGAAGATGACCAGCAACTCGATGGTCCCCGCCACCCGAACTGGATCATTCTCGAACCCATATAGCGGTGGCTCATGCCCGACTTCCATCTCTCCCAAATCTAACCTTTGATAGGCGTGGGCATAGAGTATATCGACCGAAAAACCATTATTGATCATGATACGTCTCATATCCATGGTTCCAACCTGGGCGGTAATAGTCAGAGCCCCCTCATGCGGCTCGATCGGTTCTGACGGATAATCTTCATCAGTAAATGAAATAACAGTGCCCTGATAAGGGCGATCTCTCCCAGCAGATTGTTCAGATACTGACATGACCGAATCCAGCGTACCCCGCCTCTTCTTCTCGAGTACTTTCCCCGATGATCCGCCCGTTATCACGTCCACAACTCCCCGAAGCACCGGAACTGGTTCGGTCTGGGCTGTCGGGTTCTGCTAAGTATTGTTAGTAGTGGTCCCTCGCCCAGCGACATACTGAACTAACTCCCCAGATTGCACTTTCTTCTCAATCAGGTCCTTCAGATTATAACATTGTTCAGTAGAATGCCCCGAAGTCTGGTGATAATCACAGTATCGGTTGTGATTCCCCCTGTAAGATTTTGTGCTTGTCCGACATGGTTCAAAACCAGGCTTATTCCGAATTTTTTCCAATATTTTGGCCCGATCAGTGTTCAGGTGGGTGTAGACTTTATTGACGTTTTTGTTTGGAAAGGGTGGTCTACCTCTTCCCAAACCTCCTCCATTGAAACCGCGCTTCGGCTGATTATCTTGTCTGGGGGTGTTATTCCGATCTCGATCCCTCGGCCTATCCTCCGACCGGGCCTGCGGCTTTAGACTCCCGATAGCCTCCTCAAGAGTAATAAATCCATCGGCCCTACTATAAGCCTCTAACAAATCTCCAGGGGGGTTAAGGATAAGATATTTGACCAACTTCTTAGACTTAGCTATGTCCAATCCAGTGGTGAAAAACCCCTCAGCTTGCTACATGTTCAGATCGGTCACCGTACTAACTGCCTCCCTGAACCTTTTTACATATTGACCGAGGCTTTCTTCGAAGCGTTGTTTGACTTGCATTAATGATGTCGTCAGCCTTCCCCTTCGCTTGTTGCTACCAGACCGTGCGTGGAACTTGTCACACAACTGATCCCATGAGTCGATCGAGTTCGGACTGAGAGACGCCATCCATTCCCGAGCCCCATGCTTCAGCGTAGTGACAAACATATGACACTTGGCTGCATCGGGATGGTCGTAGTAATTCATGATCTGATTGTAAGCATGGGTGTGATCATATGGATCCCCCGTACCGTCGTATGTCTCTAACGGCGGCATCTTTTTAAACTTGTCAGCCTTCACCCGCTTGATCTCCGGGGTAAAAGGTGATTTAGCATTGTTTGGCAATTCTGTTGACTGATCGGCCGCTGCCAGCCTCTGCTCCACTTCTTTCAGCCTTTTTGCAATGACATCGGTCTCATTCTCCTGAAGAATTGGCTCGGGCCTAACTCTTGAATTATCCCTGGGGCGACCCTAAAGCCTATCCCGGTCTGGTGTGCGGCTCATTGGCCTGCTGTTGTCTTGCGAACGGCTATTATGCCTCCTGCGGATCGAGGAGCGGCTTCGTGGCCTGCTCTTGTCCTGCGAGGGGCTAAAATGCCTGTTGCAGATCAGGGAGTGGCTCCTCGGCCTGCTCCGGTCCTGCGAACGGCTTCGGTGCCTGCTGTGGACTGGGGTGCGGCTCTTCGGCCTGCTAGCGTCCTGCGAACGACTTCGGTGCCTACCGCGGACTGGGGTGCGGCGCTTCGGCCTGCTAGCGTCCTGCGAGCGACTTCGGTGCCTGCCGCAGACTGGGGTGCGGCTCTTCGGCCTGTTTCTTTTCCATTGAGAACTGTCCGGACGTTGTGTCCTGGATCGGTCCTATGACGGATCTCCTTGACTCCGTTGGAGACTGGAGGAAACCTCTTCGTCATGTAACAGAGAAGCCAACTATTTATCCAGCTTCACTTGCTGGAGGCGTATGGCCTCCATAGCTTCCTGGTTCTGCTGAATCTTCCTGGTCAAGATCAATTCCCTCTTATCTTGATCTTGATTCGGTCTATAATTCCGGTCATCGACGCCATCATCGTGTCCACCCATCCTCCGAGTTGTGGGGAAGAGTTTTCTTTTGACAATTGCCGCCCGAGGGTCGGGTTGACCCACCGAATGACTTTGGGGACCCAGCCTATCTGAAACACTTTTTGAAGGTCCCAATCTATCTTTCGCTGAACCCCTGGGCTGAGAGCGATCAACAGTAGATTCCCCGTGTGCCGATACCGCTTTTCCCTTATTCAACACCATGATTTTCAATCAAGTAGCACTGAGTGATTGTAGATTATGCTGCACTAGGCCCTCCTTCTAGCGCCAATGTTAACGCCAAGATTTTGTCGCGCGTCTAATAACCAAATACGCGCTAAATCCTACACAGAAACAAATCACACTCAGAGAGCTGACGGCTTTCGCCGTCGGGGGATAGCTCTGGTATGAGAATAAGTACAGGCCGTTCAAGGTGAAAACAATGGAGGTTTAGCACTTTAGTGAGTAAAAAGTCATTACCTTTAAATTTAGGGTTTTGCCTTGTATTTATAGACGATCACACCACCTTTAACGCCCTACTTCCCCGCTGCAATTGGACTCCTAATCATGGTAATTACCTATGATTGGATAGAACATAATCTCCTTAAAAATAGGAAGTCGGATAAATCCTGACTCTTTCCTTGGGAACTGTAATTTAAATAGGGTTAGGAATCTTAGATTCCTTAAAGTTCACATATTGCCCAAATTAAATCCCACAGGTGAAAATTCTTCCATGCGGGCCATGACCCAATCCATCCACTAGGCCCACATGGACACATCCCAACAAATACCATATTTTTATTTAAATTATAATCCATCATCAAATGACCTTATAAATAGTGGCGGAACTAGAGCATGGTCGGGGGTAGCCATGGCCCCGGCCGTTCTGATTTTCCAACACTGTTACTTATATATATATATATATATATATATAAGTTACATTTCATTTATAATCCTCTAAAAATGTGTGTTTTTTATAATAAAAAAAGTTTCATCCCTCCTGGATTAATTTTTGAGTTTTTTAATGTCAATCTAAGATATTTTCAAATTTAAAAATAAATCATTTAAGTTTTAATAACACTAAATCTAGTCATTACTAGTAATTCTTAATTAGTTTATAATTTTCATATGTCCAAAATTAAATAAATTATTTCAATTTAAAATCTAGAAATATCTCAAATTTATTTCAAGAAGTCAAAATCAATCCTATAATTTAAAGTGGATGGAGTTCAATCATATATATATATATATATATATATATATATATATATAATATGTGTGTGTGTGTGTGTGTGTTTTGAGAGATGTTAATCTTACTAAAAAAAATATGAGGCATGATAAATATTTTTACTATTTTTTTTTGTATGTTTACAAACACAATTAATTAAATGATTACTATTATATATTTTTTTTCATAAATATTTTGGTCCCTCCCGATATGAATTTTTGGTTCCGCCACTGCTTAGAAATGACAAAACATAATCTATATGATTAAATAATGGACTAATAATGAGATAAAATAATCCAAATTAAAAATAAATTAGTATAAATAGTATTATCTCACACATCATTTTTACAAACAAATGTAGCCCTAAGGTCCATAAGGAACAACCATAAAGTACCAAAGGGGGGATATACAACAAAAAGTCCAGCCCCTAGAATTCAGCCTCTAAGAGCAAATCCAATGCAAGTTTCAAAATGGCTATAGTCATTGTTATATTTTGACACCAAAAAGTACTTTTTGGTACTAAAATAGAACTCAGTTTCCAATGGTTGGTTCTATTTTAGAGCCATTGCTATTGTATTTGGTTTCAAAAGGTGCTTTTTGTAGTTGGGATTGTGAGAGCAAATAGAATGACTATAGTCATTCTTGGTTCTAAATATATAACCAATTATAGCATTGTGCCATTTTAGAACTGGGTTAGATTCCAAATTTTATATTTGGTCCTATAATTTGGCTATAGAACTACATATAGAACCACCATTGGATTTGCTCTAAGGGGAGTTAACTCACACACTTAGTCAAATTTTCGATTATTTCGTCATTTGAAAATCTAAGTAAAAGATATGAACCAAAACGATCAAACCAGAGCAAACAGAGGCCAAGGAAGAATACAGAGGCCAAGGAAGAATGAGATCCCCACAACCTAGCTCTCCCCTATGGTCCAGCCCCTAGGGTTCATCTCTTGAAACTTAACTAGACTTCAACTAGTTTCAAAACATAGAAGCAGAACAAACAAGTAGACAATTAACGGGACAACACCGGCAACGAAGGTGTTACAAATACTAAATCGGAACACGCTCAATCTACTAGCAATCCTACGAAGTAGCAACAACGATCCCACGTGCAAAACCTTTGTTGTTGCACATAGTTGTTACAAACAATCATGTGAACTAACTCAAGGATTTCACACCAAATACACCCAAGCTATTGATGACAGCTTGAAAGTACTAGAGAATATGAGGTGAGAGAGAAAACTGTATTGAGAAAATATACGTTAGTTTCCTTGGCCTTGTAATCTACAGAAATCTAGATATTTAACGATAAATATCAAAAGTAATAGAATAAGTCTACAACTAACTAAACACAAGGGCGGATCTACTTAATTTTTAGGGGTCAAAAAAACACAAATAAAACTTTAGGCTGTTTAATAAAAAATTTAAAGTTTAGATTGAAAAATGCTATCTCTGTTTCAAAATTAGAGATATATTTTGACTTTTTGAAGTCAATTTGTGAAATTTTAAAATTCAAAATTGATATGAAGTTATTTAGTTTTAATACAACAAATATAACAATTGTAAACTAACTATAAAACACTACTATTTATTATCTTTGTTGTTTTCAAAACTTGAACGAACTTATATCAATTTGAGTTTTAGGATTTCGCGAATTGATTTTAAAAAGTCAAAATGTATATCTAATTTTGGAATGGAGGTGGTAGTAAATTCTCCAAAGTTCATATCCTATACTACCTTGGTCACTACAATACTCTTTGTCTCTCCGTTTCTCGTCTAGCGGCTTGACATAATTCTTCCCACTAGTTCGACTTTAGAGAAAATTCGATTTGTTGTATTTTTTATTTATAATTTCACAAATTTAACAATTACTTTAAGATTTTTTGTAATTACTTGCATTTTTTTTATAATTGCTTGTGAATTTTTGTAACTAATAAAAATGAGACTATCGTACAATAATTTTAAGTAATGAAGTCTTGAAAAATATTACTATAAATAATATTTAGGCATTTTTTAGTTTTGTAATTTATTTTATTATATTTTTATTTTTTTAACGAGAATTTGTTTATTTCAAATTTGACGTCACTTATATAAGAGGCTGGGTCCGCCTCTGACTAAACAAGGAGACCTATCACATAAAATGTCATGACTATATCAAGTATTATTTGAATACTTCCAAGTGATATGAGACTACCAATCCTAATTGGGTTATCCAATGTTCATACCCAAGTGTATGACCATGATTTACGGGTCCGACTTGAATCAATTACTAACACTATATCTGAGTTTTGAAATCCTAAGGTCCAAACATTCCATCCTGGGGTCCAAAGATTCCATATTTAATTGCAAAGAAAATTTTGTTCGGCTTGAAAGGCCTTTCAGTCGATAGCAACAAAATCAAAATAGACAGACAATACCGAAGCAAATCGCAAGTATTGAATAATAGTCCAACCCTAGGGTCAAACATCCCCAAGGTCGATTGTAGGACTAACTTTACACAACATTTTGCAAATCCGACATATGAAAACCGACAAAATAATTCGCTCAACTGAATGAATAGGGTGCCCTATTCGGCTTTCGGCAAAGGGCCATAGTGGCATTTCAGTATTGAGATTTGGGAGGAAATCAACTTGGCGATTACGGAACTAGGACAATCCGAGTTTCAACACTTGGTAAAATTTGTAAATCACAATTTACAAGTGACACACGTGATGTAAGCACATGTAAGGCACATGGGGGACACCTCCCCCTAGCCTATAAATACCCCCTTTATTTTCATTTCTTCGCACACCTTTCTCACTCTAAACCTCCCAAGTTGAGAGTTACCCTCTCTATAAGTTGATACTAACTTCAGCTCTCTGACTTCTGTACTTTGTCTCTACAAGACTAATTTTTCCCAAGACTTGGTCTCTACAAGGCCCTCACTTATAATCCCCGACTACACACTACACACTACACATTACCCTTTAAAGGGTTCCACCATTGGAATGTCCCCTCGCACATTACTTTGTCCAAATTCCGTAGTCTATTAATTGTCATCCAAATTCCATAATCTCTATTAATTGCTCGCCTCACCAGCTATTAAATAACCCTCAGTTTGAAGCATCAGATTTTCTGATCCTATAAAGAAAAATGTTGTGTCAAGATCCAACGTGGTATCAAGCAATGATTAGTGTATCTTTTGAGTAGATATGGCGTAAGTTCTTATTGACAGCTCCATGGTTCAACATTTTCATACCTATTCAACTTTGGCTGGATTAGAAAGCAGCTCTATACATTAGTTCTAATACGGTATTTCATGAGTGACACATTTCATGAGGACAATACACACAGAATTTGACTTGCACATGCAATAAATTTACTAGAATCTATATTAGTAGCAAGATAGATATATATGCTCTAGTTTGCGAGGGAGAGTTACTGAGAGTTGTATAGTGTCATACGTTTCATATTGAGTTTATCAATATTCTATGTATTCACAACCATTAAATATAAAGAGCGTACTGGCATTAGCATTAGAGTAATCAATACTATTTACTCGCAGTAGTATGCATATGGCTTCCAACAATTCTGGCAAGATTTAGAATGCATGCCTTCACAAATAATATGAAATCGCATCATAAGTAAATCATTCAGTAGATAAACCTTATTTTTTTCAGTATTATCCAATAAATCAATGTGGATCTAAAAACCGACACAAATGGAAAGATTATAACGTCAGTTCCATTACGTGGACAGTTCTGTATAAAAATGATGAGTTTCAACACCGAAACATGCCCCGTGGAAGAATATTTTCCTTAGATCCATTAAAACTCTGTTATTTATCTGTATAAGCATTATGCAATCTACAAGTATATATACTTCAAGGAATAAAAAAAATAAACATATTCACAAAATGGGCATTTGGGTTACCACCAGAAGAGGATGGCTCTCAAACCTTGTGAACTCTCTCCTCTCCAATGATCCATCTTGTCAATTGGGATGGGTCCAAAGCTGAAGCTTTACATGACCTTGGGAGAATCCCGAGATCAGCACTAATTTGTTCATACTCCTGGAGAGCAGCTTCCATCTCTTCTTCAACAGTTGCATCATCCAAACCGTCAATCGTGCCCATTCGAAGAAAATCAGCATAGAGCTTCTCTTTCTGAGGATCATGCTGGAAGGGTTCCATTGCAGGGCCCTGCTTGTCCAGACAAGTTGGGTTAATCAAATTTACGTAAGACAAAATCAATCAGACAGGCCAAATGCAAAAAGAAAACAAGAAAAAAAATGGGTTAACCATTGCACCAAGTGCGATAAGTGAAATCATTAATTCTATGAAGAACGTTGATCAGCTATATCATCCACAACTAGATGATGATGGTGCAAAATAGACAAAAGCACGGGGCCAGGTCTAACGCATCCTGCCGGCTACCAGAGAATATCAATATGCAAGACAAGGATGTTCCATATATGAAATCTGTTAGAATATGTTAGGTGGAAAAACATGTTTCCATGTTTTCCTCCCCATGTTATCCTCTCCATGTTTTCCTATATTGTGTGCTATCCTATTTCCTATATAAACCAATGTAATGCTATGTAAATATAACAATTAGAGAGTAATATTAGATAATGGAATTATTCCTATTCCTTATACTTATTTGTTCTATTACATGAACACTCTTAGACTCTCACTTTCAACATGGTATCAAAGCTTGATCCTTTATCAGAATATCAGGCGACTTTTTTCCGGCGACTTTTTCCGGTGACTTTTTCGACGACTTTTCCGGCGACTTTTCCGACGACTTTTTCCGACAAGTTTTTCCAGCGTGCCTTTTCTCTCTCCTCCTTCCATCTGCAGTGGTCGACTTTTCCGGCTACTTTTCCGGCGACTTTTTCCGGTGACCTTTTTCCGGCGGTGATCCATTGATTTTCAGCCGCTTCTCGAGTGTCCAGTATCTCCCCATGTTGGTTTTCTTGCTGGTCCTTGGCTGTTTTCCAGCTTTTTTCTTTGATGCACCATATTTGCTATGCTTTCTTCCCATATGTTACCCATTGTTGATATCTTTTCCAACATGGTCCCGGGTCTTAATTGGTTAGAATCTGCAACTATGTTGTTTGCATCTTTCTGATTTTTTTTCTTTCTTCTTTTTGTCCTCCTTTTTTTTTCAAATGCACTTTATTTTGTCCTTTTTATATAAAGCTGCATTTGAGGGGGAGATATATGAGATATGAGGTATGAGATATGATTTGGTCTAGGTTGCATGAGGGGTAGTTCATGCTACGTCATGCTCATTTGCAGCCGTATGGTTTTTCGCTTCGCTTCGGTTTGTTCTTTGTTGGCTTGTGCAACTTGGGTCTCACATGGGTGCAACATTGGTTCTCGGCGTTGGCTGCTTCTTGGTGATTCCAGCTCACTTTCCATGGCGCTTTCCTCATGTTCTTCAGTTGCTTGCTAGTCATGATGGCTCCTTTATGTTGTTGCAATTTTTTTCTTCATATTTTTGTCAAATGCACTTTAGTTTGTCCCTTCTATGTAAAGTTGCATTTGAGGGGGAGTGTTAGAATATGTTAGGTGGAAAAACATGTTTCCATGTTTTCCTCCCCATGTTATCCTCTCCATGTTTTCCTATATTGTGTGCTATCCTATTTCCTATATAAACCAATGTAATGCTATGTAAATATAACAATTAGAGAGTAATATTAGATAATGGAATTATTCCTATTCCTTATACTTATTTGTTCTATTACATGAACACTCTTAGACTCTCACTTTCAACAAAATCTATGCCAGGTAGACCAATACAGTGAGTTGTCTCAGTGTAAAAACTGTGTCATATTAGCTGTGCCAAGACATGCATCATTTTTGTTCTACTCACCAATTGCAAAAGCTTTCCATCCAAATACCAACACACTACTTAAACTCCAAACTTCCCAACTAAAACATGAATTAATAAGAGTTTGTTATGGGTTTAGAGGAGATGGAACTTCTTTTTATGCCAGGTTTCTTTCTTCAATATAAAAATTACATATTTTACTATACATTCATCAATTATGTGAAGATCAGCCAAAATGTTAGATCGTTGAATCTTCACTCCTTCTCTTTCTCGAAGAGAAATCATAAAGGCATCTCGTGGTAGACTTATGTTGGTTTTATGGCTTGCATGATCAGTGACGGATCCAGAAATTTAACAAGGGTGAGCAATTTTTTATTATTAAAATATGATACCAAATAATGTTTTAAAAATTATTGTAGAATCTGTTATGAAACCCCCTAACCTCATGGAATCTATCGAGTCCTGAACTCATGACCTATGCCGAAGTAGAGGCACTTATTATGCTAATGACTACAAGTTGAGCAATCTCTTGGGGTTCAATGACCTCAACCAACAACTTGATATAAATAATTAAAATTAAACTAACATAAATATATAATTATAAAATTATACAAACAGATCAGTAAAGTGACTAATAAATCAGGTATTCAACACATTAAGTAAAGTAAACACAACTTATAAAAAATAAAAAACATTAAGGTTAGGGTTTATTTATCTTAAGGCTCGTGGTCCTTCAAATTAAAAAAAAAAAAGAGATAGTAAGAAGTAAAACTTGTTGAGAGACGAGACGAACTTGACTAAGATATAGGAGGAATAATATGTGTTGGTCAAAGGTTAAGTTATTGTAAATAATGGCTTAGGGATTTTTGCAAAAATTGAAATAGATGGATGACCGTCATTTTGTATCTATTTTTTTGTCACCATAGCATTTCTCCATTATTAATTATCACTCTATAGCAAACTGATAAAGAACCAAATCATCTCAACGGCTTGAAATTTCTGAACCTAGCACTAAAAAAAAAAAAAAAAAGCTAAACAACATATTCAGGGACAAATAGAAACCGTGACAAGTACAAGTACAACTCATCATCTCAATCTTAATTTAAGATAAACACAACTGTTACAGCTTTTAAGGAAGAAAGTAGATTTTTATTAATGGAATGATGCCTACCATAATTCTCAGAAAGCGGCTATTTAACCAGTAAACCCAAACGAAATTCATATATTACCTGACAGAGGTCAGCATAATGCTTATAGATCTCACTGTTTTCATCTTGATCACCAAGTAATGTACCACCATACCAACCATTAGCTTCATCCACTGAGGTCATTGCAAGGTATCTATAGAAAGACAATAGTTAGAATACATCATCTATAATACCACCTCCATTCCAAAATATAAGATCACCTGCCTTCGTATTTTTACAGAGGCAACTGGTCATATAGTTTGAAATGGAGGGAGTACTCAGTACTATATTTCTAGAATACAGATAGTTCTTTGAAGCATTTGAAAACAAAATTCTAATATAGTAGAATAACATTTATTTTTTTCGTATATGTCAAGAAAAAATAATGAAAGTAATAGAGGGTGAATGTATCGTCAAAAGAAATACTCCCTCTGTTTCAAATAGAGGATCAATTTTGAACACACAATTTCTCAACTATCAAGAATTTTTTATTCTATACTCTTTTTCACATACTTATAATTACAAGCTTCCATTTCCATGTTCAAGATCTATTTCATATCTTTTACAATGAATTTGTTTAAATTTTTCAATGAAGTAGCATGTTTGAAAGAAGAAACTGCATATGTCTCGATTCAGCATAATGTAACTACCACATTGATGAAGAAGAAGCCAATTGGATCTAAGAAGCTGGTACCAGCGGATGAAGTCTCAATGGCACTAAAGTTTGAGTTAACAAAGAAGAAGATATACAATTCATATGAACGAATCAAGAATGACAATAGAAAAAAGATTCAAGTGATTGAGTTTCAAATCCGAAGCCGAAGCAGAGTTTATGCTAGAAAATATACAATCCTAACATTAAGTTTCATCAGAAGAAGCTTCACCAGCTAGCTCTACTTGGATGTAAACAATTATGTTTATATACTAGTATATACTAGTTAAAAATCCCATGCAAGGCATGGGTGAAATTTTATTTTTATATTTATTCTTTTTATCTAAAAATAAAAAACTGTATAATTAAGAGTTTGTAAATAATTCTAAAAGGAAAGAAAAGTTTTAATATATAAAATGTCTATTATAGTACTCCCTCCATTCCAAAATATAATATCAATATTGACTCTTTGAGATATTTTCAACTTCAAAATTGATGTGATTCATTGAACTTTTAAAAACAATAAATCTTGTAATTAGTACTACTATTTTAGATAGTTTACAATGTTCAATGAATCACATCAATTTTAAAGTTGAAAATATCTCAAAATTGACTTTGAAAAGTTAAACTTGATCCTATATTTTGGAACGAAGGGTGTATTTAATTATTATTAGAATTTTTTTAGTAAATATAGTATATTAGAGTGTTTAGTTACTGTTAGATTATTTAGAGTGTTTGATTATTATTAGATTTATTTTTATTAATTAGATAAGAGTGGTAACAGAGAGAAAAGAGGGAGGGGAGGGGAGGGGGGTGTTCCTTAATGTCACTAAGTTTGGTCAAAGTCAACATCATTAGCAAATGTAAGAAAAATTTAAATCACAAACTATTTTCATTTCCATATCCATTGCCAAATAAGCCACCCCAGTGATTTGGTTAACCTTAGTTAAGATCTAGTCAACATATGTTCATCGGTTACCTTTTCCTAAAGGTAAATGAGTGGGGAAAAATATATCAATTTCGATTAAAATAGAAAAAAGATAAAGAGTTGGTTGGTTTCTTTGCTCGTTAAGCTAGCCAGCATAAAACAACAACAGATCATTGCAATTAAGGTTAGCAAGTAATGCAATCATATCTGTTTTTGCAAATACAAGAATAGTGTTCCAGACATACCTTTGGAAGACATCCTCTTCATTATTATTGCCAATATAAGAAAACAAATTTAGGTCAAGTAAGCCATCTACTCTCTTATCGTTTTTAGACCCCCCATTAGCGGATTCATCTGAAGCAACTTTAGGTGCAGAGTTATTCTCGTCCAACTTCCTCTGACCAAAAAGCCAATTTGGGCTTTTGAGCTGAATTTCACTGCAAGTAATATGAACAGTAATCAGTGGTGGGGTTTCAATACATAAGTATTCACAGAAAAATGCTTCACAAACAAGACACCTGCAAAACCCAACTTGGTACTCAGAAATATGAACAAAATATAAATATTTCACTCTGCTCATGAAGGAAAAAATTAATATAGATATTTTTAATTGGCTAATATACCAAATAAATAAGATGTGTACAGAACAGGATTTGTAGAAAGAGTCTTCCACCTATTCCACGATATTATAGTAAAAGCAATGTCTAGGTTGAAGGAAATACAATGTCTACAGTACAATGTAGAATATGTACAAATTGAACGCGACCACTAAGGCCCCAGGGAGTGGAGGGGAGGAAGGAATGAATGTATACACAAAAGTATACCGCAGCAAAAAGAAGCAATTTCAGAAAATGAAGCTCTAAAAAAAGATCTAAGAAACACATACTTGATCTTTTAAATTGGCAGATTGTCACCTTGAAATGTCCTATTTGCTCCTTAAATTCACCAACTAGAGAACAAGCGACTACTTGATGCCTAGAAGCCTAAGATTTTTATTTGGACTATATTTACGCCTTTACTGATCTATCTAATAAGTGTGCAGGGTGAAAGAAGGCAGGATAAGAAGAAAGTAATCATTCTTGTCACTTTTGCAAGGGATTCACTAGTCTGCATACCAAGATTTGCTTCTACCTCATCAAGAACTGGCAATTCCCTCAGGGCTTAGGGCTTAGGCCTTAATATAAAACTCTATTAAAAGTATAGTGACCACAATCTTACACAGGAAAATTAAAAACCTCATTCTTCTAGGACAAGTGATTTAAGGAAATATCTACAAAATTTAAAGCCAGCGTAAACAGTACAATTAAATATTTAGTTCATTTCACAAAGATCATCACTTTTAAAATTTTCTTTTGTTTCAAATAATGTCTCTCTATTAAACTCAAGAAAGTCTTAGTTTAAAAGAACATACAATCACCTTTTACTGGTTCATAATGCACGTCAAAAAAAAAAAAGAGGGACAGTTTGAAGAAGATAAAAATCTACAGAATTGACGGTTACACATTTCCACTGTTACTTGATCCAAGATCAGAGCTAACATATGAAAATGCCTCTTCCCCTAAACCAACCAACCAGAAAAGAGCAGTCCCTTAATAAATAACTAATCAACAAAAAACAAAAAGTTTCAAGAAAATAAACCACCGTGGCACCGTCCTATATCCTTTAACATCATTACCACTGCTCTTTCGAAGCTATTAAAATTGTACTTTCTTAATCATCTCCCATAGAAACTGCTTCTAATACGTAACTCTACTCCATCCAACTTTATCAATCATTTAATGCTAGCCACTTACCCTCCCATACTTGTATCAGAATTCTATAACCTCCAAGTACCACAAGGTCTATATAAGAATCCAATATAAAAACTCAAAAGCTCATGAAATTTTCCATCTTCTTCAGCAAGTTAACTATCTTCAGTCTAATTCATACCCTCTATCCTCGGTTGTCAACATATTGTCCATCCTCACAGCAACAGAAGTGCAATTCCTACTATTACACATATTTGCCAGTTCCAGATAATTCAAAACAAGCCATCCCTTTGCCACATCCTTCCCCAACTCCTCCAGAAGCACCTTTGGGTTCCCCCTTCTTGCACCTTTATTATGATTATACATTTCTCCTCCAACAATAAGTTCTTCGTTTTATTAGAATTTCAAATGAGTTATCCAGTGTCCAGACCAGTAATAAGTCCTTCGCTTCATTATTTGAAAGTTTCCAATCAATACCTCTTCAATTACCAAACCTGCTGTTTTATTACACCTTTCTAAGTATTCTGAATCTGTGGAAACCACCCCCTCCTCCAATGACATTACCAATAATGTCCTTCACTTCATTACTTTCAAATATTCAATCAATGACCTCTTCAATGCTCTCACGCCATTTGAATTATTACACCACTTTTAAAGTAATCTTCCACCACATCTCAGAAAACCAAATCCCAGCTCCCACCCCAAATTGGGAAAAAAAAAGGGAAAGAAACACAATACAAGTCTATTCTCCACAAAATTTGACCCCTACACAAAGAAAATGCTAGGTAACCAAACTATTAAATTTATAGTCGATCTATCAAATTTGTGTGGGAAGGAAATGTCAATATGTACGTGTGTGTGTGTGTATATATATATATATATGGAAAAGTGATTATGTGGCTTGCCACAGCCAAGCTTGGCTATAGATCATGAATAAAACGACGTAGTATTTGGTTATAAAATAGTGAAATGTCTGTAATGCCATAACGAAAATGATGAAAAGACAAAAATACCATTAGTGAATGAGTGTATCTATAGCCAAACTTGGATGTGGCAAGCCACATATTCCCTTTTCCCTATATATATATATATATATATATATATATATATGCAAAGCCCATCAAAGAAGAATAACCATAAACAATCAATATAATTAATATAATAAGACAAATAACATGGCTGCAAAAAGTGAGAAATAGAGTAGCTTTAGAGAAACAATTGAAGAATATAATAGCAAAAATGGAATAAAAGAAGAATTACGCTGCATCAGGTGCCATTCCAGAATTTCCAGATTTTTGAGCTGGTTCAATGTAAAGTCTCACGTTCTTTATTGAACTGCAGGTTTGTTGTAACAATTTATCAAACGATGTCAACTTCATCCGTGAAAAATCCTCTCTCCATGCAGGAACAGGGGCAAGAATAACTCCTACTCCTACTCCTACAGGATTAGCATCTGATTGTGAACTGCAAATTGATATTCAATAAACATTATTGTTGTGTAGGCTTGAGATCATATATATTTTGGAGGGTCTGAATACACATTTATATTATTGGTAAAAGTTTAACATTTACCAAATTACCAACTTATAATTCTAAACCATAAAATCGAGCAGTTCAAAATTACAAACACAACTTTTTCTGTATTACTGAGTAAATCTGATGATTATATTTTAAATAAACTAGAAAAGGAACGTTAATTTCACTATTGAAAAAATGGATAGCAAAATAATTCAAAGGAGTTTAAATTTGCAGGCTTACCTTCCTCTCTTAACTACTGAATTTCCATGATCAAGATGACTCAAAGTAATTCAAACAGTCAAGAACTGAAAGTTCGATATAAGATTTTTGGAATTTAAGATTTAGTAATTTACCTCTTCCCTAGGATGAGGTCATCTCCAATCCCAGAAACATGAAGGTAATAATCAGAGTCCAACTCCCAAAGTGCAGGTTTTCCTTCTTGTGGCTGGAAGTAGCCCAAAAATCTAAAAAACGGCCAATAAACCAGATTCAGAATTGCGTTTCAAGAAGGAACTGAATAGATATGTTAAGAGTACCACTAGGGTAATATGGTTATTTAGTTAAAAAGTAGAGTATCTTTTGTTATATACTTCACGTCATGTGAATGGGTATGTAGGTGTTGATCAAGATTTTGGACGTAGGTTAGCATGAATCGGGAAATAGTATTAATAGTAGAGGTGTGCTTTTTATTACGATTTTGGATGTAGGTTATCTCTTCTATTTTCTTCCACATTCTACCTCTTTTGCCCTTCTTCCTTCCCCCAAATCTAAATCTGAAATATATTTTCATTTGTTGTGATGAACCCTTGATCTTAACATAATATAGACAAAAAATGAAGCTGGAGATTACAAATTTATAGCATCTTGCTTTTCGCCATCTGTATAAGCATTGCTGTAGTATCTCTTGATAGACTTCAGAAATTCCCTAGACTGAGTCGTTGCTTTCCACTTCCCCTGTCTCTCAGGAAACACCTGTAATACATTTTTAAGCACTGTGTGATTAATAAGTTATAATTTTTCAAGGCAGATGAACTATCGAATAACAATTGATACATTATTTTCACGTGCATTTTTTTCTGGTGGACATACAGTGTTGTGAGCAGCAGAACCACCATATTGCTGGGCTAGAGCATCACCCATGCTCTGGTACATATCCATTAGAGCTGCAGCAATGCTACTATCTGCATCTACTTTGGGCTCATCCGTCAAACCCATCGCATGGAGTTGGCGGCCTAAAGCTGCTAGGCCATAAGCATACTGAGCAACATTTGTACGATCCAAGCAGTCAATACAATTGGTGCGCAGAACTCCACTCTGAAACCTTGGTGCTGCATTACCATAATTATTTTCCCTAAACTGTTGAGTTCCAACAGACTCTTTATCTTGTTTCAACGATGAATTCAGAATATCAATATTACTTCCAATTCTTGCAAGGTCCCCAGAACTAGCCCTAAGATCTCTAAGATTAGCATCCCTGCAAGAAACAGCAGTGAGCTATATTAGATGTGAATATATATCAATAATCACAAATAATAAATATGCAGTCAGCTTGGCATCAACCACAATTGGTTTCATTTAATTATGTTTCTTTTTATATTTTTTAAGTATCAAATTGAAGTAGGAATTTAAATCCCCAGTGATGTACCCTCTCTACAGTTACTGCATGGAAATTAATGTACTTCACAAGGATGATGGCATAGATGAATGGAATTCATGTTGTTGCCGTCATACATGAACTCAATATATGTCTCCAAGCACTGACTTAGATTTATTCATGCTCCTGTATAACTGATCTTCAAAGTTATGGAAAGTTCCTCAGGAAGGAAATACAACTACTCTCAACACAAGGTACCCTTGCAGTTGCTCTTCTAATCTCATATAACACTATATTCCAGTTAAAGAATTACCGATTAATTGAATTTTAACAATCTACCACCCCATGGACAGTTGAGCTGGGATATATATCGAAATAGACATCCATCATTCCTAAGTTATATAGGTACTTAGAAGGTGTTTGAGATCGCTTATAATCAGTCAAAACGGCTTATAATCAGTTTTAGGAAGCAAAAAGTGTTTGGTAAACTACTTATAATCACTTTTTATGGAAATAATTAGAAACTCCAATTTGGAGTTTCTGATTATTTGCCAAATCTAATACTCAGGTTTGACCAAGTATATTCAAGGTTCGAAAAAGCTAAAAGCGGTACGAAGCGTTTTTCTTCGGACGAGGCGAGGCGTAAGTTTCGAGGCGGAGCGAGGCGGAAGCCTCGATTTGAGACCTAAAAGTCCCCAAAAAAAAATTATTAATCATATCTACAAAAAGATTTTGATTTACAAAATTAATTTATTAACTTAATTTAAAGAAACATGGCAGAACTGAAACTTCAGGGGCTAAAATGGAAGAAAACAAAACTACAGAGACTGATATGTAATTTTACAGGGGCTATTTTGAATTTTCAGAAAACATAAGGGACTAAATTAAAAATATATAAAAACTATGGGGTACCTAACTGTAATTGTCCAATGATATTTTATTATACCGAAATAGACTGAGGAACTGTTGGACGAAATAGTGCAGAGCCAACGAGGAGAAATCTTCTACCCAGATCTAATCTCTACCGACCGACTCTCGCGTCTCTTCTTCTTCTCAAACCAAGGCCCAAGCCTCGAGGCGATTCGCACTGAGGCGTAAGCCTCGGCAAAAAAAGGCGCAAGCCTCTCCTTCTTGGTTTGATGCGGTAGCCTCGCCACTCCTTTCTCCCGCCTCGCTATGAGGCACGCCTGGAGGCGTGCGCCTCAAACGCTTTTTCGAACATTGAGTATATTACTAAGTTATCCCTATTTATTTTAGTAATTCCACCCATTACCTATCTTTACTTCTCCAAACCATCCTTTTTAGTAATTTACGCTTGAAATGAGAGAAAATTAACTTTTTTTATACTAAACATTTTTTACTTTTTACTAGTTTAAGTGTTTTTCTTTACCAAACACAAACTACTTTTTTAAAACTAATTATAAGCAGAAGCAGTAATCAGAATCACTAATCACATTTTTTAACCGATCCCAAACATACTCTTACTACAAACTGAAAACAAGTAACATGCATGAAAAGCAGAAAATGGCATAATAGAATAATGATATGAAAACTAAACATCTAGGAAGGAGGGGTGCTTCAGATTGGTGATGAACTGCGCACGGGGTGCGCCAAGATGCGTTCGGGATGAGCTTGGGTGTTTTTTTTTGTTTTTTTTTTGTTTTTTTTTTTGTTTTTTTTTTCTGTTTTCATCTCACCTCTCTCTCTCTCTATAATTTAGTACCCTTATCTTTCCTTCCAAGCTAGACATAAAAATCATCATTGAAGAAACCTGTACATATGATTCATTATTCGTGTGAAAGGCTCAAAAACTCCGATACCCACAGTTGTTACATACTTGCATAACAAACAAAAAGAATTATTCAGTAATAAAATTAAAAAAATTAGGTCATTATTCATTGTGTATTTGACATGGTGATCATTGATCACTATGGCTCTTAATATAGAACATAATTCTATAGCAACTGAATCCTATTATTAATTAATAAATAGTAAACTTCAACATATATGGACCCAATTTTTGCAGCTTGATTTTAGCTTATAGCTTAAACAGACACATGTTGGTCACAGCTTAAAGGCATAAGCTCAAAGCGTATTAAAGAATTATTATATCCAGAACCAATTTATGTTTATATAATTACCAAGTAAATTTGGGGAATACAATACTTGTTTAGGGAGGAGTAAAACCCTAATACTAATAGGACAAGTGGTCAAATTAGGAAATAACCCTAGTATCCTAAACAACCTTATACAACAAAAGAAAGTAGATAAGAAAAATACTCATATAGTCAAAATAGACCTAGACATCCCAATAATTCTAAAATTATGACATCAGAATCCAGATTAGTCCTAAATCTAATTACACAATATATGAACCAAAATCCATGAAAGATACTAAATTCTGTTGACACGTGTCCTGCAACATTTTCCCTGCTGAGATAAACTCGGTCGAGTTTTAAAGTGTGGAAGATGAGAAACCAAAAGTTCTCATCTTCAATGACAAACATGGAAACTCTTCTAAGTTGGATTGACTTTCAGGAGCCATAAAGATGGTTTCTTTCCCTCACATTTACTGTTGAAGCTATGGGTGATTAGAAAATCGAGATGCAGATAAACTGATGCTTTGTGATAGCTTCACATGGCATTTAGAGTAGGATGCCCATTAAAATCATTGACTTCAAGCTTTTGTAGTTATTTAAGGCGCACCAAGGCACAAAGGTCTCCTTGGGGCTTAAGGTGCACCAAGGCACAAAGGTCTCCTTGGGGCTTAGGCGTGAGGCGCACGCATCATCAAAGCGGGGGAGAGATCGAGCTTCAAGAAATAGTGAATGGTCTTATCCATACACAAATGTATAACTCCCCAGGAATTTCAATTGCGCTCATATTCATCACTGTAGGAATTGGGTTCAAGCTTTTCCCAGCCCCTTCTCATCAATGGACTCCTGACGTATTCGAAGTGAGGCGCGCATATTTTAAAAAAAATTAAAAATATATATTTACACACATTTAATCATTTATGTATCAAATTTATCAACCATTAAGTAATTTTACAAACTTCTAAGCATGTTCAAAAAGTTTATATAACAAGTTCAAGGACCATACCAATGTAGTATAGTGATACGCTGATATAATCATATCATAATTACATTATGCATAAGTACATAGTTAAATACTTACAATCTTACATATATATATATATATATATAAGTAGTAAACACTAAACAACAATATAAATGCATATTTAAATATTAAAAAAATACTTATAACTTACACACACATATTTAATTATTTAATAAGTGAGTAAACATCGGAATAGTAGAATAGTAAAGTACCCAAAATTTGTGAAAAAAAATTGGGCAACATAACCCCTTGGTATTTTGCAAAATAGCCTTTTTTTGGGCAAGAGAAGAGAAAAAAAAATTTTAAAAAAAAAGGAGAAAAAAAAAGGAGGAGATAAGGAGAAAGGAGAGACTTACCTGGAGGAGGAGGCTGCAATTGATGTTCTAGATTGCTTAGGGGAAAAAAATAAAATTACACAACTTCGATGAGGCCCATGCGCCTCAGGCAAGGAAGTGGGCTAGGATGGGCCTCGCGCAACACTGACTTTTCTCAAACCCCTATTTCTTCCATCTCCATGGTCCCTTTTAAAGGAGTGTTATTGTGGTTATAGCAAGAGAAATTGTTGCACTCTTCTAACCACTTGCTTGCCTTTAAGAGAAAGACGACCTTGTTAGATGAAGGTGCCACCAGTTTCAGTTTCTGATTACGAGTTATGGAGGTTGACACTTCGCCATTCTACTGATGAACTTATTTAATTGTATTGTCGCATAAAAAGAGTCCATTTTTATTCTCAAACCAAATGATGTAGGACAAGGGTGGAAAAAAGAATAAAAGGGATTCAAAGAAGATAAAAGGCTAAAAAGCCACAAGCACAATGCATAAAATTCAATAATATCAATCATTTAATAATAATAATAATAATAATGGATTACAACTGCTTATATAGAAATAGGAAAAACCTAATACTTGGAGGCTAAGTAAAATATTAAGTAACCTAATTAAATAAGGAAATAAAATCCTAATAATTACCTACTACCTTAAATAATTAATATTCTAGAGTACTCTACTAATATAATTAAATATATCATAATATTATCTACTAAATAAACTAACTACATTGAAATCATCCATAAATAATAATAACCCAATAATATTAAATTTCTCTTTCTTCCATCCTCGTCATTCTCCTCTCCTTTGAAAAAAACTCGTCCTCGAGTTTTGAAGTATAGAAGAATCCATATTCCACGAACCGGACTCCAAACATGCAATAAAATTTGGTCCTCCTTGTAGACATATTGAGAAGTAGAAAACAATAAGGAGTGAACTTCTTTGTATTGCATGTTGTTGGAGCCCTCGATAACAAAATCAATGACTTGATCACTGGTTTCTTCATATAGAATATCAAGTTGCTTTGAGAATAGATCATCGACTTTCTGCTCAATCTCGCTTTCGCTCGTTGTATCCTCAACTTCAACTTTATCTTCATGTGACTTGTCATTCAGTTGCGGAATTTCTTCCTAATTAGTGTCGCTAGCATTGAGCGTCTCTGTCAATTGTGGTTCCTTAGTCATCATCTTTGAAACAGTAAAAGATTCACCCTTTTCTCAATCAGACTTGTGTAGTTGGAGCACAACATTTATTGATTCCGTTAAGGATTTCATTTGGGCCTATAAAGAATCAATTCTTACACCATAACTTTTGGGCATCTCTTCCTTCTTACTTAGATACAAGCTCAGCATTAGTTACCATGATTCTGTAAAGAAATTAAAACAAAACTTCTTTTCTTTTTTTTTTTTTGGGTCTAGGGGTGCAAGTGCAGAAAAAATAACAAAATAGGGATTGATTTAAAAATTCAGAAACTTTGGGGGCTGATTTGAAAATTTCAGAAACTTTGGGGGCTGAGTTGAAAGTTTCAGAAACCTTGGAGTACTGATTTGTAAATTTGCCATGGATGAACAGTAACACAGTAGCAGTTTTTTTTTAGGATAAAAAAAAAAGTTGGGATAGATTTGAGACTACGCTGTCGTCTTGGATATTGGTGTCGACTCTAGCAAACTTCGACAATTGATGATGGCCAAAAAATTAGGTAGGAAAGAATTCGGTGAAATCAAAATATATTAGGAATTTTTGGCTCTTGAAACTATTATGATATAGGATAAGGATGGAGGAAAGAATAAACGGGATTCAAAGAAGATAAAAGGCTAAAAAGGCACAAGCAGAAGGCTTAAAATTCAATATATCAATTATTCAATAATAAAAATAAAAATAATAATAATAATAATAATAATAATAATAATAATAATGGATTACAACTGCTTATATAGGAATAGAAAAAACCCTAATACTTAGAGACTAAGTAAAATATTAAGTAACTTAATTAAATAAGGAAATAAAATCCTAATAATTACCTACTACCAATAATTAATATTCTAGAGTGTTCTACTAATATAATTAAATATGCTAATATTATCTACTAAATAAACTAAATTCATTGAAATCATCCATAAATAATAGGCTTAAATATAAATTACTACCCAGTTTTCCACTTCGGGGATCGTTTTTTCAATTTTTTCAATTAGATGATTGAACTCTCAATTTTTTTCAATTATGTTCAATTGAACCTTTTATGTTATAAATTGATGACAAATTGATGATGTGGGCCATGTGGCTTGATGACATGACAAATTATTGCATATTATACTTAACAACATATTTTAAATGAGTAGTTTTCAAAATTTATTAGATTAAAGGGTAAAAGTGTAAAAAACAAATAAAAAGGAAAAGAAAATCAAATGTGCACTGCAAGTGCACTTTTCCACCTCATGGCTCTTACTATGGTGCTGCTTTGTTTCATCATCGTCAACAATTGCTTCACCAATGTCTAAATCCCTCCTCCAACACACCCATCTACACATCCTAATCAACTTAAAATTAAACCAAACCCATATTCACCACCACCAAACCCAAATTCAACAAAAATAATTCAGCATCACCAAAACAATCACAAAAATCCCAAAATCAACATCCTCAAACCTTACAAGCTACCTGTCGGGAACCACCAATAGAGATCCATTATCTCCATCATTACAATACGCCGTTTACAACCATCCAGTCCTCTTCGACCTCTCCCATCGTAGAAAAATAGAGAAACTCAAAATCCATCTTTTAAACATAGCTAAAACCCTTATAGTTGGAAATCCCAACAAACATCGCTCATCAAACCAGCCAACATCGCCCATTAAACTAACCAACATCGCCCAAAATCCTAAACACAAACCATTTTCAAGAACTGAACCCCGATCTACCATTTTCGGTGTTTGTCGCTTCAGTCAAACGTTGATTGTCACCTCTTTGTGATCCCATTTATGACGCGGTAGTGATCAGCGACTGCCAAAACCTAATTGTTGAACCTAGATCTCCCTTAGTTTGTTCTACCAAAACCCATCTCTACGTACATTGAACCCAGTCGTTAAACCTATATCTGAGTTTAAATAAAAAAATCTGAGTTTGAGGTTAATTTGATGAATGAATGATCATATTTTATTATTTATTTTTGTTTGTAGGTTTTTGCCCTTTTAACTCATTAAAATGATAAAATCTATTTTTAAAATATATGTTTTTTTTATACAAATAAGCACTAATTTGCCATGTTTGCATGCCATGTAATCAACTTGTGACTTGTTAGTCTAATTAAACCATATTGAAAAAAATTAAGAGTTTAATCATCTAATTGAAAAAATTAAAAGAACGATCTAAGAGGAAAATGATTAAAAGTTCAGGGTAATAATTTATATTTAAGCCTAAATAATAATATATAATAATAACCCAATAATATTAAATTTCTCTTGCATCCATCCTAATCACCAAATCTCCTTTGTTTCACTATCTTTAGGGCTTCGAGCTTTAGAACAGTGCTTCACACTAGTAAACATGATCGTAAAAGGTCAAATGGACAGAAGTAAGTTACACAAAGACAGGTTCCTTCTCTTTGCTACCAAATCATGTCAGAGAAGAGCATGAACATATGAAGAGGGGGAAGAGTAGTTTCCCCATGCAAGGGATCGGCGATGCCCGCAGGGTAAAACATCAAGACAAATGCCCAAAACTTTATTCTGAAATAACTCAACTCCATTCAACTTGTGGTAATTACAATACTACTAGGACAAGTAATCCAATTCAGGAAACAACAATCCTGATATCCTAAACTGCATAAATAATCCTGATATCCTAAACCAACTTATACTAGCAAGAAAGTGGATATAGAAAATACTCAAATAACCGAATTAACCTAGACACTTAGTAATCCCCATTAGTTCTAAATTCCAACAGTAGAATCCAAATTAATCCTAACTAAAAGTAGGTAGATACAGGGAAAACACACACACATACAACCTTGAACACACACTGCACAAGAGAAAAGCCCTCTCAAAGGGATCTCAAGGAGAACTCCTCTAGGAAATCAATAAAGAATATAACCGAACCAGGATAAACCTCATTCTGCCGGGTGAACCTCGTTCTGCCAAATAAACAAGAAGCTCAAGAATAAAGATCTAATATAGAGCCCAGACTTGTTGACATCCTCAAAGTAAGGCTGCTCCTTTGACGCCAAATAGTCCACCATAAAGCATGAGGAATCCGGTCCCACTTCGCCCAACTACCACATGCATTCTAACCCCCTCCCAAGCATGTAGCGTGTAGGAACCCTACCACTATCTTAGGCATATCCCAAGAAAAACCATGCACAACATCCCATAAATCTCGAGCAAACTCGTAATGCAAAAGCCAATGATCAATCGACTTCCAATCCTTCTTACACATCAAGCATCTATAAACAATGACTTTCCCCCTCTTCAAGACATTGTCCTGTGTCACAATTGCCCACTCAAACTGCCTTACAAGAGAAAAAGGCTACTTTCTTCGGAACATCCACCTTCCAAATGCATTTACAAGGAATACCTACACAGCCCCTCCCCAAAAACTCCTATGGAGGACCTGACTTTAAAATCTACCACTACTAAGGGGACACCAACTCACAGCTGCAAGCTACTGGTGATTAATTTATTGATTTTTTACATAAATGTTTCGCAGTAGAAAATCTAATAAAAAATAATACAAAATTGAAACAAGTTTCTTGCTTCCTTGAAGTTACATTTCCTTGGAACCTTTGATAAACTAAAGTCTGCATCAGAAATAATTTACAATTTGAAATAACTAATAAGTTGTATGCAAGGTATACAATGACAGATAGCCACATTTGAACACAGCAGTTACATCTAGATGTGCTCCATGCAAGAATGCATTGGACCAAAATCAGTTATCAGATGCAAAACACAAGAACAATCACTTTTCTACAAGAAAATGAAAGCATGGAGCCATAGAATAACTTATACAGTACGGAAACAATATCAGCTAACTCCTAATTCAAGAATGTTGTACAAACCTATGTGCTTTTCAAATCATACAACCAAAACACGTGGTCAAATAATGAACTGAACACCTTTTTTGGAAAGGAAAAATGAATTGCACTCACTGTCTTATAAGTGATGAAAAGCACACAAGTATATTAAAGAAAGGCATGATATCTCACCACATATAGGAGCTAAAGAATACATGCATTAGTTAAGGAAAAGCATGATACCTTGCGGTACTGGTACGACTAAGTTGGGTGGCTTTTCTTTTAACAATGGGAGGCTTTCCACTATAGTAGAACCCAGTCAAGTCAAGAGCTTCACTTGCCACACCACCTAAAACTGCCAACACATTGGCAGACTTACTTGAAATTGGCAGAGAAACATAATAGTTAGTGCAAAGGAGAAGATCTACGGAACGAAAAACATAACATGTGTACAGCTTACCTCTTTGCAAACTTGTGAAAGTCCCAATGAATAAACTTCAGCTGATTTTCTTCTGAAAGAATCTGGTTTAGATACCCAACTGCATTAGTAAACTCACGCCTCAGCATCATTTCTCGTGGTCTTTTCTCGACAGTCTACAATTTAACTATAGATGTTAATAAATGGTATGAGCCTTTGCACTATATGTTGAGAGCTTAGACATCAAAATTTAAGCATGGTGATTCTGAACAATATGAAATTAAGTAAGAGTAATAAAACCTTCACACAGATAGAAAATAACTAATTATTTAAATATACATATTTACTTTCAGTGGATTAAATGAGTAATCACTTCATTTCCTCCATACAAGTATTAACACGCAGATATTGTAGTTAATGTATGTCTTACAATCAATATATATATATATATATATATAAGAGAGAGTCTTTGCTAGTGACCAGCCGGTCCGGTAAGGGAGTGTACTGGCAAGATACCTCTAGTGACCCGGCCAATTAAGATCAGGGCTTTCACAGAACATGAGGGGACCAACAGGTCGGCCCCATCTAGGGCTGTTTCACCTGAAATCATCTGTTTTCATCTTTTATGCTTCTCAGGTTAGTATACATGAATTCTATAGTAGTCTTTCATATTACTGAACATAGCAAAATACTCGGTCTCTCTCTTCTCTAGTCTCTTATCCAAATCTCTTTCGTCTTATCCATTTACAGCATGCACATTACAATTGTATTAATGGTCATCATTGTGGTAATCATGGCAGACTGGAATTAAGGTAATCACTGGAAAAGTGATGATAAGAAAAAGATATGCTATATACTTCACAAGCAAACCTCTTACAAACTTATATACATGTCGTTTATTGCAAAATTCTGTAACATACTTGTGTTTCTCTACTCTATAGGTATAGTGTAAACTACTACACATGGATGGCAAATTCATGCAATTTGACCTCCAGTAAGGACTCACTAAGCGGTAACTGATGAAAGCAGGTTACCACCTCTAAAGTCTTGGGGCAACTCCCGTGACCCCCGCAAGAGGGTCCACCGAGTAATACTTTCAAGTCGCAGTAAAATCGTAGGTGCTCAAATTCGCTTTGGTTGTATGACTCTTATCCAGCTTGGGTTAAAGGGCACCCAAGCCCACGAGGATTAGCGTCCCGATAGTTAGCAAAATATAGTGCGGGCCTCTTCGATAGAAGAACTGTTTTTGTCTTGGACCCAATTTAATACTAAACAAGTCCACAAAATAGGCTTACTCTTTCTTCACTTGACGGAATTTGGATTGGTGGCTTAGACCAGGGCTTCACTAAGGTATGCTCCATGCACAGACAACCTTGGCCTCTCCTAAATCGATAGAGAGAGAGACATGTGCTACCCAGTCCATATCCACAGCCAGTATCCGTCCCCAAGGTTGCAAGCATCGCAGTTATTAACACAAGATAGGACTGCAACCTGTACCATAACTCACTTTCCTCGTTCATTATGTACTTCATGTAATTGTACCTTCCAAACAACCGATGAGAGCATCCCCTTTCGAAGGACCAACATTCTTTAAAAAAAACTGAACAGACTTCGAGATTCACAAGCATCCCCTTTCCTACCCCTCATGTGCAAGGAGAATCTCCTTTAGCAAGCCACTCGGCTTCACGGTTCTCCAGCCACTCTCCAATCTCTTGCTCCATAGAATAACTTAATCTTCGCCCTAATCCTATTCTCACTAAAGATCCATCTGAAGAACGTGTCACTCATCTCATCACACATCTCTGTCATTACCTAACCTTACTCCCGCGGTCACACTGAACAAAAAGGGAGGAGAGGGATGCCTGGAATCAAGTGAAGCCATCAAAAAGAGAAAACGGCTACATGAATGCATTTACGAAGCATGATGGCCTGTCGTGATTCCATATTGGCTCATCCCCTAGTCACGCGTACTCAAGAGAGCAGTGGTGGTCAAGGGAGATGTTCGCTCAAAGTGGTTCAGATCTCTATTGTACAAAAGGTATCAATTGTTTTTAATTGATAATTTTTAAAAGGAACCTACTGGGTATCAATTGATATATGGTTTTAGATGTAGTCTATTAGTTAGAGGATTAAGGAGACGAACCAAGTACAAATGTGTCTTCTTGAGCTGCTTGAATTACTTACTTTCTACTCATTTCATATATATATATATATATATATATATATATATAAAGCTAGATTTATTTCAGCAATTAAGAAAGTAATAATTGATACTGAAAAATCAAAAAGAAAGCTTTAATTTAACTGTCCAGACTGAATAGTAAAACAGTCAATTGTATTCACGTATTCAGTCTACCGAATTCAAGAATCCATAAAATTTTAATTTGTTATGGATTTTCACTTCCACCTATTCAACCTCCCTTCTAGGTGTGCCTAACTTAATTTCAGTATGGACAACTTGGTGTGGGTTGATATGGTCATGGCTCTCCCTCCCTAACAGCTAGCTTTCAGGGATGGCTCTCCTATCTAATACAAATTCTACTAGATGACTTTATAGCAAGGAAAAGTTCATAACCCAAAAGCAGATAGCATGGGAAGGGACACCCCCTACATTTAAAATAGAAAGAACAAGCAAGTACAACAATTATCCTATATTAGGATAAAAACACTGATAACATTAAACTCCCCTAAGTTTTCGGTTATATGGAAACAAATCTCAACCCCCCAAAAAAAATTATAAATAAATAGAAGAAACAAAAACTAAAATAACATGACATCCAAAATTACTATGGATTGTCCTGCCAAAGATGAAACATGGACAACAAATTCAGTACGATGTTTAGCTACCCCTCAAATTAAAATTGATTAAAATCACTGAAAAATCAGAACAAAACTTCTTTTCCTCTCCTATCCTTTTTTCTTAAATCCTTCTCTCCCACCACATCCATTAAAATATATTTAGCCACTTTCCTTCAACACCTCTTTGGGCCCACTTGTCCCCACCAACCACACCTTGGCCTCGACAGCTACTTCTCTCTCCCTTGTCCCATTGCAGCGAACATAGTCACCACCTCAAAGCTACACAAGTAATTCCCTACTACAATCCCAATTTTTAAGACACCTCAAGACCCTCTTAACAATGTAGGCAACCACCACCAAGACACAAATAAGTACATTTCATAACTGCATAACATCACTATCCTTGGTCAGAACCCACCCTCTATGAGCACAACTTCCACTGCAACTCACCCTCTATTTCCTTTTTCATTGGACTAACCGAGTTTATGTCGTGATAGTGATGGACCACTCAATTAAAACTATTCTCCTAATCAAATCTACTATTATAATTCAAATCCCTAATTTAAATTTAAAAAATAATCTCCTAATTAAAATCTATAACTAATTGATCTCCTAATTAAAATCAATTACTAGAATATCCTACTTAATATAAGTAATCAATAATAAACAATTACATTAAAAATTAAATTTTTATCTCTAAATAACAATACAAAATTAATAATAAATTTCTTAATTTTCCTCTTCCGTTCCGCATCAACACTACATGGCTTGCTTTCCAAGACAAGATAAAATAAAGCTTACGATTTCCTGAAATCCTAATTCCAAAAATAAAAGTAATAAATCCTATTGAAAAAATACAATGTTAAGAACAAAAAAATTCTATATTTAACCTTTTGGGCTGCATCACGATTCCTAACATTTTGAAGTATGCAAGAGGTGAGCAAAAACGGGAATGGCAAAACTTATGATACTCTGGCTTTAATCTGTTGAATAAACCTTCAAGAAAATTTCCCAGTAGCCTAAAGCTTCTGGGGGTAAAAGAGAATCGATTACTTCTAAGAAAAAACTAATGTTAGAAAAGGACATAAAAATGTTAAAAGCAAACAAGAAAAATCCACGTGATATTATACCAAACAGGAAGTTTATATCTAGCAAGGCAGTTTATATCTAGCAAGGCAGTTTATAAAGATTATATTTTAAGATAAATCTACCTTGATTAGATTAAGCACAATAATTGGGTTTCCATATCTCTTTGCCATGTCCTCAAAATGCATCTTTGTTGCTTCATATGTAGGATCATACCTTTGCACTGAAGTTGGAAGGAAACAGGCTTTTCACGAGTTTATTCAAAAGAATAGAAGCATATGAATAAGCAAACAGAGTAACTAAATAAATCTTACAAATGATATCAGGCTTAGGACTAAATCTCGAGGCTTCTTGAGACCAAAAGAGAGGAATTGAACCCCTCATTTGTACAACAGAACTCATTCTTCCTTTGCATGAACCGGCTTCTTCATCAAGGATAATTTGTTCTGTCTCAACATCATTTGCAACCCTTCCCCTATCATTCACTCCTCTTTTCAAATAACTGCATCCATGGAGAAAAAGTACAGAACCAATTAATGCAATTTGCACGGGAAATTTTTGTAAGAGTATCATTATATGAGTAATTAGAGAACCAATAGAATTTTTGCTATTACTAGCTGTAAATTTACTGGAAACTTAAAGTCAGAAATACTAAATGTAAGGAAATTTCCTTTTTTCTTTCTTGAGTAACTGTGATCCTCTCCGATGCCAGCATCTGATGACCAAGCCCATTATTAGGCCAAGATGCAGAACTGTGATGGCATATGAGGAAATAATTATCATATTGATTACGAGCCATTAAGAAAACTAATGAATCCTCCAAAGGCCTACCACTATTATCCTTTATTTGTTATGCACTTGATTATCTTGAAGGGTAGATTTCATCCATGTATGTATAATTGTAGAATGATATCGTACCCTGTTTTTTTCGAGATGACAAGACTCATCCTCGCCTCATTTTTCACTGTCCAGTTACTCCAGTAGCTTGGAGGCTGTGGTCTAATTTGTTTAGTCATCTTAATGATCTGAAAAATGAATGGTTGCTGGGTTAATTGTATTCTTCGAGTTATATTAGGTTAAACTGGTGGCACATTGGCGGTGGTAATCCATCATATACAAATGATCTGAAAGGTTGGTTACTGTTTTAACCATAACATACCGTTAGATTGGATGATTGAATATGGTTTTGACAGTATAAAATAGTATGGGATGCCTCTTAAGGTATGGTAATGGTAGGAATTGATGTTTCACAGAATATCCACAGTGAGTGGTTGAGTGATTTCATGGGTGGTAATGCATTATATGCTAAATGTGTTGGCAGCAGGTACAAGGATGGAAGGGTGATGATAGTGCATGGGGGTGGAGTACCTATGATGGAAGGCTATACCAGGCGGTTTGACGGTCATGATGAACAGTGCCATTTATGTAAGAAAGAGATTAATTCAATTAGAGAGATACGACACAGAGAAAGAGAGAGACTCAGGTCAGTTTTATGAGAGAGATAATAATAAGAATAATATAATAATAATAGCCAATATGAACTTATAAAAGTAAATTAAAAATAATATTCCAAATGTATCTTTAGTGGCAGGGGGCATTTTAGTACCTTGTTTAGTTAAGTTTCTTCATTTCGTCCTCATAAAAAGCTGGATATCCTTGAGTTGGTCAATAAGGGCATTTCAGGAATTGAAAATTTATATTTTGTTTAGTGGCGTGTCACTTTATCAAAACAATGGGGAACCAGATGAAATCACCATTTCGTTATTTCATCTCTCTCTCTCTCTGTGTCTATATATATATACACACACACACACACAAGAGTGTGTGTATCATAACAACTCATATGTAGATTAGCAAAATATTATCAAACAATCTGAAGATTTACAAACTATGGTGATTTTCCAAGCAGTTGACATAAATATTTTCAAATAGGGCATACCGTGTCCCTGCAAAATGTCGAGACCGCCTTGAAACCAGAGAAACACTGAAGTCTCTTCCAAAGACTGATAGCCTAATCTGCGATTATCATATACAAAAGTATCCATTGAAGACTCTACTATGGTACATTCAGTTCCGATATCACTCACAATAATGTTACCGAACAAATAAATATTATTGAACACAAATTCTAGATTACTGGAATGAAATGATATGGTGCAGGATGACAGTTTGGCAGTGAAATATAAAAATTGTGTTGCCAAAAACTCTTGAGCAACATTTACAATGAGAAATTTAAGACAAACATAATTGAGTCTTGTGACTCTCTTCATTACTTCTTACGAAGCCTTTATCGGGAAACTACATATAAAATAAACCACTACAATTTTTATCTCTTAGAATGCCCCTTGCAATTTTTATTAGAGTTTAGATGTTCCCTTCCCATCCATTTTTTTTTCCTTCTGTTAGCTCATCTTGTCTTACTAGTATTCACTGTGTCTACGGTTTGCAGCTTTTCTTTGGTGCCTTCCACATCAATTTTTTTTTAAAATACATAATAAAATATGGGAATTGATATTTTCACTAGAGAATTTGCTATTTCCACAAGGCTTTCCTCACCTGAATAGTAAGATGTGAGTGAAGCCTTGTGAAAATATCAATTTTTCCTTGTGGTAAAACAACAAAATACACCTACGAAAATGAAAAACATAACATACAAAAAGGAAACTCCGATACCTGCTTAAAATTCCCATGAACTAAAGCAATTGTCCAGATTGTGTTCTTGCATCTTGATCGAATTGCTTCAGTTAGAAAAGCATTCCACACAAATATATTCTCATATGGCATCCGTTCATCAGCCATTGACATCACATTTTTCTGCAAATTTTGCATTATAGGATACGTATAACTATAGAAAAAATCTTTAGTCAAGTCTACACTTGATAAAAGCTTCTTGTACCTGCAGTTGTATCAAATGTACCAATTAGGATGAACCGGAAGGATTTAGAATTTCAATTGATATGATACTGACTAGGGAGGTTAAGAAACAAGGGTGTACGTGTTATAAATCAATTGCATACACAAATGCACAAGATAACAACATTTGTTAGTGCTGAATCAATTCCAGCAAGGTGGGCACAGACACCACATATTTTTGCCTCTCACTTTCATGTTTTGGGGTTAGTATATAACTTCCTATAACTATACAAATATTGTACTTAAAAGGCGGCGGTACTAGCGCCAGTGATGCCTAGGTGGTCACTAGAAACAAAAATTGTCAAACTTTAATTATAAACACATAAAATTAAAAAGTAGCTATATAACATATTAATTCCTTAATAGAATACAATCAATTCACAAATTGACTAAAAAACAAATTCAAATGGAACTCTTTTTGTAGAACAAAGGGAGGAATCGCCTACAGTCTATTTATTTTTACTATGGCCCTTAGACTTACATTGCCTTCCCCTAATAAGGAATTCTTTAAATCATTCATACTATTCAAGTTATGAAATGACACTTGGCCATTTACAGAACTACTAACATGGGCCAGAATTCTAACATACACCATGAAGTAACTACCACCCATCTACTTCTACTTCTAAAATACTCCTCAGTAACTAGTAATAAGCCCCTAGACTTTATTTATTCCTAATATGGCCAATGGCCTTAGAGAAGCCCAGTTTGCTGGTTCTTCACTCCGACCTGGGTAGGCTGCTTCTGGTAACACTAATTTGTCGGTCACTATTTTACTCATCACAGGTAAAATACATAAAAAATTATTTGGAATTTATTTCCACTATATAAAAAGGACTATAGAAATTAAGAACGAAATTAAGAACCAAGAAATATCACCAAAAGAAAAGTTCAAATTGAAATTACCTCAACTCGGTTTTTGAATGAGCAACATCAGTTTGAACTGAGACATGCGGAATCGTAATTATTTGGCTGTCATCTATACTGTATATTGCATGACCACATATGCATCCGATTTGCCGACGCTTCGTTACCAATATTAAATAATATGATTCCAAGAATTTGATACAACCTAAAGAGGGAAATAACAAATAAAAATACAAATTGAAACTTAGTAAGCCATCAGAGACAATTTCTACAGTACGAATTAGACACAATTAGGATATCATTTTCTAACAAGTTTTCTGTTTTCCTTTTATAACATTCCATTTTCAATTTCTCATAAAACATTTCAAAAGCCCTCCTACTTCCTAAAACAATACCTACAAGCTAATGTAATCTCTTATAAGTCCATTAAAACATTATTAAAAACATTAAACATGTAACGAAGCACATCCTTATTTTCAAAAACAGAAATTGACAGCCAAATTGTTTGAATGGCGTTTTAAGTCCCTTCTCTCTTTTCTGTTTCAGAAAAAAAAAACTCAAATAATGTCTTTGACAGAGTTTCTTCTTTCTTTTACAAATATATTGCACTAAACACCCCAATTTTTAAAACACAAGAAAGGTCCTCTTAGCTGTTCCTGTCAGTAAATGAAATAATGAGTCTAAAATGACCCTAAAACATAATCAAGTGAGCTCCAATTTGAATAATTAATCTATTAATTTTTAGTTTTATTCCATACTTCTACTATCTACTAAAATATTGTTCGAACCCAGTTAAATGGATAATCAAAGGAACTCCTTACTATAAAAAAATAAAAAATAGAAAACAAAACAAAATTGTGAAAACAAAATACCAAATGATAACCAAACAGACACCCACAACAGAAATTAGTAACCAAACAGGGATTTAAACCAGAAAATAAAACCCAAAAACTTACCAGCTATGCCATAAACTTTAGCAACAGAACTCAATCCACCAGTGGCACGATTGCCCTCATCAATCCGCTGGAGCAAGCTCTTAACTTCCTGTGGCGAATAAACCACAGGATCTTCACTGATATTTAAATCCGACGGTTCCATTCTGTCGATTTTCAATACTCTGAAGAATCTCTTGTTTCGATCGCTCCCAATTAAATAGAATCTCTACACATAAAAACCAAATAATCCTAAAATTGATCCAAAACTGACGTAATTGAAGACAATTTTGGGATGAATCTTACCGCTCGGGTTTCGTAGAGTCTGAATTTCTCGAGTGAGTACGAATTGGGATCAGTTTCGGGATCATTGGATTGCAGTTTGGAGGAATTGGACTTTGAATTCTCGGATTTTGCCATCAGAATTTAATGTGATTTTAGTATTCAGACGTAGAGAATATACATATACGTTGGATTGGGTTTTGAGTTTCGGTGAGAATTAGAGCTGTTCTTAAACTCGAGCGGTTATATACGCTTCGATGGAAAGCAAATGTTTTTAATAAACTCTTGCTCGACGGACTAAAAAGAAAATTTTTACGATACGTTTTCTTTTATATTATTAATTAATTAAATAATAATAATTTATAAGTCATGTATCACGAATTATAATTATAAAATTTATTAATATATAAAATTGATAAAAATTATAAAGAGACCTTATTTATTATATATTTTTTTTAAAAAGTTATCATTCATATTTATCCACATAACTAGCAATCAAATAGTCGACCTAAATATTCACCATATATATTATTTTCTTTAATTTATAAACTAAAATAAAAGAAATTTTAAGTTTTATATTTAGATTACTAATTTTTAACTTTATATTAATTTTATTGTGTTTAAAATTGTACAGGATATTATAGGAGGCAAC
This sequence comes from Aralia elata, assembly GCA_034770075.1. NCBI lineage: Eukaryota > Viridiplantae > Streptophyta > Magnoliopsida > Apiales > Araliaceae > Aralia > Aralia elata. The sequence continues at coordinate 72,994,505 of CM068378.1, read as the reverse complement.
TCAATCATCTATTTTTTATTGTTCAACTTATAAGAGATTTGTTTGTGTTATTTTGTTTTTCATTCAAATTCGTCCAAATTTTTATGAAAAAAATCAGTAAGAAAATTGGTCAAATTTTTCGACTTTTTTTTGTGCATTAAAAAACTCAATAACAAAAAAATTAGATAATAAAAAATAAGTTTTTCGTTCATTTTTTTTCTTTTTTGTCTGTATTAGAACTTAGTAACAGTGTTACACACTCCTTGTGAGTTTTAGGAAAAAAGAAAAGAAAATAGTAATTTAAAATTTACAAGATAAAAAAGAAAAAGAGGATAAAGAAATAAACCTTTTTGCTCGTATTTGTAAGTTTTAGAAGGAAAAATTAATTAAAATAGTATATTATTGTTTATCCTTATGAGATTACTTTTAATAAATCATCATAAAAATATTTTTATTACTTTGAAATATTCTTGATACTTTTACTCATTCTTTGTTTCTCTTATGTCATTAAAAATATCACAAACAAAAAAATTTTATTTTCTACCCCAAATTTTTTCCTTCTCCTTTTTAAAACTCACAAACACAGTTTACCATTTCATCCTGTTAGTGGTCCTTTGCCAAATATGATTGTGAGATATAGAGACTAAACTAGTCTTTTAGATAATTTAAAGAGTTAGCGACTCTAAGAGTGTAAGAGTGTTAGGGGGTCAAATGCATGTTTGGTCACTGAATTGAGGTCTAACTTACATATTTATCAATAAACTTAATTGTTTTTGACAATCAACTTATTAGACTCCAAAATTATTATAAAATTTAAAATTTTGTCTAGATCGTTAACCTACTAACGACAGAACAATGTGACACTGTTTACGTGTATATTACTCGACAAAATGAATTTAAACGAAGGAGGTGGTAATGTTTACATATTTTCCAAGTTAAATGACCATATTTATTAACTAACAAACAATGAACAAGTCTTAATCTAAAAGGGTTATGGTGAAATCTAGGATTCTTAGGTTTGTAGTGGAATCTGTTAGTTGACAATTTTATCCCTAATGTGCTTACAATTATTTATATGATTTGATGATGGTGTAATAAGATAAAATTTTAACGTATATGTGTTTCAGATCCTATTGTACAGTCCTTATTGTAAAAAGACTTAGTAATTTTTCAGGTTATAATTTGATGTAACAGTAGAGCCCATAATTTTTGTTAGTAGAGTTAGATGATTGTATACTCCTTTGCTTTCTTTAAAGCATCATAAAAGACAAGCAAAGCATGATTATGGATCATCAAGAGCAGAGCTAAGATACTTCAGCAGAGCACCAACCTCATAACTTTTTCGAATGCAAGGAAAGTTCATTTCATAGAGCTAAAGAGGTTGTAGAGTTGTCAACAGAGCTCACCCTGGAAGGTCTATGAGACAAAAGAAACATTTGCCATGAAAATAAGGCTCAATCAAATGGAATAACAAATAGTTTTGATAAGCATTTAATAATGCTCGTGTCCTGTTGCCGCTTATCTATTGGACATAACTTTGTCTCTACTAATTTGACAAAGGAAAGAAAGTTGGTAGATTTCAGAGCTCTCAATCAGAGCAAGACACATGTCTCTATGGACAATTATCAACGGTCAGATTTTCAAGGAGCTTATAAATACCAGACCTTTTAGAAATGAAAAGTTAATCATTCACGTACTTGAAAATCCTAACTAAATAAGTGTTCTTCCAAAGCAATCTGCAAAGTACTCTACTGAAGAATAGAACACTTAATTTACGCTTGTTGCACAATCTACTCTGCTAAAAGAATTTTAGAAGTGCAATAGAACAAACTTATTCAATTATTTTGTGTACTCAATCTTTGTGATTGAAAAATTTGTGTGACTTGAATTTTGTGAACTGAAGTTGTAGTTGATCTTTGTGATGACAGTTTCCTACTTAGTAGAGGATCCTTTCTCATCAGAGAAGAAGAGTGGACTAGGGGTTGTTGCACTCACCTAGATTTTGATGATTGACAAAACATATTAAAATGTGATTAACAAGTTTGCCAAGTGTGCAGGAAAATAGACTAGTTAAGTTATATATTGAGCTCATAACTTAACAGAGACATGTTCATAAAGTAAAGTCAGTTGATCGAGAGTCACACGTATGCTCAAAAACAGAGTACTTCAGTACCACTTAGTATGCCCAACGGTTATTTTAGTGGTATTTCCAATGATGTTTGATATAATATGCATTTAGCTAATGAAGAATACACAAGAAGCTTCATTTTAACTAAGAAAAAGTAAGGATGCAAACAATAGAACAAGACAGACACTAAAAGACAAATCTGTCAACTTCGAAGTTAGGCGCTGGAAACTTTCATCAAAAAGAAAAGTTTTGGTTTCTCCTAAAATCTTTGACAAATATGGACTTTTCCTTAAACATGAAAGAAGACTCTACAGATCTCACCTATTTAGTCCAAGGTATTTGAAATTCAAATACATTTCAAATACAAATACATCAATTGGATTAAGATTGGAAAAAGATCAAACTGTTGGAGAAAATTTTAAATTCCCACCAATCAAGTTTGCACATTTCAAACGGCTATCTACTGGATTGAACAACTATAAAAGGATCATGTTCATCAGAACAATATATAGGAGTGTACAAGAAAATGAGAGCTTCAAGTCCAAACGAGAGTCAGACAGATCCGAAAACATTTCTACACTAGTTCATTACCTTCTGTACTAACAATGATATATTAGTTATAAGGTTGATGATCTAGATATCGAGCTTATAGTGTGATATCAGATCTTTGTAGAGATTATAGGCTATATGGTTGGTTGTGCATCCTTAAAACAACTTACCAGGTTTGTTGTTTTTTCTTAAACAACACTATATTTTTTTAAATATGTGTGATTTTCTGTGAACCCTGGAAATAGAAGGAGAAATGAATAGGTTTATCTATAAACCTACAAAAACAGATGGGTTATGCACTAGAGTGCATTGGTAGCATAGGAGATGCTAAGGTTGCCGGTGAGCCTAGGGAACCGTGGAAGCTGTAATAGAGTACAACAAGGCATTGGACCAGTGTCCCGTGGATTAGGCACAAATTGTGCTGAACCATGTAAAAATCTCATGTGTCTTTGTGTGATTGTTTGCGTATTTTTACTTTATCTTGTGTTCTATTTATATATTGAACTCATTGTAAGTCAGTCAAGTTCATCAATAAACAGAGTCACATTCATACTGAAAAGTAAGTCACAAACCCAAAATAGAGTCAAACAGTGTAGAGTGAGAGTACTTTTATTATTCCGTTGCATATTATTGAAAAACTTGATTTTTTTTTGAAATAACCAATTCACACCCTTTCTTGGTTAGTCATACGCTTATACCCTGAACCACTTAAAGCTTACTGTGTTCTTTATTTTCAGTCAATCTTTATTAATGCTTATATTGCTGTTTATTGTTACCATCCTTGTTTAAAAAAAGGGATTTTCTAAAACTCATATTCCGCCGCAACAAAAATTAACTGTGATTAATTGATTGGTATAAACTTAATTTTTTTAAAGATTTATTCAACCCTTTTTAGATCTACTTTGTCATTCCAAGGCCTAACAAGCGGTATCAGAGTTGTGTTCTCCCGAACATTTGCTTAACAACTTGAGAGATCCTAATGGCAATATTTAAGAATGGTAATGGAAATTCGTTTTTGTGCAACAAAGAAAAATTCTCTAGCTGAAAAGTTTGTTTATAGACCTTTTTGGATGCAATTAACAATGAACTTTATGATACTTTCTTAGTGGACCTTATGTACCCAACAAGCTAGCTGGAATGATTGAATATCCGAACAAGATAGTCACTGGACGAAGAACTATTTGAAACAGTTGTCAACTATACTAGAACGAAATAAGTATGAGACGCTCTACTCATCACGAACGAAGGAACTGAAGAAGTACAAGAAAATAAGCAATCACTACTAACAAAACAACATTACATGTTCACAAATGACGCCGGTGAAGATGTAACAACTACATTTGTGAGGTTTACTACATTGTTGAACTCAAGTCTTATGGAAAGACATACTCAAACAAAAATGTGGTGATAAAGTTTATGAGGCAAATGAGATGCTAAGACCATTGCAATTAGAGAGTTTAATAGCCTTTATGACGTGGCAATATAGAAACTTTATGGGAATCTTCTAACTTGAGCTCAATCAACGAGTTGGGCCACTAATAAAGTCCAAGAAGAAAGAGAAATGCATAGCTCTAAAAGCCACTAAAAGCTCTACCAAGTCAAAGAGCTCTACTGATGAAAGTATAGCTCTAATAACAAAGAGACTGTACAAATTTATAAAGAAGACAAAAGACACTACAGAAGAAATGACTACACTATAGAAGAAATGATTCTAATAAAAAAGATACATTAAAGGACTTATGCTACAATTGTAAGAGGCCTGGGTACTCCATTGCTAACTATCCCAAGTCTTATTCAAACAACAAGAAGAAGGATAACAAAAAGAAAGATAAATCCTATGTAGCAAAATAGGCAGATCTAGCAAGCTGGAGTGAGAGTGAAGAAGACTCAGATGATGAGTTAATTGACAATGAAGAAACAGAAGCGGCTCATCTCTTCCTAACAACTATTCAACAATCTACTACAAAGGACTCTAGTATTGTAGATCAAGTTATTAATCTTAGTAAGGTATTTGATTTCAAGTCACCTGATATAACTGTGCTTGATTTACAAATTACTTTACATGATGTTAGCATCAAAATGCGTAAGTTCATGAGATGGTTTAGATCTTTATCAAAAGATCATTCTCAATTTAAGAAGGAGAAATCAAGAGTTAATCTTAAGTTGGAAGCAACTAACATAATTGTTTTTGATTTTTCCAAGCTTAAAGAGAAAAATGATAGATTGAGAAAAGAACTTGAATCATCTCACTAGAAAGACCTATTTATCTTCATAAGCTGGGAATTGAACAAGACAGTCTATACATGGATTAAATCTTTTATTTCCATCAACTCTATTATAACTAGTTAGAGATGTGCATCTGATAGAAGTGGACGTGGTTTTAACTCATTTGGAGAGACACATGTGGCAACAAAAAAGGAAATTAGCAATAACAGTTTTCTTCATTCCAATAAGAAAATTGTCTTTGTGAAATTGAAAGCAATATTCTCTCAAGCTAATCACATTTGATGTGATAGAGCATTTACTTTATAATATTATTCATTTATTAATAAAAGAATTAATTTATTTAAAGGCATTTATTTATCCATGTTTAATTGTTATAATTAAATATTGTGATAAATATGTAGTTTGGAGCAATACTTTTAGAATTATAATGAGTTCATGTTAATGAGATCTAAAATGTAGATAACTCAAAATTAGAACGTTCCTAATTATATGATCACTAATATGAGGTTAGTGAATCTGAACAGATTAGTACATATTATGTTTTCTCTTTTGAAGGGAATGGTTGATCTCATAATCATTTATGTGGAGACACTAAAACAAGTATGTAGGTGCTTATTAGAGAATAAGTTCACTAAACACGACTTGCTTAAAGGAACACCTAATGAAGTTTTACATACTTGTCAATAGGATCAGAGTTCCTATAGTGATATTAATATAAATGATCATTGGACTTGAGATTATCATAACACTTTGTGTATTCCGAGTTATACTTCAACATATTCCTTAAGACTTTTTGGGTATATAAAAAGGTATGTTCGGGTGTAACAAAGTGTACATTGAGGTAGGTGAATGATTAACAAATGATCTACTGCTTCTAGTAAAGGGAGAGAATGTCCCATACGATTCGATCAGTGATGTAATATCCGGATATTGATGAAGCTAGTAAGCATGATCTTAAACGATTAATGCAATGATGATGTACGATGATCCTTAGATAAGGATAACTACTTAAGAAAAAATGAGGTATGTGATGTAATTGAATACGATTAAAGGTTATGATATAAAACTTAGATTATGAAAAAGAGAGATGTGTAGAGAATGATTAAACATTTTTAATCTATGTGCTAGAGAACACCTATATGGTTTAATATGTGTAAAGATGTAAAGAGAGATTTTTGGTACAAAAAGTCTTTAAGTAAGTTATGTAATAAACTCGATGAGCATGTGACTTAATGTATAATATTAAAATACGGATTATGTGAACTATTGATGATGGAATAAATATGTATAGGTGTTATATATACTTATTCGCGAGTAAGTGATGAGATGTAAGTTAATAGTTAGTCAAGACTAAATTACTAGTTTGAACTAACTAAGAAATTAAACATTTGTATAAAACAAAAGAAAATGATGCTAAAACTCGAAATTGAGTTCAGAAAGGAATTTTGAGATGCGTACTATATATTTGAGTCCAAAACGTCAAATTTAGTAAGAAATGACTGTAAACACGATATAGTGTCAAGGTTGACGTTTTGGTCAAAGTCAACAGTTGACTTTTATGATGGAATGTTAAATTAGAAGTTCGAAATAGAATTTCGATGATCGAACTACGAATTTGAGTCCAAGATGTTCAAATTAGTACAGATAGACTATAAATACAAAATGTGTTAGGGTTGACTTTTTGGTCAAAGTCAATAGTTGACTTTTATGATAAAAAGTCAAACTTGGAGTTCAGAGAAGAATTTTAAGACGCAGATTGTATATTTGAGTTCGAAACGTCGAAATTAGTAAGAATGGACTATGAACACAAAATGTGTCGGGGTTAACTTCTTGGTCAAAGTCAACAGTTGACTTTTTGGGTAAAAAGTTAAACTGAGTATTCAGAAATGAATTTGATGAAATGGATGTTCCCACGACGTTGAAAACGTCGACTTTAATAGGAATTGACTATAATCATGAAAAAATGGATTTTTGGATGTCAAAATGGCCAAATGGACAATTAAACGGGTACATAAAAGAGGAGTTATTAAATTTTTGGAGTGTGAGCCATGGAAATGGGCGGCTTAGGGCTGCTGATTGAGTGGAAAATGCTGGGATTTATTTCCCACATGCTTCCAACTTATTCCCCAATTCCCTCACCAAACTAGTTTGTGATTGGTCCATCAATTGAAGTGGGACAAGGAGCATGTGACTAATTGATTAGCCAAAATAAGGCAAAATGATCAGCTATCTCTTCTCTCATTCTTCATACCTGCACTCTTCCCCCAAATTTTTTCAGAAGATAGAAAGAGAGAGAGAGAAAGAAGATGAGAGAAGGAGGAAGAAGAAAGAGAAAAATCTTAGTTTTCTCCCTAATTCACTTATAAACCAAGAGAGAAAGAGAAAAGCTTAAAGAGCTAGCAAGAGGAGGACAAAGAGCTCGGGTGAGTTAGAGGAAGAAGAGATGGAGAGCAAGAAGCTACCAAATTAGCAAGCTCTAGCAAGAAAAAGAAGAACCAAGATGAGGAAGAACCTTAATAAGGTAATTCCTAAGCTTAAATCTATATAGATTTCTTGGATACTTTTCTTTAAAAATCTGAAAATCCTTACTATGTTAAGGTGTTATGTTTATGTCTTAAATGGTGTGTAACTATGGAAGCATGAAGAATGAGGTAAAGCTATGAAGCAAGGACGGAGGGAAGAAGAAAACTAGCTAAAGGTAATTTTTAAAACCATGCTAAAACTTTATTTTGTTTATGCTTGGTTATGGAAGTAAAAGATGATGGATGATGATGGTTTTATATTTAACCATGATGGAATGGATGATAATGGTTTTATGTTTAACTATGATGGAATGGATGAAAAATGATGGTAAGATGAAAAACTAAAATGAATGTAAGCCTATGCGTAAATGATAGACAAATGGACTATGTAGAGAACTATAATCGGACTAAAGAAATTGTTAGTTCATATGATATGTATTAAATTCCAGGAAGAAGGAATTATGTGTATGGGAGTTATGAAAAGTTTTCAATTGGAACAGAGTAAAAATATGTTATAACGAAGTTATGGCGAAATGTTTAATAAAAGATGTTAAAAGTCAAAAAACTTAGCCTCGGGGGACTTTTGGGCTAATTTTACGGCCTAATAATGAAGCTAAAAAATTATGAATTCATGGGAATTTTGTAGAGCATGTTACAATCTTTCCATTACCTCAAGAACGAACTCATTCCGACTTCGGATGAGTGAGTTATGTAGAAATGAAGCAAGAAAGGTAAAATCTGAAAATTTCAGAAAACGAGTAATCTGTCCATGTTTTTGTAAATTCCATAACTCTTTGTGTATAATGAGTTAGGAGATTAGCCTTATATCAAAAGAAAGCTCTGGAGGTAATCTAAACACAGAAATAAGAATCACTCAAAAATTCCTTGTGGTTTGTTCGTGATGAACGTTTGAATCAGACTAGTTTGGAGAAAAACTCCACTGCCAGAATCTGGAAATCAGATTCTAACATGCTTCTTGTGCGAATTTCCTGGGCTTGTGTTTAAAATTTGGGAGTGATGAAAACATGAAAGTTGTAGCCCCGGAAGTTAGATAACCGTGAGCACAAGAATCACCCAAAAACGTTTTGAAATGAATTAGTTATGTTGTTTCTAGCAAGACAGGGTAAATCTGAATCGCAGAAAAATGGCAGATTATGTTTCTGTCTTTGTAAGATTTATGTAAAATCATAAGTTGAGAATTTGAAAATGAAATAAAAATAAAAGTTGTAGATATGGAAGTTATGAAGATGTTGAAAAAAGAATGGAATTAAAATTCATTACATATTCTGTTTTATGTATGATTTAGTAAAGCTGGCCAGATTTTTGTAATAATCTGACCTTACTTATAATAGTGAAAATATGTTTTGATTGAAGAAGAGTCTAAAACCAGGGCCTAGATGAGATTAAAGTAGGCTGTATAAGCTTTAATTAGACGTAAGGATGAATGAAAACGGATGAGTAACGAAGGAGTTATGATAAAAACAAAAACAGTGTTTTGTTAATAAAAAAAACTGTGAAAACGAGTTTTATAACTCGGATTGAGATGAAATTTGGGAGGATGATATATGTTGATGCGTAATAGCATAATTTATGTAAGAAAGTGATTTTCTAAGATTTTAATAATTTTTGGATGAAACTTTGAATAATGAAGATTATTGAAGTTGTAAACAGAAATATTATAATTTAATTACGGAATGTAATTAATAATAGTTAATGTATGATGAGACGATGATTATGTTAATGAAAATAATCGATGATGATGTAGATGACTCAGAACTGAGTGCGAAAGAAAGAAATATGGTATGTAACTGATGTAGATGATAAACTAGTATGATGAACACTTAGAATAAAAGCGGTAAAGAGTTATACGGATAACTAACTAGTATGCACACATTATTAATTATGTAGGTCATGCAAAAGATGCAAAATATTAGATTAAGCCAGATAGACAAATCAGACAAGTTTTTCAGTACTTGTTGCTATGTGTTATGTGAAATTCTTGTGATACTTTAATGTGCACTATATGTTGCAATATGTTATTAAACTGTTGATATTCAGTTGATGATTTATGTTAATTGTTCTATGTGATGTATGCATAAAATGCAAAGTATGTTTAAATGAGCAATATGACAAAGATGTAGCATGTATAAAACACGATGTATGAGAGAGATAAAATATGTACAAAATGTACAGTATGAGTAATGATGAAGCATGTATAAATGCACAGTATGAGTAAAGATGAAGCATGTATGAATGTACAATATGAAAAAGATGAAGCATGTATAAAATACAAATTATGAGAAATGTGAAACATGTTAAAATGTGAATTATGTGTTATGTGATAACTATTAAACTTGCTAGGCAACGTCGTTGCTCACTCTTGCTATAAATAATTGTTTTCAGATAAGCTAGAGCGGACCGAAGAATTCGGTAAAGTCAGAGGAAAGGATTAGTTAATGATTGAAGATGGTTTGTATTAATTACAATATTAATACGGATGTAATATTGTATTAAAAATTAAATAATAATGTAAGACTCTGTAGTAGTTTTGTAAGGATAATGTATTTATTTTTATGTTATGATGAGATGTCTAGAAGATGTATGGTATGGGTAGTATAGTGACACACCAAATCTAGGCTTAAAGACAAGACCCGAGTTTCGGGGGCATTACAAGTGACAACTTAGAAATCCTTGACTAAGGTTGAATGAAAATTAGAAAAGAGTTTCTCATTAACTTTAACTAGAGTTGTGCTTTTGAGAAATGACATGTATATAATCAAATAAATAAAACTTGACAAATAATTCTATATTTTATATTTGATTGAGACATTGTATGGTAGAAGGATTTAATTGTACAGTAACTATTTACTGAATAGGTTCTTTGTGGTTAAACGTTAATTTCATATTATCCGGATAGTCATAATATGCTGAGAGGTGGCACTCATGATGTAAAATAAATATAATTAATTTTATTAATTATATACTAGAATTAAAACAGTTTAATTCGTTTAAATAAAATTGTAATAGTTCTAATTTTATTTATTCTGCTAGCGGCATAATATTGAACCTAAAAGGTCACACCACAAAAGAGAAATATTGATTTAGAAGTAATTGGCTCAAATAATAATAAATTAAGTATATTTAATTTGTACCATTTTAGAAAAAATTAAATAGTTTAATATTTATAATAAAGTATTTAAGAAATACTAATTACAAATTAATAAGAAGTATTATTATTATTATTATTATATAAATACTCTTGTTCCTAAATATTTTAGGAATTATATTAAAAACCCTAAATTATAAAAAGTTTAGGAAAGAAGAGTTGTCTATATAAGGAGAGACCTTATTATGGATTAGGGTTTACTAATACAATTATTCATTCTCAAGCCTAAATAGCTTAGGAGAAATAGAGAGAAAAAGTACTAGCCACGCTAGAGTTTTCCATAGCTCTAAATTACTTCTTCATCTATATTCTCTTGGTGGATTATCTTTGGAGTGTTACGCACAATGAGTAGCTTGTGTTTGATCCGTGGAATTGAACAATCATACTTCTGTTCTTGAACCTAATTTATCTAAGTCCGTCTTTCTTTTTCGTACATGTGCAAGTGTGCCCCATATATAAATATGGTGCAATAGTGGCTTTTGCCCACTCCACAATTCTCTAGGTGTTGAACAGACTTTGATGGTACAAGATTCATAAGTACATTGTCGTTTGTAGTGCATAACCCCAAAAAGATATAGGAAGAGTATAAAAACTCATCATATACCTTACCATGTCCAAAAGAGTCATGTTTCTTCTTTCTGCCACACCATTTGCTGGGGTGTACCCGGTGCAGTCAATTCAGATTTAATTCCTTTATCAGATAAATAATCTTTGAATTCCCCAAGGAGGTATTCACCTCCTCGATTCGATCGAATGGCCTTTATGTATTTACCAGATTGCCTTTCTACTTCTGCCTGAAATTCTTTGAATTTTTCAAATGCTTCAGACTTTCGATGCATAAGGTACACATAACCAAATCTTGAGTAATCATCAATAAAAGTGATGAAATACTCAAACTCTCCTCATGCTCGGGTATCCATAGGACCACATACATCTGTATGAACTAATTATAATTTATCATTGACTCTATGTTTCTTTGCCTTGAAAGGCCTTTTGGTCATTTTTCCTTCTATACAAGATTCGCAAACTAGAAGATTTTCAATTTCTAAGGAGCTTAGAGGACCATATTTAACCAGTCTTTGGATCATATTTAGATTCATTTGACCTAATCGTAGATGTCAGGGATAAGTTTGATTAATTGAATAAACTTTTCTTTTTAATGGTATATGTTGACTACATTCAATTTGCATTAATGAATAATAATTAGGAGTAAGAATATATAAATTATCTACCAATGAACCAGAACAAATGAAATTTCCATTCTTGCGAATAACAACATTGGAATCAAAATTAACTGAATATCCACGTTTAAACAAGCAAGAAACTGAAATTAAATTTCTACGAATGTTTGGAACATAAAGACAATATACTAATTCTAAAGTCCTATCATTATTAAAATTGAGATGCACAACTCTCACTGCAATAGCTGCTACTTTTGTACTAGAACCAAGATGTAGATAAATCTAGCATTCATTTAATTTTCTGGTTTTCTGAAACCCCTACAAAGAATTGCAGACATGATTAGTGGTTCCAGAATCTACACATCAGGATTCAGTAGAACGACCCACAAAACATGTTTCACGAACGAAAGATTGATATTTACCTATCTTGCCAAACTGATCAATTAGACAATCAATCATACCTTGATTTTTGATCTTAGCTAGGTAAGTAGAACAATTCCTTTTTCCAGTGACCTTTCTCCCCACAGTGGAAACATTTCCCTTGAGGTTTTGCTTTTGCCCCTTTCTTCCTAACCCATCCAGATGGAGGTAGGTTTCCATTTGCAGCTTTCTTACCGTTATTCTTTTTCCAGTTCTTGCCCTTAGGCTTTCCCCTAGAAGTACCAGTTTTTGTAACATGAATGCTTCCTTTTGCACGAAGAATACCCTCTACTGCTTGGAGTTCCTTCATCAGTTCAGGTAAAGAAAGACATTTTGTTTATAGTGTAATTAAGTTTGAACTGATTGAAGGAATCAGGGAAGGTCTTTAACAACATGTCAACTTGGGTTTCCCCATCAACTGTTGCTCCCAAGATTTCCAGTTCGTTTAAGTAAGAAATAATTTTTAAATAATGATCTCGAACTGAAGATCCCTCGAACATCTTGGAATTCATGAGTGTTTTCATCACAGTCTGTCATGCAGCACGACTCTAGTCAGCAAACATTTCATGACGGCTATCCAAGATCTCTTTAGCAGTGGTAGTAGAGTGATATTGGTGTTGCAATATATTTGACAAAGATGCCAATATATAGTAACGAGCCACGTCATCTGCCTTTTGCCACTTCTTATGGTTATTCTTTTGTGCAACAGTAGTATTTTCTGGAAGAACTGGGCAAGGTTCAGTCAGCACACACTTGTAGTCCTCAACAGTCACCACAATGTCAAGATTTCTTTTCCAGTCCACATAATTTGGTCCAGCTAACTTATTTTCTTTAAGGATAACCGCAAGGGGATTAAAAGAGGACATGGTAATCTGTACAATTATACAATATGCATAAATTAAATGGTCATTCAATAAAATTAAACTTTTGCATATAATATGAAAGTGTAATCCTCAAACATAAACATAAAATAAACATGACAACTTAATTTCAAATAATTCTTTTTTCGAAGGGAAAAATAAGAATAATTTGAAATTACTATTATTTTTATATCTTGACATCTCATGAAATAAAAATAATTCACCATTTAATTAAGCCCAAAACAATAATAATAAGTATCACTCCGATGGGGAGAATTATTATTTATGTTTTATCAATTATATACCATCCATTTAAATTTTCTTTAAAATTTTAATACAAATATTTTGATGGGAAATAATTTATAATAAAATTTTAAATAAATTTATCACAAGGAAATTCATATCTAATACAACTAGATTCATGTATCTTCCGAAGGGAACTCACAAAATTTGAGATTAGATACATGTATCAATATAATGGACCAATGATGGAGGCCGTAAGACATACAATTCTTTCTCCCACTTGAATTTTTATTTATAAAAAAAAATTGAGGATTTTTATTTGTTTCAAAAATATATAACAATATCAATATCTGATATCAATAAATATAAACATGTAAACTAAGATACATGCAGATCACAAATCAGGATAAATTCAAATAGTTATACATCCGTCATCATTAAAACCAAAAATGCGTATCATCATTTTTTTTATTTTTATTCTTACACAGCGCCTTTAAGAGGGAACATGGGTTTAGATTAAGATAATATATACTGAAGACATGGTCATAACCAACGGTGCATTCCAAGAAAGGAAAAAACAAATAAATAAATTCTTACGCAACCTATAATGACACATGGGTGGATCATTTGACAAACAATGATATCAATAGCAAGCAGATTGGTAAATTTAAAAGGAATCACCATTGTGCAGTTTTGAAATACTTAATCATAGACTATTAATAAATATATTATGATGTATTGATTTCACCACAGGTTATTCGTGAGCACATTTTAGATGCCTTTGTGTAATTTTTTTTAATGCACTGATCAACAATTATTCCCGTGTTCACATGTGACAGACAGAAAATCCGGTCTATCTTTAAACTTGAGTCCGGTGCCGTCAAGATACTACCTACTTAACATATTCTTACAACATCAGAGTAAATATTAAAATATTACAATATAATTCAACCTACTCCCAGATACGAAAACCTTTACATAACTACCTCAAATAATATTGCAACATTATTATATAATATTACAACCCGTCATATACTTTAACTATTCTACCTTAACAATTAATAACTCTTATCTTCTTCTGACCATTCTGGTCCTTCCGCTGTAGCTTAAGCGCTGCTTACAACTTACGCTATAATGCTCTTCAAATAGCCTCTTTATTGATTTCTTTTTCTTCCTCTTTCTTTCTTTCTTCTTCATTTCTCCCAAATTTTCAGCATCCTCTCTCTCTCTCTATTCTCTTCTGCTGAAGTTGGCGTGTGAAAAATAGAGATGGGAATATGCTGATTGCTTTGTTTCTTGTCCTTTCTTTTTTCTTTCTTTCTTTCCTTTCTTTTTTTTATTCTTTCTTTCTTTCTTTTTCTTTCCCCCCCATCATTTCCAACTAACTCTCTCTCCTTCCTTATTCCTTCTCCATCAGCCGGCCCTTCTATAATTCAGCAGCCCAAGGGTCCCACTCCCACCAATAATTTATTCTCTCATCTTTTATTTACTCATTTATCCATTTAATGGTCCATTTGACCATTTTGGCTACTAAAAATTAACTTTTTCGATTTTACAGTCGATTCCTACTAATTTCAACGTTCTCAACGTCATAGGAATATTCATTTCTTCAAATTCATCTTCAAATTCTGAGTTTGACTTTTATCGAAAAGTCAACTGTTAACTTTTTGACCAAAAAGTCAACCCCGATACATTTTGTGTTTTTAGTCTATTCTTACTATTTTCGACGTTTCAGACTCAACTGTCCAGTCTGCGTCTCCAAATTCCACTCCGAACTAAATTTGAGTTTTCTACCACTATTCTTGTCTTATATGCAATTATTCGCTTCCTTAGTTAGTTCATGCTAATTAAATTAATTCGTTATGACGAACTATTAATTCACATCCATTTGACATAATATTAAATATCATACCATTATTCAGATTACATGATATTATTGTAATACAAATACAACTATCGTCATTAACTAAATAAATTTCTTTATTCAATTAATTAAAACAAATATTTTAACCCACTAATTTTCAAATAATGAATTAATTACCTCATTCCATATTTAATTCATATTTGTTTGGCATAATATAATATATTAAACCCTTACATAAATATATATATTACATTCATATGTATTATATTTACAATAATGAGTTTAATTAACTCCCTTATTTTATTAGAACAAAATACACATACGTTAATTCACCAATATTAAGTGAATTAATTAACTTGTGTATGAAATTTAGTTCATAATAATTCTATCACCGTCGAAGGCTCAATATTTAAATTATATTATTTAATAATATAATTTTAATTTAATCCCAATTAATTAATATTAATTAGTTAATTTCATCCACTTTCTTTGGTGATTTAATTAACCATTAAATCTTATTTTTCCAATATATGTATATATACACATTTAATCCATTACAACAAATCACATATTTCGGATTATATATATGAAACACACATATATACATATATGTTTAAATCTACTTTATCTCTTAGTAGTAATTTTATTTATTAAATTCTTATTCTAAATTTCTAAAATATTCGGGATATACATTCACCCATTCTTTTAAGAATTTCGTCTTCGAAATTATAGTGTACTTATTTCTCTGCTCATTCTATTGACCAAAACTAGATTTCTAACTTAACCTTTATATTTTCACTTTAATATCTTGGAAACAATTCTCTTTTTCCTACTCTGAAGTTTTCTCTTCCATCATCTCATTTTACAATAGTTACTCACTAGGAGTTTACATCTTCTAATCATTCAGGAGTCTTCACAATTGTTCAATAACTGTGAAGCAATATCAATGATTTGTGAAGTTTTTATTTAAGAAAACTTTTTATATCGGACTGAGGGGTCATATAGACCATGAACCTTGAGGTTTAAGGATATTACTACCAAATTTCAATTACGAAAAAGGTAATCGACCTCTAAAAAAGTTAAGGTACGTTTACAATCACAAGAAGGTAAACTACCTAGGCGGGTACGTCAGGTGATAAATCTATCGTACCTTAGTTTTCGGAACGACTATTTGCGTTCTTAGATTGGAATATTTTATTCAACCTGTATATCCCTATTTTTCGGGGTTGTTCACCTCAGTATTAACACAAGATTCCGCACCAAAATAATTTGGTTTGGCATAAATTCTCAAAGAATATTTGAATTTTATAAAAATTTGTCTAGCTGAATCAAATAGCTTAGACGTATACCAATAATTCGAACATTAATCGAAACATTTGTCTAGCCACTTTAGTTGGCATTGACTTATCTTTAAATGGTTCAAAATTCTGAAAATCATTTTATGACATCATGATACCACACTGTATTTATAGTCCGTAGAGGATTCCGTCATTTCGTGATTTTGTCATACTACATCATACCATAGTGGGTTGACGATACTATGATCACATCCAACACTAGGTTACTCTGCATTGATGACTCCATCATCTATCCTTCTATACCAGGTTTAATAATGCATTGATGACTATTAAAAATATATTTTGATATTTTTCAAATCATCTTTGTCTTAGTCGAAACAAATAGCATAGACATATGAATCATATGACCTTTTTAAAACTTATTGGTTCAAAAATTGATCCAACATATTTTTCGAAAGCACAAAAGTGCAAATATCAGCACGATGTCAATAAATTCAAAATCTAGCATAGCTAGAAGATTTGAAATACCTACGCTTCCACCATTAACTCCAATTTCTCCCATGATCCATTGCCTAATAATTATATCTATTTCTATCATCCTTAAAGTTTACTACACTAAAAATCCTCAAATCTCAATACACAACTTTTCTACATCCCAGTATAGTTCATCAAACTTACCACACGTTATGAGTTCAAGAACTTTTCACAATATTATGAGTTTAGGAACTTGTCCTAGCAATACGTAGTCCAAGAACAGATCAAGGACTGTCCATACACTTAGGGGTTCAAAAATATTACATATGATTATGAGTCACAAACTTACCATAAACATGAGTTCTAAGAATTCGCACCTAATCTTATATTCTCTAACTATCAAATATAATATGAGAAAAGAATCACCTTTTCGTCATATGTATATCGATAGCGCGACACCATCATTTCAATGATTATCCATGTGATAAACTGAGTAGTCGTTAGACCAAGCACAAAACCCCTGCCCATACAAAGGCTTGTACGACTCAGCTATCACATGAGTCCTCAATTGAAATACCACATAATCCTAATCTTATCTTGCTCTTCGCTCAATACGAACTTTCAATTCGTATCCCATCATTTATAACTCCTTCTGAGTTTTATCTTCGTACTATCTTCTAGTACCTTTTTCATACAACAATTTTACTATAAAGTTTTCAATTATTCGATTGATCATCTATCATTCTATGTCTTAATCAGATCACGTTATGATCTTTCTTATAATCGTGTTATATTACGATTCTTTTCTATCTCATGATCATTTTGTTTTACGACCTTCTTATCTTTCCCTTTAATCATGTTATATTATGATTTCCTTTATGCTTTTAGTCCTATAGACTTTGTCTATTCATCATTACTCGTCATCTTTATTATCAGAGTCGGGTAGCTCCGGATTCTTATCTTTATAACTCTTTAAGATTCTTCTTTGAATCTTCTTTATCTTCTTCTAATCTAAATAATGAATTCCCTAAATTTATCTTGTAATAACCAAGAAATTATTAGTCTTATTTTAAGTAGGATATTAATTAAATAATATTAATATTGAAAACTTTGTGATATATATGAATGAATAAGTGATTATATGACTAGTATGCTACTTGTAATTTAGAGGAAGTCTCACTAATAGGATACTTAAAATCAGTGGACTAACCTAAGTATTCTAATAATCCAGGAAATTGATTAAGGTATTGAACCTTAATTAAATATGCAATTTACTTGAATATAGTAAGTAAATTAATTTTGAGAATTAATTAATATGAGTATCAATTAATATGAGAAATTATATAGAACATGATTTACTTTATAGTCCAAATAGTAAATTACTAATGGACTAATTCATGTAGTTATTTAGTCAAGCCCTTTATTTAATTAATTGTGGACTTGAAGAATTATTAAGTTAATGGATTAAACTAGCCATTAACCTTTAATTAAATTATATATTGGGAGCCCAATAACCTAATATTTTAAGTGGGCCAAGAATGATGGAAATTATATTTGATTTCAAGTAGTCCAAGCAAGTGTAATTCAAGCCCAAATGATTAAATTGGTGGCCCAAATTTTTAACCCAATAAGGTAGGGACTTATTAGTCATTTAGCAAGTAAATTAGTAATTAAAAGAAAAATCAAAAATGGGGTAAAAACCCCTTAAGTGGCCGGACATGTAGAGTAAAAAAAAAGAAGAAGAGAGAAGCAAAGCTTATCTAATAAGCCACCAAACTTGCTAGGTGTCCTTAAATCCTTTAAACACATGTAAGAAATTAAATGGCAAGGACATGTGGCAAGATGGGAGGTGTATAGGTGTACACATATAGATATACAAAATGTATCTAACTATTTGGTAAGTAAATTTCATTTGGCAAATTAAGTTATCTCAATTTCATTTCCATTTCCTTCTTCATTTCTTACAAACTAAAAGAACTAGAGGGAGAGAGAAAGAGAGGAAGATGGGCGGCTAGAAGGGAAGTAGAAGGAGGAGAAGACATTTAATTTCATGCACCCCAAGTTCCTAAACTACTTTGGAAGGAGAAGAAGAGTAGCCACTAAAACAAGGTAAGGAAAATTTTTCTAGCTTTAGTTAATAAATTATGTAGTTTATGTACTCATATGGAAGTCCATAAAAAAATCTTGTGATCTAGTTTGTGGGAACCTTATAAAAGGTTAAATATTATATATGTGGTATGATATATTGTGATATGTGAGACTATGTTACAAGTTTAGAAAAAAATATATACGTAAGTTTTTATGGAAGTTTTTAGTTAATTTGTGAGACCCATGTGATTTATTTTGAAGATTCATTTTTGATATTTGAGATCTACTTGTTGGTTATGATAGATCTCTAAGTCATGAGTAAACTCCCTTTCGAATGACACAAAAATGTTGAGAAATGAACAAGTTATGGAATTTATGCCAAAACACTTCTTTGTGATAAAATCAGTAAATGAGGCTGCTGACCAGCCGGTTTGGGTCTGATTTCTAGATGCTAAACAGTTCGGAATTTGGTATTTGATAAATGAAAATTGTAGTTCGAGAAGTTACGAATCTAACGTCTCCGACGGATCTTAAATTCGAATTGTAAATTTTGTTTTATGACTGTTTCCGTAAAGGACCCCAAATCTAAAAATGTGACGAAAAATAGTACAAATAGTAGAAATGGAAGTAAAAGAAAATAAATAAATAATTGTTATAAAAATTTGTATAGAATACTTATAAAGAGCAAATAAGTGGTATTATGTAATAATAATGTAATTACCTAATTACATTAATAAAATAATTATTTATTATTTAATTTAAAATTTAATTATAAATAAGTGTATATACTAATTCATTATTTTTGAGAATGAATAATTAGAGATTTATAAAGTAAATAAATTATTTATTTTTCAGGGATAAATAATCGATTAATTATTTAGTTAATATTAAATAATAAATAAGATTAAATGCTAATTAGCTATTTTTTAAATAAATATCAAGGAATAATTAAAGGCTAATGAAGTAAATAGATAAGTTTTTAGTTGAAGATAATAAATTGATTAATTATTATATTAAATGATAATTAAAGACAAATGAGATTTATAACTTGATTATTTATTATTTAATTAACATTAAATAATAGATATAATTAGTTATTCTTTATAATAACTAAAGGTATTTAATTAGTTACTATTTAACTAACACTAAATAGTAATTAAATGCAAATAGTGTTAATTAAATAAAATGAATTTAATTAACACATTAATTAAACAATTATAATAAATTGTTTAAGGGTTTAATAAATGTTTACCACTTAAGAAAAATACTGTTACTTAATTAAATCATTAACCAATGATCGATTGAGTGTCCTAACGGGTCAATAATAGTATAAGAAATTAAAATTGATATGTGATTAATTGCTATTTAAATAGTATACAATAGAGTATAAATAATCAGCTATATGCTAGGCTAATTGATAGACCAACATTATTAATGCTAGGCCAATCGAAGAATATTAATTAAAGCCTAGGTTAACGTAGCTCGTCTGTGACACCCCCAAATCCGGGTACTTCGTTTCCTCAGGATTTGGTGTTCACAATCCAAAAACATCACATCACATCTAACTACCCATTCAAATATAAAGGAAAAACTATTAATTAAAATAGGAATCTCCCATTAAAGGATTACAACATCGTTAATAAATAAATCTCAGGTCATCTAACCTTAACATAACATCAATGCGGAAAACATACTTAAGTCTATTACATAAACATCAATTAAGCAAACACAAAAAGTCTTCATCACTTGTTTGCACCTTTGCCCTTACTAGTGGACGACTCATTAGTTCTTTTAACTTTAGGTGCAATGTTATTATGCAAGGGTGAGCAATGATTGCCCAGCAAGTATAACAACAACAATAATAATAACATGCGAAATAATTAACGGATATTGAATAATCGAAGATTCAACTTTTGAGTCAAGAATGTAAGACAAGATTTAAAAGAACGTTTGAGGGTCTTAAGACCACGAACTATGTCCCAGGTTATCAAGTATTTCTACTTTAAACCTTTAACAGTCGTAAGACTATATGGACCTTGCTTCTCGTACTCAGGGGGATCAGCCCTTTGTACCATGTATGTGCACAACATCTTAATGCTAACGCGTAAATAAAATCCCCTGTATAAGGGTTGTTCATCTCAGTTTGACATCGGAGTCCGCACCAAAGGAAGTTTGGTTTGGATTTACTTCAATAACGTTTCTAGAATTTAGAACACTCATCAAGTATGGACTAGTCGAATCAATAAGGGTTCACTAGTCAATCAAGGTTTAAAAGGTGTAATTTGAGAATCAAAACTAAATCTCACAAAAGGTACAGTTGAATAAGTTCTATATAACTGAAGCATTACAAAGAGGAAATTAAAACGTCTCATTGAATCCATGAAATTGAATGGAATAGAAATAATAATTTGCTCAAGTAAGTAATAGCATTATGAAACATATGTGATAAGAGAATTAAGTTCAGGAACTTGCGTAAACGTAAAAGGTAAGGATAAGATACTTGCCTCGTGCGTAGACTATAAATTTAAGACTCACGTTCTCTAATCAACCTATACATTCCGTTTATAGAACAACAACAATAATTAGTTACAGTATTATAAACACTTCAGGACTCATTCTCATTCAATTTTATTTTAATAACTCAGTTGACACCGAACAATCAATGGGTATATGCTTACCACCCATCACAGTACCTTAACATTCATTTTATATGTTAGCCTAAGCTTTAGGTATGTCTACGATATCATAACATGGTCACAAAGAAAGAATAAAATTTTTACTCTATTCTTTTTACTCTTTTTTTTTGTTCCACAGCTGGGGCGGTGGTTTCCTTTACAAATCGTCGCCGGGGCGACCCGACCGCTGGGGCGGAAATTCTAGTTCAATTTTGTCGCTGGGGCGGGGTCATCGCCGGGGCGACAAAGTCAGCTTAATTTCACTGTCGGGGCGGTGACACCGCTGGGGCGGCATTTCTAGTTTAATTCTACCACCGGGGCGGTGGACTCGAAACTCAGTTCCTGCATTTCGCGAAGAACACAAAAACAGGCCAAAAATTTCTAATCTTCTTATTTTTACATCAAATTAAACATACCCCGATACTACAATCTATATATAATTGTTACCCAAGCCTTCTAGAATGATTCTAACAACTCAAATCACATAAACCATGAATTTAAGAATCAAAATTGAGATTTTTATCATTTTATCAAAGCTTCTACGAAATCAATAAAATCACACATAACAGGTTCGTTAAAACACCAAATTGAACCGTTTAAATCTTGTTTTCTTCATTATCACATGCATAAACATAATTAATCATCAATTTAACCAATTAACATGCAAAACAAGTATCAATTTCTTACATTCAAACCATGATCATACACAACTACTCTGTAAATTTCTGAATTATCATATAAATGTAATTTCACGGATTAAATTACTCTAAATCATATTTAAATCATATAAAACACATAAATACATGCTTACTAACATCTAACATCAAATCATTTAAAGATTTAGCCATAGAATTTGGTTTATAGAGAACTCAGAACATGCATTCATGGAGAAAATTAAGAAAACAGAATTTAAAGATTAAAATCTAAGAATTACCTTTGATTTGGTGCTAGATTATGCAACTAGATGAAATGATTTCCTTCTTCAATTCTTTAATTCCTCACAATTCTCTCTCTTTTCTCTCTGTATGAACTTTTGGAAACTGATAATGGAATGATTGAATGTACGCATACAGAACAACTGATGGACATGGGTGCCAGTTAATCCCATAGTGGGTTAACTGACTTCAACCCCTATTACGGCCTTGTTTGGCTAATCTTTGTAGGCTCCATTTGGTTTAATTTAATAAACTACTTATTATATAGTTCCTGTCACATATTTAAATTAATAAAAATAATCTCATTTAAATCAATTAAATAAAATAGAATAATTCTACATTAAATCACTTAAATAAAATTCTCATTTATTAAACATGATAAATTATTAAATCTCTAATTAATAATTAAATTAATTAGAAATAACATTATACTTATTTAAATAATGCATTTAATCAAATAAACTCAATTAAACGCATACATTGAATATAAAAATTCTTTACATCAATTTAATTAATGTAACACATATAATTAAATTAATCTACCACAAATTCATCAATTAATCAATTAATTCAACAATCAAATCATCAAAAAATATTTATTCAATCAATAAATATTCAAATTAAGTTACAAAATTCTCGTTTGTCACATCGCCGAGCAGGCAAGTTTCCTAACTTAACTCGAGTTATTACTTTCAACGCATGTTAGTGAATAGTTATTGATGATTATTCACATCTTTAATGATGATTAACATTCGCACTTTGTGCAATTAAATTCCTGTTGTATTATTATTGGACTGTGAATTATTTAAAATTCTTACTTTGATGAACTGTTTATGAGCTGGATCTAAGCTAATTGTATCTGTCGACGCCGGGTTTTTCCGCTTATGCGATATTTGGTCTTTTCCAATTTTAGCCTTTTGATTAGATGATTTTTTGGAAAAGATCGGCTTGAATGTCGACGGGGTTTTGAAGTATCGTTTTTATGATGAGCCAATTAACCAGAGTCGCCAGTTGGTATATTTGAAATGGATGTACCAACTCATCCGAATTTCGTTTTCGTAATCGCTGGCTCATATGTGACTCCGAATTAATTGGTCTGTGAATCGAGATTCATAGAGTTCGGAGGCTTGCTTAAGTGAGGGGAAGGTGTTAGGCACCCCTCGACTTCCGTGAAACACGGTTACCGCAATCTTTAATTCATGAAACGTGTGCGTGTGTGCGCGTGTGTGTGTGTGTGTGTGTGCCTACGTGAATGTTGTGGTGAGTTTGTATGAAAGAATCATTTGGATTTTTTAGGGAAAATCGTGTCTTGATTTGAGAATGCTTCGGAATGTCCTTCGATTCATACGAGAAAGCTTGGTTCTTTATAAGAAAGGTTTGATTTTAATTTGTCAAAACTATGAGATTTTCATTAGGTGTCGTTTTGGTGAAACAAGAGTTTTAAACCTTCGCCAAAATAGGAATCGAGATCTATACGTTGCTTTCGTAACTCAAACGATGGGCAACTTCTAGAATCTCTTTAAACCCTATAGCACAATGGTTTAATAAAACGTCAATTATTTGACAAAATCATTCCTTATGATATTTGAAAACGATTTTCTTTAACTTTCTCGTTTGAAATAGAAATCGACATCCATTAGCACTTCCCATTTATTAACCTCGTGATGCTAATAGCCTAGTTTGATTTGATTTTATGAAGATCTTTATCATTTGGCTTTTGGGAAATCAATTTCGTCTCATAAATCAAATCGAGCATAAACACGCGTCGGGGCCATTCATGGGGCATGTAAGCCATCAAAATAACCCCCAAACGCCTACAATCACAAGTTTTTTCACTATTTCGGGGGCCTTAAACACGATTCTCGCCTTGGCGTCGGTTTTAGGGCCCGACGATTACATATTTACAATGAAAGGTACATCGAATTTATTACATTATATCAAAAGATGTCCATCATCGGATTTTGGACCACGGGGGGGGGTTTCGCGCTCCTAGGCTCACATCCGAAATCGCTACACACCCACAAGATCCTAAAAATAGCAATCTAAACAATCTATGCACATTTCATCATTACAAACGAGCTAAAAATTCACCAAATGGATATCATCGGGGCCATTAGGAGGAATTTCGTTCCATTTGGGAAACCCTCACTAATAACCCTCAATCCATGGATTCACAACAATATACAAAGAAACAACCTACATTTAATATAATTTGGGTGGAATGACAAAAATAGCTTAACAAAAATGGTGAAACAAAATGCTAAAACAAAGGATTTTTCACCTTGTAAATAATCGCCACAATATGTATGAGTTTGTGTATTGAAATAGAGTAGAAAATATGAGATATAATCTCCACAAAAAATGAGTACAATTGCTCACTATTTTTTCTCCCTCTTTTTCTCTCTTAATTTCTCTTATTTTCTGCTGTTTTCTCCTTCTTTTTCCGCTGCTAGCCGCCTCCTTCTTTTTTTGCTGCTGAAAACCTCTCCTGGATGAAATGAAGAAACTGAGCTGAAATAGGCTGCTTTAGGGGCAGCCGCAGATAGATCCGCGGCTAAGGGCCGCAGATAGATCTGCGGCTTGGCTGGCCCACCCCCATCGCACTCAGCTGGTTTTCCTGGTTTTTCGAGTCCCCGTGCGCACGCACCACCATTATTTTAAATCGTATTGGGCCCGCAGATCAATCCGCGGCTGGGTGGGCTGATTTTTTCTCGAATTTCGTGCTATACACCTCGATTCTCATATCGTGACATCGGTTTTTTTTTTATTTTTTTCGCCGACAGGCTTGTATTTTGCAGTCCGGGAATCACTGGGAGACGTGCCACATCATTCGGGCATGCTCATTTCGGACGGCCCTGCTGTCACGTCGGTTCTGATTTGCAAATCGTTGCGGTGGCGTCGAGTGTTCGCACTTGTGCATCCCTCGCTCTCACAGGCCGGTTCATTTGACGATTTCGCCCTCCTGTCATGGTTAGTATACGAAGCGCAAAATTTGGGTGTCTACAGCATCAGCTAGATCAAATATGTTAAATTTGATAAACTCAAATAATTTTTAAAAGCTAATCCAACCATTAATTGGTACGGATTCTTCGACTGAGAAAAAGATAATTTTACTAAAGCATTAAATGGGAAAACAATTATTGCTCGATTATTAAGTGTTTATGCATAAATCACCGGGTATGAAAGGTCCCCTTGATTACCAAAACTTATTAAAAGGACCAGTTTAAATACTGACAACCTTCGCATATATTCATGGTTATTTATAACCACTCAGTATCTATTTTCAATTATTGAATCTTGTTAAATGTTATTTCAATCGAATTTCATCGAAACATTGATAGATAAATTCCTTCTAATCATGATATATCTCCTTTGTAATTAAACTTGCTAAGCAAATTAATTGATTACCCTTGCTATATCATGACGTTTATTTCAGCTAAACCTGAAGGTTCGACGAAGAAAGATAAATGAAAAGAAAAAGTACAAGAGTAGTTTATTATAAGCTCTTAATTAGTTTTATGTTTGATGTAGTTATTTAAGTAAACCTTTTGTAATATTAAAGGTATGTATTAAGTTAAGGTTAAGAAGACATTGGGACTATGTTACAGACTTTATTATAATGAGCAATGTATGTTTATTTTTTCGCAATAGTTTATAGAAGGTATATGTTGGTGATGAATCGTGAGCACCGAATTCGAGATTAGAGAACCCGGATTTGGGGGCGTCACACATCTCTTAGCACTTAAACTCGATTTGAGTTTATTTCTTATCATCTTTATCATCATCTCTACGGTTATAGCCTAAGGTACTCCTACCTAAGGTTTATAACCTATCAGTTCTAATACCAGCTGTGACAGACAGAAAACCCGGTCTATCTTTAAACCCGAGTCCAGAGCCGTCAAGATACTACCTACTCAACACATTCTTACAACATTAGAGTAAATATTAAAATATTACAATATAATTCAACCTACTCCCAGATACGAAGACCTTTACATAACTACCTCAAATAATATTACATTATTATATAATATTACAACCCGTCATATACTTTAACTATTCTACCTTAACAATTAGTAACTATTATCTTTTTCTGGCCATTCTGGTCCTTCCGCTGTAGCTTAAACAATGCTTACAACTTACGCTATAATGCTCTTCAAATAGCCTATTTATTAATTTCTTTTTCTTCCTCTTTCTTTCTTTCTTTCTTTCTTCTCTCTTTCTTTTTCATTTCTCCCAAATTTTCAGCATCCTCTCTCTCTATTCTCTTCTGCTGAAGTTGGCGTGTGAAAAATGGAGATGGGAGTATACTGATTGCTTTATTTCTTGTCCTTTCTTTTTCTCTTTCTTTCCTTTCTTTTTTTTATTCTTCCTTTCTTTCTTTTTCTTTCTCCCCCATCATTTCCCACTAACTCTCTCTCCTTCCTTATTCCTTCTCCATCAGCTGCCCCTTCCATAATTCAGCAGCCCCAAGGGTCCCACTCCCACCAATAATTTATTCTCTCATCTTTTATTTACTCATTTATCCATTTAATGGTCCATTTGACCATTTTGGCTACTAAAAATCAACTTTTTTGATTTTACAGTCGATTCCTACTAATTTCGACGTTCTTAACGTCATGGGAATATTCGTTTCTTCAAATTCATCTTCAAATTCTAAGTTTGACTTTTATCGAAAAGTCAACTGTTAACTTTTTGACCAAAAAATCAACCTCGATACATTTTGTGTTTTTAGTCTATTCTTACTATTTTCGACGTTTCGGACTCAACCGTCCAGTTCGCGTCTCCAAATTCCACTCCGAACTCAAATTCGAGTTTTCTACCACTATTCTTGTCTTATATGCAATTTTTCGCTTCCTTAGTTAGTTCATACTAATTAAATTAATTAGTTATGACCAACTATTAATTCACATCCATTTGACATAATATTAAATATCATACCATTATTCATATTACATGAAATTATTGTAATACAAATACAACTATCGTTATTAACTAAATAAATTTCTTTATTCAATTAATTAAAACAAATATTTTAACTCACTAATTTTCAAATAATGAATTAATTACCTCATTCCATATTTAATTCATATTTATTTGGCATAATATAATATATTAAGCCCTTACATAAATATATATTACATTCATATGTATTATATTTATAATAATGAGTTTAATTAACTCCCTCATTTTATTAGAACAAAATACATACATTAATTCACCAATATTAAGCAAGTGAATTAATTAACTTGTATATGAAATTTAGTTCATAATAATTCTATCGCCGTCCAAGGCTCAATATTTAAATTATATTATCTAATAATATAATTTTAATTTAATCTCAATTAATTAATATTAATTAATTAATTTCATCCACTTTCTTTGGTGATTTAATTAACTATTAAATCATATTTTCCCAATATATGTATATATTTCATATGTATATATACACATTTAATCCATTACAACAAATCACATATTTCGGATTATATATATGAAACACATATATACATATTTGTTCAAATCTACTTTATCTCTTAATAAGAATTTTATTTATATTAAATTCTTATTTTAAAATTTTGAAATATTCGGGATATTACGTCACACATCATGCGGCATAAAAAATACCCCTACAATCATGAATACAATTCATTCGCGAACTCGGTAAGTAATATAACATAATCATGATTTATGAAAATTATGAGTTTGCTCTGATGTTAATTGGAGGAAACGATTTCCAAATAAATTAATAATTTTCACTTTTAAAATTATTATCCCAAGATCTTTCTCATAATTTAGCATAATCCAAAAAAATATTACATACCTCGTGCTCGGTTGTAGCACAATGGAGAATTTTTGCTTATTATGATGATGGATTTTTCTCCCTCCTGATCTTCCTCCCTATGACCCTCATTTTTGATATCACGTACTTTTATGAGTGTGGGCTCAAAATACTGCAAAGTGATAGAATATATAGAGTCCTCAACTCCCTGATATTTATCAGGATAATTGAAATTTTTTTTGATATATTTTATCCTGCTATTTTGTTATATCTTAATAAGGGCTAGAGTGGGGGATCAAGTAGGATTCTATAATTCTAGCTCCAATATAATACTAATTTCTGATTAACTCTTTAATCAATTCGAATTATATTAATTATAACTAATTCCACTAAATAGTTATAATTGCACTCTAGAATTAATAGAATTAAAATTAATTAATTAAATCCTTCCACTATTAGTATCTTGCAAAAAATACTCCTCTACAATAATATCCATAAATGTGTGTAGGAATAAAACTGCTAACCCATTACGTTTAATGCTTATATCCTTGAGTACATAATTTATAAACTTTTATTAAATTTATACTTAAGTAATTTGAATTACTAAAATACTTGGCCAAGATTCTGGTGATCAACCAATAAATTATATCAAGAGGATATTATAATTTAATTGTAGAATTCCATCTTGAAAAATACATGTTCTTAATTTCATAACATATATCACCAACATATTAAGGTATTGATTGTATTAAAAATCTCACTCTTTAATATATTAAAGTGACATACACTATAAAATCAAGTTCATTATTCTATTAGGATTAAAAGTAATTGCACATTAATAGTAATTGAAATATTATTTATAATAACACTATTTAACAAATAATTTTTCGTAACGTTCCGGTTCTATGTATTTTAAAAATATACCAATACACTAGATTAAAGTCTTTACTTTACATGACTAAGACAAATCATCCAATCTAGTGTATTACAATCTACTAGAATGTTATGTCCATTTCCATCTAAGATTGAGAACAATATATTTCTTTAATTATATAGAACATATAATTTATGTCTTCTGTATATGATATTCCTTCATATACATAAATTATAAAATGTATAATTATGGACAAACTTTATGACACATTTAATTATGCAAAATGAAATTAAATTTTATTATTAAAATAATAAAATAAATATCAACATTGGGTTTTTCTTGGCTTAAAACCTTACAATAACATGATCAAAGAGAACAGTACGAATATCGTAGGACGAAACGATCGTATGGTAAGAAAGGTTGTAATGTACAATAATTATAAAGTAAGATCATGACGTGATCAAATCGAATTGTGGAATGACAGATGATCAGTGGAATAATTGAAAAGTTATAGCTTGATGCTATAAAGAGAATGTACTATGAGATAATACGAAGAAAACTCAGAAAGAGTTATAAATGATGAAATACAGATTAAAGAACATTCGTATTGAATAAAGAGAAGATTAGAATTTTGTGGGATTTCAATTAAGGACTCATGTGATAACTGAGTTGTACAAACCTTTGTATGGGCAAGAGTTTTGTGCTTGGTTTAACGACCACTTAGTTTATCACATTGATAATCGTTGAAATTTTAGTATCGCACTATCGGTATATATATGGTGGAAAGGTGATTCTTTTTCTCATGTGTATATTGGATAGTTAGAGAATATTAAGATTAGATGCGAGTTCTTGAAACTCATGCTTATGGTAAGTTTGTGACTCATAATCATATGGTATGTTTTGAGCCCCTAAGAGTATGGACTATGTATTGCTAGGATAAGTTCCTGAACTCATATTGTTGTGGCAAGTTTCTGAACTCATAACGAATGATAAGTTTGATGAACTATACTGGGGTATAGGAAGATTATAGATTGAGAACTAAGAATTATCGGTATGATAAGCATTAATGGTACTAGAAATAGATAGAATTGCTAGATAGTGGGCCAATGAAGAAGATTAAAGTTGATGAAGGAAAGGAAATATTCCAAATCTTCTAGCTATGCTAGATTTTGAAATTTCTTGACATCGTGCGTATTTTGCATTTTGGTACTTTTTAAAACTTTGGTTCAATTGTGGAACTATTGAATTTTTCTATAAAAAAATAAAAAATTATTGTTATTCATACGTCTATGCCAATTGTTTCGGCTAAAACAAAAATGATTTGAAAATATCAAAATATATTTCTATAACATCAACACACCATGTGGTGTAGATATGACAAAATGACGGAATCCTCAACGTACTGTCAAGACCGTGCGGTATCATGACATCATAAAATGATTCTTGGTTTTCTTTATATTATATAAATATATTAGTCAATGCCATTGCTTTGACTAGACACATTTAACAAGAAATGTTAAAAAAATTAAAAATTGATTTGCATGTATGTGCTTTTGAGAAGTTTTGGGCTGATAAATATCTTAAAGTTTCGATTGATATCTGAACTGTTTATGTAAGTCTAAGCTATTGATTCGGCTAGACAGATGTTGATATATGTTTGTAAAATCCATACCTTTCTTTGAAAGCTAAACCAAACCAAAATGTATTGGTACAGATTCCAATGATGAAAAGGTGAGGTGAACAACCTTATAAAGGGGACATTTTATCGGAGACTATGGTTCCGAAAGTAACGCATATAGTCGTTACGATGTAATACATTATGCAAGACATAGTGGTGCGATATGCTGATCACCTAGAGCACTGATGTGGAATGCTTATAGTCTGTATGATTGTTAAACTTTCTGTTAAACCAAGTGATGAGTTCAAGGTCTTGTGACCCCTCAACTTGATTCACAAATGTTTTTCTTAAAGGAATTTTTTCATTCATAATTGTTCATACTACTTCACAATTATTGAACAATTATTGAAGACTCTTGAAAGTTATTCTATTCTTTTGAAAATAGATGTTAGGAAGGGGTGATTTTCTTAGAGAAAAGTATACGTAAAATACAGTGATTTTAAAAAGATCCTTAGAAGAGAAAATTGGTCATAAAACCTGGTCAGTGAATAAAGATTAATATAAAATCTATGTTGATGAATCGAACGAATAAAGATTAGTGAATTGAAATTTCAACAACAAAATTCTTAGAAAAAGGGGTGAATGTGATATCCCGAAAAAGTATGAGTTTAGTAAACGATGATATTGAACTATTATAACGATTAAGACTTACGGTGATCTGCAGAAAAGGATGTTGTTAGGCTAGAGAAAAAGATAATGCTCAAATTATAATAGAGTTGATTAAAGGTTAAGTTATAAAACTTATAAACATTGATTGAGGAAATTGGAAGAAATAGGTATTGTAATACCTACGTTAACGCAATATGTTGAAATGATTTGGGCTATTAAGATTTAGGAAGAGGATAGATGTAAATCAAGTAAGGATGTTCAGTGCTTGTGATTCCGAGGACAAAATCCTTATAAGAAGGGAAAAATATGATAACTTAGACTTTCGGAATGTATTAAAATAAGAATTTAATAAATAAAATTCTTATTATGAGATGTTTATGTGATTTATGCGGTAGATTAATAATGTATATATAAGTATGAAATATATATATATATATATACACACACACACACACACACTTTTAAGTGAAAAGTAAAATTTAATAATGGATTTATTATGTAGTAAGTTTCATAAGCGAGGTAATAAATTCACTTAATTAAATTAGTGAATTAATATATGTAATTTGTGTGAATGAACACGAGGGAGTTAATTAAACTCGTTATTTAAATATATTACATATAAATGTAATATATGTATGTAATAGCTTAATATATTATATTATGCCAAACGAATATAAATTTAAATATGAAGTGAAATAAGTAGTTCATTATTTGAAAATTGATTAGTTAATATATTCGTTTTGATTAATTGAAGAAAGAAAGTTATTTTCTTTTAATTAGTAAAAAAATGAGGATCATGTTACCATAATGTATCATATAATGGTATAATATGTAATGTTATAGTAGATGGATGTGAATTAAAATTATAAAGTTAGGGACCAATATATATAAATATAAGTGAATATTGGTGCCAAAAATGATAGATTAAATTAATATTTAATCTATAATGAAATATATGGGTTAAATAAATTATTTTGAAACAATTTATGGGAGGAGTAAGCAAATTTAGTTTAATTATACGATATTAACTATATAATTTAAATAAGATTATATGTAATTAAAAAGTTAAATGATGGAAATATAGTATATATAATGT
The DNA here is from genome assembly GCA_034770075.1 of Aralia elata. Lineage (NCBI taxonomy): Eukaryota > Viridiplantae > Streptophyta > Magnoliopsida > Apiales > Araliaceae > Aralia > Aralia elata. Next base: position 72,961,858 of record CM068378.1, on the reverse strand, counting down.
AATATGTATCATGCAACAAGAATGTAAGTAGTGTAAAGTATGGAATAAAATATTACGCATTATGTGTGTGAAACATATGTAAATGTGCTGAGAATTAAATAGAAAAGCTAAGAATTGTTAGTGGGGAGTGCTGGGAACTAACCAAGAAAGCTAAGCCATGAGTGCTAGAAAAAAAAACAAACAAACCATGATGCTGAGTAATAAAGCATAAGCAGGAGGTGGCACTTAATTGGGCTAAGGAAGGACACCAAGCAAAGCTTTGTCTGATGATTTTGGAAAAAAGCTAAAGAGCATATACTCAGAGACTCATTCTCAGCACTTTCTCGTCCTTATTCCATCTCTCTTCCTCTCAAAATTGACAAGCTCTCATACTTCCAAGGTTACCAATACCAAAATTCTCCTAATTTCTATTAGAAACCATCAAATTCATTAAGAATTGGAAGTATAAACTGAATTAGAGGGAAAATTGGAGCAACTTATTCAGCCAAAGCAAGTGAAGCCTTATGTTATGATATGTTCATAGGAATTGGATAATAATGCATGTGATTATTGTTATATATTGATGTAAATACCATGTTTGGTTGTGAAATTGTTCGGGTAATGGAATTGTATAAGTTCTGAAGCAATAGGGATAAACTATGCCTAAATACTTATGAAATTCTGGGTTTTGGTCTTTGCATGTAGGGTGTTTGATTTAATGCTTCAATGAGGTTAGTATGTTAGGAACTGAGAATTAGACAATGCTCTGAGCTAGGAAGTGCTCATATATGATTTATAAGATAACTTAAGTCAATTGAATGCTTCAAATCAAGCCCAAAATAGAATTTAAAAGTTTTTACTAAATTGAGTTTCAAGCGAAAAATGTGGCCAACAGGGCATTTTCAAGCCCCAGTAATTGTATCTTAGAATGGTCTTTTTGGCCATAATATATTTTTATAAAATACAAATACTATGTAGTAACATCTCAAACATATTCAAAATTGAATTCAATCGGATTTGTGGATTGCAAGTTATAAAATTGCAAAGTGACCAAGAAAATTCCCAAAATCTGGAAATTCTGGGCAGCTTGTTCAAGTTTTTAACTTTTGATTTTTGGTTTCAATTTTGACTTTGAGCATCTAAATAATTGGGATTGAGAATAAAATAGATTCTAAGGAATAAATTAATCCATTTTAAGCTACCAAATCCAACTTGGTTAATAAACTAAAGATTTGGAAATACTAAGTTAGAAATGTTTAAGTTTTGAACGAAATGCGTAAACGCATAGGTATGTGTTCGAATAACATAGTTAACCTATGTAGATATATATAGGAGGGTCCGCTTCTCCAGTGAACCGCTGGGAGCGGACCAAAAATGAACCGGGCTATAACGACGGTTCTGTCCGTCGCTATAGCCATGCGTTATTTAACAGACCTATAACAATGTACAGAACCGTCGCTGGGCCGTCGCTATAGGTCTGTTAAGTGACGCATGATTATAGCGACGGACCGAACCGTCGCTATAGCCCGGTTCGTTTTTGGTTTGCTCTCCAGCGGTTCGCTAGAGAAGCTGGCCGATATATAGGATGATGAAATCACTATGGAAGTGGAATTAAAGATTAGTAAACTAATCTAAAATGTGATGAAATCCTAAGAACTTAGGACTATGAAAATATGAAGATGGAAATGTGAGATTAAATTATAAATCTTGAAATATTCAAGCTTTTGGTGAAGAATTATGAAACATATTGCGTCATAAGCTATAAGCTATAAGCTAGAAGCTTTATTTACATTACATAAGTAATACGCGTGATATTAACGATATGAACTAATAACCATGTGATGGAATCTTAAGAACTTAAGATTAAAAGTGTAAAGTTAGAATGTGGAATGTTGGTGATGACGTGTTATGCAAACTAAAGATTAAAAATTTTATTTAGTTATGCGTTAAATTTCAAATGTGATTATGAAGCATATTATAATTCAATGTGCTATATATAGATTATACATGGCTGCTAAGAGATTGGATGAGGTAAACTGACAAGTGAAGTTATGCAATGGACGTTCGAAGAGCGTATATCGATTAATACAAGACAAAGGCAATCGTTAACGCGTTGTGATGCAATTGTTATGAGTATGTTGAAGTTCATGTTTTGAATTACAAAGTTATATGGATTATTGAAGTCAATGTATGACTAAAGCTAATTTAGTTACAAAAACTCAATTTGTTCTTGATACGTGATATGATAAGCTTGATAACACATGAAGTATGATCTAAATGCACTATGATGTAATTGGTAGCATGCATATAAAAAGGTATACTATGAGATGTATGGAGCATATATAGATGCATTGCATAAGATTTATGATGCATGTATAAAATGCATAATATATATATGAAACGTGATGCATGTAAGCTGTTAGACTTGCTGGGCCGTTGTGCTCAACCTTACAAAATATAAAATTTGCAGATGAAAGTTGAATTATCAGATAATCATAGCAACGAAGGTTCGAGACGCGACACGCTCGTTTCGTTAAGTTAGCGTATACTAAGCCACAGTGAATTGTTGTATTGTAATTTGACTGAGTTGTGTCTATTGTGAAATATTTAATAAATAGAGTTAGAACAAAAGTATTCATTTTGAATATGAGATGTAACTTTATAATTACTTTATAAAGTAGATTAGTATAACGACGATGATGTGTAAGGAATAGTGTAAAGTGACTATATATATATATATATATATATATATATATATATTCGTGGGATTACATTGCGAATATCCAGGGAATAATTCAAGTCAGAAGTTGAACCTTACGTTCATATATGATATTTTGAAATTGATCTTTATATGTATACAATCTTGAATATAAGTACAGATGATAAAGGCTGTGAATCCTGAAACTGAGAAAAGATTGAAATAGCTAAGTTTTAATATTTATATTGATATTGTCTGTTATATACAGTAAGAATAAAGTTGTATTGCGATGAAAATTCAGGATATAAAAGAAAATTATAAAAAGTTCAAATTTATCCACATTTTATTGATTTCATCATCGATTAGTGATGTAAAGTTAGAATGTGATTGTATTTTAGCGCACAAGATCAGATGTGAAATTTATCCTGATTTTGGAGGCATTACAGATCTCATTGAACTGAGATCTATTTCTTGTCGTATGCTTGGAACATCCACTGTCTATGCACTACACTTTCTGTTCCGTTGAATCTGTTCCCAAGCACACCTGTAGGAATTAATTAGATTTTAAAAACTGGTACCCAAATCACTTTGGGTCTTGGGGGATTAGTACTACACAAACCTACATGTATGTATCCAAACTTGTCTAACCTTCACATTCTTTCCAAATCATCTTTTAAACTAACAAGTATAACTAGTATGACCATGTCTACCACAATAATAACATGTTGGTTTGGACTGTTTGTGAGATTTCTTCTTCTTTTTATCATTTATCATTTTCTTTCTTCTAGAGGACTTAGCCTATGATATCTTGAAACCCTAAACGAGAATATAATTACGAAGGTAATTAAAAATGTCATTGTAGGGTGATTTTAAACCCTAACATATTAAATTTATAAATTGAAGTTACGAATTAAAAGTAACTAGAAAAGAAAAGAAAATAAAGAAAGAAAGAAAAGTTATACTATCTCAAAACTCAAATTTGAATTCATAATGACTTCATTGACTAGTTAATTAATGAGTTTGTTTAATTAACTAAAGTGAGTAATTAAGTAAAGTAAAATATGTTTAACTCTACTAATGATGGGGTAAGATTGTAGTAAATAAACATAGGAGGTTTGACCGTTAAAGAAAAGTCTCAAGTGACCAACTAATAAAAGTGCAAAACTATGTTTTATATATATGTAAAAAGGGAGCAAATTACTCCCTCAATTCCTATCTAAGACTTGGTAACTCAAGAGGAGAGGGAGGAGAGCCATGATTGGGCAGAGGCCAGGGAAAAGAAAAGGGAGAGAAAGGAAGGAGAGAAAGAGGGAAAAAGAGAAGAAGTAAAGCAAAGAAGGAGAATCCAAAATTAAGGTAATTCCTAAACCTAATTTAATCCATAAAAATCCATGGAAACTCTTTTCTTTTGAGAAATTTGAAATCTTTACCATTCTAGGGTTGTATTTGTCTGTCTCTAATAGTATGTAATCATTGAACTTAAAAGAGGAATCAAAAACTATGAAACAAACAAAATTGTAAAACCTAGCAAAAGGAAAACAGGGTAACTGCTGCCACTGTTTTTTTAAATTTCATATCTTCTAAATTGTAAGGATTTAGAACTTGATTTTTGGATATGTTATAGACATGGAAGTTAATGCGTTTCCAAAGAATTTGAGAATTTTTATGCGATTAAATTATTTACTATGAATTTCGTGAGGCTGGTCTAAAACGGGGCAAAATTGAATTTGCATGTTTGTGGTGGAGTTCGAGGGCATGGCTGGCCCTGGACTCTTGGATATAAAAAATTGAGTTTACAGGTGAGGTGATGTCGAAAATTTGAGCTCAATTGGAGTTCTAGAGAATTAATTATGAATTAAACAGTTTCGGGTAGTTAAAACCCTAAAACGAGCATAACTTGCTCTTCGTAAAAGATATAAACACAAAACTTTAGAATTGAATCCTCTGAGATAATATTAAGGAGTTGTCCAAAATTTAAAATTTTTGGACTTAATTTTTATTGTTGAAAGTTTGGACAGAAATGATTATTTAATAAATAGTAAACATCATCCAAAAATTCTAGAAAAAATACAAAAATTCTAAAATGAATATTTCTAGCCCTAGTATATAGGGTTTGGCTAAATTAATCCAAAAAGTATGGTTAGTGCAAGTATCGGAGAACGAGATAATTACTAAAAGCAGTTTAAAGTTAACAAAAACTGCTTAATAAATTTTTTATGATGAATGTGAGTTAAAATTGAGCCACAGGGCTTAATTTTTTAGAAAAGTAATATGAGGAGTATCGAAATGTAAAAAGGCATACAAAACACTCTTAAAATAGGCTTAAAATGCGTTTCTAACATCGAGAATGAAATTTGAGAAAATTATCGATGATATAAGTAGTCGAAAATTAATAAGTTAATCTCTTATAGCATTGTAGGTAACTCAGAAGTGAGTTCGGGAGAAGAATACAAGTATACGGGATTTTAAACGCTACGTCAGGCAAGTTTTCGCACTACGTGCATTTCAATTATTTTTATTAACTGAACTTATGTTCGTTGTCATTTAATATCAAATTTTTATATTTGTTGATCATGGAGATTATTTTAAGAGTTAATCCCATTTGTATTCGACTAGACTCAGTTGTTGAAATTATTATTCATTAATCAATTTATTTGAATGTTTCAAAAATTATTCCAAGTTGGAAATATGTTAAATGAGAATGTCATTGCTAGCTCCAACCCAAATTTATTTGGGGTGGATTCCTGATGTTTCTATCTGAGATGAACAACCCTAATTTTGTATTAGGGGAGTAAAGAATGATAACCGTGTCGGCTTGCCGATAATATATAGAGTTCTCATATCAAGTATTTATGATTACAGGCTAATTCTGATGAGCGATCCACGAATCCAAAACCTGCAAGGAAATCCCCTTCCTCATAGAATAGGGAAAAACTCCTTTTTATGGGCTCCTTGATCTTTTCTGGGATCGGGTAAATAACTACGACTGCTTGGCTTTCCCTCTACCTAATGAGGAATGCCTATTTTTATATGTTGCAGCTTACGAAAGTTGGGATAGTTTCTCCCGTTCTGATATTATTCTCTGCATGTGTATCGAGAAATAAGAATATTCCTTCAGCCCGGTCTGTTTCTTGTCCAACTCTTGCAATCATCTCCAAGGATGGCAGCATTGGACTGATGAGATTTTTGGAAATTATGGACATGTGAGGATGCTTAAGGATGCTGGTATTCTCCAATGTATTCAGCTATGCCGAGACTTTGGCATTAGCAAGACCATGATGCCCTTTATTTGCTACTCTCTCACTGGTGCTCCCCTACCTGCACCTTTGTTATTGTTTGGGGGGAATTCACCCCTACTCTAGAGGACGTCTATGCCATCCATCAGTAAGTTTCCTTTTCATTTCATCCTTTAAGAATTCTATTTTTCCTTTAGATTATATACTTATTTTGGCTTATATCCTTTAGCCTTCCTAATGTCGCTTCAGTTTCATGCGGTCCATCTAGGTTGTCTTCTAGGGATGTCGAGTGTGTTACATATCTGAAAGAGGCTTTAAGGCAAGCCTCTAGCTATACCTCACGATTTCAAGGTGATAAGCTACTTCCTGACTTTAAGACTCCCAATCGACAGAAGTCCTCATGGCATTCTTGGGTGCGCTATTTCTTTCGAGACTACAAGACAGGTCATTGGGATAATTCTATTCACAACGAGTCAGTTTTTACTCTTCATGGGGAATAATGCCCTTTTCCACTAACTGCCTATCTGACCATATGGCTATCTCGCTTCATCTTTCTTGGCTCAATAGTAGATGGTCCTTCGGCCCGCATGTTCAGCTTGGCTGTTCTATTAGCTTTGGGTTTGTAGGTTTCCCTTGCTCCTCTATTCTTGGGGACTTTGTATCACCGCTGGACGAAGTTGTCCTTGCTATGAAGGAATTTGTTGGAAGGTATATATCCCTTTCTAACTTTATTCATTCTCGTTTATCTTTTCATACTGCATTTCTCTTTTACTTATCAATGTTTCCCCATTTGTTTAGGTATGACGTGAATTACTTCATCCTGGGCTCCTTTCTTTAGATCTTCCTTTTCGAGCGCTTTCGAGGTCATTCTTCCTTCTTGCACTTCTCCAAGAAGAAGAAGAAACTTCCACCGCCTTTCACATCACCGAATGTTATTCCTTGTACCTCTCGTTGGATTGATCATAGGGCTTCTTCGGACTTGTGGCTCTACATCGACGATTTTTCATCTTTTACTGCTCGTGTTTACACCCTAGTCCTAGAGGGCGGTCTTTTTCCTCATTTTATAGGAAAGAATTTCGCTCCTTCTCAAGTATTTACGGTTTACAGGGTTCATCACTCTCTTAGTTCCTATTTTTCTGAGCTATTGAGCTTCCTTACTTTGTTAAGGATGATGAGTTCGACACCATTCTTTAATCACCTCAAAGAGTCATGAGACAGTTCGGCTTTGATCAACACTGACCTTTCGGCCATTTTTGTCATGGGAAACTTCCACTGCTTTTCACATCGCCAAATGTTATTCCTCGTACCTCTCGTTAGATTGATCATAGGGCTTCTTCAGACTTGCGGCTCTACATCGTCAATTTTTTATCTTTTGTTGCTCATCCTTACATTCTAGTCCTAAAGGGCGGTTTTCTTCCTCATTTCTATAGGAAAGAATTTCGCTCATTCTTGAGCATTGACGGTTTGTAGAGGTCATCACTCTCTTGGTTTCTATTTCTCCGAGCTGCTGAGCTTCCCTACTTTGTTGAAGATGGTGAATGCGACACCATTTTTCACTTACCTCAGAGAGTCATGAGATAGTTCGGCTTTGATCAGCATTGACCTTTCAGCCATTCTTGTCATAGGGATTATGAGAGGGCCCTTGATAATTTTGTCCATGTATCCCACTCCTTTTTATGGGAGCTTCCGAGACGGGACTACTAATTATGACCTTCTCCTTTTCGTCATTCCTAATGTTTCTCGGGAGGGACGCTATGGTGTTAGTGAGCGTAACTTTTGGCTTGTCAATCTCAAAATGTGGTTAGATGATATTATGCTCTGCTCGTTGCCGGTTTCTCCTCCTAAACATCTTTGGTGGACCAATCTGTTATGCTCTCCTAAACTAAATACCCACTCAGAGAGTTGGCTAACAAGTAGTAGATTTCTTGAGTGTGAGGCCTCAATGCCCAAGCTTCCTTCTCTTCATTTAGTAGAAAATCTCCTCCAGAATCCTCTTGATGCTTCTACCACTTCCAGGCGTCTTTCTTCACGGACTTCATCTCGGTTACCTCCTCGAGCTCCTCCTTAAGGATCCTCTGTTATCGAGGAGATGAGGGTTCCTACTACTGTTGTTTCTAAGGTGGTGCCCCCTACAAGACCTGATACGGGCCTAGTTAATCGTGATGTCATTAGGAAGACAACAAATAGGACCACTCTTATCTTGAAGCCGTTGTCAAAGCACCACACGATGATGTTGGTTCTAGCATACCGATAGCTGAGGATCTAATTAAGAGACAGAAAACTTTTGGTAAGTTTTATTTTATTTGTAATTATCTTTGTCAATATTGCTATAATCGCCTTCATGTTTTCTCATGTCATTACTACCTTATTTTTTAGATTGTCGAGGATGATGATGATGTTCCCATTGGATTTCTTATGGGTACTGCGAATGAGGCGACGGATTCCACTACTTATTAGCCTTCATGATTGCTGTCGAGCCGTCCTCTCCACATGATGACTTTGTCAGCCTTAATGCTAATGATTCCTTATCTGATGTGGGCTCGTTTCCTGTTATGGGTAGTACAGCTCCATCTTCACGCCCACATACATCATCTTCTCATGACAGCCATAAAAGTACCAATGACACCCATGCTGATATTGATGATATTATGACAGCGAATCCTCCTCCTTTGAGGGACAATCCTTCAGAGCCTATTGCTGATATCCATCCTCCCCAAAAGGATTCTGCCGAGATTTCACCTAACAGGGAGGGTACAGTTGTTGGTTCTTTGGGTAGGGTAACCGATGTTTTACTTTCTGTAAAGTCTCACGACACCTTCTCGGTACATTATGAGTATTCTCCTTAGTTGACTACCTGACTTTTAATTTTTCTTCATTTTTTTGCAGTTTATTATGCTATTGTATTTCTTTTTTCAGGCTGATAAGATGAAGGATCTATCTTTTCCCCTTGAGGGGCTCACCTTATTTGACTCTCTTTATCCTGATTCTGCCACCTCGCATTTTATTAACCTTGGCTATCAACCCAACAGCCACGGTCTCATGGAGCCACATACAGTCTCGCAACCCATGATTCGTACAGCTCCTTTCCTGACGAATGCCATGGTTGCTTCTAAAGTGGCTCTTACTAGAGTTTCCTTCAATCCAACTGGAGAGCTTATTCCTTGGAGGGGTTTCTAGGTTTCTTCCTCCAGTCAGGAAAGTCTCGAGCGTCTCTTAGTTCGGTTCACCCAGATTCTTGATCGACTACATGTTCGTGGGGCCTCTTTTTAGACCTTCACTAGATTGCCTTGCGAGCTTTGTTCTTGAGATGCATAGTCTCTCTCCGTTCTTTGCAAAAAGAGGACTTGGATAAGTTCAGTTGTGAGGTTGATGACCTTTTCTTTGTTGGCCTCAACATTTCTCTTTTCGTGCTAGGATGAATCTCCTTACTTCTAGTTTTCGTGTTGTTGCAATACGTTCGGAGGTTACTTCACGTCATCATGAGAATGACTTACTTTCTGGAGAGTTTTTGGAGCTTCAAAATGTTATGGCTAAATTGAATACCAAGCTTCGAAAATTTAAGTCTACTGCTCAAGACCTTGAGGGAATAATAGCATCAAATACGAAGGCTCGGGATACCACCATTGCTGACTTTGAGGCTTTAGCTATGTCCCCTCTTCAGTTTGACATATCACAACCTTTAGATCATAACCTTTTGTAGTCTTTCATTTCTTGTTGCAGAATAAAGTTTCTTTCTTTTTGTCAATCATGCATCATTATAAATTGTCTTTAATTTGAACTTTTTTTATTACAAAATATTCAATATTTGAGCCATAAATCATTCAAATTATAACTCCAAGATAATAAAGTAAAGAAACTGTGAATAAATTCTTTAATTAAGAAATACTATTCAATTTTCAATGAACATACACTTGAATACTTTTGAAAAGAATTTGTGTAAGTATAAGTAAACGTTCAAATTTTTTATTGACAATCATCTTTCTTTTAACGAAAAAGCATAACGTTTTAATTTTCTTTAGAATCAAAAGAAAATGACTTAATCTCAATCTGAATAAAAGATAATTAATTCTGCTTTTAACAAAAAAAAACATAATGTTCGCCACTTTTAGAGGTAAAGTGTAACTTGTCAGGTTCGAGAACTAAGAATCAGGTGCCTCATTCACTTGTGATGATAAAGTGTAATACTCAGTTGAGGACTTATGATCAAGTACCTCCATTTTGCTTTTAGTGGTAAAGTATAACACTTGTGTCTTATCCCTTAGTCATGCCAATTTTGACATATAGGGTTTCATAAGGGCTTGAGCTGAGTGCCCCATCACTTAGTCATCCAATTTCTTGGCAAATACAATCAACGAGGACTTGAAATCGGGTGACTCGTCACTTGGGTCGGCCAATTTCTTAACAAGTGTACTCTACGATGACTTGACACCATTTACTGTGGACCACTATCTTTGGTGGATTTTTAATTTATCAATTCTGGTGCCTCCTCCCCTAGTCATCTAATTTCTCGGCAAGGGATACTTTTGAGGACTTCAATCACCATTTTCGGTGGACCACCATCTTGAGTTGATTTTTGATTCATTAATTCTTATGCCTCCTTCCATGGTCATCTAATTTCTTGGCAAGGGATACTCCTGAGGACTTCAACCACCATTTTTGGTGGACCAACATTTTGGGCAAATTTTTGATATTCTTGTCTCTACAGTTCAGAGATCTTTCAATGGTAGAGCAACATTTAGGTTGTTCATCATCTTGTGTTGATAAAGTTTACTTAACAAAACTTCTCATAGTTTCGACATGAGCATCAACTATTGATTCTTGATGCTTGCTTATTGTATGTTACTAAAGCATGTTGTCTTGAATATGCTATTGTTGCCCTTAATCATGTTTCTTGAAATCTAGTTTGAGCCTCCATCTTTCTTGCCCTCTTACAGCTTTAGCAGAGCATCAGCCATAGTTGCAATAAAATGTACTTTTGTCTGCATTGTCATATAGTATAGTCATAGAGGAAGTAAGTAGGGGTTGGTAGAGTCAGACTTATTCGACTTAAAATCCATTTTATTGATGAGTGAATTCATTTTTGTATCTCTACCTTCTAGTGATCAAGTTCCAGGGTGTACTCTTTGACATTTAAATTTTCAAGCCACATTATATGTCTAAGGCAGACTTCTAATGCCCTTTTGGATCGATGTAACATAGGCCTTTGTCATGGCGTCACGATCCTTGGCCCCTTGTTAAGCTTTCTATGTCATGAAGGACTTGAGGGAGATCATCCCTAAGTCCCCATGTGTTTCTCGCCTCTTTCCTTAATTTTAATCATCTTGTTCGTCACGATAATCAAAGTTCGATTGGGAAATCACTTCAGAGCTTGTAAATGAGTGTGCCTCCTAGGGCTGAACCCTAGGAGGGGAACCCTTGAGTTCTTATTCTTTTGCTCATTTCTTCCGTTCTCATTCTTGTTTTGTTCGGTAGTTTAACTTGCGTCAAGAAAGGAACTCCATCGAAATAAGTTTGAAGAGTTGAACCCTTAGGGGGCTTTTGAGCTCAAACATCTTTCAGGCTCTCTTGTGGAGTTGCTTCTTGACCACTTTTAATACTGAGTTTGTTAACCCTTTCACCTGAATCATCCTCCTAAGGGGAGACCATTTGAAAAGGGTCCATTAAACTCGTTTGCCAACTCTAGAAGATGCTCTATTAAAAATATTTCTCCATAAATATTTTTCAATAACCTATATCAGAACCAAATTTGTTAATCTTATGGCATTTATATTAACACATGTGAGAAAGAGTAGGTAGTCATTCTTTTGATGCCAGACGCTCGAATGAGAGAAATGTCTTGATAAGATCTCCATTCTTTACAGACAATCGTCTTGTTTTCAAATCTAGCATCCCCTCTCAGATCTTTTATATCACTTAGTTATTTGGGAATGTACACTTAAGATGACCTCCTTCATATCCCGATCATGAATTATAAATCTTTTAATGGAAATACATTAATTTTGCACATAAATAAAATCCTTAAGAAATTAAAAAGGAATCATATAATATACTTCCCTTGGTTTGAGAAGTAGGAATTATGGAGTCCATCATGCCCCTGTTTTCTTTACTTTAAGAAATCGAAAGTAAAGAAAACTTCTTCACATATTTCCTCAAATTTTTTTGCTTAGTTGCTGTAATCGGTGGACTTATGACTTCGTCGCTTCAATCGGTGATTTACTTAAGATCTTGTTTTCGATAACTTTTATCGGTGAGACCTCTTTAGCTCTAGTCTTTAGTGGCATTTACTGATGAAATCTTCGTTGGCCTTCTGTTATTGTCGGAGGCACACTTTGAATGTCTTTAGCTTGAATAGTCGACACTTGTATCAATTGTTGACAAAAGCTCCTCATTTCCTCTTATTGCTTCTACATCTCGAACATCATGGACCTCATCATTCATTGTCCCTCACGTGCATCCTTCAACGCCTTCAACATCTCCATCTGCATAGCATTCATTGTTAGCTAGTCCCCAACTACTTTTGCGCTTTGTATGCCTGTACTTATTTGTCCAACATTGGTAAGTTGTTGATCAGCCATGTATTAGGAACTTGAACTACTTTCTGAAGCGTCTTCTATGATGGGTATGTCTATATCTAGATTTGTACCTTGAAAAGTTTGATTCAATCGCCTCAAAGCTAGATCCGATGAGGTAATACTTGTGGTCGGAGAAGCTCTACCTTTTGTTCTTACACTTCGAGTTGTGGGCATATCTTTTATGAATTCTACACTTCCCCAGCAGAGTTGCTAAAGAATTATGGGCAAGGAAATCATACATCATCTGATTAGGGTTTCGTGTTGGCTGAGGAGGAAAGAAATCCACGAAGAGTACGAAAATGATTGAAGAGTTATAGAGGGGAGAAGAATAGGTAGACAATTACTCTAGCAACACGTGACAAAACTCTTATGGAGAAAGAGCCTTCTCAGGTGTCTTGGGTCCAGAAAGAATTAAATGTCTCTTCTATTGGAATGAAAGGAGTATTTATAGAGTATCCTGGAAAGTGATCACGTCCCCGACACATGTCTGGGTCATGTGCTTAACATGTGACCTCATGGAAAATTCTAGAAATACCCTTAGTTACCCGAGTAGTACCCAGATCGTCTTGTCCTTCTAGCCACTAATTCAATCCCTCAATCAATTCCCAAAACGAGTTGCCTCCATATATAAGCCTTCTACCTCGGTACTTATGGAGACCTCTCTCAGGTCTCGTACTTCAAGGTCTTTACTGCACAATCCATGTATTTTCGTTCTTCTTTCTTTGTTCGAACATTATGTCATTCAATCTCATTGTCAAAAACCTCAGAGGAGATCGACACAGAATTGGGGAGGCCATGCCCTAGAGTGTCGAACCTTAGGGGGAAGGGTTGAGCCCTAGGGTGGCTGAACCCTAGGGGCCAAACCCTATGTTCGTGCCTCCTTCGGTCCTCTTCATTCGTTTTAGCTTTTCTTGATCAATTTCATCATTTTCTCTTGATTCTTGGGTATATGGAAAACTATTTCTAAACCCTCATAAGTTTCCTTGCTTCTTTTTGTGGTTCGGGCTCGTTATTACGTCATTGCACTGCTTAAAGCTTGTCTGATACGATTCTCGAGAATATAAAACAGTGTGCCCCCTAGGAGACTAACCCCTAGGGTGGCCGAACCCTAGGGTGCCTAAGGGGGGCACCTCAACTTTTTGTTCCTTCTTCGTTCGTTTTCCTTGTTTTGTCCCTATTTTGTTCTAGTAGTTCAAATCAAGTTCAATCGGAGAAATTGTTGTCGGAATTTGTCTCGAGGTGGGCCACCTAGGGGTGGCCGAACCCTAGGGGGGAAAACATTAGGTGTTCCCCTTTTTGTTCATTTATTGCTTGTCTCATTCATTTATTTTTGTCTTGTTCATTTATTTCCGACTTTTTCGTCTTTCATTCAATTCTTTAGGTCACATGTGAACCCTAATTTATACTTGGACCCACAATTACTTAATATGGTATCAAAACTCTGGGTGTGCAAGGTGTTGAAGTTAAATATTCTCGAACACATGTTGCATTTATATTGATTTAATTGTGCAAATGCATTTTAATTTGTCCATTCACTATAAACAAGTTGCATTTGTGGGGTTTGGGGGAGAATGTTCGCATGATATACATTATTGGGCTCTCTCTTTTATAGCTTAAACTTTTAGATGAATTAGTTACTTAACAATGATTAACGAAATAAATCATTCCATACCCTTCCCATCCCTAAAGAATAAAATTTAAAAATTTGTCAGGAATGAAAATGATTCATTCCATTTTAATAAAACAAGCAAAAACACTTTGTACAATTTATTCCATAAGAATGAGTCATTCTATTCTCACATTAATTCCTGCAAACCAAACTAGCATTAGCTAATTGACTAACAGAAGTTAAGTTCTTTGTTAATTTTGGAACAACAAATACCTTTTTTAGCTTAAGATTAGTACCAATTATCTTATTTCCAATATGTATATTATCAAGAATTGATACATCTCCTATTATTACTTTTATCTTGCCCAGAATAAGATTGTAAAGTAGATGGTATGTGTCATGTGTACAAGTAGTTGTCGTGCTCAAAGGGCTTTGTTTGGACTGCCAATGCTTGTGATATCTCATCTTGAGATCGATTGAAAAGAAAATCCCCATATATCGGTAGAAACATGACAACGCGGTGTGATTATTTTGTCCACAAATCTAACACTCTTGATCTTGTTGTGCACCTTAGTTTAAACTTTATTAGCCTTTATTGCTAACTCTCTCTTTCAAAACTACCATAAAAATTATTTTGTTATTCCTCTAATAGCACCATTATTAAATGACCTCGAAGTAACTCCATATTGATTCCCTTAAGTGTTGGGATATCACAAGTGAGTTGGAATTCTGATATAATAAAAGAGTAAAAGACTTATATACATGAATGAACCTAAGACCTAATGGCTTAAGTTTTTGGGTTAAGTTGAGTTCCAAACATGTATGTTAGTGCCTTGTATATATGTGCACGAGACACGAGGGCTCCCCGATTCTCTCCCAATAACTGGTATGAGAGCTATGGAAGATTGATCCCGTACTGGTGAGCCTCTTCAAAAGAATACGCAATGGTAATTCAAAAATTAATCCCGAACAACCTCTTCAAAAGACACTTGATAAATATTGAATTCTCGATAAAGGGCAGGTGCTTTCCTTAAAGGGCTCTCGATGGTGATGTTGAATTCTCGATGGGTTTAGCCGATAATTGGTTTCGAGACTGGTTAGCTGATCGAGAATTGGTGCCGCAGTGATTAAAGAAAAGAATGTTTAATCATTAATAGAAGTTGAGTCTCAATGTTGAAAGCCGAGAGTGATTAGCCAAAAATTAGTGTTGCAGTGATTGAAAAGAAATGTTTAAGTGAATGGGAGCTCTTGATATGATGAACTTATATTTGAGGGCGAGATTGTTAGGATATCATAAGTGAGTTGGAGTCCTGTATGGAGAAAATAATAAAAGAATGAAGAAGTACTTATATACATAAATGGTCCCAAGACTTGGGTTAAATTAGGTTCCAAATATGTATGTTAGTGTCTTTCATATGCGCACGAGTTGCGCAGGCTCCCCAATTCTCTCCCAACATTGAGCTCTATAAGAGTGTTGATTCCCTACGGACCTAAATTCTTGACCACGAGAATTGACATTATTATTAGGGTTAATAGTATATCGATCTAACCCCGAAGTATATGTACATATAGTTATGGGACTATGAAGACTATATGGGACTATGAAGTTTAAATCTTTGTAGCTCGCTCCCCAAAGTAGATCTAGGTAAACATGATGGATCTTAAATACTAATCGAGCATATTTAACATCAAAATATTGACACACGAGCATAGTAGTATTTAAATATTTTCATACAGTCAAACTGATAATATACAACCAAACTGTATTAATTTATATATTATTGTGATTGGATTTTGTGACCATTCTAGTTGTTTTTCCATTGAGTTTCTCTTGGGGTCCATACTTGTTAGTACTTGGAGGTGAGGATCAAGAAGATTAAAATTTTGTGATCACAATTATAAATAAATGTGTACTTCGGAATTAGATATGCTTTTAATCGTACCCTTATTATTATTATTATTATTATTATTATTATTATTATTATTATTATTTTTATTATTCTTATTATTATTATTTTTATTTTTATCATTATTAAAAAAGAAAGGTCTAGGGTTCGAAGTTACCCTTCCCCCTACCAAATCCATTTCATTAATCACCGTCATGAAATTTGTTGTTTGTGCTGCGAAGGCCGCGTTATTATCTATTGAAGAAGTTGCATTAGACAAAAAGGGAAGTAAGTGGGGGGATGACAGTATTTTGACCCGTTAATTTTGTGGTGGCCCGCCTTGTCTTGCATCAATGGGACTGTAATTTTGACTTCGACAAAGTATGGTGTTAGAGATAAGGAATTACCAAATAATTACACGTGATTGTGGGACTGATATTTACTTCTCCCGCCTCAATTCCACTCTAAATAATTATATATTAATGAAATTAAGAGATACACCCTTATATGTTTGCATAATTATAATATATGCCCTCATATATATATATATATATATATATATATAAAAACTAAGTAGTTTGATCTTTTTAGTTATTAGCTTTTTCAGAAAATGTATAAACTTAAATATTGTGGCTAGTACTTGGTAAACTATATTTTGATGAATATTAGATTACTTAGTTGTAACAAAATTGTTATTTTTTTATTAATTTTATAATGTAAAATTAATTCATTTTCATATATGATTTATTGTAGATATGATTAAATAAGTCTTTTTTAAAAACAAACTCACAGAAATAGTCCTTGCAGAAATTTCAATTCCCAAAGAAATTTAAATTTCTGGTGAAGATGAGGATGGTTGGTAAATGTTAAACTCGTAAAAAAATGAGACGGGTATTGGGAATACATTGGTGGGAAGGAAACCCTCCATGGATGGAGGGTTGATTAGAGCCTCCATTTTTTAACCCTTAGTTGGTAGTTCTTTTAGTCCGCTAGAAGATGCATGAAATTCAAAGGATTGACTGCTGGAGCCATCATTACTTTTTCTATAGAAATACTTATATATACCTTCCAGAACAGTGTATACATGACTCGATGGCTAGGAGAAAATTAGGTAATAACCAAGGGTAATAGTTTATTGATAAATGCCTCTTTTAAAGTTATACTTGTCGTAAATGCACTTTAAAAGTTAAAATGCATGTTTTTCTTAGATTCTCTCTTAATTAATTTTCCTTCTGACATTTTCTCTAAGCTCCTCCTTGAGATCCTAAGATTAAAATGTATATCAAAATTTACTACTGCATCGTAATAGTGTAGGTTCTTAAAAAAGAAAGAAAAAAAAAGATCATAATTATTTATTGTCGGAAAAGATTAACTTTTCTTGGTTGGTTTGGCTGATTGTGATTTTTCCATATAATAAGTCTATCTATACTTATTATAATTAATAGTATACTTATCTCTATTAATCAAATAGGAGGAAAGTAACCAGTTTATTTTTTTATTTTATTTTATTTTATTTTTTGTTTTTTTTGTGTGTTAATAAATTTGTGAAACCTTTTTAGTTTCTAAATTTACCCTTTAAGAAATAGGACCAATTATTTTTAAAACTCAAAAACTTTCCTTTACTCTCTCTACTCCTTATAAATTCCTATTTTTTCTCCAATATTTTTTTTACTACTTCTCTCAAAGGTTATTTACCAGGATACTAGTCTATATATATATAATTAATAGCACAAAATGATCTCTCAACTCTAAAATTTAGTAATTTTCCTTCAACACTAAAATGTAAAAATAAAAACCTAATATTTAGGACAATAAACTATTTTTTAATCTTTTATTTTGATTTCAAAAATTTTTCATCTACATTCTTACTATCAGAATTATCCACTTACCGCTATCTCTTATTCTCATATATTTTTTAAATTTAGTTAGTGTCCTTTAAAATTCATATTTTTTTATTACAATAATATTTACTTATATAATAATTTTTATTATTAAATTATATAAGTATAACTATTTGAGTTTAAATAAGATTTTACTAGATAAATATATGAATATATAAATAAATTTGTGCTTCACACAGGATCATGAGCAAGTTACAATTAAAAGCACAATGCAATGTTATAACAATAATGTTATGGTGACTAAAGAATGATTACAAAAAAGAGATATAAAATAATGTGTATGATTATAATTGATTATAACTATTAGACTCACTTATATATAGTAGATTATCTATTAATTATATTTTGATATATCATTTTATAAATTATTTTTTATAAGAGTTTTTTTTAAAGCACAGCAATACTATGTTATAATTACTCCCATGACTTGGTGGCATTGCATGCACATGCAAGTGGTGGGACATTGAAAATTTAATTGATTCAAGGACATTGAAAATATAATTCGTATCCTGACAACGTCCAGCTAATGAATTTGTTTTGCTCAATTTTTTTTTTATATTTTGCTAGCTGTGCGCGCACATACACACTCTCTCGCGCACGCACACATATATATATATATATATATATATATATATATATATATATATATTAGTTTACTTTTTAAAATAATATAAATTAAAAACTATCGTACAATTGTATTGCCCAAACTAAATAAATTTATGATTTATTACTTTAATGTATTTGAAATTTAGACAACTAAAATATAGCAAAGTGCAAAATGAACATTATTCAATATTAGCAAAAAAATGAAAGATCACTTTAATTCTGAAAACATGTGGAATTGGACCAAAAAACACATAAAAGCAACTCACAGAACTGGGGTAACTATTGGGATTCTCATTGAAGCAATCATACGATGGGTAGTCTGTACTTGGTGGTGCACATGTTGTTCATGCTCATCGGAATCATCTAGTGGCGAAGAGGACCATGGTGCCACAGAGGCGGAGCACCATGATTAGGAGTTATTTTTTAATTTATATTGTTTTAAAAAATTAGGAGTTATAATAGTTAGGGACAAGATTGTCATATTATTTATTTTAAAAGGTCGTTTTTGATAATATAAAATATTTAAATTTCTCATCCCTCCAAATCCTTTCACTTTTAAGAGAAAAGTTTTAAGCCAAAAATAAAATTAATTTTACTTCCAAATCTCATCCCTTTTTCCCTAAAAAAAATTCACAAACATGATATTTTGAAGAATTTTAATTAATTATGTTCCATTTCCTTCATTTTCTCTCAAAATAAAACTTACAAACATTGTGTTAGTGTCTTCGTCAAGTCATCCGTGAACCCTAAGGCATGGCCGTTTACCAGATCCAGGTTGGTAAGCGGGTTATATAAACTTTACTAAACTAAAATTAGTCCTTGTCTATTCTTCCTTCTTTCTAATTTTGACAATCACAACTACCCAACCATTTTTCCCCATATATACATATTACATATACGTATATATTACAAAATAGTGTATAATGACTAGGAGAGAATTAGACAAAGATTAACGTTATAATCATTGCAAAGACTAAGGAGTTGTCTGATAATTAAGTACTTAATGGGTCTAAATGGCCATTTGGGAGGGTTCAAATTCTGTGATCCCAATTGTAACTATGTGTATTTCAGGACCAGATATGTTATTAGCCCCTCCAAATCATGAAGCATTTCTTTCTCACTTTGATATTCTTTTAATAAATTAAAGAGTGGGTTGGCAAATTAGCTAGTTGAAGTCCCTACTTTCTTTCATCTCGCATTTGATGTTTTATTGTTGTTGTTTTTTTATGTTGAAATTTATTTTTTAATGTTAATAAAAAAAAGTAAAAAATAGAAATAAAAATGTACATAGTAACCAATGTTTCATAATTCTTTATTTTTTCTCTTTCAGAATGGTCCAAATGGAGCATAAATATGTTATTGACACTAAATCTTCTTATGAAGTGGACATTGATAGAGTGCTCTACCCGGTATTGTTTTTTCCAATTTGACTATTCCTTGATAATTTCGAATACCTAATAAATTAGGGAAACGATTACCATTGAATACACCCTTTATCTAATAATATAATATAATTGAAAAGAATCTTTAAAAAATTAATTATAACATAATAAATATAGTTGCCATAACCCAACTATAGTAGCATTATAATATACTCCCTTCCTCCTTTAATAAAAGTTGTTTTAGAGAAGTGTTTTTATCTCTTAATATATGACATTTGAGAATTTCAAGTAAGCATTAATTGCTTAGTTTCTAATATTACCCTAAGTATTAAATATAATTTTGGTTCTCTCACTATTTTTTGCCCAATAAATAACACTCTCTTTTTTTAATACAAGAACAATATGGACAATTGATATTATATTTAATGTTATACAATCATTTTCTTAATACTTGTGCACAACTCTAAAACGACTTACATTAAGAGACGAGAGAATAATAAATATAATTGCCATAACCCAACTACAGTTGCTACTACTCCTTCATATCCTATCCCAAAACCTCTTAATCCAAAAGCCCAAAAGTTAAGTTATTCCCAATAAGAGAGAAATCTTATAATCCCAATCATGGGGGGCATCGAGTTTCCTCATGGAATTTGCTCTCTAAAACCTCAACCGTCTCTGCTTCCGGTTTTGTCTCCGGCAGCGCAGTATATGCGCAGATGCCCAGTTCCAACACCGGTGCTCTGCTCTTATGACCAATATCATGAGTATTATCAGCCTTATCAACACAGTACTTTAGAGACTTATCAATGCTATCCTCCCGGTATGGACCCTGCATGGCGCAGCAGCCTAACCCCAACCCCAGGGTGGGAACTCTTAGGAGCCGGTCACTGAGGTTGGTGTTGATTCTTCTATATTGTTGATTTTGTTGATAATAATATCTCTGTCTAGATTGTGATGTTACTTTGCAGGAACAATAATTTTTGAACAAAAAGCTTCATGTTGGAATTTCAAAGAATGAAGATTTGAAGAATTTTACGAATTAATGTAAGATCTTTTTTAAGCAATATTTTTTCAAGGCTTTAGGAATTAAAACAGATATTATAAAATAAAAT
The DNA here is from genome assembly GCA_034770075.1 of Aralia elata. NCBI lineage: Eukaryota > Viridiplantae > Streptophyta > Magnoliopsida > Apiales > Araliaceae > Aralia > Aralia elata. Next base: position 72,940,874 of record CM068378.1, on the reverse strand, counting down.
ATTTAGGCTGATAATTTTAAAGAGAATCCTACTTGGACTATGACTACTTTAAGAGATAAGGATATATCTATCCTATATTGTCAAGTAGATTTAATAAATAGAGTTTATATAAAAATTGTTTTTGAATTATATAACTTTTATCCGTTTAAAAACAAAATTGTTAGAACAAACTCTATCAGTCTTAGTGGGATATGATTTTTATAACAACTTTTATCCAAGTTGGTTTCCTATAAATAAGAGATAATGGGCTGACTTCGTTCATCCTAACAAATCTCTTTCAAATGCGTTCACTACAAGAAACTAGGGATATAGTGAAGGAAAATTTGTGAAGGAATTCATTTCTTCACGTGATGAGTTTTTTAGGGAGGGAACAATGAAGGAAAAAAAATTAGTGACAATATAGTTATTTTGAAAGAAACATCCTTCACAATTTAAATTTTTTTCTTCTGCAAAATTGAGATGGTAGAAGGATGTTTTGCGCCAATCTTTGATGAAAATTTGCGAAGAAAAATACTATTAACGAAGGAATTATACTTGCTATATATTATTGTTGAGAGGTTTTTTGTGAAAGTAAAATTGGTCATTATTTTGTTAAAACAAGTTTTTTAGAATTAATTATAGTGAATATATATTGTATTATATATAAATACATTAAATTTTTTACAGTAGTAAATTTACTTTTAATAACACTTTTTAAGTAGCTTACAATACTGATTATTTCTTATAATTAACTATAAAGTAAATAACTTTACACTACTTTAAACTTTAAAATTTCATACATTGATCATGACAAAAAAAAAGGAGGGAAAAAAAAAGATAGTTGGGCTTTTTTGTGGAATAGACCACAAATGCCAAAAAAAAAATACTCATATATGTTCTACAGAAAAATTTAAGTTTGAGTTTGTTCTTTAATTTATGATATACTACAATTTAAATTATAATATAATTAATATTTTAATAGAAATTTTATTCTTAATAATAACTTTTAAGTAATTTCCAATATTAATTGTATTAATTAAAATATTAAGTCACAATAATTTAAAATTTAAAATATTGTAACTTGACAATAAACAAAATTATAATAATTATGAGTCTTTTGTTGGAACAAATTACAAATGTTAAAATATTACTGTTTTATTCTACAAAAGAGTTATATTTCAGTTTGTTATAATTAATTTATGATATCCTAAAATTTAAATTTAGATTTATCTTTAAGTTTTTGAAATAATAATTTTACATATAATATTACTTCTAAAAGAGTTGTTTTTTTAAATGTTGTCAAACTCTTTTTTTTGGAACAGAGTCCCTAATTTAGGAGTTGTGTGCGTGGTCTGGAAAAAGAGTAAGGCATGAAACAAAGACCAATTTGGGTTTCTCCTCTCTTCCTTAGCTAAAATTCACATGTCGATGTTGCAATTAGAGCGATGGGCTATGTTTCTTCTCTACCTATAATTTAAGCGGGACGAATGAAAAACTTAGCGCCAAGTTTTGCGCAACTAGCGAGATCGATAATTGATTGTGTGAAGAATATTTCCTACAGCTAAAGGGATTATTTTTCATCCCAAAAATTTCCCCCCCAACTTCATCTTCGCATTAAAAAATCTACTCTTTCTATCCCAATTGCAGATACCCTAACTGCAAAGACCCAAAGACCCGCCAATTTGTTCGAAGGTATTTTTTCCAACAACTTTGTTCCTTCATAATCATATAGCTTAAACACCAGTTACAGGTATTCCCAATCCTTGCTGAAATGATTTATATATACAGAGACATGTATGTATGTGTGTATTTGTTTGTGTAAGAGGGAGATTACGCTATTCTTATACTTTTCGAATCACTTATGAAGCTGTAATTTCATAAGTAATTGGTCTTGAATCACTTAGTCTATTTTTTATTTTTTGTGTGTTTTACATATGATAATTAGTTTGATTGTTAATGAAACAGATGAGAAGAGAAGGAATCTTAATTTTTTAATTATGCTTGAACTTCTTTTAGGATTACTTTGAATGATTTAGTACTTGCGAATGCACTATTTTTTGAAGGAAAATTTTGCATATTTGCTTCAGGAATAAATATGTCATTAAGATTTGATAATGAAGAATTCTATGGCTAGGAAAAATTTAGAATATGAGTTTACAGGAGGCGTACTAGAGTTTACTAACAATGCCAATTATAAAAATGGGTAATCTAAATATGATTTTGTTGAGCATTTTCATTAGCATGCATATACAATCAAAGGATTCTTGAAATCTTACTATGATTAATGAACATTATTTCCTGAGTTTTGTTATATGTATCAAAACAAATCCAAAACCATTTGTTTTTTACTCTTGGCCTGTAATTTTTGAAATTTTATAATTGTAGAAGGATTCTCCTTCCATAATTCTCTGTCTATATTATTCTTGCTATATCTCATTTAGTCATTTTTAATTCTCGGTCTATATTATTCTTTCTATATCTCATTTAGTCATTTTTATATTACATTTTACAAAATAAAATAGTTAACTATTATGTGTTAGCATTACTTCTCTTTTCTTCTTGTGTTTCTCCTGCTTGGTCATGTGAAGAATTCTTCATTCTCTGAACATCTTCTCTTACTATTGAATAAATCGTTATGGTGGAGAAATTGTTTTATGCATATATTAGTTTGAATAGGCTGAATTTCTAATTACTTTACACTTTTATTTTTTTATGGTCAGTTTAAGTAGAGTGTCATTTCTAATTACTTTTCACTTTCATTTTTTGAGGTTTTCAGGTTGTGTTAATTCAAGCAGAATATTTGCAAAATCATGATTAACTCATGTCTAAATTTTTTATTTTGGTTAGATAGTTTAAAAGTTAATTTCTTTTTTCTTTTGGATTTGAATATTTGATTTTTTTAATAGTTTGATGATGAATGTGTTTGTTGACGTTAGGTGGTAATTCCCAACTGTAATCATGTCAGTTGATCGAAATTAGATGACACGTAGGGCAGGGTATAATGGGATTGGGGTTTCTTTTGAGTTTCGACAAGGTGTAGAAGAATTTCTTAATTTTGCCTTTGACAACCCAAAATTTGTACACGCGCGCAAAAAAGATTAGGTGCCCATGTAGATTATGCATGAACTCTGGTTGGTTAAGTAAAAAAGGCGAGGTTGACTTTCATTTATTGAAGAGAGGTTTTATAGTCGGATATAGCCGAAGGACTCACCATGGGGAATCTTTTTTTGTGGAACCTAACACTTCTTCTCATATTTGGACTAAATTCAGGTCTAATAATAAAAGTTATCAATGTAGTGATATGGTAGTACTTGATGCTACGGGTCATAGATTTGATCAAAAAATTGATAATGATCTCCATGATCGATGATATTGTCGAGGAAGAACCTACTGTAAGTGCAAAAGAGTTTTACCAAATGCTGAAAGATACTAAAGTCCCATTATATAGTGGTTATAAGAAGCATAGCAAATTGTCTGCTATTACTAAGTTGTTGCACTTCAAGTCTGAGAGTGGATGTAGTGAGAAACACTTTAACGACTTGTTAACACTTATTAAAGAGTTCTTACTGGAGGATGATGAGTTGTCGGGATCTTATTACTTGGTAAAAAAATGGCTAAAGGACTAGGTTTGGGGTATGAAAAGAGAGATGCATGTAGAGAAGATTGTGTGTTGTATTGGGGGAGAATAAGGATAAACAAAAGCGTTCAACTTGTGGTCTCCCTAGGTATTAGCCTAACAACGGAGGTAAGTAGAAGGATATATATACCATGGAAGGTCTTGCGTATTTTCCTATTGCACCAAGGCTTCAGAGGTTATATATGTCAACAAAGACCTTCGAACACATGAGATGGCATAGTACCCAAACCAAAATTCCCAGTGAATTAAGACACCCTGTAGACGTAGAAGCCTGGAAAAACTTTGATGCTACCCATCCTTTGCAAAAGAAAATAGAAATGTAAGGCTAGGACTCGCCACCAATAGTTTCACTTCATTTGCCCTGTCAAGCACACCACACTTTACTTAGCCTTTAATTCTTGTTCCTTATAATCTCCCACATTGGATGTGTATGAAGGATGCATACATGTTTTTGTCATTACTTATTCCGGTCCTTAAAGCCCGAGTATAGACATCAATGTATACTTGAGACCGCTGATAGATGAGTTGAAAATGTTGTGGAAGACGGGAGTTCACACCTATGATGCATCTTCTAAACATAATTTTCATATGAGAGTTGCAGCCATGTGGACTATTAACGACTTTCCTGCATATGGTATGATGGAAGGATGGAGCACACACGGAAAGATGGCATGTCCAGTGTGCAAGGATGAAACTAAAGTTATTCGTTTAACTTATAGTGCAAAATTAATCTTCTTTGGATCACATCGTAGGTTTCTACCAATTCAACACAGATTTCAAAGACACAAAGATAATGCTCATAGAGTCCAAGAAAAACATGTTGCACCTGTAAAGATCCCGAATCGTAATACCTTTGTAATTTGGGTTTTATTATTATTAAATGAATGGATTAAATTTTTATTTTTATGTGATGTGTTTTAAGGTTATTTAATAACCTGGATGATGTGAATGTATGATTTTTTTTTTTGTGTTGTGTCTCGTGGGAGTGAATAAATTGATTTCGCGAAAAATCACAAAATCACTATTCACTGGGCACGTTTCCCGAGGCACTATTCACGCCCGAATATTTTTGCGTCTTTTTGGATTTCTATTAATTTCTATAAGACGTGTATGCGAATGAATAATTTTTCCATGTGTCAGAAATTTTATTTGAGCTGATATGTGATTTAATCCGTATCCAAAATGTATTATATGAGTGTTCCGAATAAATGGACAAACCCCATAATAATTATTTTTATGCATCCCAATATTTTATGGGAGTACCCATTTTAATTTTGGGTAGAGTTATTTATCAAATTTACTACAAATGTGGGAGTATTCGGCATTTATAGAGAGAAAAGAAACCAAATTGGGTATTATAATATTAGTATCATACCCGAATAGGAGACCAATGAACATTATTTGCCAATTAGAAGAGAGAAAGAAGGAGGTGGTCGGCAATATTTGGCCCTTGCCGAACAAGCTTATGGAGAAGCCAAATGGGAGAAAACATTCTCCTCAATTGCAATTGCCAAGAGCTCGGGCATAGGAACCTCATCTCCCAATTTATTCCATTTCTCCTTCCAAGTTGCTGCAGTTCAGTTCATTAGAGAGAGAAGAGAGCAGTTGCCAGTAGAGAAGAAGAGAAAGAGAGGAAGAGAAGAGAAGGGAAAGAGAGAAGGAGGTGCACCAAACCCATTCCCATCCACCCGAAGCTTTCCAACATTTCCATTCCATTCCATCTTCTTCCTTCTAAGCTGCTACGGGAGAAAGAGAGAGAGAGTTACAGTAGAGAGAGAGAAGAAAATTTGAAAGAAGAAGAAGAAAAAAGCTAACGGGTGAAAACAAAGAAGACGAGGAGAAGAGAAGAGAAAGCAAGAAGAAGAGAAGAGGACTAGAAAGGCTCCATAACACCCTAAGCAATGAGAATCAAGTGGTAAACAAACCTCAATCCATCTCATTTCCATTTTTCTAGCTTTTGGTGTTCTTGAGCTTAAACCGATAGGTTTGAGCTTTTCTTGCAATTTTTGTTGTTATTGTTGGTTGTGGTTAGTTTATATTATTACCAAGACACCTTGTAAGCTATTAACACTAGTAAAGTGGAACAAAAACGAAGAATGATCTGAACCTTTGCTTAATAGATGAAACTTTGGACATTTTTGGACAAAAGGATCTTCAGATGAATTTAGAGGACTATAAAGCTATGATTCCGTGCTTGTTGTGTTTATTTGTTGTTGTGTTATTGTAGTTCTATGGGTTATCTTCATAACCCAGTTGGAAAGGAGTTAAAACAAAGTTTTGGTGTTGATTTTTGGTGAAGAACACCAAGAACACCAAGAACAGAGTATGAACTTTGCACTTTGGCTTACGATTTGGACTTGTTAATGATAATGGGTAGCTCTGTATTTTTGATATGTTGTAGCTCCATAAGTTAGGAGTCTATAGAGTCTAGAATGGACCAATTTACACATGTATAGAAGGAGATATGAAGGTTGGAGTGAAGAAGGGTCGGAATTGCGCGTAGGAAGCAATATGGAGCACCTGAGTATCGGCGCAGCCTCCCTGATTTCACGGAGGCCTCGCTGAGCTCCCTGGTCGCTGGCGCAACCTCTGTAATTCTGACGGAGGCCTCGCTGAGCTCTCTAGCACAGCCTCCGTGATTCTGACGGAGGCCTCGGTGATTGCCTGATTCTAGAATTTTTAGCATGAACGCCTGTTGGTAAAATAACCCTAACTTTCTCATACGAACTCCGATTAGGGCGATTCAAGATGATCCGAAAAGCTTAAAGATAGACCTACAACCTCTATTAATTAAAATTGGAAGTTAGTAACTGGATCAATTTCAAACTAGCCTTCTTTAGGACTGATGTGTAACTGAAGGCAATCGAAGAGCGTCAAGCATGCACGTATGCACGTGTAATGCTTTCGACGATGAAAGGTGATGTTCTAAGTTTTAAAACACGAACATTATAAGATATAGAGTAGGATTTTTATAAACCAATAAGGATAGATGACAACGAGGGTCGTAACGTTTACGAACGACGCGATGCCGAGAAATGATTAGACACGTTAGTTATTTATACCTGAACCAACGGTAAAGCCTTAGAACTACGATTCAAGGCTATGTTATGTTTAATTTAGTTAATGTTTAATGAACGAGATGCAATGTATAGCGTGACCCGTTGATGTTTGTGCGTATGTGACTAATTGTAGTATGTTTATGTGCACATAGATGTGCAGGATATTGAAGAGTGTGTACTATATTATTGTAGCAGCGCAAGAGGAAAGTTTTCTGACTTAACTCATTTATTTATTGAGCAAGTTATCAGTTAAGCAAGTTTATTAACTTTACTTAGTTATTTATTAATTGAGTAAGTATTCTTTATTGAGTAAGTTCCTTGATTCAATTCAAGTTATATTGAGAAAACTTATTGAGCTTCATTTAGCTTATTATTCATTGAGCAAGTTATCAAATCGTACAACTCTTATTTAATTATACGATTATGCGATGTTATGCAAGTCTCTTGACTTCGTTCAAGTTATTCATTGAGTTATTGTTTATTGGACAAGTATCCTCACTTTTATTCAAAGTATTGCATTGAAAGCCCATTTCATGCAATGTTATATATTACGTGAAATCCAAAGATTGTGAATTTTTATTCATTCAAAATATTATTGATGCTATTATGTATGTTGTTGATATTGTTAAGAGTTCTATATACAGAGAACTATTGAGATTGTCGTCTAAGCTAATTGTTTCGGCTAGACTTTCATCGAGATGCTTTCTTGATATACCATCGAGATATTATTGAATATAGCTATCCAACCTTATTGATTTGGTTTGGATTTCCAAGTATAAGACTGAGGAGAACAACCCTTTTATTAGGGGAAAAATATTTTTGGTCGGTTATACCGATCGTCCTTTACCAAGGACAAATAGATGCTATGTGTTGTACAACATAGGGTATAGATAGACTGATCACCTAGAAGTGCCCGGAAGAAAAATATCGGTTTATAGTCTATACCAACTACTAAACCTATTGTAAGAAGCAAGAGTTCAATGGTCATCGGACCACTCAGTATATTTTCAGAAGTATTGTTAATGAATTGGAATACTATATCATATTCTTAATTATTGAGATATAGTTCGCAACTATTGTTCAGTTGTTAAACTGAAAGCATGATTCTTGATGTTGTTGTTTTACCAACTGTATTATTTGTTGAGCAATCAAATGCTCATTCTTGCTATGAACTTCATGCTTTTAGCAAAACCAGAACAGGGCAAGAACGCAAGGACAAAGGCAAGGAAAAAGCAACAGAATAGAGAATATTATATCATATCCACTTTTGTAACAGTTTATGTTATGTATGTTGATGTTTATGGATTGTATTATTAATCTATGATGTTATGTGTTATATTTTAGGAAAGGTCTTAGAACCTGGGATTTGTAGAGTAAGACGGACTATAATAATTAGTAATTACATTTTTGTCCTTATGATTGAATGCATGGGTAGAATAAATGATGAATGTGTTGTACCGTGAGCACCGAATTTGTGGGTAAAGAGACCTGGGATTTGGGGGCGTCACAGGTTGGTATCAGAGCTGTAGGTTATAAACCTTAGGTGGGGAAAACCTTAGGCTATAACCTTATAAGAGATAGAGAATTTAGTCGGAGAAAACTCAAATCGAGTTCTAAGGAATGAATTGAGGAAAATTCATTAGAGATAATAAAACAACCTATGTGTTTATTTGTGGTTAATAGACTTATATTCCGCGGGTAGTAACTTAAAACTTGATTTGGTTGTGGCAGAATGCCAGAGATAGGAGGACCCAGTCACGTAGGTGATGAGGAAGAGGAACGAGATGTGCATGTAGTATGGGAGCAGTTGGCACTAGTAGAGCTAGCTCCAGCAGTTGCGATAGAGGGCAACGAATTTATGCCTGAATCGAATCCGGAAGAAGATCCCGAGGAAGTAGAAGGAGATTCGGATGAGGTACCACCTACCTCATTCGGAGCTGAGTTTGTTATGGTCTGCGACCGTAACATAGAGCTCCAGGATAGAGTCAAAGAGTTAGAGGAGCAAGCTAAGGATCGTCAAGTAACGATAGACCAAAAGGAGACAATAATTTAAAACCTCACCGCCCGAGTAGCAGAGCTCGGGCAGAGACTAGCTCAGGTAGAGCACAGAGCGACACAGTTGCAAGTCAAAAAATAAATCGTTAATGATCGACTGCGGGAAGAGTTAGTTGAGCGAGCGAGGATGACGGGCGCGTGTGTTAGAGTAGCTCGACACGTTGACTAAGTTGAATGAGAAGTTTGTTCAAAGAAAGCGAAGATGGACAAGATGGAATATGCGTTCCGAACTGCATTCGGAAGAGCAGAAGACCGGGTATACTACTATCCCGGACAGGAGGAGTATCCTTTGTACGTCATGGACCAACGTACGATGATTCATATTATGGATCAGGAGTACGATGACGCTGTTAGGCGTGGGATACTTCCATAGATATATATGCATATATATATATATATGTCTATGTGTGTATATGTTTGTGATGTGAATCTCAACTTTTGATATGTATAGAGGGATATAATGATATAATCTAGATTTTTGATGTGAATAAAGGGATATGATGTAATCCCGAGATGTTGCTTTGATAAGCAAGAAGATAGATGTGTATAGCTTATGTGTACTATATACGGATGACAACTTATGTATGTATACCTATGTTTGTTAAACATGATGTGTGTTATATGTAAGTGCTTAAGATAGTGATTGAATGTTCCACTAAGTGGATGATGAACTGACAACACGAACTTTAAATAGCAATATGCCGCCAAAAAGAAGAGGACAACAGGCTCAAGCGACGCTTGAGAGAGTGACAAGAAGATTCAAACAAGGACTACAACCTTGTCTTTACGGTCGAGTTTCGATATTCCAGTTGAACTCGTTTACAGGAGTTCTAGAGATGACGATAATTGCAGAAAGTGGGAGTGATGCATTAACCCAATCTAAACAAGAAAAGAAGAATAAGACGAAATAAAGGGGAAACAAAGCTGAAGGAAATAGCGGTAATAGTAGAGGCCAGAAGAGGAAGTGGAACTCTTCTAGGAGTACTGGTAATAAGCAAGGTGACCCGAAAAAAGGGTTGAGCAGTACAAGAATTGTGAAAAGAATCACACCGGAGTATACCTGAAGGGAAAGGCAGTATATTACAGTTGTGGGCAGGAGGGACACATCACCCCTAACTGTTCCAACCCGAAGAAAGGAGCGTGCTTTAATTGTGGAGCGTGAGATCATTGGGCAAGGAATTGTCCTAAGAAAGGGTCGAGCAAAGGAAGTGGAACGAAAGGAGCTGACAACAGTGGAAAGTTATCTATCATAGCGCCAACTCAACTGGTTCGACCATCGGCCAGACTTTCAACATAACGGTGCAGGATGCTGTGAAATCAAGGGATGTGGTGTCAGGTATCATTCCGATCAATGATATAAATGCATATGTATTATTTGATTCAGGTGTTACTTGTTCATTCATATATGATGATTTTGCTAAGAAGTTAAGATTATTTGCTAAGAAATTAGAATACCCCCCTGAATGTAGAAGTTGCGAATAAGGAAGTGATTCCTGTGGAGTACGTACACAGGAATTGTTGTATCAATCTTAGAAGGCACAAGATGTTTGTGGATCTAATTCCAATTTGTCTTGGAGAGTTCAATGTCATTCTAGGAATGGATTGGTTAGTTAACCATGGGGCGATAATTGATTGCCAGAAGAAGCGTATAAACCTTATGACTCCGAAGAAGTCAAGGGTAGTATTTTTTTGGTAGCAAATCGCCTAGACAATCGAGTAGTTTGATGATGTTATAGGCCAAGAAGTTGTTGAGTAAAGGATGTACGGGATACTTAGCGTACATCATAGATACTCAGAATAAGGGAGTTATGTTAGATGATATACCCGTAGTTAATGAGTTTACGGACGTGTTCCCGGACGAATTGCCAGGACTTCCGCCAGATAGAGAAATTGAGTTTGTTATCGATCTAGTACCAGGGATGGCTCCAATATCGAATGCCCCGTTCCGAAGTGAAGGAACTGATGGTTCAATTGCAAGAATTGTTGGATAAGAAGTATATTCAACTTAGTGTCTCGCCATAGGGAGCACCGGTGTTGTTTGTTAAGAAGGATGGATCATTACGACTTTGTATCGACTACAGGGAGTTGAATAAAGTCACTATCAAGAACAGGTATCCATTACCAAGGATTGATAATCTATTTGATCAATTGAAGGGAACGAAGTATTTCTCGAAGATAGATTTGAGAAGTGGATATCATCAGCTGAAAGTTATAAGGGAGGATGTGCCGAAGACAGGGTTCAGAACTCGTTATATGCACTATGAATTTTTGGTGATGTCGTTTGGATTAACGAATGCACCAAAAGCATTTATGGATTTAATGAATAGAGTGTTTAAACCGTATCTTGACAAATTTGTGGTGGTATTTATTGACGATATTATGGTTTATTCCAAAACCCAAGAAGAGCATGCAGAATATTTGCGAATAGTATTGGAATCATTGAGGAGAGAAAAGTTGTTCGTGAAATTGTCAAAATATGAATTTTGGTTGGAGCGTGTACACTTTCTCGGTCATGTAATTGATAAATATGGAATTTCGGTGGACATTGTAAAAGTGGAAGCAATGATATATTGGGAACAACCGAAGATGCTGATGGAAGTGAGAAGTTTCTTAGGACTCGCAGGTTATTATAGACGATTTATTCAAGATTTCTCTAGGATAGCAACTCCGTTGACTTATCTGACGAGAAAAGCAGTGAAGTTTGTTTGGACATTGAAGTGTGAAGAAAGTTTTTGGGAATTAAAGAAAAGGTTAAGTGAAGCACCTGTATTGTCCCTACTAGAGGATACGGGAAATTTTGTGGTGTGTAGCGACGCATCTCTTAAGGGACTAGGTTGTGTGCTTATGTAACACGACAAGGTCATTATGTATGCATCGAGGCAGTTGAAGGATTATAAGAAAGGATACCCAACTCACGATTTGGAGTTAGCAGCAGTAGTGTTTGCTCTAAAAATTTGGAGGCATTATCTTTACAGAGAAAATGTGAGATATATACGGACCATAAAAGTCTAAAGTATATCTTCACACAAAAGTAGTTAAATATGTGGCAGAGGCGATGGTTAGAATTAATTAAGGACTATGACTGCGAGATTCTATACCATCCAGGAAAGGCAAATGTGGTGGCCGATGCCTTAAGCAGAAAGGGTCGGGAAAAGTTATCAATGCTAATGGCTCAAGAAAAGCTAATAGCAGAAATGGCGAGGATGGAATTAGAAGTGGAGTATCCGAAAGAGTCGAGGGAGAAGTTATTTACGATGGAGACTCACCCAACTTTGTTGGACGGAGTAAAGGAAGTGCAGCTCCAGGATGAAGAGTCCGAGAAGATAAAGAAAGGAATTTCTGAAAGGAAAGAGGTTAAGTTTAAACTCGATAACGAATGGTTATTGAGATTTGAAGAAAGAATTTGGGTACCGTTAGTACCAGAAGTGAAAGAGGAAATTTTGCAAGAAGCTCATAGTTCGAGATTTTCGATTCACCCAGGAAGCACAAAAATGTATCAAGATCTTTGACAACATTTTTGGTGGCCGAATATGAAGCGAAAAGTCGCAGAATGCGTTGCGAAATGTTTAACCTGTTAGAGGATTAAAGCAGAGCATCAACGACCAAGTGGTCTACTTCAACCCTTGTAGATACCAAAATGGAAGTGGCATCATATTACGATAAATTTCATAGTAGATCTACCAATTACTCAGAAAGGTTACGACGCGATATGGGTTATCGTGAATCGATTGTCAAAATCAACACATTTTTTGCCGATCAAGATTAGGTTTAATCTGGATCAATTGGCGAAGTTGTACGTCAAAGAAATTGTATCAAGGCATGGAGTACCAGTATTGATCGTGTCAGATCGAGACCGCGTTTCACATCAAATTTTTGGAAAAGTTTACAAGAGTGTATGGGAACGCAATTGAGGATGAGTATGGCGTACCACCCTCAAACTGATGGGCAAAGGAAAGAACGATTCAAACGTTAGAAGAAATACTGCGAGCGTGTGTCATGGATTGTAAAGGAAATTGGGATGATCTTCTACCATTGGTAGAATTTTCTTACAACAACAGTTACCACGCAAGTATAGGCATGCCGCCTTACGAAGCGTTGTACGGAAGAAATTGCAGGATGCCACTGTACTGGGATAAAGTAGGAGAACGTCAACTGTTGGGACCAGAATTGGTATAACAGACAACGGAAATTGTTAAAGTGATAAGGGCAAGATTAGTTGCAGCCCAAGACTGACAAAAGAAATATGCTGATCAGCATCGCCAGACGAGAGATTTCGACGTCGGCAGTCACATGGTTTTGAAAGTGTCTCCCTAAAAGGGGAAGATACGATTCGAAAAGAAGGGAAAGCTGAGTCCGAGGTTTATTGGACCTTTTGAAGTGTTAAGGCGTATGAGAGAAGTGGCTTACGAGGTAGCATTACCTCCTGAGATGGAGCACATTCACAACGTGTTTCATGTGTCCGTATTGCGACCTTACAAACCGGATTATAAGCATGTAATAGAGTACGAACCGTTGCAGGTTGAGAAAGATTTATCTTACGAGGAAGTTTCAGTCCAGATTATAGACCAGAAAGAGAAAGTTTTAAGAAACAAAGTTATACCTTCTGTAAAGGTAATATTGAGGAACCACAATGCCGAAGAAGCTACGTGGGAACTCGAAGATAGAATGAAAGAGAATTACCCTCAACTTTTTGTTTAACCTTGTACTGTGATTCTGAGGATAGAATCCTTATAAGGAGGGGAGGATGTAACGATCGCGAACCGTCATACCTTTGTAATTTGGGTTTTATTATTACTAAATGAATGGATTAATTTTTTATTTTTATGTGATATATTTTAAGGTTATTTAATAACCTAGATGATGTGAATGTATGATTTTGTTTTGCGTTGTGTCTCGTGGGAGTGAATAAATTGATTTTGCGAAAAATCGCAAAATCACTATTCATTGGGCACATTTCCCGAGGCACTATTCATCCCAAATATTTTTGCGTCTTTTTCGATTCCTATTAATTTCTATAAGACGTGTATGCGAATGAATAAATTTTTCAAGTGTCGAAAATTTTATTTGAGCTGATATGTGATTTAATCCGTATCTGAAATGTATTATATGGGTGTTCCGAATAAATAGACAAACCCCATAATAATTATTCGTACGTATCTCAATATTTTATGGGAGTACCCATTTTAATTTTGGGTAGAGTTATTTACCAAATTTAGTACAAATGTGAGAGTATTCGACATTTATAGAGAGAAGAAACCAAATTGGGTGTTATAATATTGGTATGATACCCGAATAGGAGACCAATGAACATTATTTGCTAATTAGAAGAGAGAAAGTGCAGGAAATATGCCAGTAGCAAAAGCTTGTGGGATCTGTTTATTGTCTGACCATACCACTGATGCCCAACATTGCAAGAAGATGAAACTATGCAACAAGCCCATGTAATGGGTAACTATCAGACACAACCTGAGAAAAGGTATGATCCTTGTTCAAAGACATACAATCCAGGATGGAGGGATCATCCTAATCTAAGTTATGGAGGCAATAGACCACCTGCACCACCTATTTTCCCCAATAGATAGCAAAGCTTCCAACCAGCCCCACAACAATACCAACAAAGATAACCAGCACCTGCCAACCCTAGGACATCACTGGAGGACATGTTCAAAGCATTTATGACTCAAACACAACAGTTCCAACAAGAAACAAGAACTTCAATCAATGATCTAAGGAACCAAATGGGTCAGCTGGCTACTACAGTTAAGAGATTGGACTCTCAAGGATCAGAAAAACTGCCCTCCCAAACAGTTGTAAATCCACGGGAGAACGCAAGTGCAATTACACTAAGGAGTGGGAAAGAGCTAGAAGAGCCTAAAGCCACTGCTGAGTTTGAAGAAAAGATGAACAAGGAAACTGAAATACCTAAGGTAACCTCTAACCTTGCTATGTCAATTCAGTCTAATGTTTTACCTTGTCCACCTAGAAATCACAGGCCTTCAAGGAAGGATGAGCAAGAAAAAGAAATCCTTGAGACCTTCAGGAAGGTGGAAGTTAATATACCTTTGTTAGATGCAATCAAACAGGTGCCAAGATATGCTACATTTTTGAAGGAGTTGTGCACTAATAAAAGAAAATTAAAAGATGATGAAAGAGTCACCGTTGGAGAGAATGTATCAGCAGTACTTCAAAGGAAAATGCCCCCTAAATGCAAGGATCCAGGCATGTTCACCATCCCATGCAGAATAGGTAACACTAGATTTGAAAAAGTTATGCTAGATTTAGGAGCTTTGATTAATGTCATGCCATTATCTATATTTGTTTCCTTAAATCTAGGGCCTTTAAAAAAGACTGGTATTATTATTCAACTTGCTGATGGACTAACACTTACCCTGAAGGGGTGATTGAAGATGTTTTAGTACAGGTGAATGAGCTAATTTTTCCTGCAGACTTTTACATTGTAAACATGGGGGATGATTATTCTCTAAACCCTGCTCATATCTTATTAGGGAGGTCATTCTTGAAGACTGTCAGTACTATGATTGATGTGTATAATGGGACCTTGACTATGGAGTTTAATGGAGAAAAGATCCAATTCAACATATATGAAGCCATGAAGTACCCTAGTGACATCAATCCAGTTTATGCTATTGATATTGTTGATTCTCTGGTACAGGATTCTTTCAACCAAATGCAAAGGGATAGCTTGGAGATTGCAATTACCAATAGTTTGGAGTTAGACAAAGAGGAAGAGATTGAACAGGCTCAGGAACTGAAAGAGACTGTACCTGCTTTACATTCATTACCACAATTCTCAGATAAGTATACAGTTCATTCTATTCAATTGCCTGTTTCTCATCAAAACTTACTACCTTCTGTTATGCAGGCCCCGACATTAGACCTCAAACCATTACCAACCCATCTGAAGTATGCTTACTTGGGAAAAGATGACACACTATCAGTGATTATTGCCAACAATTTAACCAAAGTACAAGAAGATAAACTGCTGAGAATCCTTAGGGATCATGTAACAGTCTTTGGTTTGTTAGAAGAAGGAGCCAAGTTTTTAGACCATTGCAGATATAAAAGGCATCAGTCCTGCTGTGTGTATGCATATGATTTTGTTAGAAGAAGGAGCCAAGCCTACCAGAGAAGCCTAGAGAAGACTGAACCCACCAATGATGGAGATTGTAAAGAAAGAAGTACTGAAATTGCTTGATGCAGGTATTATATATCCAATTTTAGACAGCCAATGGGTAAGTCCAGTCCAAGTAGTTCCAAAAAAATTTGGAATCACAGTTGTCCAGAATGACAATAATGAGTTGGTGCCAACAAGAATGCAAATAGGCTGGAGAGTGTGTATTGATTATAGGAAGTTAAATGCATTTACTAGAAAAGATCATTTCCCTCTTCCCTTTATTGATCAAATGTTAGAGAGATTGGCTGTCCACACTTACTATTATTTTCTACATGGATTTTCAGGTTACAACGAAATTATGATAGCCCCAGAAGATCAAGACAAAACCACCTTCACATGCCCCTTTGGTACATTTGCTTATAGAAGAATGTCATTTGGACTTTGTAATGCCCCAGATACCTTCCAAAGATGCATGGTAAGCTTATTTTTTGATCTTCTAGAAATTTGTATTGAAGATTTTATGGATGATTTCACAACTCATGGTGATTCTTTGGATGCATGTCTTGATAATTTAACTAAAGTACTTGATAGATGCTTATAAACTAATCTTGTTCTAAACTGGGAAAAATGTCATTTTATAGTAGAACAAGGGATAGTACTTGGCCATGTTATTTCTTCTAGAGGTTTAGAAATTGATAAAGCCAAAACAAAAATCGTTGTTACATTGCCTTACCCTGCAAAAGTGCAGGAGATTCGTTTTTTTCTTGGTCATACAGGTTTCTATAGGAGGTTTATCAAGGACTTCTCCAAGATAGCTTTGCCTTTGTGCAAGTTGCTGCAGAAAGATGTGAAGTTCCAGTTACTGAAGAGTGCAAGGCAGCTTTTAACAAGCTGAAGAAATTACTGACCTCAACACCTGCTATTCAACCCCTAAACTGGGAACCACCCTTTGAGATCATGTGTGATGCAAGCAACTATGCGGTGTGAGTTGTTTTGGGCCAAAGAATGAATAAAGTTTTCCACGCCATTTACTATGCTTCCAGGACTCTCAATACTATTCAAATAAACTACTCTACGACTGAGAAAGAACTTTTATCAGTTGTTTTTGCTTTAGATAAATTTAGATCTTATTTATTAGGAACTAAAGTAGTAGATTATTCTGATCATGTTGCTCTCAGGTATCTCTTAACCAAGAAGGACTCAAAGCCAAGAATTATAAGATGGATTCTGCTGTTACAAGAATTTGACTTGGAGATTAAAGACAAGAAAGGAGCAGAAAATCAGGTTGCAGATCACTTGAGCACACTGATGAGGGATGATGAGACACTCCCATTACATGATTCTTTTCCAGATGAGCACTTATTTGCAATCATTGATGAAAGACCCTGGTATGCTAACAGTGTAAATTACTTAGCAAGTTCATATGTTCCTAGTAAGTTCTCCAGACCTTGGAAATACAAGCTTAGGGGTGATGCAAAGTACTATGTCTAGGATGATCCACATCTGTGGAAATTCTGTGCTGATCAGGTAATTAGAAGATGTGTTCCTAATAGTGAATTTCATTCCATTCTATCTTTTTGTCATTCATATGCTTGTGGAGTCATTTTGGACCAAAAAGAACTGCTCACAAGGTTTTAGAATCTGGTTTTTATTAGCCTACCATTTTTAAAGATTCTTATATGTTCTGTAAGACAAGTGCAAATTGTCAAAAGACAGGTAACATCTCACAAAGAAATCAAATGCCACAAACTCCTATTCTAATTGTTGAAATCTTTGATGTATGGGGTATTGATTTTATGGGTCCTTTTCCCATTTCTTTTGGTAATATTTATATTCTTTTGGCTGT
This sequence comes from Aralia elata, assembly GCA_034770075.1. Taxonomy (NCBI): domain Eukaryota; kingdom Viridiplantae; phylum Streptophyta; class Magnoliopsida; order Apiales; family Araliaceae; genus Aralia; species Aralia elata. The sequence goes on along the minus strand of CM068378.1, from coordinate 72,923,163 downwards.
TGATTATGTTTTAAAATGGGTGGAAGCCAAAGCCACTAGGACTGATGACTCTAAAGTTGTTGCAGATTTTGTCAAATCTAACATCTTTAACAGGTTTGGAATTCCAAGAGCCATTATCAGTGAGAGAGGAACTCACTTCTGTAAAAAGGGTGTTAGCAACATTATTTAAAAAGGTATAATGTGCTACACAGAGTCTCTACATCCTATCATCCTCAAAGTAATGGCCAAGTTGAGGTATCTAACAGGGAAGTCAAGTCTATTTTGGAAAAAGTAGTCAACCCAAATAGGAACGATTGGAGCTTGAGATTAGAAAATGCACTTTGTGCCTATAGAACTGCATATAAGACACCTATAGGTATTTCACCTTATCGGTTGGTGTTTGGTAAGCCTTGTCACCTACCTGTGGAACTTGAACACAAGGCTTTTTGGGCAATCAAGCACTGTAACATGAAGAGGGATGAAGCTGGGGAGCATACGAAGCTACAATTACAAGAGCTTGAGGAGTTGAGGAATGAATCATATGAAAGCTCTAAAATTTACAAGGAAAAGACCAAAGACTTTCATTATAAACAAATTTTAAGGAAGACTTTCACTGTTGGACAAAAAGTTCTCCTTTTTAATTCAAGGCTAAAGTTATTTCCAGGTAAACTACGTTCTAGATGGGAAAGTCCTTTTGTGATTACTAATGTTTTTACTTATGGTGCAGATGATATTCAAAATTCAAGAACATGGAAGACTTTCAAGGTTAATGGACACAGGTTGTAACCCTTCTATGAAGGCTATGAGGAGCAGGTGGAGTTGCTGGATTTGATGGATCCAATTTATGGAGATTAAGAGAGGAAAGATGTCGAGCCAATGACATTAAACAAGGGCAGCTGCATGGGATTTGACTAACTAACATTAAACTGGGTTATCTGTGGGATTATACTTTATTCACTGATCATATGATTTAAGGTTTGCTTAACTGCTTATGTTGTTTACAGAACCTTAGAAAAAAAAAGAGAAAAGATGGAAATTATGAGAACAAACAGTGTTGAAAAAAAGAAAGAAGAGAAAAAGAAAAAAATGCAGATGTCTTGTGGTGGGTTGAGATGGAGCGTAAAATGCACTCACTGGAAAGTTATAAGTGGGATGGAGCATAAAATGCACCTACTTGAAGAGAAAAAAAATGTGTGAAAGGTAAAATGGAGAATAAAATACATTCATCTGAGAAATTGAAAAATTGTTGGTTCTGTGGTTGAAAAGAATTGCAGGAGAATCAAGTTTTGAGTTATGAGTCAGTGTGCACGGTTGTTGTTCCATGATGAGTTGGGTGTTTGTGTTGATCGTATGATAGTTATCTATGTGGATATGTTCTGATTTGGAGGATGTTTTGTGGGGACTGACAGAGTTGTTGTTGTGAGTTGGTTGATAGGGTGTTAGTTAGGGTTCTGTGATGAGTATAGATGTTCAGTGTTGTTTAATTGAATTTGATATCTTCGATAGTTTGGGAGTATGAGTCAGATTAGTTTTCTTGATGATTCTTGTTTTGTTTACATGAGGACATGTAAAAGCTAAGTGTGGGGGAATTTGATAAGTGCATAATATCTGATTATTTTCATTCCTTTATGCTTAGTTTAGTTGCATATTATCTATCATAAGAGTTGATTTAAGGTATTTATTAATTTATAGAAGAATTTGATGTGATTCTACAAAAATATAGTTTAATGTTGGGTTTCGTGTTGTTTTGTAGAGTACTCTACGATCAGTTTTGATACTCTACGATCATTGAGTGGAAGTCCTATGTTCGTTGTGTTGGAGTGAAGTTGTAATGCCCGTAAATTTTGAACGTCCTTATTAATTAAATCTAATTTAATTTAATGAGTTAACCTTGTGTTCTATTTAAACCAACTTGGGTTAATTGGTGGGAGATGTATAAGATGTGTCTATACTTGTGTTGGCAGGTATGATATAACTATGATTAAGAAATAACCATATGTGAGTCAAGTGTAGGAATTGGTGTGTAATGGCTAAAATGGCCAAGAGTGGTTAATAACCAAGGTAATTATAAAGAGGCAATAACCATTGTATATCCAAGTGGTTAATAACCAATGTAATTATGGCGGGATAATAACCATTGTGTTTAAACAATGTAATTATGACAAGATAATAACCAATGTCTAATAACCAATGAAGAATGGTTAATAACTAATGGATAATTAAGATTTTGCGAAAAGACTATTTTAACCTTAAAAGAAGTTGGGTAATAATTAAAATACCCTTGAGGAAGTTGCTAGGAAGCTTCCTATTATTGATGAAGTGATCAAATTGCCCTTGCCTAGTCATGATTAATGACTATTTTGCCCATAGTCTCTACTTTCCTATAAATAGGACCCCTCACCAATTATAGTAGGGGTTGGTTCATTTATTATTCACCAAGTATAGAGAGTAAGAGCTTAGAGAGAAAAAGAGAGTGAAATTAGCATAGTTCATGCATTTCAAGTTCATCACATACTTTGGTAGATCAAGGAGAGTAGCTACAAGATCAAGGTGAAACCCTAAACCATTTCCTTCTTTCTTACTTTGTTTTATTTTCATAGTTTTTGAGAGATTTTATTCTAAGACTCAAGAATCATTAGATCTTCATGCTTCATGTATAGATCTAATCCTCTTGAGTGTTAGAATGGAGATTCAAAGGAAGAAAAGGAACTTATGTTCTTAAAGGGTAAAAACCCTAGCTTTTCTTCACTTGGATCACCCATAACTTGAGATCTACAACTTGGATTTGTGATCCGTCAAAAGGGGGTGCTTGGTACATGAGTTAGCTAGTAAACCCAAGTGGTAGAACACAAATCCAATAATTTTTGAAGCCTTGGGGGTTATTTTCCCAAAACAGTCCAGCTATAAAACTTAAAGCTGTAAAACCCTAAAAGCTTGCTGTCCTCGTTTTTCCAAAGGTTGTTTCGGCCAGTTATGGATCTGCTAAAAATCTAGCCAAAATCACAGAGGTACCTTAAGAAGTTATCTACAAGTAGCAAAAAGAATGAACACGTTTCGATGTGTACGTTTTGTGTAATGGCTTTTACCGTGAAGGACTCCTAAATATTCATACCCAGATTTCTCACTGTGTGTACCTTAAAAACATATGCAATTTTTACAGTATGTTTATGCATGTTATGAGAGTGTACTCTGAAAATTTCAGAATTTGCTGAGCCAAACTTGATTTATGAAAAATGTAACAAGATTCGGAGGTTTTGAGTACTTTAAAAATAGTAAATCACTTTCTAAAATTTCAGGAAAATTTGTGGATTATTGTTGGATCATATACTATCCAGATCCAGAGGATAATAATTTTTAGAATCTATTTGCTATTTTTCATAATAATGTTATAGTTATGGTTAAAAGAAAATAAATGGTTAAATGATGTCATAAATAAGGAAAATATGATTTTTAAGCTTGGATACTCCTAATATTATATATTATGATTATTGAGAGGTATTTTAGTAATATTTAATGAGAAATAATATTTATGACCTTTTATGGATAGTAAAGGAGTTGTTTAATAAAGGGTAAAACAATTAGAATAAATTGTTTATTCGCCTAATAACTTATTAAAATATTACTATGATATTTGTAATATAAGAATTCGATATTTTTAAGTAAACAAAGAAATATTAAGATTAAAACTTTATGGAAATATTATTGAATGAGTAATAATATTTGTTTTAAGTATTAATAAATGATTAAGATATTATTAAAATGGCTAATAATATTAGATTAAAATATTATTAATGATATGAGAATTAAAATATTATTAAGAGATTAATAATATTAGATTAAAGTATTATTGGATGATTAAAATATTATTAAGATGTTAATAACATTAGTAAACGAATAAAAGTGTTATTAGTGGACTAATAATACCAAGAGGTGAATTAAATATTATCAGGATTGATAATATTAAGTGTCTTATAGGATTTACGATAGTTTATTAACTTATGTGTGCTATGTGATTTGCTTAATTGCTAAATAAATAGCATAAGTAAGCGTATCAATATACAACTACGCAGTACTAATTGGTAGATCGACGTTATCAATGTTTGGTTCTTCAAGGCCAATTAGTTAAAGCTAGAATTATTTGTAGCTGAGCAGACAGGCAAGTTCCCTAACTCAAACTCGAGTTATTATTTTCGAAGCATGTTAGTGAATAATTATTGTTGATTATTCACATCTATACTGATTATTGAGATTCGCACCTTGTGTAATTAAATTCCTATTCTATTATTATTGGACTGGGAATTAGATTAAAGGTCTTTCAAGCATGAACTGTTTATGAGATAGATCTATACTATTTGTATCAGCTAGATCAATCATGTCTAAATTTGTTGAATCAAAGGTATTTTAAAAGCTGTTCTTATTAAATTGTTATGGTAAGAACTCTTGGCTGAGAAAAGGATAAATTTGATTAAGGCATAATATCAATGCTGGTTTATTAAGTGTTTATGCATAAATCACGGGGTATGAAAGGCTGATCCCCTTAATTACCAAAACATATTAAGAGGTCCACTTTAAATGCTGAGAACCTTGGCAAATGTCTATGGTTATTTTCAACGACTCAGTAACTGTCATTCAAGTATTCGAATATTCAATTGTCGACTATTAATTCATGTTTCTTCACAATTTTATACTGTTGTTGAACATTAAAAGCGAAACTTCCTTCTATTCATGATATATCTCCCTTGTGTATAAACTTGCTAAGCAAATTAGTTGCTTACCCTTGCTATATCATGATCTTTATTTCAGCTAAGGCAGAAACGTCTAAAGGGGACAAAGGAAAAGGGAAGGTGCAAGAGTAGTTGCCTGATATGGCTTATGTACTAGTTTATCTTAAATGTTATTTGGTTATGTGAACTCTTATTGTATTAAGGGTATGTTTTAAGTTAAGGTTAAAGAACCTTGGGACCATGATTGTAAGACTTTATTACTATTTTGATAGACATTGTATGTTTATTATTCCGCATTAGTTAGAAAGTATGTTTGTTGTTGAATATCGTGAACACCGAATTCGAGGTTAGGAAACCCGGATTTGGGGGTGTCACAGAAGTCTGCTTGAACTCTACGATTGCTGAGATTCACTCTACGGCCAGATTTTTGTTCGACGATTAGCATGCTCTGCGACGTTTGACTCTACGATGGTTGAGACCTGGTACTCCACGATTCTGAGAGAATAGTTCCACTCTACGATAGTGCTGTCAATTCGACGATCGTCCCAATTCACTCTACGATGTCATGATTACTCTGTGAAGTGTTGATGCGGAGTGTTACTCTACGATTTTGGTCGTCATGCAGGATTCCTATTCTAAGTAGGATTTGAAGTAATGGAATGATTAAGTCCGATTCGTATGAGGATTTGGAGATGGAATTATATTCTTACATGGAAAGTATATCTGAGTATGGGAAGTAGAGTCTGATATGGAATCTGAAATCAAATAAAGAAACTGAATCTGGACTGAAATTTGGAAAAGGAAACTGAAGAAGATTTGGTTTTGGAAACTTAAATCTAATTTGATAAGGAAGCTACTTAAAGCTAGATTGCAGAGGTTGAAAAGGATTTAGAATCCTACCATATCTACAGATTGAAGACTTCCAAAGTAGAGTAGGACTAGAACTCTTCTAGGGTTTTGATGATGTGTAAATACCTATCACTTGTAATCAGTTACACACAATTCAACATTCATTATTTTTAATCTCAGAATATATTTTATCAGCATGCTAGCTTAGCTCTTTTATTTAGTTCTGAAGGGATGTGAAACCATATTTACAGTTAATATAATAATTGAGTTATATTATTGATTCCTTCGTGTGTGAAATTTATTCTGATAATCCGGTTGAATTTCTTATATGTTATTTAGTTTACTAATTTGGTTTTTGCTGGATTAAATTGGTGAATTATTATTATATACTAGGTTAAGGTATAATATTAAGCAAACACTGTTATATCTGATTACAGGTAGTACTTAATAATATTTAATTGTGGACAAGCTTTTGGGTATTATTAAGATTATCAGAAGGCAAGTTAAATAATCCCTGATAGTGTGATTGTTGCTTGGAACAACCTAATTCTCTAATTCTTAATGCTTCTGTCATATTAAATCTAAACTGATAATTTTGGGTTATATAACAATTAATGTCTAGTGAGGGCGATTGTCACATTAGATTTAAACCTAAAGAGAATTTCGGAGAATTGAGCGATTGTTGATCATACAGGGTTATTAATTTTATTGAAGGAAGAAGTAATATTAACTTGATTATTCTACTACTGTAAATTGGTGAAACTGAATAGAAGAACTGAAGCTTTTACATAGTTGATCACCTTTACTAATTTAATTATGTTTTTCTTATTTAATTATAATTGATTCAAAATTTCCCCCAACTTTTAATTACTATTTTTAGTTAAAAACATTAGAATAAATTTAAAACAATATCAATTCTCTGTGGGATCGATCCTTACTTACTACTGTGCTTATTCTTTAAATTTGTAGAGTGAAAGTGAGGTTAATTTTAGATTACTTGACGACAGCTTTCTCAAACGTAAGAAAGCATACAACAATTGTGATATATATACATAGTTAGTGAGAGAGAGTGTTTCGGCAAAAGCAATAATGCACGGAGTTGGTTTTGCAGAATGGAATAGTTTTCGTGAAGGTTTATTCGCGGGTATCACCATCTTATTCCAGGTAATTAATTGCTTGAAGACTTTAATTAATTCGGAGGATTTTGGGTGGTGAAATAATTTGAGTTTTCACTTAAATTAAGGTATTCTTGTATTCTCTCAATTTGGTGATATTTCAAGATTTTAGTTATAAAACTTGGAAATATTATTTGTAATCACAGTTGATTATAGTGGAATTATTTGGAGCTCGATTTGTGGTGTTTTTACCTCTTAGTTTTAAAGGGTTTTCTACGTAAGATTTAGTGTCTTGTGTTTGATTAATTTTCCCGTACTATTATTTTCTGTGGTTGTTATTTATTTGGTGGAATTGCACTACTTGTTTGGCGTGATTTGTTATTTAATTTTATCAAAGACTGTTCTAGTTGGAGGAGTTTTTCCAACACTTAACACTCAAATTAAAACCATGCCACTATTACTACAGTTTCTAGTAGGCCATGCATAACAACCAATGGCTTAAAGATTTCGAAGGACATGTTTTAGTGTAAGAACATGCAATTTTCAATTATTGAGTGACTGATTTTTTTTTCTCACTATATGAAATCAATTTTAGATCTTTTTAGTTGGCTAGGCTTTGTATGAGTTAATTACACATTATTTTACTGGCAAAAGAAATAATGGATTAAGATAGAAATACGAATTGCATTATAACTTTTGAAAGCCTGCATTACATTTACTGAAACTTCTGGATTTGGATAAGAGAATTTATGGGTTTGGACTTTGGATAAGGTTTTGATGATTTGATTTTGAATTATTTTTTTTTGAAATGAAATTTGAATTACAAGATGAATATATAATTTGGGGACAAAAAGAGAGCACATATTAATCATATACTATTTTGCTTCGAGAGAAAGAAGAGAAGATTTTTTAAAATTTTTGTTAGCTTTGTTTTAGATGTTGAGGAAGAAAAATACTTGACATAAATGTTATTGGGGGAATAAAGTGTTAAATATGCATTGAAAAAGTCAATATACTAAACATAGTCGACGTCCAGACATGTGACAAATTCTGATAAATTTTTAATCAAACGGATTAAAGGGAATACATCAATTTTTTTTTGTGGAAATAGTAATTCCCTTTGCCTTTATAAACTTCAACAAAAACGTGCAAGTACAACTTATAAATTAGCAAGTTAACTTACACACCAGGAAAAAAAATGTCACGAGTTAAATGTTTTGTACATCACTATACTTTAGGTCAATTTATAGATGACTAACTATATTTTTTTATAGTTAACTAATTGAACTTATGTTTTCTTACAAATCGATAGAAAAATGTTAAATCATTTGACTTTAAATGGAAATAGTCACATAAGCAGCTGACGTATAAAAATAAGCTTATGTGTTAAGGATCATCCCATGTGGACTTCCTTATGTGGATATGGAGGGAAAAACTCCCTCCTAAATCCCCTTCAACAAACCCTACATGTCTTATAGACCCTCCTAAGTTTGCTGGAATCCAAATTAACAATAAGATGTTTCCATTTTGATAGTGTAAGCAAGTCAAACCCTAAGCAAATTGATCCATCAATTGATAGCATGAGAGAGACAACCTAAGAAAATCGATCCTCGGGTGCAATTCCACGTTGATTGAAGGCGATTGATGCTCGATTGAGAGTAACGGCTGACTGTGTCGACGAGAAGTATGTCCCCTTTTCTTACTTTGATCATTTTTTTACATTGTTGTTGTATTGCCCTTCTTTATAAGCCCCAGGTTGATCTTCAAACAAAGTTTTATTTTTTTTCTTCTTTTTTGTGTTTTTCTGTACATATTCTCGTCTTTTCAAATTTATAAAACCCCTTCTTTATGATAAGCTAGTGAGGGTCATGGTATATTTACACACACACGCACGCACACGCGCGCGCGTGCACACACACACATACACACACACATATATATATACACACACACACACACACGGAGATTATCCATAGTAAGTAGTTGTTATGGAGTAAAAATTGGCATATACCATCATTACCATCCATTAGAAGATCCAAAATGTGATATTCTGCACCTTAATATGATTCGTATATATAAATTATGTGTGTATTAAATGAAATTTCTCATTCTGACTGTGTGTTATGTGAATGTATACGTTAATAAAGAATTAGGTCAAATAAAAAAATTTTTGAAGCTGCTTAGTCGTGCTTACACTGACAAAATGATTTGTCGTGCTTTCCATAATTTCACCGAGAAGCATCCTGGCAAATTATTTTCAACAAGCTACTGTGTCGTGCTTGAGAATGACAAAGTGATTTGTCGTGCTTCGAAGTTAATATAATAATATATTAACTGATAAAAACCTAAATATGCTAATTAGGGTTAAAAATGATAAGTTAAGTTATAAACCCTAATTATAAAACCCTAATTGATAATTGTAAACCGAGTTAGCGAACCGAAACCCTAATTGGTGCAGAACAATTCTAATTGGTATAATTAGATCTTAACTAATGAAATATAATATAAATTTTGAATCATTGAAATTAAAATTAAAACTTAATTGGAGGATTGAAACCTTAAACCATAAATTAGAACACCCTAAACCCTAATTAGGAAACCTTAAACCCTAATTAGGAAACCTTAAACCCTAATTAGGAAACCCTAACTCTAATTATGAAATTCTAAAATCTTAATTATGAAACTTAAGCTTAATTAAGTTATTACTAACCTAATTAAGTTATCATAAGCATGAATTACAAAACCCTAATCAAGATTAGTGTGAATTAACCTAGATTAGTAAACTAACCAATTGGAAACCTTGTAGGAGTGTGCTAGCTTGTGTTAAACACACTCCAACATACTCCAGCACAAGCATGAGGCGAGGATCAGATCATAAACAACACAAGTTCAATTGCTAGATATTTGTGGAGGCAAAAATGGGTGAAAAGTCCATAAAAACCCTAATCTTTCCCTTCTATAAATAGAACAAGACTCTGGCCATTATACTTACGTGGATTACTAAAATAGAGAAGTTCTTTATTGTAACTAATGTCAACGAAGACCAAAAGACGGTCTTTGCCACCTTTTCCTCAAAGGTGAGGCGAATCATTGGTGGGAAACCAATAAGGTTCGTGCAGGTGTAGGGATGGTTCCTTGGGATAGATTCAAGGAATTATTCTTGAGAATTACTTTCCCTAATCGATGCAGGATCGTATGGAGGTACGATTCCTAGAGTTAAAACAATGGGAGCTTATTGTATTTAATGAACTAGCTAGGTTTGCCCCGCATCAAGTAGATTCGGAGGCAAGGAAGACCAGGAGGTACGAGGAGGGTCTGAAACCCCAAATTCGTAGTAAGTTGTCGGTGTTCCAAGTAAAAACCTTCTCAGAAATTCTTGAGAAAGCTATCATAGCTGAAAACGAGAGTGAAGCTCTGTTAAAATTTTACAAGGAGAGAAAGTGTCAAACTGAAGGGGGGAGGTTTAAAGGAGAAGCGAGTACTGGTGGGTTTAATAATAATAATAACAAGATAAAGTGGGATACCACTTTTAATAATAATTTTGGGAGAAGGGGAAATAACTTTAATAACAACAACAACAGAAACAATAATAATAGGAATGACCTTTGTGTTATCTGTGGAAAGAATCATAGAGGAGTGTATCTTAAAAAGAAGGTGGCTTGTTACAAGTGTGGTCAGGAGGGACACTATGCCCCTGAATGCCCTAAACCCAATAGGAGTAGGTGTTTTAACTGTGGGTTAATGGATCACATAGTTAGAAATTGCCCAAGAACCAGGAATCAAAATGGAGGGGGAAACCAAACAACCAACAATAGCTTTAAACCAACAGTAGCAGGAGCTGGAGGTCAGAGTCATCCAACAGCCAGAACATTTAATATGACGATGAGGGATGTTGTTGCTTCACAAGACGTGGTGACATGTATCATCCCTATCAACACTTTAAATGCATATGTGTTATTCGACTGTGGTGCTACTTGTTCATTCGTGTCTACTAGCTTTGTTAAAAATTTGAATATGCCATGTGAAGATTTAGAAATACCTTTAAATGTAGATATTGCAAATAGAGAGATAATTCCCGTTAAAACCATATATAGAAATTGTAACGTAGAGATTAAGGGACACAAGTTTCTTGTGAACCTTATTCCTATACAGCTAGGGGAATTCGACATAATTTTAGGCATGGATTGGTTGGTTAATCATAATATAATGATTGACTGCCATCGGAAGCGTGTAAACCTATTAACTGCGTCGAAGTCAAAGGTAGTGTTCAACGGTGGTTGTTCACCTAAACGATCTCGATGTCTGACAGTAATGCAGGCAGAAAAATTGCTTAGGAAGGGTTGTACAGGTTATTTGGCATATATAGTGGATACTCAAAAGGAAGGAGTAAAGCTAAATCAAATACCCGTAGTTAGGGAATTTCAAGATGTGTTTCCTGATGACTTACCAGGTCTTCCTCTAGATAAGGAGATTGAGTTTGTTATCGATCTTGCATTTGGTACGACGCCAGTTTCAAAGGCATCTTACAGGATGACACCAGTTGAGTTGAAGGAGTTACTTGTGCAATTACAGGAACTCTTAGACAAGAAGTACATACAAACTAGTGTTTCACCTTGGGGAGCACCGGTGTTGTTTGTAAAGAAGAAGGATGGAACTTTGAGGTTATGTGTTGATTATCGAGAGTTAAATAAGTTAACCATAAAGAAAAAATATCATTTACCAAGAATTAATGATCTGTTTGACCAGTTGAAAGGGACCGAACACTTTTCGAAGATCGACCTACAATCAGGTTATCATCAATTAAAGGTAAGAAAAGAAGATGTGCTGAAGACAGCGTTTAGGACACGCTATGGACATTATGAGTTTCTTGTGATGTCCTTTGGATTAACGAATGTACCGGCAGCATTCATGGACTTAATGAACCGAGTGTTTAAACCATATTTAGACAAATTTGTTGTAGTGTTCATCGATGATATTTTAATATACTCGAAAACACGGGAGGAGCATGCAGAACATTTGAGGAGCGTATCGGAGATATTATGAAAGGAACAACTTTATGCAAAGTTTTCCAAGTGTGAATTTTGGTTAGAACGAGTCCAATTCTTGGGTCATGTGATTGACAAGAATGGAATCGCGGTAGATCCAATGAAGATAGAGATGGTTGTGAATTGGGAACAACCAACAACTCCAACAAAAGTAAGAAGTTTTCTCGGGTTAGCAGGGTACTATCGACATTTTATACAAGATTTTTCAAAAATAGCAACCCCGCTAACCAATTTAACTTGAAAGATGGTAAAGTACGTCTGGATAGATAAATGTGAAAAAAGCTTCCAAGAGTTGAAGACGCGTTTGAGCATGGCACCAGTGTTATCTTTACCAGATAATACAGGGGGCCTTGTAGTTTATAGTGATGCATCACACAAAGGATTAGGTTGTGTGTTGATGCAACATGGGAAGGTGATTACGTATGTGTCACGACAACTCAAAGATTATGAGAAGAAGTATCCTACTCATGATCTTGAGTTAGCCGCCGTTGTATTTGCCTTAAAAATTTGGAGGCATTACTTGTACGGGGAGAAGTGTGAGATATACACAGATCACAAAAGTCTGAAGTATATTTTCACGTAGAAGAAGTTAAACATGAGGCAAAGGAGATGGCTAGAGTTGATAAAGGATTTTGATTGTGAAATCTTATATCATCCTGAGAAAGCCAACATAATTGCTGATGCGTTAAGTAGAAAGAACCAAGAGAAGTTGAATGTAATAACAAACAACGAGGTACTGATATAAGAGTTTAATAAACTTGAGATTGAGGTAAGAGTTCCAGTTAACTCTACCCAGAAGTTATTCGTTGTAGAAAGTGGTTCGACTTTACTAGATAGAGTCAGGGAACTACAGGAGACAGATATAGAGTGTCAGAAGTGTAAAACTGAAATAACTGAAAGTAGTATGCACACAAGCCAATCATATTTGATATGATGTAGCATATACTTTGTAATCTTATTCGGTTATTAAAGGCATTTTATATTATCTACATAGTGTTGTTATATTAAATGTGATAAACCCATAGTTTTGAGCAATGCTTTTAGAATCATGATAGTGATCATGCTAATGAGATCTAAATTCTAGATATCTCACAAACTAAAATCGTTCCTAAACGTTGGATTACTAAAAAGGGGATTAGTGAATCCGGATAGATTAGTACATACGTTGCTTGCTCTTAAGAAGAGGATGATTGATCTCATAATCATTTGTGTGGAGACACTAAAGCAAGTATGTAGGTGCTTATTGGAGAATAAGTTCACTGAACGTGGCTCGCTATGGAATACCTAATGGAGTTTTACTCGCCTGTCAATAGGAATTCCTCTAGTGATAGTAGTACAAGTGATCCTTAGAGTTGAGATCATCATAGTATCTTGTGTATGATGAGTTATACTTTGACATGTTCCTTAAGACCTTTAAGGTATAACAAAGGGTATGATTGGGTATAATAAGTTGTACATGGAGATAGGTGAATGATCAACAAAGAATATACCACGTCTAGTAAAAGATGTGAATGTCCTATGTGACTCGATAAATGACAACTCAGTAGTCCTTGGCCAAGGCAAAATGAAATTAGAAAAGAGTTTCTAATTTGCATTATTTAGAGTTGTGCATTTGAGAATCGAAATACATATAATTAAATAAAATAAGACTTGACAGTAATTCCATGTCTTATATTTAATTGGGACATTGTATGGTAGAAGGATTGAATTGTACGGTAACTATGCACTGAAAGGTTCTTTTATGATTAATGTTGAAATCTATATTATCTGGAAAGTCGTTGATCGCTAAGGGGGCTTACCCTTATTGTAGAATAAATATTATTTATTTAAATGAATTAAATAGTTTAATTTATTCATTTAAATAAGATTAGAATTGTTCTAATTGATTTATTCACAACCGGTTTAATATGGAGAACCTAAAGGGTCACACCGTAAAAGAAAAATATTTATTTAAGAAGTAAATGGCATAATTGTAATAATAAGTTAAGTGTATTTAATTTAGTCTATGGAGATAGAATAAATTAAATAGCTTAATATTTATTATTTAATATTTTAGAAATATTAAATATAAATTAATAAGAGGAGTCTTATTGTTATTATTACTATTACTATTATTTAATTCCTAATAGGGATTGTGAATTAATTAATAGAAGTACTCTCACATGAATTTCTAATTGGATTAGGAGTTTAATTCAATTAAAGGAGTTTAATTTGAATAGAAACCCTAATCCTAAATATTTTAGGGAAGGGTTTTCCTACATCTATAAATAAGAGAAGTCTTATCATAGATTAGGGTTACACACTCTTGCATAAAAATTGTAGAGAGTACTTACAATTTCTATAAAGATAGAAACTAGGGTTTTGCCAACACCCATCTTCTTGAACAAGTATTATTCCTTGGTGGATCACCTCTAGAGGCCAAACACTTGGGTGGCTAATGTTGATCAAAGGAAGGAATTTAATGGTGGAATTCAAGGAGAACGCGAAGGAATTGGAGGTGAACTTGTACCTGAGGAAGCTAGAATTCTACAAGGGTATAATCTTATTCTCCATCTCTTTCGTTTAATTAATAATTGTGCATAAAGAAAGATCATGGTGATGGTTTGTATAAAATTTTAAAATCTGATTTTATCGCGCTTCCGCTTTATTTATGTAATTTGATTGCATGTTCGCGCTATACAAACCTAATAGTGGTATCAAGAGCTAAACTTTATGCGAATTATTAATTGTTTTGATTCTGTATATACATTGATATGTGTTTAGAACAATTTAATTGGGCATAATTGTTTGTGTAAAATTAGTTTATTTTATTCAAAATTGGATAAATTAAAATAAAAGAGTTTATTTTGATTTGGAATATGATTAAAATAAAGAATTTTATTTTAATTGAAATTGGATTTCATGATAACTAATTAGAGTTGGAATTGGATTCCATGATAACTAATTGGAGTTGAAATTGGATTTTATACTAACTAATATTGCCCATTAAATGATATCAATGCATATATGGAATGGTTTTATTATTCATGAGATGAATGTTATTTATTGATACATATAGAGATATGTATGATAATAAATAGGGATTGATTATGGACTATTGACCAATGTGTGATTGGATTTATTTTAGTGGATGCTTGAATGTATGGGTTTTTATAAATGGGGTCTGCGTACCTCGTCTTCTCTAATTTTTTCTTAATGTAAATTCTATCTCCCTCCTATGTACTTCCCTTTGATTGCTGATCAAGGTTTCTATTTATTGTAAATAGTTTTTGTAATAGGAATAGTTAGAATTAATTTTGAAGAATTGGAGACAAAGGAGCAAGGAGCGCTTGAAGACCCGTTTGTAATGGAGCCCGGGTTTAAATGTAATAGTTATATTTAAATTTAATTCTTGCACCCTAGGTTTGACCTTTTGGTTCACTTGATGGCTCTAGTGAACCAAACTAGAATAAAAGTCCATAATCAATCCAGGTAGAATATAGTATTCTATATGTGCATGCTTACTATATATATATTATATATATTATCCAACATGCTTCGCATGTAAAATAATATGACGCGTATTTTATATATATATGTGCATGCGCGCTAAACAAGATGAGACTAATAATAATAAATCCCTCAAGAAATCATATTAAGTCCTAAGCGTTCAAAGATATTTGGAATATCGAACGTCGCCTTCTAGCATGGTAAAACAATAGAGTATTAAATATTTAATATGAGTTTGTTGTGTCACCACAAGGCAAGTATTAAATATTTAAGATGTTGTCTTACCACATTTGATGCTTATAAATAGACTGAACGATGTTGTTTTGTTGTGTCACCACAAGGACAGTGTTTTTCTTTCGAATATATGGAAGTGCTAGGATGGACTTAACTTGGATAATTTTGATTCGGATGTGTCACCACTTGATCAAAATAATCTAAGAGGCAAAATACAAGGAATTACATAGAAATGTAATTGACAATAGTTGTCTACCTATTTATTTATATATCGTTTGTCGTGGCACCACAAGGCTATACACATTTGAAATGGGATCCTTATTCTCACTAGCAGACCTTTAATTAGATTTGTCGAACTATATATTGACGGTAATATAGTTTGATGAAAATAGTGAGAGATACCAATTTAAAATAAAGACCTAATTTATTTTGGTAATTAATTAAATGAATGTATGCTAAAATGTTGTTAAATTACAAATTCATTTTACAGAATTTTACAATGTCTAATTCACTATCACTGTGTAGCATATTAGATGCTAATTAACCGAACCGAATTACACGGACTGGTTAAGGAATCTGAGAATAGTTCCTAAGGCTGAAAAGCTATCTTATATCCTTAATATGCCTATCCCTACAATAGTTGCAGACAATGCCTCTGAGAAAGAGATTGATACTTTTAGAAAGTGACAAGATGATGCACAGTTGACTCAATGCATCATGCTCGCATCTATGAGTAACGAGCTTCAGCGTCAGCATAAAACTATGGATGCTCTTACTGTACTCCTGCACCTTCAAGGAGTTGAATGGTGAGGAAAGTAAGACTGCTAGATATTAGATATTTAAAGAGCTCTTCCAATCTAGAATAACCAATGGCACTACAGTATAGACAAATGTCCTAAAAATGATCAATCTGATTGAACAATTGGGACAACTGGGATTTGTATTGGATGAAGAGTTGATCCAAGATTTGATCTTGCAATCACTCCCGGACTCTTTCTCACAATTTGTTGTGAATTTTCCACGTGAACAAGCTATATGTCAACCTGCATGAGTTGCTTAAACACGTTGAAAACTGTAAAGAGTCACTTTCCAACCAAGAAAAACCAAGTCTTACTAGTAGATGATTCTTCTAGGAAGCGGAAGAGGGCCAAAGGATCTTCTAAAAAGAAGAACAATTCAAAGAAGGTATAAGGAAAGGCAATAACTAAGGAGTCTAACAAAACTGATGCAGATAGCAAAGGAGTTTGCTTCCATTGCAATAAGCCTAGATATTGGAAAGGAAACTGTAAGGAGCATCTTGCAGAGGCTAACCAGAAGAAGCTTAGTGAAGCTTCGGTTACAGATATAGGTTTGTTCATCATTGAAATAAATCTTTCCGTAAGTCAAGGTTCTACTTGGGTATTGGATACCGGCTATAGTTCTCACGTATGCAATCCAGTACAGAGACTAAGCAGAAGTAGAAAGCTAAACAAAGAGTATGTAATCTTACGTGCGGAGAATGGAGTAATGGTTGTTACATTAGCCGTAGGAACTTATAGTTAAGCGTTGCCTACGGGCAAGTCTGTTAAGTTAATAATTTGTTATTATGTTCCAGTTCTCTTAAGAAACATTATTACTTCCGTTGTTGGACAAGGAAGGTTCTGGTATTATATTTAAGAACAATTATTGTTCTATTTATAATGATAATGTTTTGTTTGAAACTGGAAGATCATTTGATGGACTTTGTAAACTTGACTTACATGAAAAATAATTTTGCAAATTGAACAAACTAGTAAAAGAAAAGGAAATGATCATGCAAAGAGTTGAATATATGTATTTGATGAAATACAAGCCTGAATCATTTGAAAGGTTCAAAGAATTCAGAAGTGAAACAAACTGACAAAGTATTAAGATTCTTTGATCAGATCGAGGAAAGAATACTTGTGCAATAAGTTTCTAGATCATCTCAAAATGGTATTTTTCTCATAATGGAAGTTTCATGATACACAATAATTTATTGGTGTATCTAAAAAGGAAAAGTGTACCATGTAGAATATGGTGCGGTCCATAATGATTTTTACCGACATTCTAGTATCCTTCTGGGGTTATGCCCTAGAAACAGCTGCATATCTACAAAATAAGGTAACCTCAAAATTCGGCCCCAAGATTCCATAAAAGTTATGGATAGGGAGGATTCCTAATCTTAAGTATGTTAAGATAAGGGGTTGTCTAACTTATGTGAAAAGGTTTCAAAAGATAAGTTTGGGACAAAATCTGACAAGTGTAGAGTTGTGGGATATCCTAAAGAAAGTTTAGGGTATTATTACTATAATCCTACACGTTGCCTTCTTGGATAAAGGTGTTTATCATTGAAGGAGCTAGTGGGAGGGTAATAGATCTTGAAAGAGTTCAAGAACCACAAAGCACTTTTAGTCAAACCGAGGGACCTGTAGATAGACCTATTGTACCACAACCGAATCGTAAATCTGGAAGAGCACCAAAGATACCTAGGAGGTATGGATTCATCATAGAGGATGATGATGAGGTACGCATCATAGAGGATGATGATCCAATTATATACGATGAGGCTATGAGTAGAAGACACTCAGAGAAATGGCAGATGGCCATAAAATTCGAAATGGACTCCATGTATGAGAACCAAGTATAGACTCTGGTTACTCCACCGAAAGGCATAGTGCCTAGAGGGTGTAAATAGGTCTTTAAGAGAAAGACTAGGGCAATTGGCAAGGTAGAGACCTATGAGACCAGACCTGTTTAAAAGGTTTCAAATAAAGTCAAGGAGTTGACTGTGATAAAACCTTATTACCAGGTAATGCTCAAGTCCATTTGGATTTTGCTTGCGATTGCAGCTTATTACGAAATCTGGCAAAATGGATGTGGAGACATCCTTCCTCAATGAAGACTTGAGGAGAATGTATGTATGATACAGCCAGAGGAATTTGTTTCAAAGGTTGAAGCAAATCGTGTTTTAAGGTACGATGATCCATTTATGGATTGAAGCAAGCTTCTCAAAGATGGAACATTCGTTTTGATGAGACAATCAAAAGAGTTTGATTTTATCAAAAACGAGAATGAACCTAGTGTGTACAAAAGGGTCAGTGGGAGCACTGTGACATTCCTAGTATTATATGTTGATATATTACTGATAAGGAATGACACACCAATGCTACAATCAATAAAGATAAAATTGTCTAAACATTCCTCCATGAATAACTTGGGAGGAGCATCCTATAAATTGGGGATATAAATCTATATAGATAGATTTAAAAGGATGTTCGGCTTGACCCAATGAATGTGTATTCATTCGATGCTAAAGGCGTTTAGCACGGCAAACTCCAAGAGAGGTCTCATGATGATGAGCCATGGAGTGAATCTCTATAAAATTGTCTCCAATTTAAAGAGAGATCGCATGAGTTACTATCACGTATGCAATGAATATACAAGGCCTGATGTTGATCAGTTATATTCTGGAGAAGATCACTATAAGACAGTGATAAACATCTTAAGTACGTAATCGGTATTGAAGATGTGATCATGATTCGTGGTAGGTCTGAATTAAAACTAGAGGGCTAAAGAGACTCAAGTTTTTCAGACTGGCCAAGACGATAACAAATCCACTTTAGGGTAAATTGTTACCTTGAATGGTGATGTAGTGAATTGGAAAGGTTCTAAAATAGCAAAGAGTTGCTAATTTAGTGACAAAGACAAAGTATATAGCTGTAAGTGAAGCTACAAGTTGATTGTTTGGATGAAAAGTTCATCACAGAACTAGGAATAGTTCTTAAGTCTCATCTTGG
Organism: Aralia elata; assembly: GCA_034770075.1. Taxonomy (NCBI): domain Eukaryota; kingdom Viridiplantae; phylum Streptophyta; class Magnoliopsida; order Apiales; family Araliaceae; genus Aralia; species Aralia elata. Next base: position 72,903,931 of record CM068378.1, on the reverse strand, counting down.
ATTTAAACATGTGTTGTGGCACTTTCATTTGATTAGAGGAATCATTAAAAGAAGAAAAGTCACTATAGAGATAGTGGACTCTCAAGAACAACATTGCATATCCATTTACTGAAGCTTTATCCAAACGGCAGGATGATCGTCACTTAGAGAAGAAGGGTATTAGATACCATGACGATTGGCTTTAGTGCAAGTGGGAGATTGAAAGTAGTATGCACACAAGTTAATCATATTTGATATGATGTAGTATATACTTTGTAATCTTATTCGGTTATTAAAGGCATTTTATATTATCTACATAGTGTTGTTATATTAAATGTGATAAACCCATAGTTTTGAGCAATGCTTTTAGAATCATGATGGTGATCATGTTAATGAGATCTAAATTCTCGATAGCTTACAAACTAAAATCGTTCCTAATCGTTGGATTACTAAAAAGGGGATTAGTGAATCCGGATAGATTAGTACATACGTTGCTTGCTCTTAAGAAGAGGATGATTGATCTCATAGTCATTTGTGTGGAGACACTAAAGCAAGTATGTAGGTGCTTATTGGAGAATAAGTTCACTAAACGTGGCTCGCTATGGAATACCTAATGGAGTTTTACTCGCCTGTCAATAGGAATTCCTCTAGTGATAGTAGTACAAGTGATCCTTAGACTTGAGATCATCATAGTATCTTGTGTATGATCAGTTATACTTTGACATGTCCCTTAAGACCTTTAGGGTATAACAAAGGGTATGATTGGGTATAATAAGTTGTACATGGAGATAGGTGAATGATCAACAAAGAATCTACCACGTCTAGTAAAAGATGTGAATGTCCTATGTGATTCGATAAATGACAACTCAGTAGTCCTTGGCCAAGACAGAATGAAATTAGAAAAAAGTTTCTAATTTGCATTATTTAGAGTTGTGCATTTGAGAATCGAAATACATATAATTAAATAAAATAAGACTTGACAGTAATTCCATGTCTTATATTTAATTGGGACATTGTATGGTAGAAGGATTGAATTGTACGGTAACTATGCACTGAAAGGTTCTTTTATGATTAATGTTGAAATCTATATTATCTGGAAAGTCGTTGATCGCTAAGGGGGCTTACCCTTATTGTAGAATAAATATTATTTATTTAAATAAATTAAATAGTTTAATTTATTCATTTAAATAAGATTAGAATTGTTCTAATTGATTTATTCACAACCGGTTTAATATGGAAAACCTAAAGGGTCACACCGCAAAAGGAAAATATTTATTTAAGAAGTAAATGACATAATTGTAATAATAAATTAAGTGTATTTAATTTAGTCTATGGAAATAGAATAAATTAAATAGCTTAATATTTATTATTTAATATTTTAGAAATATTAAATATAAATTAATAAGAGGAGTCTTATTATTATTATTCTTACTATTATTTAAATCCTAATAGGGATTGAGAATTAATTAATAGAAGTACTCTCACATGAATTCCTAGTTGGATTAGGAGTTTAATTTAATTAAAGGAGTTTAATTTGAATAGAAACCCTAATCCTAAATAGTTTAGGGAAGGGTTTTCCTACATCTATAAATAAGAGAAGTCTTATCATAGATTAGAGTTACACACTCTTGCATAAGAATTGTAGAGAGTACTTACAATTTCTATAAAGATAGAAACTAGGGTTTTGCCAACACCCATCTTCTTGAACAAGTATTATTCCTTGGTGGATCACCTCTAGAGGCCAAACACTTGGGTGGCTAACGTTGATCAAAGGAAGGAATTTAATCGGTGGAATTCAAGGAGAACGCGAAGGAATTGGAGGTGAACTTGTACTTGAGAAAACTAGAATTCTACAAGGGTATAATTCTTATTCTCCATCTCTTTCGTTTAATTAATAATTGTGCATAAAGAAAGATCATGGTGATGGTTGGTATAAAATTTTAAAATCTGATTTTATCGCGCTTCCGCTTTAGTTATGTAATTTGATTGCATGTTCGCGCTATACAAACCTAACAGTAACTCATGTAAAGAATGTCAAATTCAGAATATATAAAGATGGGGTACTGAGGTACAAGGACAGAATTTGGGTTCCCTCAGTACAAGAACTAAAAGATGAAATACTGAATGAAGCCCGTAGTTCTAAGTTCGTCGTGCATCCGGGTAGTACAAAAATGTACAAAGATTTAAGCCGACACTTTTTTTGGTCGAATATGAAAAGAGAAATAGTAAAATGGGTAAGTAAATGTTTAACTTGTCAAAAGGTAAAAGCCGAACATCAAAAACCTAGTGGGTTACTGCAGCCCTTAGAAATCCCCGAGTGGAAATGGAAACATATCACCATGGATTTTGTAGTAGGTCTTCCAAACACACAGAAAGGTCACAATGCCATTTGGATAATTGTAGACCGTCTTACCAAGTCAGCTCATTTCCTACCCATAAAAGTTAACTTCAATCTTGACCAATTGGCCAAACTTTACATCAATGAAGTTATTTCTAGACACGGAGTCTCTGTTTCTATAGTATCAGACCGAGATCCACGATTTACTTCAAACTTTTGAACAAGTCTCCAGAAACACTTAGGAACCCAGTTAAGATTAAGCACATCTTATCACCCACAAATAGACGGTCAGAGTGAGAGGACAATTCAAATATTGGAGGACATGTTGCGAACTTGCATTATGGACTTCAAGGGAAATTGGGAGGATCGATTACCTTTAGTAGAGTTTTCTTACAACAATAGTTACCATGCCAGCATAAGAATGCCACCATTTGAAGCTCTGTACGGAAGGAAATGTAGAACGCCATTATGTTGGGACGAAGTCGGTGAACAACAATTGTTAGGGCCAGAAATAGTTCAACAAACCGCTGAGGTAGTTCGAATTATATGAGAAAGATTGCAAGCGTCTCAGGATCGACAGAAGAAGTACGCGGATCAACATAGGAAACGACAAGATTTCGATGTCGGTAGCCATGTATTTTTGAAAGTATCTTCGCGGAAAGGCAAAATATGTTTCGACAAGAAAGGAAAATTGAGGAGGATAGCTGAGGTAGCCTATGAGGTTGCCCTACCTCTTGAGTTAGAACATATCCATAACGTGTTTCATGTGTCTGTGTTATGACCATACAAACCCGATTATAAACACGTTATAGATCACGACCCTATTCAGATCAAGAATGATTTGTCATATGAAGAAGTTCTTATTGAAATCATAGATAGGAAAGAACAAATTCTACGGAATAAAGTGATACCTTCAGTCAAGGTTATTTGGAGAAATCAAAACATAGAGGAAGCTACATGGGAGCTCGAGAGTAAAATGCGAGACAACTATCCACATTTGTTTTTGTAACCTGTACTGTAATTTCGAGGACGAAATTCTTATTAGAGGGAGTGAATGTGATATTCCAGACCTTAATAAGATTTGTATATGTAAATTATGTGCGTATTAAATGAAATTTCTCATTCTGACTCTGTGTTATGTGATTATATACTTTAATAGTGAATTAGGTCAAATAAAAAAAAATTGAAGCTGCTTAGTCATGCTTACATTGACAAAATAATTTATCGTGCTTTCCACGATTTCACCGAGAAGTATCCCGGCAAATTATTTTCAACAAGTTGCTGTATCGTGCTAGGGAATGACAAAGTGATTTGTCGTGCTTCGAAGTTAATATAATAATATATTAACTGATAAAAACATAAATATGCTAATTAGGGTTAAAAATGATAAGTTAAGTTATAAACCATAATTATAAAACCCTAATTGACAATTCTTAACCGAGTTAGCGAACCAAAACCCTAATTGGTGCAGAAGAATTCTAATTGGTATAATTAGATCTTAAGTAATGAAACATAATATAAATTATGAATCATTGAAATTAAAATTAAAACTTAATTGAAGGATTGAAACCCTAAACCATAAATTAGAACACCCTAAACCCTAATTAGGAAACCCTAATCCCTAATTAGAAAACCCTAACTCTAATTATGAAATTCTAAAACCTTAATTATGAAACTTAAGCTTAATTAAGTTATTACTAACCTAATTAAGTTATCCTAAGCATGAATTACAAAACCCTAATCAAGATTAGTGTGAATTAAACCTAGATTAGTAAGCTAAACAATTGGAAACCTTGTAGGAGTGTGCTAGCTTGTGTTAAACGCACTCCAACACACTCCAGCACAAGCATGGGGCTAGGATCGGATCACAAGCAGCACAAGTTCAATTGCTAGATATTTATGGAGGCAAAAATGGGTGAAAAGTCCATAAAAACCCTAATCTTACATTTCTATAAATAGAACAAGCCTCTGGCCATTAGACTTAAGAATTCACAACTTCAAACACTCATAAATATAGTCTAGATAACATCTCAGTGAAGTCTCAATCAGATCTTAAGCACCAGATCAAGAATTAGCTCAAAAAGGTGCAAAACCCTAATTTTATGCTAAATTTTTAAAGCATTGTTAGATGTTATGTTTTAGTATTTAGGAATGCTTAATAACATGTTATTTGATGATCTAGGTTGTTAAAGCATGTTTACATAACACCTAGATATGAGAATTAATCAAAAATAGCCAACTGTTCGTGACAGTCAAGAACAGTCTGACAGGCTATTTTGTCAGACCTTTTGATGCCCTTAGATTGTTTGTTTATTATGTTTTAAAGCATGAGTTTGTAGTATGCCATGAGGGTAATAAATTAGAATTGGTAGAACACTAAAATAATCCTTGCCATGTCTATTATAACTAGCAACAAAAATTTCACTCAAACAATTAACCAATTAGAAGTTATTTGAAGTTAAAAGTCCTTACCCGACCATGACCAACTGTTCTTAATGAAATGAAGAACACCTATAGCGACAAACATCCGTCGCTACAGACCTCTTAGCCGACAGTCACCTTCCGGATTCCTCAAGAACATCTAGAGCGATAGTTACCGCCTTTAGCGACAGAAATTAATAAAAATAAATAATAATAATTAAATTAAATTAAATAAATATTAAATAATTATTAATAATTAATAATTAAGTTTTAAAATTCATTTTAAACTATATTTATTAACTTTTAATATTTTGACATAAAATTTCATTAATAATTTAATTTAATTAAATATTAATGATAATAAATTATTTAATAATTATATTAAATAAATAATTTAAAAATGATATTAAGGAATTACAATTACTTTAAATGATAAATAAATCATTTAAATAATATATTAACTTTCAAACAATATTATAAATGATAAATAAATCATTTTAAATAATGTACTAACTTTCTAAAATTATTAGAATAATATATTAAATTTCTAAAAATATTATAAATGATAAATAAATCATTTAAATAATATTCTAAATTTTGTAAAATTATTTTAAATGGTAAATAAATCATATAAATAATATACTAAAATTTTAAAAATGTTATAAATGATAATTAAGTCATTTAAAAATACTTCTAAGCTTGTAAAAATTATTTAAAAATACTAACAAGCTTGTAAAAATTATTTAAAAATAATATGAAGCTTTTAAAAATATTATAAATGATAATTAAACTATCTAAGTTAATATTTAAGCTATTTTATTGATAAACCTACGTGTTTAAGTGTCTATTAACGCTATCGAAAGGTCGAATCAATGCCGAACCTTAACGATACTTGACTAGTTTAATTCGATACGTGTTATTATAAATTCTAACGCTTATTATTGATATTAGACTACATGACGTAGATAGACAGCGTAAAGTAAACGTACTACGCTTAGGCAAGTCTCCAAACCTTGTTACTTTTATGCAAGTATTATACATCTTGCTATCAATTGTTGTGAAGTTATTGCTTCTTGATTCAACATAACTTTAGAAATGAATTATTATTCATATATTGTTTATCCGAGCATGAATTGTTGTGTCAAGCCAAATTGTTTGGTACGACATCTTATAACTGAGTATACAAACACCATATATGGGTTGTTATTGTCGATAATATATTGACATCTAGTGCATGTTGGGCACGATTAGGATGGTATGCATACTCCTAGGATATCTCGATTAGACTGATTCCCTATAAGATATCTGAACAAAACTTTTCTAAGTTATTGAAGATTGATAGAACTGGTTGGAACACATGGTTCATGTATTGAACCCTCAGTTGGCAAAAGCTTTTGAACTTCTTTCAAATCAAACACATTGTGTTTACATTTTTGACATAAACTTGCTGAGCATTTTGTAGCTCATCCTTGCATAAAACTTTCCTTTGCAGTTTTAGATGGTAATCCTGGAACTTTAGGGACGGACAAGGGAAAAGGCCGTGTTAATTAGTTTTATCTTACTATTTTGAATAAATTCAAGTCTTATAAGACTTTGTTGTAATAAGAACATAGTACTGAGAATGTTGTAATCAAACTTAAAGTTGTCAAATATATATCATCTTTTGTTATATCTCTTGCGTTGTATTTACATTCTTAGTTAAATTAGGAAGTAGCATTTGATGTAGTACAGTATCCATATGAACTATACATCTAAATGAGGGTATTTAAATGATATTGGGAGTTCTGTAAGCGCTGAGGTTACACTTAATGAGTGTTGGTAAGGTGCCACCTTTACCGGAATGCGCCCCTCAGTTCCAAGAGCAATCTTATCATTAATACTGTGAATGTCAGATAGATAGGGAATATCGATATAAAAGAGATATCCATAGGATATGAATCTACACATCCAAGTGAGGGTATCCAAACACAGTTAACGTTCTGACGAGGACTATTGTCTGTTATGGGATACTGTGAACCTTAGATAGATAGAAGTTATATATTATGGAATATTTATAGTTGAATAGTTTCATATGAGTACCAAATCTGCTACAAAGAGTGTAGAGAATTTGGGGGCTTCATACAAAGGATGAGATTAATTCTATAAATTACATGTCTGCTACTAATACTAGCGGACGGACCAATTACGTTACTACCCCTAGTCAATCCTAATCAAGGATGAAATTATATAGTATGTCCGCTACTAATTGGAGCAGACGGATATCAAAATATTTTCCCCCTGCAGTGATTCTTGTCAAATCCTAGACCTAGCCAATTTCTTTCCCTCTACTGCGATTCTTGTCAAATCCTAGCCCAAGCCATTTTCTGCGTAATCTGCTGCGGTTCTTTCTCTCTATAGCAAGCCAATTTCTTTCCCTCTCGTCTGTTGGTCGGTCAACGAGCTATTTGCCTCTGTCACTTATAATCTGAAGTAATTGGGGTGCATTCACACCATTTGGCGAACATGTTTTTCTTTTATTTTGCATTAGAGATTTAGCTTTGTGTTACTGCGATTAATTGCTGAATTGCTTTGACTGATTTTGATGATATCCTTTTATGCGATTCTTAATGAATTAACCAAGAAATTTGGGTGTTTAATATCCCGTCCGCTACTAATAGTAGCAGACCATTTAAAATCAGTTGCCTGTATGGGTAAAATTGGTCAAAACTTCGCGTGTTACTAACCAAAATTTCGTCTGCTACTAATAGTAGCGGACATGTTTTTCCTAGATTTAATCTCTCCTTTGGATACTCTTTCTCTCCTAATCCAATTTTTTCTCTTTCTTTAATCAAATTTTAAAATCCAATAACTTCTTTGTTGCAAATTCAAAATCATTAATTTATATATTATTAAAAAAGTCTCAAAAAGATTTTTAAAATAAGTGGCATTGTTGATATGTTTTGATGTAGTTAAAATGTCAAAAGTTATAACCAAAGCTTACAATATTGTATTTTAAAATACAAAACTTTAATAACAATTTTGGTCATTTTAACTAAAAAAATATATATCAACAATGGATCTTATTTTAAAGATCTTGAGGAGAGCTTTCCAACTATATAGATTAACAATTTTGAATCTATAATAAAAAAAGTAATTCAATTTTATAATTTAATTAAAGAAAGAAGAAAAGTTAGAATAAGAGAGAGAATGAACGGTCTGACTCTTTTGGGTTTTTTAACGTAAAAAGGTATCCGCAAGAACTTCGTGCAGATAGTAATTATCTCATTCTAATCTGAACCGTTGCTATTTAAAATGAATGACAAGAGATCAGTTGGTTGGTTGGCTGTTGAGTGATCTATAGCTAGCGCTGGCTATGGATCACTCAATATATATAAACCACATGTATGATATATTTATGTCTACATGGAATGTTACTGTTTATGCTCTGTTTTCTTATTTATTTTTTTATTTGTGTACAAATGGGTACTATTGTGCAGTTAAATGTCTACTAGGGTGGGAAGTTCATCAATGCTCCAGTTTGTGACTATATGGGATGTAAGGTTCATCAACTGTCACATTTGAATGTTGATTATATATGTATGGGTACAATAGATGACTTAGCTACTAAACTTAATTATCATCGTAAGTCAAGTGTTTATTTTTAAAGTGATGGAGTAGTAGATATTGATGATGCCAGTATAAGAGACATGGTTAAAATTTGCTTGACATATGGTGTGATTGATCTCAATATAGACCATGTCATAACATATAATATTAATCAAACCTCCATATTGGATGAGCATAATAATTTAGAATCAAGTGTTGACAAATAAGGGGATGGTGGTGATATTATGGGTGATAATGTGGGCGATAATAAGGGTGATAATGTGGGTGATAATGTAAACAATATGGTTGGTGAAAATGTGACTAATAGAAGGAGAACTATAAATTTTGAGAATGTTAAAAAGGGTGGTAAAAGGAGGTTCAAAATGGATAAACATAGGGTAGTTGAGGAGGATAGTTCTAAGACAGAGGATAGTTTTGATGGTGATCGTGATGAAGAATTGGCAGAAGTTAGGAAGAAATGTAGAGAATATAAGAGGGAGATGAAAAAGAATGTTGATGAGGAAGATGATTAATTAGATGCCGATATTTTGGAGGAAGGAGGAATTAAGGAATGATGGAGATGGAAAGGATAAGGCTGAAAATGAGGGAGATGAAGAAATTGAAAATGTAGGGAACCAAAATCAAGGATAAATTAAGGGGAATAAAATAGAGGGACAAGAATTTAGGAATGAAAGTGATAGTGAAAATCACTCTCAGGGCAGTGATTCAGATGATGCATCTTGGCAAAGTAAGTATGAGAATAGTTATGTTATCAGGTAGACAAAGAAGAAGTTGATCAAGTTTAAAGAGTATATGATATTTTCCAGTATTAGGGAGTTTAAAGATGCCAAAAGAGAATGCTTTATTACTAATGGGAGGAAGTTATGGTATTCAGTTAATGACTCCAAAAGATGTCAAGTTAGGTGTGATAAAGGATGTTCATGAAAACTGTGAGCTAGTTATATTCAAGGGACTGATATATGGTAGGTGAAGTCTATTTTGGACACTCACAATTTTTTATTTTTTATTTTTTTATTTTTTTGCTAATTTGGCGATGGGAGTTGAACCCAGGACCTCTTGCTTTGCAAGAAGCCTAGGGTACCAACTAAGTTGAGGCCAGTTGATATTTTGGACACTCACAATTGCACTTGAAACTTTAAAAATAAGCTAACTAATGTCAAGTTCTTGGTTGAGTACTATGGGAATAGGATTAGAAAAAATCCTAGCTGAAAATTAAAGGAGATGTAAGAAGAGATAAAGCTGAAACTAAAGTTGAATGTTACAGAGGTCAAATTTATGAATGCTAGTCAGTTAATTAGCATTACAAGGGATTCAATAAGTGATGTAGGACCATTATGTAAGGGTGTGGGACTTTGGTGGTGAGATAGTTAAGAGTAACAAGAATAAGGTAGTTGACATAAAAACAACAAGATTAAATTCTAAAGATATGCCTAGATTTAAGAGGTTTTATGTGTGTTATGATGATTTAAAAAAGGCTTGGAAAGATTTGAAAAAGGCTTGCAAAGAAGGATGCAGACTTCTTCTTGGCTTGGATGGTTGTTTTCTAAAAATTGTGTGTGGGGTCATCTTTTATCTGCAGTTGGCAGGGATTGGAACAATCAGATGTTTCTAATAGTTGTGGGGGTGGTGGAGAGTGAGAATTATGATAGCTGGACGTGGTTCCTACAATTGTTGGCGACTAACCTGACTTTGGAAAATGACTATGAGATCACTTTAATATATAATCAACAAAAGGTGAGTACTTTGATTAATATTTAACAACTTTACCACATCATTATTTGTTATGAAAATTGTGTGCATTTTATATTCACTAAATATTTTCAGGGATTGAAAGGATATATTCAGGAGCTTCTTCCTCATATAGAGTATAGAAACTGCGCAAGGAACATCTATGCAAATTAGAGGAAAAAGTTTCCTTCCCAAGTATTGAAAGAAGCATTCTAGGAGGCCTTCATGAAAACACATCCTATAGCTCATAAAAGGGAAATGAGGGAAGATAAAAGGTTATCTACTCCTACACATGACAAACTGGCAGAGCAAGATCTAAAGTTGTGGTCCAAGACATTTTTTGAGACTCACTAAAAAATAGACAGTGTGGAGAATAACATGTTTGAGTGCTTCAATGCTTGGATCATACATGTAGGATATATGCTAGTTCTACACATACTAGTTGAGATACATGATTAAATAATGGTAAGGTTGCACCAGAAAAGAAATGCAATGATGAAGACTGAAGACTTAATTTATCCAAGGATTAAGAAGAAATTAGATGCAACTATTTTAGACTTTGCACATTGTGAAGCTTTATGGGATGGATAGTTAAAGTTCCAAGTAAATGAGAGAGGGAAAGGTGCCTACACTATCAATATAGAAGGAAAAAGTTGTGCATGTAAGGTGTAGGATTTAACAAGAATCCCTTGCTCTTATGATGTTAGGCCAATTCATTCCATCTATGAAAACCCTAGATTATGTGACTCATTGGTACGCCGAGGATACTTACTAATACCTTGAAAGTTTTGAATGGGGAAGATTTTTGAATTTTGAGTGTGATATCATGCTGCCTCCATCAATGAAAATCGAGCTAAATGTCCAAAGCACCCAACTCTACATGGATTTAAAGAAAAAGTCCTAGTCCCCAAGAAAGAAAAAGGTTGTACCTACTATTCCAACTACACTAACAAAGAAGATGACTCAGATTACAAGAGAGAGGACAATGCCTACTTTGGTGATTAGGGATGTGCCATCAAGTCAAGATGGTGTAGGGGTAAGTAATTTACAACATATGTACAAGTTAATATATTGTATTTTTATTAACTCTGCCATGTGTTGTTTTTATAGGCCAATAAAAGTGGAAAGGAAAAAGACAAGGCAATTCAAACTGGAAAGGGAAAAGAGAAAGTTATTGACTATAGAAAGGTAAAAGAAAATTTTATATTTGTAAGTATAAGTTCAAAAAACATTTTTAAATTTATGAAGGTTAGTTTGTATTGGAGCTAAGTGAATATTTGCAGTTCTATACTACTAATTTATATTTTCAGTTATGCACTTCTAATTAGATGTCAACTCCAACACTTGTGAGAAAAAAGGCCTCACAAACAACTATCTAAGGCTACACTCCACCTGGTTCTACACGACCAAACTATGTCAATACAAGGAAAATGCAAGCAAACATACAAAATTCCCAGACTTCAACCTGCAAGCCATTTAAAGCATCAAGGCAGAAGGCTAGAAGGAGCAGCAAATAGTAGCAATTATTTTACTGAAGTACTAGTTAATGGAAACATTATTTAAAATCTTTTTTGGTATAGCTTGACAGCTATTTTCAAAAGTGTTTTGGTATAACTTGTGATTTGGTATAGCTTGTCATTTGGTACAATTTAGTGAATGTTTTGGCAAAAGCTTAGCTGATTTTTTGGGATAGTGAAACAAGGAAGCCGGAAGGATTTATTGTACTGATATAATTTGATCAACGTTATAAAAATAATGGTTTGATTTTTTATTTCAATTTTGGTTTGGTGTTATTTTTATCGTCTTATTTGGTTTGGTGATTAGTTTTATAATGGGATTTACTTTTGCATTCACAACTCATTGCAGGGTGTAGGCTTGTTTATTCACTTTTGCATTCATTTCGATCCAAAGACAGATAACATGCTCTGCTTTTGTATTAGTGCTCTGTTTTTAACATGTTTTTTTCATTTATAACACACAACTTACAAATGTCAGACCAATTACACCAAAAGAGCTAAATGGTTTGTTTTTTCATTTCATTCATTGCATCATCTGTTTTTCTTCTTTATACCAATTACACTGACAAAATTACAATCATCCTACTCAATGTTGTTTTAGCAAAAACATCAACCATGAAACAATCCATATCTTCTTGAGTTTTTCCCTTTTTTTTGGCATTTTCCCTCTTCAACTCTTTTACAACTCTTGAAGTCACTTCCATTTTCAAATAATTACAGCGTTGTATTTCTTCATTAGCAACTTATAGCTTATCCCTCAATTTTTTGATCACTTCCCTTGATCTTTTAATGAATGGAAGGCTACACCATTTGAAAAATTGACAATAATTTTTTTTATCCTTATCAAAAGAAGAATGGAAGAAGATTTTTGAGATAAAATCCCCCTTTTTATTTCTTCCAAAAGAAAAAAAAATAGCAGATTAACATACATCAAACCTTCTACAACCAACAAATTAATTTATTTTTTTCCCACTTGAAAGGGAGTAATTAAGAAATATGAAATATTGACTTTTTTAAAATAATAAAAGAAAAGAGATTAGTCACAAGTAATAGCTAGTCAATTAGTCACGTGTCTGTTTAATAGTCTTTTTGTATTTTAGTAATTGTTAATTGAGTATTTTACAATGAATACATTCGACATTTTCGATATACTATTCTTATCATATACTATTTTTCTTGTAAAATGTTGTCAACGATATACTTTAATTTAAATTTATGTATGTACTTGTACTTTTGTGTGGATATATATGGATATAAACAATTAAAATTAAGATAACACAAACAGTATATAAAAAAAATTAAAAACTCATACGCATACTTTTCTTTATTTAATCATCATCTTAAATTATATATATCTCTTCATTTTTATCAATACATTTTAAACTTATATTGTACAAAAATTCTCTTAGGGGTGGTTAATTTATTTACTTTAATATTTTACAAAGCAACCTTCATATTAAGAAATCAACCTTCATTGCCCACCCTTGCCCATGAGTGGTCCGCCCATGATCATTGGAAAGTGATAAATGCAAAATATTCTATGTTTTTAGTTCCTTTATGCTTAGTATTATTATATGTTTTCTGTGTTTATGAGCTTAATTAAGGTGTTTATCAATTTAGAGAAGAATTTATTAAGAGTTTGCAAAATATGGGTTTAATGATGAGTTTTATGTTGTTTTACATAATACTCTACGATCGCTGAGTGAGGGCTTTACATTTGTAGTGTTAGAGTACAGTCTGGCAGCTCTACGATCGTAGGCAGACTAAGGTGAAGTTGTTTGACGATTTCTAGTGTCACTCTACGAATGCTGAGATTCACTCTATGACCAGGCACAACACTTTACGTTTTCTGTCCAACGACTTAGTTACTCTACGATTTCGAGAGAATAGTTCCACTCTACGATGGTGTTGTCAATTCGACGATCGTCCCAGTTCACTCTACGATGTCATGATTACTCTATGAAGTGCTGGTGTGGAGTATTAGTCTACGATTTTGGTCGATTTTGCAGGATTCCTATTCTTAGTAGGATATTGAGTATTGGAGTGCTAGAGTTCGATTCGTATGAGGATTTGAAGATGGGATTACAATCTTACATGGAAAGTATCTCTGACTATGGGAAGTAGAGTCTGATATAGAATCTGAGTTGAAGTTCAAATATAGAAACTGAATCGAATTGGAAAAGGAAACTAAGGAAGACTTGGATTTGAAAATTAAAATCTAATTTGATAAAGAAGCTATTTAAAGCTGGATTTTAGAGATTGATAAGGATTTAGAATCCTACCATACTTGCAAAGTGAAGACTTCTGAAGTAGAGTTAGATTAGAATTCTTCTAGGATTTCAAAGCATCTATAAATACCTATCACTTGTAACCAGTTGAACACACAATTCAACATTCATTATTTTTAATCTCAGAATATATTTTATCAGCATGCTAGCCTAGTTCTTTTATTCAGTTCTGAAGGGATGTGGAACCATATTTACAGTTAATAAATAATTGAGTTATATTATTTATTCCTTCGTGCATGAAATTTATTCTGATAATCCAGTTGAATTTCTTATATGATTTTCAGTTTACTAATTTGGTTTCTGCATGATTATATTAGTGAATTGTTATCATCTGCTAGATTAAGGTATAATATTAAGCAAACGATGTTATATCTGATCACAGGTAGTACTTAATAATATTTGATTGTGGACAAGCTTTTGGGTATTATTAAGGTTATCAGAAGACAAGTTAAATAATCCCTGATAGTGTGATTGTTGCTTGGAACAACCTAATTCTCTAATTCTTAATGCTTCTGTCATATTAAATTAGATTGATAGTTTTGGGTTATATAACAGTTAGAGTCTAGTGGGGGCGATTGTCACATTAGATTTAAACTTAAGGAGAATTTCGGATAATTGAACGATTTCTGATCATTTAGGGTTGTTAGTTTCATTCAAGGAAGAAATAATATTAACTTGATTATTCTATTACTATAAATTGCTGAAACTGAACTGAAGAACTGAAGTTTTTATATACTTGATTAAATTTATTCATTTAATTCTGTTTTTTTAGTTAATTATAATTGATTCAAAACCCCCAAAATTTTAATTACTATTTTTGGTTAGAAACATTAGAATAAATTTAAAACAATATCAATTCTCTAAGGGTTCGATCCTTACTTACTACTGTGCTCATTCTTTGAATTCGTAGAGTGAAACTGATGTTAATTTTGGATTGCTTGACGACAGCTCTCCCAAATTTTGACGTCGTTGCCGGGCAACTTGATTATTTGTTTTGATTTATTTTGTATTTTTTTTAGTTTATGACTCGATCCTCTCAATCTCCTGAACTGAATTTTGATCTAGAGATAAAAAGACAGCAAAGAGGCTAAGAAAGGTAGAGTAAAGAATTTAACTGCAGATCCAGAAGAGGCTTTTGTTCCATCACCTGGTCTCAACATAGCAATTGAGTTACTGCCAAATAATTCATATACTGATTCAGAAGAAGAAGAAGAGACGGTTGATCCTAATAATAACAGGACTTGAAAAGAACTAGCTACTCCTAATCTCAATCAACAACCTTTGTGTATTGAGAACCCTACTTTAAATGTTTCTTTTAAACTTAAATCAGGACTAATTCACCTTTTGCCTACTTTTCGTGGTCTTACAGGTGAGGATCCATACAAGCATTTAAAGGAATTTCATGTGTTATGCTCCACTATGAAACAACACGGAGTGACTGAAGAACAGATAAAGCTTAGAGCTTTTCCATTCTCACTAGCAAACTTAGCAAATGACTGGTTGTACTACCTACCTTCAGGATCAATTCAAACTTAGAATGACATAAAGAAGCTATTCTTGGAGAAGTACTTCCCTGCTTCAAGAGTGGCTAACATCAGGAAGGAGATATGTGGCATCAGGCAGTTCAATGGAGAAACTTTGTATGAGTATTGGGAAAGGTTTAAGAAGTTGTGTTCTAGTTGTCCACCTTACCAGATTGACGATTAATATCTAATCCAATACTTCTATGAGGGATTGTTTCCCATGGACAGAAGCATGATTGATGTAGAAAGTGGAGGAGCCTTAGCTGACAATACACCAGAAGCTGCAAAGAACCTAATTGCAAACATGGCTACAAACTCTCAACAGTATGGTACTAGGATTAATCATGCACCAACAAGAGTAAATGAGGTGAGCACATGTAATCATGATCAACAAATTTCTGAATTAACTGCTATTGTTAGACAATTGGTTGTGGGGAATATGCCAGCGGCAAAAGCTTGTGGGATCTGTTTGTTGTCTGGCCATATCACTGATTCATGCCCCACATTACAAGAGGATGAGACAATGCAACAAGCCAATGCAATGGGGAACTATCAGACACTACCTCAGAAAAGATGTGATCACTTTTCAAATACATTCAATCCAGGATGGAGGGATCATCCTAATCTCAGTTATGGAGGCAATAGACCACCTGCACCACCTGTTTTCTCCAATAGACAGCAAGGCTTCCAACCAGCCCCACAGCAGTACCAACCTAGACAAACAATACCTACCAACCACCCTGGGACATTACTGGAAGACACGTTCAAAGCCTTTATGACTCAACAACAGCAATTCCAACAAGAAACAAGAACTTCAATCAATGATCTTAGGAACCAAATGGGTTAGCTGGCTACCACAGTTGGGAGATTGGACTCTCAAGGCTCAGGAAAACTGCCCTCTCAAACAGTTATAAATTTAAGGGAGAATGCAAGTGCCGTTACACTAAGGAGTGGGAAAGAGCTGGAAGAACCTAAAGCCACTGCTGAGTTTGAAAAAAAGAGAAGAACAGGGAGACCGAACCACTTAAGGTAATTCTTAACCCTGCTAGTTCAGTTAAGACTAATGTTTTACCTTTTCCACCTAGAAATCATAGGACTTCAAGGAAGGATGAGTGAGAGCTGTCGTTTACACCCAAAATTAAATCCTTACTTCTACTCTACTAATACAGAAATCAATATAGTGACAAGCAAGGGTCGATCCCACAAAGAGTGGATTGTTTTATATTTATTCTTTTATTTTCCTAAATCTAATTAAAAAATGAAAATAAAGATTGGGGGGTTTTGAGTTTGATTAACTAATTAACAAAAGTAAATAAATAAAAATAACCAATGAGTTAAAAGTTCCAGTTCATAAGTTCAGTATCACCTTTTTACAATGACAGATTAATCAAGTGTAACATCATTTATCCTTTAATAAAATTAATAGTCTTAGATAACCGCAATCGCTAACTATCCGAAATTCTCCTTATATTTTAAATCTAATGTGACAATCGTCCCACTAGACCCTAACTATCATACAACCCAAAACTATCAGTCTAGATTTAATATAACATCAGCATTAAGGATTAGAGAATTAGATTATTCCAAGTAACAATCACACTATCAGAGAATATTTAGCTTGCCTTCTAATAATCATAATAACAGCCAAACGTTTGTCCACAATCAAGTATTATTAATTGCTACTTATGATCAAATACAATATCGTTTGCTTAATACTATATCTTAATCTAGCAGATGATATTAGTTAACCAATTTAATCCTGCAGAAATCAAATCAATTAAACCAAATAACATTCAAGCAATTCAAACAGATTATCAAGAATGAATTCCATATAAGAAGAAATAAATAATGAATACTTAATTAAACATTAATTATAAATAAGGTTCAACATCCCTTAGAACTGAAAATAAAATACTTAGGTTCACATTACTTCAATCTTCTCCAATTAGGGTTACAATTGTAGTTGCCAAGATGATGTAGATCCTAGATGTCTCTAATATCTAACTAATAACATGTATTTATAGTCCTAATATAATATCAGTCTAAACAAACATCCTAGTTACATTAGAATTGGAAAAGATATCAAAAATCCCTAAAATTATGGAAATAAATCTGACAAAAACGCATCAAAAATGCGTACTCAGAATCCGTGCCACGCTTCAGCACCGACGGTGCTAAAAAACAATGGATTCAACGCTGGCCGTGCTCAACTACAGAGGTTCCAGCACCGACCGCGCTCAAATCAAGCAATTTCAGAGCCGACCGCGCTCAAATTTTTTACTTAGACGTCATTTGGAAAAATGGACATAACTTTCTCATACGAACTCCGATTGAGGATATTGAAGATGATCTGGAAAGCTAAGAAGAGATCTATAAGAGTTTTCAGAGATACTGGCTGGAGAAAGGTCGAAATTGGCCCTGAAGTGACTGTTGTGTAAATGGTAAGCCGAAAATCTGAAATTCATCGCCCGTTAGTAAAAAAGTCATAACTTTTGATCCGGAAAGAGTTACGGGACGTGCTAACTATCAAATCGAAGTTCTCGACGAGGTCTACAATAAAATCCAAGTTCTGAGCCAAGATTATGCATCCTTGAGTCCCGAATGTTTCTTCGTTTACCTATTTTTAGCTCTAATTCCTCTTTTCAGCACCAATTCCTCTTGTAATCAATAAACACCATAATAAGTCCATATATACATAAAACATGTAATAAAACCAAACATAAAGGAATCAAAATCATAGAACATTATGCACTCATCAATGAGCATGAAAAAGAGATCCTTGAGACCTTCAAGAAGGTGGAAGTCAATATACCTTTATTAGATGCAATCAAACAAGTGCCAAGATATGCTAAATTTTTGAAAGAGTTGTGCACTAATAAAAAAAAATTGAAGGATGATGAAAGAGTCACTGTTGAAGAGAATGTATCAACAGTTCTTCAAAGGAAAATGCCCCCTAAATACAAGGATCCAGGCATGTTCACCATTCCATGCAGAATAGGTAACACCAGGTTTGAAAAAGCTATGTTAGATTTAGGAGCTTCAATTAATGTCATGTCATTATCTATATTTGCTTCCTTAAATTTAGGGCCTTTAAAACAAACTGGTGTTATTATTCAAGTTGCTGATTGGACTAACACTTACCTTGAAGGGGTGATTGAAGATGTTTTAGTGCAGGTGAATGAGCTAATTTTTTCTGCAGACTTTTACATTGTGAACATGGAGGATGATTCTTCTCCAAACCCTGCTCATATCTTATTAGGGAGCCCATTCTTGAAGACTGTCAGTACTATGATTGATGTGCATAATGAGACTTTGACTATGGAGTTTGATGGAGAAAAGATCCAATTCAACATATATGAAGCCATGAGGTACCCTAGTGACATCAATCCAGTTTATGTTATTGATATTGTTGATTCTCTGGTACAGGATTCTTTCAACCAAATGCAAAGGGACAGCTTGGAGATTGCAATCATTAACAGTTTCGAGTTTGACAAAGAAGAAGAAATTGAACAAGCTCATGAATTAAAGGAGATTCTTGCTGCTTTACATTCATTACCATACTTCTCAAATATTTATGCAGTTCATTCTTTTCAATTGCCTGTTTCTCATCAAAAATTGCTACCTTCCGTTATGCAGGCCCCTGTATTAGACCTCAAACCATTGCCAACCTATCTGAAGTATGCTTACTTGGGAGAAGATGACACACTACTAGTGATTATTGCCAATAATTTAACCAAAGTACAGGAAGAAAAACTGCTGAGAATCCTTAGGGATCATGTAATAGTCTTTGGTTAGACCATTGCAGATATAAAAGGCATCAGTCCTACTGTGTGTATGCATAGGATTTTGTTAGAAGAAGGAGCCAAGCCTACCAGAGAAACCTAGAGAAGACTGAACCCACCCATGATGGAGGTAGTAAAGAAAGAAGTACTGAAATTGCTTGATGCAGGTATTATATATCCAATTTCAGACAGCCAATCGGTGAGCCCAGTCCAAGTAGTTCTAAAGAAATCTGGAATCACAGTTGTCCAGAATGACAATAATGAGTTGGTGCCAATAAGAATTCAAACAGGCTGGAGAGTGTGTATTGATTATAGGAAGTTAAATGCAGTTACTAGAAAATATCATTTCCCTATTCCCTTTATTGATCAAATGTTAGAGAGATTGGCTAGCCACACTTACTATTATTTTCTAGATGGATTTTCAAGTTATAACCAAATTGTGATAGCCCTAGAAGATTAAGACAAAACCACTTTTACATGCCCCTTTGGTACATTTGCCTATAGAAGAATGTCATTTGGACTTTGTAATGCCCCAAGTACCTTCCAAAGATGCATGGTAAGCTTGTTTTCTGATCTTCTAGAAAATTGTATTGAAATTTTTATGGATGATTTAACAATTTATGGTGATTCTTTGGATGCATGTCTTGATAATTTAACTAAGGTGCTTGATAGATTCTTAGAAACTAATCCTGTACTTAACTGGGAAAAATGTCATTTTATGGTAGAGCAAGGGATAGTACTTGGGCATGTTGTTTCTTCTAGAGGTTTCAAAGTTGATAAAGCCAAAATAAAAATTATTGCTGCATTACCTTACCTTGCAAAAGTACAGGAGATTTGTTCTTTTCTTGGACATGCAGGCTTCTATAGGAGGTTTATCAAGGACTTCTCCAGGATAGCTTTACATTTGTGCAAGTTGTTGCAGAAAGATGTGGAGTTCCAATTTACTAAAGAGTGCTAGGAGGCTTTTGACAAGCTGAAGAAACTGTTGACCTCTACACCTGTGATCCAACCACCAAACTGGAAACTACTCTTTAAGATCATGTGTTACGCAAGCAACTATGCAGTGGGAGCTGCTTTGGGCCATAGAGTGAATAAAACTGTCCATGCCATTTACTATGCTTCCAGGATTCTCAATGCTGCTCAAATAAACTAGTCTACGACTGAGAAAGAACTTTAATCAGTTGTTTTTGCTTTAGATAAATTTAGATCTTATTTATTAGGAACTAAAGTAATAGTTTATTCTAATCATGTTGCTCTCAAGTATCTCTTGACCAAGAAGGATTCAAAGCCAAGAATTATAAGATGGATTCTGCTGTTATAAGAATTTGACTTGGAGATTAAAGACAAGAAAGGAGCAGAAAACCAGGTTGCAGATCACTTGAGCAGACTGATGAGGGATGATGAGACACTCCCATTACATAATTTTTTTCCAGATGAGCACTTATTTGCAATCACTAAGGAAAGGCCCCGGTATGTTGACATTGTAAATTACTTAGCAAATTCATATATTCCTAACAAGTTCTCTAGACATCAGAAACATAAGCTTATGAGTAATGCAAAGTATTATGTCTGCGATGATCCACATCTGTGGAAATTTTGTGCTGATCAGGTAGTTAGAAGATGTGTTCCCAATAGTGAATTTCATTCCATTCTATCTTTTTGTCATTCATATGCTTATAGAGGTCATTTTGGACCAAAAAGAACTGGTCACAAGGTTTTAGAATCCAGTTTTTATTGGCCTACCTTTTTTAAAGATTCTTATATGTTCTGTAAAACATGTGCAAATTGTCAAAAGACAGGTAACATCTCACAAACAAATCAAATGCCATAAACTCCTATTCTAATTGTTGAAATCTTTGATGTGTGGGTATTGAATTTATGGGTCCCTTTCCTGTTTCTCTTGGTAATATTTATATTCTTGTGGCTATTGATTATGTTTCAAAATGGGTGGAAGCCAAAGCCACCAGGACTGATGACTCTAAAGTTGTTGCAGATTTTGTCAAATCTAACATCTTTAACATGTTTGGAATTGTAAGAGCCATTATCAGTGAGAGAGGAACTCACTTCTATAAAAGGGTGTTAGCAACATTGTTTAAAAAGTATAATGTGCTACACAGAGTGTCTACATCCTATCATCCTCAAAGTAATGGCCAAGCTGAGGTATCTAACAGGGAAGTCAAGTCTATTTTAGAAAAAGTAGTCAACCTAAATAGGAAAGATTAGAGCCTGAGATTGGAAAATGCACTTTGGGCCTATAGAACTGCATATAAGACACCTATAGGTATGTCACCTTAACGGTTGGTGTTTGGAAAGCCTTGTCACCTACCTGTGGAACTTGAACACAAGGCTTTTTGGGCAATCAAGCACTATAACATGAAGATGGATGAAGCTGGGGAGCATAGGAAGCTACAGTTACAAAAGCTTAAGGAGTTGAGGAATGAATCATATGAAAGCTCTAGAATTTACAAGGAAAAGACCAAAGCCTTTCATGATAAACAAATTTTAAGGAAGACTTTCACTGTTGGACAAAAAGTTCTCCTTTTCAATTCAAGGCTAAAGTTATTTCTAGGTAAACTACGTTCTAGATGGGAAGGTCCTTTTGTGATTACTAATTTTTTCTTTATGGTGCAGTTGATATTCAAAATCCAAGTACATGGAAAATATTTAAAGTGAATGGCCATAGGCTCAAACCTTCCTATGAAGGTTATCAGGTGGAGGATGTTGAGACGGTTGGATTGGAGGACATGTTATGCATATTGAGGAGATTGAAGTTGTAACGACCGGAAATTCTGAAATTGCCTTGTAATTCGAATTTTTGAATACTAATGAATATATTATATTTTATTAATACTATATTTGTGTTACGTGTTTAAAGGTTGTGTGACAACCTGGATTATGTGAATGCATGAAATTTTGCGTGTGATAGTTTTGTTTAAGTGAATAATTGATTTAACACAGTATCGCTAAATCTCTATTCACGGATTACTATTCACGTGGGTATTATTCACCTAGGGACGCCATCTCGGTTGATTTCAATTTTTCTTAATTATTGTCAACTCATTTAGGTATTGGGGTTAACAATCCAAGTGTACGATTTATGGGGGCCCAATGTGAATCAAATTAGAAGCCCATAAGGTTAATAATAATAGTCCTAATAGAAAGCCCAAGCTTCAACCCAAGACCCAAACCCTTGATCCATGACCCAACCCATGACCCATAAGGGAAATGGGCATAGAAAATCTGAACATTAGATTTGGCAAGGGAGGAGTGCACGGTGGGAGTTGAGAGGGAGAGACAAGATGTTGGAAGTTCTTTACCCCAAACCAAACATTTCACCTCCCCAAGCTAGACATTCTCCTAGAGTTTCCAAATATTCCTACAATCTCCATCCAAGACACATTGAAGACCCAAATGGTCTTTTATCTATCCTTCCTATCAGCATTCCCATCTGATTTTGCTAAGTTAGAAATCTGAATATTGCAAGAGAGAGTAAGAAAGAAAGGAAGAGGGAGAGCTACGGGAGGAACCAAGGAAGAAGGAGAAGAATCATAGCAACCTTGCACCATCTCCATCTTCATCTTCATCCACTCCATTCTTTCTTATTCATTGCTTCCTTATCAGTCCATTTGCTAAGGGAGGAAGGAAGCAAACTGCAGAAACGAAGAAGAAAGAAGCAGAAACAAGAGAGAGATAGAGGTTCTAGAGAGAGAAAGGGAAGTGGGTACTCGGGTGAGGAAGAAGAAAGAGCCTAGGCCAAGAAAGAGAACTCAAGCCAAGCCCTAGATAATCTTCTTATCATCTAGGAGGGAATTTACAGAGGTAAAACTTTAACTCAATCCACTCCATTTGATTTGGTTGAGTTTTTTCAAAGTTCTCTTGGTTTGTAAGCTTTTGTGCTTGTGGGTTGGGTCTTGTTGCGATTCTTGTTGTTTTTGTTTGTGTTGGATGTTTGTAAATGTTGTTAAGAGGTTATATAAGCCATTAATATCATCAAAGTGGAACAAAAACGCAATAAATTCGTTCCTATGCTTAAGGAGGATGAAGAACATGAAGAACAATGGACATTTTGGACAAATCTTGGACCTATGGCTTATTTTGAACAATTTGTAGCTAATTTTTCGTGTTGGTTTAATTTGTTTGTTGTTATGGTATTATAGTTCCATGGGTTACCAAGTTAACCCAACTGGAATCGAGTAAAAAGGGATTAAAAGAAAGATTTGGTGATGATTTTTATGAAGAACGCCAAGAACACCAAGAACACGAAAATATAACATGAACTGATACTTTGGCCTGAGATTTGGACATGTTAATGGTAATGGATAACTCTGAATTTTTGATATGTTGTAGCCCTATGTCTTAGGAGTCCATAAAGTCTGGAACAGACCAATTTGAAAGTGTATTGAGGGAGTTATGGTGGTTAGAAGCAAGATAGGTCTAGAACACCAAAACAGAGCATTCCGGGAAGCAAAACGGGTTGGGGACTCAGGCCGAGCGCCTAAGGCGCTGGCCAGGCACTGGCCACGAGTCCAGCTACTGTGAGAGAGCGCTTTAGGCGCTGGTCATAGGCCATTTTGAGCGCCTAAGGCGCTGGACAAGAGACTGTGCAAACAGCTTCGACGTCCTTTAGTAAAATCAGCATAACTTTCTCATATGAACTAATTGAGGTGATTCAAGATGATTCGGAAAGAGAACGAGTAGATCTACAACTTTCGTTCTTTAAGTTTTTCAATTTGAGGTCTGTAGCATGGTCTAAATTGGCCATTTATAGGACTGATATGAAATTAGGGGCAATCGGAGGGTGTCGGGCATGCGCGTAAGCACATGTAATGCTCCCGACAATTAAAATGATGTTCTAAGTCTTAAAACATGAATGTTATGAATTATAATGATACTTAGGATTAGCCAATGAGTATTAGATAAATTGTAGGGGCGTGCTAGGCGTACGCAATTGCGTGTCGCTTGGGCGTTCGAATAGGCAACGTTGGCATACGGACGTGCAAGCGTCATAACGCCATAACTAGTGGGCATAACCTTGTTTAATATTTTGTTTCTTATTTGTATGAAACATTATAGAGTTGTATAAATAAATATTTGGTATCTGGTATGTGACTAATTGTTATGTGAATATGTACTTAATTGTGTAGGATATTAAGGAGCGTGTGTTGTAATATTGTAGCAGCGCTTCAGGCAAGTTTTCCCTAACCTTACTCGAATTATATTGAGCAGGTTTCCTATCCTATACACATGTTGTACATTGTTGCAAGTTTCATGACTCAAGTCGAGCTATTACTTTTAAGTTATATTAGTGAATTAATTATTGTTGATTACTCCACATCAAAGATAATTATTGATATTCGCACCTTGTGCATTTGAATTCAGTATATGTTGTTGGACTGTGAAACGTTTAAGTTCTTTATTCATGAACGATTTAAGGAAATAGTCTATGCCATTTGTTTCGGCTAGACATGTACAGATTATTATTTTAAAAGCTATCCAAACTGGTTGTTGGTATGGATTCTTGGACTGAGAGAGCAACCCTTATTAGGGGATTTTAATGTGTCGGTTATTCGACGCAGTCAGAGTTTAAATGTTATGCATATACATGGTGTACAAGAGACTGATCC
Source organism: Aralia elata (assembly GCA_034770075.1). Classification (NCBI taxonomy): domain Eukaryota; kingdom Viridiplantae; phylum Streptophyta; class Magnoliopsida; order Apiales; family Araliaceae; genus Aralia; species Aralia elata. The sequence goes on along the minus strand of CM068378.1, from coordinate 72,879,125 downwards.
CCTCGAGTACAACTGACGGGGCTAGGTTTTTAAAAGAGTTAGTTGAATGATTGACTCTTTGGCCAAGTTCATGGTCGGTTGGAACACTCAGTAGTAAATAATCAATATTCATTGTTTCATTTGAACTTTGTTTATGTCATTTCAGCTATTTCACCAATGTTCATAAATTGTTGATCTATGCGGCTATTATTCTTATTCATTCATGATATATCTCCTTTATTCATTTTAGACTTGTTGAGCAAAGTAGTTGCTCACCCTTGCTATATCATGAACCTATTGCAGTTAAGCCGGGGAGTTCCAAAGCGGACAAAGGCAAAGGAAAGCTTAAGGAATATTTATATGACTATCCCGTTATGTAATCGTGGAATCTTTTTGTAATATTATTGTACTCTGCGATGTATTTTATTTAAGGTTATAGACCTTGGGACCGTAGTAAACCTTTTGTAATGAGCAACATATGTTTATTTATTCTGCATTAGTTAATTTATGTTGTTTAGAGGTGTATGGATGTATTTTATCGTGAGCACCAAATTCGAGGTATTGGTACCTGAATTTGGGGGTGTCACAGGTTGGTATCAAAGCTTTAGGTTATAAACTTTAGGAATACGAAACCTAGGTTATAACCTTAGTATTAAACTCGTATTGAGTACGCTAGGAGATGGATCGAGGAGATTCATCGAGTTGTATGTGTCGGAGGTGGATTGTGGAAATTCATCAAGCCGAGTTTGTACATAATGAAATATAAATTCATTCCATCAATGAATGTATTTTGTTATGGTATTATTTGTGTTGATTGTCTATGATGTCTTTGTTGTGGTTGTAGGATGCCTGAGTTTAGTCAGTCGAGGTGGGGCAGGGAGCTCCTATTTAGTTGAGTACCCTCTCACATCGCCTCTTGGCGAGAGATTTTGAGTTGAGTAGTAGACTAGAGCAGTCGGAGCAATGGGGAGCGAGTCTACAAGTAGAGGTGGAGGCTCGGCGAACCCAGTTAGAGAAGGATGAATAGAATTGGCTATGCATTTAGCATGGCGAGTAGTAGGTGGATGGATGGTGTGGACCATCATTTAGTTGAGAAGGGACAGACTCATCTCACCTTGAGTCGAGAGTTGATGACCCAGTTAGGGCAGGTGGAGTATGTTAGCGCTGCGGAGCGCAGTATACTTGGTTAGACTATTTTGTTTGTGTGCCTATTAGTATGTGATTTATGTTTGTAGACCCCAACCTTAGTTCATGTTAGGGGTGGTTGTTAGTAGTAAATCCCCACCTTTTTGTGGTGTGAAGGGATGGATGATGTCATTCATAGCGGTATGTTATAAAGTAATCATGTGTGATGCTTTAACTGTTAGCACATGGGTATAAACGTTTGTGTTACGTGTGCTGCTTTATTGTCGCTCTAGAATAGATGCGTACAAGGTGTGACGGGATTATAACGTTAAGTGTTTTCTATTAAACAGACAATGCCGCCGAGATGACAACCCCGATACACAAGGGTGGAGGAGTTGGTGAATAACGAGGAGGGTCAGGCAGACCCTATGAGGACTTTTATGAACTTGTTAGCCGAAGCAATGCAGGGCAGACAAACCGTTGCGGTTGATCAGCCAGGAAGTCACATGGGGAACTTTAAGGACTTCAAATTAGTAGGGCCACCGGAGTTTCGTGGGACTACGGATCCGATTGAAGCCCAGACATGGATAGAAGAAATGGAGAAAGTTTTCGAGGTCGCACGAGTGGCCGAAGAACAGAAGACGTCGTTTGCCACTTTCATGATGAAAGGTGAGGCAAATTACTGGTGGAAGGCAAACAAAGGTCGAGCTGGGGAAGGCACGATTGCATGGGCTCGTTTCAAGGAGCTATTTTTTGAAAATTACTTTCCAGCAAGCATGCAGGTAAGTATGGAGATAAAGTTCTTGGAACTAAAGCAAGGAGGCATGTCAGTTGCGGAGTATGCCGCAAAATTTAACGAGTTAGCTAGGTTTACTCCACATCAGGTGGACACCGAAGCTAGGCGAGCGAAGAGATTTGAACAAGGGTTGAAGCCCTGGTGTATAGTAAGGTTGCAGTTTTGCAGATCAACACATTTTCTACATTACTTGAGAAAGCAATCATTGCTAAAGGAGGAAATGAAGCTTTGACAAAGCACAACCAAGATCAGAAAAAGAAGAAGAGCCATGATGGTCATAAGGAAGGTAACAGTGGGGGAAGTAACCCAAATAAGAGAAAATGGAACGACAGTCAGATATCAGGAAGCAAGTTTGGAGGGGATGCAAAGGAGGGCAATAAATGCGAGAAATATGGAAGGAATCACTTTGGAGAATGCATGAAAGGAGAAGGAGTTTGTTTCAATTGTGGTCAACCGGGGCATATTGCCCCACAATGCCCAAAGGCGAAGGTAGGAAGTTGTTTTTCTTGTGGCGCTTCAGATCATCAGAAGAAGGATTGCCCAAAGAGGAAGAGCGATGCAAGCAGTGCTAACCAAGGGAACAACAATAAGCTGATTATCGGAGGACCAGCACAGCAGAACAGACCAGTAGCACGCACCTTCAACATGACAGTGCAGGATGCGATGGAATCGAAGGACGTGGTGTCAGGTATTATTTCAATCAATAATATCAGTGCATATGTATTATTTGATTCGGGTGCTACCTGTTCCTTTGTTTCGGAAGATTTTACTTAACAGTTAAATTCACCTCGTGAGAAATTAGAAAGTCCTATGAATGTGGAAGTAGCTAATAAAGAAGTTATTCCTGTGGAATTAATTCATAGAAATTGTTGTGCTGAGATAAACGGGTATAAATTGAGTGTAGACACCCAAATTTTGCGTTTCCTTCTACTAACCATGACAGGAGGGCGAAATCGTCAATTGAACCGGCTTGCGGGAGCAAAGGAGCGGGCACAAGGGCGAGCGCCCGGCACCGCCGCAATGTTTTGGGCAACCCAAGTTTACGTGACAATAAGGCCGTCCGAGGCAGGCATTTCCGAATGAGGTGGCACGTCTCCCGGAAATTCCCGGACTGCAGAATACGAGCCTGTCAGCGAAAACCGACGTTGCGGCACGAAAATCGAGGCGTGGCACAAAAATCGAGAAAGTCAAGCCCGCCAGCCGCGGATAGATCTGCGGCCAAGTGGGTGCGCCAGCACGAAAACCGGGAAATCAGCACTACCAGCTGAGTGCGATGGGAGGCGTGCCAGCTGGCCAGCCGCAGATCCATCTGCGGCCAGCCGCAGATAGATCTGCGGCTGGCTCTGGCCAGCCTATTTAAGCCAGCTTCAGGCAGCATACAGGAGGTTCAGCAATTTTGGAAGAAGAAGGAATTTCTGCTGAGCAGCACCAAGCACGGAAATAGAGAGAAAATAGTGAGATTTTGCTACAAAAAATAGGAGAGAAAGTGAGAAAAAAGAGAGGAATATTATTCTTGTGATTTGATTGTATCACATAATACTTTTTCTTCTATTCAAATACACAAATTTAGATCCATTTTGACCTCATTTGCAAGGTGAAAAATCTCTTCAATTTTGCAATTTTCTATCACATCTTTTGGTCAAACCAAATGAAGTTTTCATATGATTATGGAATGATAAATTAGGGAGTATTAGCGAGGGTTCCATTTGGAACAAAATTCTTCCTAATAACCCGATGATATTTATTTATTGATTCCTTGTTTGTTTTTTGTGTTATATTGACATAGATTCTTTTAGATCTCTATTTTGGGATGTCTTGATATTGGTAGATTATCCGTATTGTTTAATTCTTGTAATATTCGATTGTGGGTGTGTGTAAATTTGGTTGTGAGCCTAGGAAAGCGACCCCGTTGGTCCAAATCCGATGATGGACATGTCTTGATATATGTAGCGGGTAGGATGTAGCCTCTTTGTAAAATATGTAATCGTTGGGCCTTAAAAACGACGCTAAGGCGAAAATCGTGTTTAAGGCCCCGAAATAGTGAAATTGGTGATTGTTGGCGTTCGGGGATATTTTGATGGCTTACATGCCCATGAATAGCCCCGACGCGTGTTTATGCTCGATTTGATTTATGACACGAAATTGATTTCAAAGCCAAATGATAAGATTTTCATAAAATCAATCAAAATAGGATATTAGAATCACGAGGTTAAAACTTGAGAAATGCTAATGAATGTCGATTCCTATTTGATGAGAAGGCAAAGGAAAATCGTTTTCAAAACATCACAAAATTTGATTTTAGAAATAAGTAACGTTTTATTAAATCTTTGTGCATAGGGTGAAAGAGATTCTAGAAATTGCCCATCATTTTATGAAAGCAACGTATAGATCTCGATTCCTATTTAGACGAAGGTTTAAAACTTTTGTTTTGCTTAAAACGACATTTAATGAAAATCTCATAGTTTTGGACAATTAAAATCAAACCTTTCTCATAAAGAATAAAGCTTTCTCGTGTATACCGAAAAGACATTCCGAAACGTTCTCAAATTAAAAGCATGATTTTCCCTAAAATCCAAATGACTCTTTCATACAAACTCACCACAACATTTACATAGGCACACATACACACACACACGCACACACATACACACACATTCGAGAATTAAAGGATAGGAAAAGCATCAAGATTGCGGTAACCGTGTTTCACGGAAGTCGGGGGGTGCCTAACACCTTCCCCTCGCTTAAGCAAGCCCCCGAACTCTATGAATCTCGATTCGCAGACCAATTAATTCGGAGTCACACATGAGCCAGCGATTTATAAAAAAACGAAAACTCGGATGAGTTGGTACATCCATTTCAAATATACCAACTGGCGACTCTGGTTAATTGGCTCATCATAAAAACGATCTTTCAAAACCCCGTCGACATCAATGCCGACCTTTTCCAAACGTCATCTAAATCAAAAGGCTAAAATTGGAAAGGGATAGAGAAAGCGAAAACCCGGCGTCGACAGCTGGCGACTCTGCTGGGGAACATTAGAGGGCTTAAGCCGCGTCAAGTCTTGATGCTATCCTATCCTTTAAAATTTATAAATGTGTATGTGTATGCGACATTTTGACTTCTTTTTATTGTTGTGTGAATGTGTGTTGTTGTCCAATGAATGAATGATTGAATGGATTTGCTTTACTTTAAAGTAATCATTTGCATACGGTGAGGACGATGAATGTGAATGTATGTTGAGATTGTACCTCCTCCTGAGGCGAACCCGTCGGTTGCTTATTACTGGACTCGATGGGGCTGCTCCCCGGAGATGGCTCAGGAAACGCACCACTCAAATCCGCTCCAATCGAAAGGGCTCAAACGAGTAGATTGCGAAGATTTGGGAACCTTCATGCCGAAAAGCCCGTGAGAGTAACCCTAGGATAGGTCAGCCCCAGATTAACCCAACGCAGGATGAGTCTCTTCATGCCCTTTTACGTTTCTGCGTATAAATGCCATAATTCCATTACAACATATTCATATATGCTTCCCCTTTATGTCAAAAGAAAATACTAACCTCTGTGTTTTGCAGGGAACGACACGGGAAGCGTAATAAATCATATCTAGCATGTATTATTTCAATAAGGAACCGCTAACGAGTTGTTTTGCAGAAAAAGATTAAAAAACCCAAAAACACACAAAAGGTTACGGTTTTAGCATGCATCCATTCTTTCATTTCCCCAAGACTAAACTTCGAACCGTTGTTTCGCAGGATTGCTCCTCAAACCCGTTCGCAGTCTAGGAAAGCCCAAAATTCTACATCTGAAATGGCTGATATTCCTAACCATAATTCCATATCTCGGGAGGAGTTTGATGATTTTAAAAAACAGATGATGGAAATGGCCACAATGCTAAAGGAACAGTTCTTAATCAGACAGGATCCGGTAAACCAGGGATCGCATAATATTCCACCACCAGGGGACGATCAGAATCCTCCTAAAAATGGTACAAACTTGCTTAAAGAGGACCAACCCCGACTCAAGGACGAGCCAGTCATCCCAAAGGCCGTTCCCATACCTAGCAGGACAGTGATTACTATCCCAGAGGAAGGGGACAATGATGACCTTCGGAGAAAAGTGAAAACACATGGAGGAGACCATCCAATCTCTAAAGGGCATAGGCTCCCTGGGCAGGGTTAATTACTCAGATCTATGTGTTTTCCCCGGAGCCAGATATCCAGAAAAGTTCAAAGTTCCCGAGTTTCGAAAAGTACAATGGAAAGGGAGACCCCTATACACACTTGAAAATATACATTGGAGAACTCGGGGCTTATGCCGAAGATGAGGGGTTAAGAATGCAACTATTCCAGAAAAGCTTAACAGGGGAGGCAAGAATCTGGTATGCCCGCCTCGACAACGCCCGAATCCACAACTGGGAGGAATTGGCCCATACCTTCTTAACCCAATACAGCTTTCAGGCCCAGATGGCTCCTGACAGGTACCAAATGACAAAGGTTAAGAAACAGCCTAGGGAATCCTTCAGGGAATATGCACAACGGTGGAGGGGCATGGCCGCACAGGTAACCCCCCCGATGAGCGAATCAGAGATGGTGATGACCTTTGTAGACATCCAGGAGGCACCGTATTATGAGAGGGTCATCTCGGGGATTGGAAGACCTTTTGCTGAAATGATTAAACATGGAGAGATGGTAGACATGGGGTTGAAGTCGGGTAAAATCCGGGATCTTACTGCTTTAGAAACTGCTGCCGAGCAATTACAGAATGGAAACTATGGCAGCACTTCCCGGAGGGTCCAAAAGAAGAAGGAGGAGGATGTCTCCCTCATCCTACAAGGGTCATCCAGAAAAGCAGAAAGCCATCTTCCGGTACAGGCACAGAGGGGAGGGCCATCCCGATCGCCCAATTTCACAGATCAAAGAGCAGAGGGGCGAAGAAGATATGAGGCCTCGCAAAACCGAGTATTCACCCCGCTCGGGGAGCCGCTTGAACGGATATTAGCGGTATTAGTAGCCCAAAAGAAGATAATCAATTTGGCTCCCCCAAGTGACCCGAAGGGAAGGAGATTTGATCCAAGCAAACGGTGCGCCTATCACTCGGGTTCCCCGGGTCATGATACACAAGATTGTTGGACATTGAAACATATAATTCAGAACATGATCGACAACGGGGAAATTGTGGTGGAGCAACCGGACTCCCCGAATGTTAAGGCAAATCCCCTGCCAAGACATGATGGGGGGGGGAGTAAATGTGACGGAGGCAAGTGGAGCTGGGGGCCGCCAAGGTTGAACTATGTGCAGAAAATTGAGGAGATGATCAACGTGATACATGATCATGGGGATGCACGGGTAGCGCCCATCAGGTTGATAGGGGTAAGTACAAATAACATAGAGGGACCTGTCAAGCTGACAGCCCCGAGGCCCATCATCCTTGCAGCAAGGCCGCAACTCCCTATCAGTAGCCTGAAGACTGTACCCTGGAATTATGGGGGAATACCAGAGGAAGCGGCCAGTTGTGCTTCCGTGACGACCAAGGGGAACCCCTTATATCTTCCTGGGCGAGTCCTTGAGAGCCAAAAGAGAAAAAATGAAGAGGTTTCCGAGGAAAGGGCCATAGAGTTTTTGAAAAGGATGGATCACCCAGAAACGAGGGGGATCCAGATTTTAAATGAGGAATCAACCCTAACATCAGTCATGGACTTGGTGTTGTCATCCAGTGAGCGTTGCAAAACCCTGATGAAGGTTCTTGAGGAAGCATTTGTGCCCAAAGAAATTAGTGAGGGGGATTTTGGCCAGCTGGTAGGCCACTTATTGGAAACCGATGCCATATCCTTTACGGATGAAGACATTCCCAAAGAGGGAAGGGGGCACCGAAAACCGCTACACATCGCGGTAATCTCCTCAGGATATGTCATGAATGGGGTGCTGATCGACGGGGGATCGGCATTGAATATTTGTCCTCTCAGTACGCTGAAGAAAATGAACATCAGTCCCAAGCGCCTGCGGGCCAGTCATGTGGTGGTTCGGGCTTTTGACGGATCCCGGAGGGACACCATCGGAGAGATAGAATTGCCAGTGGAGATAGGGCCCTGTACTTTTGATATCTCCTTCCAAGTCTTAGATATCACGGCAAGCTACAACCTGCTGTTAGGGAGGCCGTGGATACACATGGCCGGGGCAGTTCCTTCCACGCTCCATCAACAAATCAAGTTGATCATCGATGGGAATCTGGTAACAATCTCGGCCGAATGTGATGACCCTTCTCCTCCCAGGAGTGGCCTACCAGTAATCAATGTGGATGAATCAGCGGCACCTGCCAGCTTTCAAGCACTAGAGATTAGCACTCCCCATTATAGATGCCTGGGAGCTCCAGCTGTGAAACCAAGGGTCTCTCCGGAACTCACCTTTGTGGCAAGGGAAATGATTAAAATGAACTTTCAACCTGGACAGGGACTAGGGAAAAGCAGTCAGGGAATCACCGAGCCCATCCACCTACCACAGCAGATAGGTAAAGCAGGATTGGGATACCATGTGGGCGCAGTACGGGGACACCGTCAGGGCGCGACTCCGATTCGACTAGTTGGCAGTCCAGTGACCAAAGTCGACAATAAGCAGGGGATCAGCGGACCTGTGATTGGGGCAGGGAATGAAGAGTTAACCCCCACACGTAATGAGTCGGCCCGGAGGGAAAGTTTCCTGCGGGAGGTCGCAAAAGAGTTTGAAACCAAATGCTATATCCCCGGACAATCAACAAGCAGTAAGGAGGAGACGAATGTTATCACACCACCGGGAGCCCGACTAGTTGTGCCTATCATCGATTGGGCGGGGCTGATTATTCCTGGAGAGGATATAGAGAAGGATTCAGGCGACGTATCCGTGATTATCGGGGAGGTGTCCGATGTGAGGCCCTCCTTTATCCAGCGCATTTCATCTGACCTGACCATCGATAATTGGACCCAAAAACCAGTGATATCCAAACAAGGGTGTACCAATTTGAGTATTCCTTGCCTAACAAACGATCTTTCAAATTTGAATGGTGATTATGATTTTGACATTGAGCTGGATTTCGATTTGATGGGCATTGAGCAAGACAAGACAGATTACGACGACGCACCTGATGAGATCAAAGGATGGGTCGAAGATAAACCCAAACCCAATTTGGACCAAACCATCACTATAGATATTGGAACCCCTGACAATCCAAAGGAACTCAAGATAGGGACGGACCTCACCCCCAGCCAGAAAGCCGAAATGACTGAGCTGCTAAGCCAATATGAGGATGTCTTTGCCTGGTCGCACGAGGATATGATCGGATTGTCCACCGACATTGTGGTGCACCGGTTACCCATCAAGGAGGGTTTCAGGCCTGTCAAGCAGAAACTAAGAAAGTTGAAACCTGAGTGGAGCTTAAAAGTGAAGGAAGAGATCATCAAACAGTTCAGGGCGGGAATCATTATGGTGTCCACTTACCCGGAATGGCTATCCAATGTGGTCCCAGTGGCTAAACCTGGAGGAAAGGTGAGGGTATGCGTAGACTACAGAGATCTAAACAAGGCCAGTCTCAAGGATAACTTCCCGGTGCCTTTCATACACATCCTGGTGGATAACACGGCCCAGTACGAGATGTACTCTTTTGTGGACTGCTTCGCGGGTGGGGTGTTATCACCAGATAATGGTGGCAGAGGAAGATCGGGAAAAGACCGCATTCATCACCCCTTGGGGCACTTTCTGTTATAGACGACTGGCTTTCGGTCTCACAAATGCCGGGGCTACTTATCAGAGAGCCATGATGGCCTTGTTCCACGATATGATGCACAAGGAGATAGAGGTCTACGTGGATGACATTATTGTGAAATCGAAGGTAGAGTCCGATCATATAACTCATCTCAAAAAGCTATTCGATCGGCTCAGAAAGTATAATCTGAAACTCAATCCAGCCAAGTGTGCTTTCGGAGTGCAGTCAGGCAAGCTCTTGGGATTCCTGGTTAGTGATCGGGGCATTGAGTTGGACCCAGCAAAGATTAAGGCCATTGTGGATATGCCAGCACCTCACACAGAAAAGGAGATAAGAGGATTCCTCGGGAGGATAAACTTCATCAGCCGTTTTATATCCCACTTGACGACTACATGTGAACCGATTTTTAAACTGTTAAGAAAAGGGGTGTCCCAAGAATGGAATGAGCAATGTCAGAGGGCGTTTCAGACCATTAAGAAACAGTTGACTGAAGCACCAGTGCTGGTACCCCCGAAGGATGGGATCCCTCTGTTTATGTATATATCGGTAAATGCCATTGCGATGGGATGTATGTTGGGACAGAAAAATGAGGCGGGAAAAGAGCAGGCCATCTATTACCTCAGCAAAAGATTTAGCCAATGTGAGCAGAATTACACTCCCATTGAGAAGACCTGTTGTGCTCTGGCCTGGGCTGCAGGGAGATTACAGCACTACCTCCATGGGCATACGACGTACCTGATATCAAGAATGGATCCCCTGAAATATATTTTTGAAAGGCCCATGCTGAATTGTCGATTATCAAGATGGCAGTTAATTTTACAATAGTTTGACATGGTGTACGTGACCCAGAAGGCCATGAAAGGGCAGGGAATTGCAGATCAATTGGCCGAGGCCCCGGCAGGAGGGATGGAGCCGTTAGAAACTCCTCTCCCGGGCGAGGATATATTTTGGGTATCGCGCGAAAACTGTGATAACGAGGGACAATTCTGGAAGCTGTATTTTGATGGTGCCATGAATGCCGAGGGGGCAGGAGCCGGAGCGGTCCTAGTCTCTATCACCGGAGAACAATACCCCGTGGCCACTAAACTTCGTTTCAGCAATTCGAACAACACCGCTGAATACGAGGGGTGTATATTGGGACTCCGATTGGCCCGTGACATGGGAGTAAAAAGACTAGCGGTGTTCGGGGATTCAGAATTGGTAATCAGACAAGCAATCGGGGTATACAACACTAAGGAGCTTCGGTTACTTCCATACCATCGTTGTGTCACCTAGCTTGTGCAAGAGTTCGAAGATATCGCCTTCCGCCATATTCCTCGGGGACGAAATGATTTTGCCGATGCATTGGCGACTTTGGCTTCCTTAATCCACGTGATCAAGAGTAGGGACAGTCCACAGATTGAGATCACCGTACAGAATGCCCCGGCATATGAGGAAAATGTGGCAGTGTTATCAAACGAGGTGGTGTTGACGAGGCAGCGCCCCTGGTATCACGACATAAGGGAATATTTGAGAGACAGATCCCTTCCCGATCAGGCAAAATCGGACTGAAAGGATGAGAATTCAAAAGATGGCGATGAAGTTTTACCTGAGTGGCGATTCACTTTACAAAAGGGATGCCGGGTTGGGACTGTTGCAATGCGTAGACGAAACGCAATCCCAAAGGATTATGAATGAAATCCATGGCGGGGTGTGTGGGCCACATATGAGTGGACCGATGCTGGCCAAAAAGATCTTGAGGACAGGGCATTATTGGTTAACACTGAGGGCCGATTGCGATGATCATGTCAAGCGATGTTATCAATGTCAGGCGCACGGTAATGTGATCCATACACCTCCCAATGAACTGCACTGTATGACCTCCCCCTGGCCATTTTCAATGTGGGGAATGGATGTAATCGGACCAATAGAGCCCAAAGCAAGCAACGGGCACCGATTCATCTTCGTCATGATCGATTATTTCACCAAATGGGTAGAAGCAGCCTCTTTCCCCAAAGTCACTCAGGAGGTCATCGTCAACTTCATCAGGAATAATGTCATTTGCCGATATGGGCAACCTGAGGTTGTGGTCTCCGACAATGCCAAGAATTTAAACAACGCCCTCATGAAGGAACTGTGTGACCAGTTCAAGATCAAGCATCTCAATTCCGTCATTTACCGTCCTAAGATGAATGGGGCAGTGGAGGCTGCCAATAAGAACATCAAGAAGATCATGGCAAAAATGTCTGCTAATCATCGGGGATGGCCGGATTTGTTACCCCTCACCTTGCTAGCCTACCGAACGTCAACGCGTACTTCCACAGGGGCAACCCCTTACGCCTTGGTATATGGAATGGAGGCTGTCCTGCCAGTTGAAGTTGAGATGGCATCCCTCAGAATAGTGATCGATGCTCAGATAAGCGAGGAGGATTGGATGCAAAGCCGATACGACCAATTGGCCCTAATTGATGAAAGGAGGGTGGCTGCTATTTGGCACGGCCAGCTATATCAACAGAGGATCTCCCGATCATACGACAAAAGGATCAGACCTCGGAAATTCAAGGAAAATGATCTGGTGCTAAAAAGAGTCATGCCTTGTCAAGACGAGGCCAAGGGGAAGTTTGCCCCGAACTGGGAAGGGCCATTTGTGATCAAGAAAGTGCTATCCGGAGGGGCCCTCATATTGCAAGAAATGGATGGTGAGGTATTTCCACAACCCCTCAATTCTGACTCGGTGAAGCGGTTCTACGCTTAAATCATCAGTTCCTTTTTCCCCTGAGAGCGAACTACGTAGGACCTGATCTCCCAACTTGTGGGGGTACGTAGGCAGCCATCATGGCACGGTCCGATCCTTTAAAAAAATAATCCTTTCCCTAACCAAAACCAATTTTCGATAGCCAGATAAAACCTTCCTACACCCTCAAAACCTTCCCGAAACCAACTGCCTAACCAGTTTCATCCCAGAATACATACCCTGATCCAACCCAAACAGTTATCCAAAATCTGAGATTCAATCCGACGAAATCAAAAGGTGTGCGGCAATATCTGTCAAATCTCCATCAAGTCTTGAGGAAAGAAAGAAGGCGAAATGTCAAAATCATGGTCAGTTGGATAAAATGATGATCCAATGGATGGCAATGATGCGACAAAAGGGGAAAATGACTAAATTTAAATGCATGTCTATATATATAAGTCGTTTTATTACAAGATTTCTCTTTCAATAACTGATGAAACCAACATAGTCTATGCAGGAAATAAAATAATCTACAAATCTGAAACTAGCCGAAGCAGGATGGACAGGGTGGTGGATAGATCTGAAGCATCAGCATCTCCTGCAATCTGCTGCCCCATCATATCAATACGATCCAGTAAAGCAGTAGCTCGGCTGACAGTCCCAAAATGAGTATCTACCACTGCCCTGGTCTGAAATACAATGGCCTCTCTCTCAGCAATGGTAGCATCTCTAGCCCGAATGGCCTCATCTCTCTCGGCAAGGGCAGCATCCCTCTCGGCTTCAGTAGTAATCAGGGCCAGGCGGAATCGGGAATCCTCAGCGACCCGACTCGGGGCAGAATCGGCTGAGATGGAATGGTCTGTGGTATCTTCTGTGAAAATCACTCCAGAGTCATCAAAGGCCCCAGCCCGACTCAAGCTAGCCGAATCCAGGTCTCCACGCAACCACTGTGCGTAGGCAAATGTCTGGATGTGACAGCTCGCACTATGTTCGGCAAAGATCCTGCGATCCCAAAGCTCGTATACCTGCAATAGATCCCTCTCTGTACAGGATGATATAAGGAATCGGTATGCGGCGGCACCCGCGAAGGGGTGTAAATCCTGTGTCTGATCAAACTGCCCCATAACCGCCAGGGGATGATAGGTCGTCACGCCCCTTAACCCAGCAATGGGAATGAAATCCATGCCAGGCACATGAGTCAAGAAGCTCATGAAGGAGCAATAGCCCGAGTAAACCAATAGATGAAAGGGGTCCTCAATGATAGACAAAAATGATGTCCAGGAGGCCACATCAGTACAACTCGCGGGGCGAAGCGAAAACTGCGTGGTTATGTCATGGCTGAAGCAAAACCCTTGGCGACGGAAGTAGCCGATGGGGCTGAGATGGCTCATGAACCACACATATAATAAGGTCGAACTCCCTCTGAAGAATCTCCCTCGGAAGGACTGGCAATATGTGTCCGACATATAGGTATCCGCCAATATCATGGGGAGAATGGTGTGATCCTCCTGAAGGGCCCTAACGGCCGCAACAATCCGCATGTCCAAATGATCGGACCCTGCAGGCAAGTACAGAACTGAGATGACACAGGCCATCAGAACGCCCACTCTCAAGGCGTCCCAGCGCTCCTCGGACACGGAAAAATCACTGAGGAAAAGACGGAAACTGTCAGGTGAGCCAAATCGGTCAATCAAGAACTGAAGGGGAACCATATGGTTTGATGTGATCACCGGCGACAGGACAGCCCTTCGCAAACCAGTGAAAGTCAAGAATTGACGGCGCATGGAACCAACTGTGACCCTAGCACAAGGGCCGTCCAACGACAAGCCGGTAAAGCGAGCATACTCCTCAAGGGTGGGGGTCAGCTCTACTGTCCCTAACCTAAACACCTGACGGGCAGGGGCCCAATAGCTCAGAAGACCATCCACGAAGCCCGCTGGCACCTGGAAGGTCAGTAAGGACCAAGAATGTCCCAAAAGACCATCTGCGATAATCCTGTCTGCCGGCAGTAAACTGTCCAACCAACGGAAGAGGCTGCCAACCAACCCTGTGGGAGGAATGGAATCCAAACGAACCACGGCATCCGAGGACGATATCTGTGGAAAAATAGTATCAAAAGGACTGTACAGGGGTCATTCTCTATCCATAAATAAAAAAGCATGCATCATACAGTTAATAATAAAGCAGGTGAATCCCATAAAAATGAAAAGAAAACTGTGCATAAATAAATAAATGAGTTCAGTACATAGTGCATAAATGAAAAAGAAATCTAAGCAGGTGTTGATACAAAAGACCCTATCCTATCCTGGTCTAAATAAAATCAGTATCATCTATGAAAGCAGGATCCTCGAACTGATCCCCTGGAGTCGTCGAGCTCGGAGGACCAAAGTTCATATCAGGAATGTAGGGATGCGCTGTGGCATCAGATGAACTCGGGCCTGCATCATAACCTACACCGTCAGGATCGTAGGTGTAAGCCTCCTCCGGGGTCCGGCCCAACCCCCGAATAAACATCGACAACTGGTCCACCTGACGGGTCAATGTGGCAATCTGCTCAGCATGGGTAGGGGTCCGAACACAGGCAGCCCAATCGGTCATCGTCACCGAGCCTGGAACCATATCTCCAAGAAAGAAAGTGGCCCGAGTCTGAGGACCGATGGTACGGGGCACCCACCATGTACGGAATGCATCACTCGTAGTGGGACCCGTGGAAAGCATCCGGCCGTCCTCCCCGGCGAGCATGATCTCCGATGGCTGAGAATCCAGCGGCCAGAAAGTAGTGAAAGAAAGGGAGTGCGGGATGCGGATCTCTCCAGTGACGCATCTGAATGCGCGCTCTCCCAGATACATCACCCAGCCTCCAACACTCTGCAAGGTGAGGCGACGGGTGGAAAGCTCGAACTCCGGGCCGGAAGGATGCCCGTCAGCAAACCCCACAGTTAGATGCTCGGAGAGGTAGGGAATCCAGACGACGTCGGCAGCCGTGATCAACTCCAGCTGAATACGACAATGTGCGAAGCTGCCCGACACGGGGACCTCCTCCAGAGTACTGTGATGCCATCGCCGACCCCGAGGATAGGTGTCCGGGCCCAGAGTAGTGAGAGGTCTCAGACATGGCAGCCGCTCGTAAGCCCAGAACTGTGAATAGAAACAAGGCAAGGCATGAGTCACTATCAAATACAGAAAAGGATGAAAGGAAAAGAAATACAGTAATAGAGAGGAGGAAGGGACTCACCAGCAGAAAGTGGTAGAAACCGAGCCAGGCATCAGTCTGTCCCTCCGAGCGTAGGCGCATGCCGTGGAGGAAATAGGCAAAGGTGAATGACCCCCAGTCATAGTCACTGATGCGATCCACGTCTCTAACCGCTCCCACGACGCTGAAATGAATGGTGGAGGAGTTGTTCCCTAGGAAACAACCCCTCATGATCGTCAGGAACAAGCGGCGGAGTAGAATGTCGCGGGTACCCTGATCCGCTGGAATGGGCATCGCATAGAGACCCCCGACTGCATCAACAGCCAAGGCACCAGATCGGATACTGCGGGCCTTAAAGACCCGGTCCTCAGCAGCGAAGCCCAGCAAAGCTCGAACCTCCACAGGAGTGATATCAAGATCCAAGGGGACGCGGGACCCGGTAAACTCAATGCCGGTAATGTACCTCCAGTCCCATGGGGTCAACACGACCTCGCAGTCGAGGAGATGAAGAGACTGCGTCTGGTGGAACCATCGCTCGGATAAAGCCCTCATGTAACCCCAGGGGCACTGGCGGGGGATGATAGTGAAGAAATGTCGAAAGCCCCAAGAGTCCACCATCGCCCGATAATCACTGTGCAGGGCCGCGTAAAGGGAGTAGATGTTGAACCAGTTGCCCCTCGGCTGGGTAAACTCGGGTACCTGGGGCAATCACCAAGGGGTCAGTCCGGATAAAAGGAGAATGGAGAAATTGAGAGTAAAATCAGAATAGAACTGAATATACCTCGTTAGCCACGAGGGATGCTGAAGGGTGACGACTGAGATCCCGACCCAAAAGATCGGGTATCTGCACAGAGGCGCCAGAAGAAGCCTGATGAGTAGATGGAGCCGGTGTGCTGGAGGATGGCCCCTCTGCCGCGACCTCCGGAGGGACAGCCTCCTCAACGTCCGGATGACCAGGACGAATGACAGCCTCCGTCAAACGACGAGCCTGACGGGTCCGAGGAGGAACAGGAGTGGGTGCAGCCCTACGACGGCGAACACCCGAAGTCCGAGAGGCGGAGGAGCTACTGGGCGCATCACGATCCATAGCTGGAATAGAACGGGCGAGAAAGAAGGTAAGTTTCCTTTTAAAATTATGTAATGAACATTCTAAATTTCTAGCCTCATCATATGATTAATGCAACATGATGCATATTAAAAAAAAAAAAAAAAAAAAAAAAAAAAAAAAAAAAAAAATCGGCAGAGTTCCGTTTGTAAATTGAACATCCCAGGCATAAGCCAAACGTGTTTTCCATCAATCAAAGCCTCAAACAGATTTAAATTGCATTCATATGTGTAATTACATCATGTAATGCATGTTTCTCTTGCAGAAAAGGAGTAACAATGTGTGGGACCGCCTCATAAACATAAAATAGGACTCACATAGTTGATACATAGCATGTATATATGATGGTACATTACATAGCATTGTAAAGCATACATTTTATCTCTAAACATGCAAATAGTCAAATGTATAGCAAAACATTGACGAAATTGAAAAGTGACCGGTCAAAGTGTTACCTGTAGCGTGTAGATCAATCCTACCGGAACAGTTTTTGCAGGAAAGTTGAAAAATCGACGAAAAGCCCTTGCGAACAAGCAAAAATCGCGAGGAATATGTGTGAGTTGGAAGTTGAAAGTGACAGATCTGGAAGCGGGACGCGGCTTATAAGCCCGATCTTGGCCGCAGATGTATCTGCGGCTGGCCGCAGATCCATCTGCGGCTGGCCTTGGTGGGCCCCACCTTGCTCCCTTGAAGCCATTTGACGTGTTGAAGTGAAAAGTTTACGCGAGGGGTGACCGGCGACGATACCCGGCCCCGACATGACGATCGACCGGCGACGATAACCGGCGATCACGAGATGGATGACCGGCGACGATAACCGGCTCCGACAGATAACCAACCGGCGACGATAACCGGGGGTTACGAGATGGGTGACCGGCGACGATACCCGGCCCCGACATGACGATCGACCGACGACGATAACCGACGATCACGAGATGGATGACCGGCGACGATAACCGGCTCCGACAAGATAACCGACCGGCGACGATAACCGGGGGTTACGAGATGGGTGACCGGCGACGATACCTGGCCCCGACATGACGATCGACCGGCGACGATAACCGGCGATCACGAGATGGATGACCGGCGACGATAACCGGCTCCGACAGATAATCAACCGGCGACGATAACCGGGGGTTACGAGATGGGTGACCGGCGACGATACCCGGCCCCGACATGACGATCGACCGGCAACGATAACCGGCGATCACAAGATGGATGACCGGCGACGATAACCGGCTCCGACAGATAACCAACCGGCGACGATAACCGGGGGTTACGAGATGGGTGACCGGCGACGATACCCGGCCCTGACATGACGATCGACCGGCGACGATAACCGGCGATCACGAGATGGATGACCGGCGACGATAACCGGCTCCGACAAGATAACCAACCGGCGACGATAACCGGGGGTTACGAAATGCCCGCTCGAGTGTCTATTCTTTATCCTGTTCATTTCATTTATCATTTCATAAACATGATAAAGAGGGGCAGCTGTAGACACCCAAATTTTGCGTTTCCTTCTACTAACCATGACAGGAGGGCGAAATCGTCAATTGAACCGGCTTGCGGGAGCAAAGGAGCGGGCACAAGGGCGAGCGCCCGGCACCGCCGCAATGTTTTGGGCAACCCAAGTTTACGTGACAATAAGGCCGTCCGAGGCAGGCATTTCCGAATGAGGTGGCACGTCTCCCGGAAATTCCCGGACTGCAGAATACGAGCCTGTCAGCGAAAACCGACGTTGCGGCACGAAAATCGAGGCGTGGCACGAAAATCGAGAAAGTCAAGCCCGCCAGCCGCGGATAGATCTGCGGCCAAGTGGGTGCGCCAGCACGAAAACCGGGAAATCAGCACTACCAGCTGAGTGCGATGGGAGGCGTGCCAGCTGGCCAGCCGCAGATCCATCTGCGGCCAGCCGCAGATAGATCTGCGGCTGGCTCTGGCCAGCCTATTTAAGCCAGCTTCAGGCAGCATACAGGAGGTTCAGCAATTTTGGAAGAAGAAGAATTTCTGCAGCAGCACCAAGCACGGAAATAGAGAGAAAATAGTGAGATTTTGCTACAAAAAATAGGAGAGAAAGTGAGAAAAAAGAGAGGAATATTATTCTTGTGATTTGATTGTATCACATAATACTTTTTCTTCTATTCAAATACACAAATTTAGATCCATTTTGACCTCATTTGCAAGGTGAAAAATCTCTTCAATTTTGCAATTTCTATCACATCTTTTGGTCAAACCAAATGAAGTTTTCATATGATTATGGAATGATAAATTAGGGAGTATTAGCGAGGGTTCCATTTGGAACAAAATTCTTCCTAATAACCCGATGATATTTATTTATTGATTCCTTGTTTGTTTTTTGTGTTATATTGACATAGATTCTTTTAGATCTCTATTTTGGGATGTCTTGATATTGGTAGATTATCCGTATTGTTTAATTCTTGTAATATTCGATTGTGGGTGTGTGTAAATTTGGTTGTGAGCCTAGGAAAGCGACCCCGTGGTCCAAATCCGATGATGGACATGTCTTGATATATGTAGCGGGTAGGATGTAGCCTCTTTGTAAATATGTAATCGTTGGGCCTTAAAACGACGCTAAGGCGAAAATCGTGTTTAAGGCCCCGAAATAGTGAAATTGGTGATTGTTGGCGTTCGGGGATATTTTGATGGCTTACATGCCCATGAATAGCCCCGACGCGTGTTTATGCTCGATTTGATTTATGACACGAAATTGATTTCAAAGCCAAATGATAAGATTTTCATAAAATCAATCAAAATAGGATATTAGAATCACGAGGTTAAAACTTGAGAAATGCTAATGAATGTCGATTCCTATTTGATGAGAAGGCAAAGGAAAATCGTTTTCAAACATCACAAAATTTGATTTTAGAAATAAGTAACGTTTTATTAAATCTTTGTGCATAGGGTGAAAGAGATTCTAGAAATTGCCCATCATTTTATGAAAGCAACGTATAGATCTCGATTCCTATTTAGACGAAGGTTTAAAACTTTTGTTTTGCTAAAACGACACTTAATGAAAATCTCATAGTTTTGGACAATTAAAATCAAACCTTTCTCATAAAGAATAAAGCTTTCTCGTGTATACCGAAAAGACATTCCGAAATGTTCTCAAATTAAAAGCACGATTTTCCCTAAAATCCAAATGACTCTTTCATACAAACTCACCACAACATTTACATAGGCACACATACACACACACACGCACACCTACACACACACATTCATGAATTAAAGGATAGGAAAGCATCAAGATTGCGGTAACCGTGTTTCACGGAAGTCGAGGGGTGCCTAACACCTTCCCCTCACTTAAACAAGCCCCCGAACTCGATGAATCTCGATTCGCAGACCAATTAATTCGGAGTCACACATGAGCCAGCGATTTATAAAAAAACGAAAACTCGGATGAGTTGGTACATCCATTTCAAATATACCAACTGGCGACTCTGGTTAATTGGCTCATCATAAAAACGATCTTTCAAAACCCCGTCGACATCAATGCCGACCTTTTCCAAACGTCATCTAAATCAAAAGGCTAAAATTGGAAAGGGATAGAGAAAGCAAAAACCCGGCGTCGACATTGAGCGTAGATTTAATTCCGATAAGACTGGGAGAATTTGATGTAATTCTTGGAATGGATTGGTTGTCTAGTCATGGGGTTATGATTGACTGTCAGAAGAAAAGTATACACCTGAAGACCCCGAATAAGTCGAAGGTCGTATTTTACGATAGTAAATCGCCGAGACAATCTTGTTGTCTGACGATGATGCAAGCGAAGAAATTGTAAGGAAAGGTTGCATAGGTTATCTGGCTCATGTGGTTAATACTCAAAGAGTAGGGAGTGAAATGGGTCAGATACCTGTAGTAAGGGAATTCCCAGATGTTTTCCCAGATGAGTTACCGGGTTTGCCGCCGGATAGAGAAGTGGAATTTGTTATCGACTTGGTACCGGGAACCGCAGCGATCTCAAAGGCACCGTACAGGATGGCACCGGTGGAGATGAAGGAACTGATGGTTCAACTGCAAGAACTTCTAGATAAGGGGTATATTCGTCCAAGTGTATCTCCATGGGGAGCGCCAGTGCTGTTCGTAAAGAAGAAAGACGGATCGCTTAGGCTTTGCATTGACTATCGGGAGTTGAACAAAGTCACGATTAAGAACAAGTACCCGCTACCTAGAATTGATGATTTGTTTGACCAATTGAAGAGAGCAAAATACTTTTCGAAGATTGACTTGAGGACGGGATATCACCAACTGAAGGTGAGACAAGAGGATATTCCAAAGACAACATTCAGAACTCGATATGGACACTTTGAGTTTTTGGTGATGTCATTTGGTCTGACGAACGCGCCAGCAGCATTTATGGACATGATGAACCGAGTGTTCAAACAATACCTAGATAAATTTGTTGTCGTTTTCATAGATGACATTCTAGTCTACTCGAAGACGGAGGAGGAACACGTCGAGCATTTGAGGATAGCCCTGGAAACGCTGAGAAGAGAGAAGCTATATGCAAAGCTTTTCAAGTGTGAATTTTGGTTACAAAAGGTGCAATTTTTGGGGCACGTAATTGATAAGGATGGTGTATCAGTGGATCCTACGAAGGTAGAAGCGGTAATAAACTGGGAGCAGCCAAGGACGCCGACAGAAGTCCGAAGTTTCTTGGGATTAGCGGGTTACTATCGGAGGTTTATTCAGAACTTTTCAAAGATAACGACACCGTTGACAAATTTGACAAGGAAAACTATAAAGTTTGTATGGACGGATAAGTGCGAAGAGAGTTTCTTAGAGTTAAAGAAGAAACTTAGTGAAGCACCTGTGTTATCACTGCCAGATAATACAGGAGGATTTGTGGTGTATAGTGATGCGTCACACAAAGGCCTTGGGTGCGTACTGATGCAGCATGGGAAGGTCATTGCGTACGCGTCACGGCAGCTGAAAGACTATGAGAAGGGATATCCGACTCATGACCTGGAACTAGCGGCAGTGGTGTTTGCTCTGAAGATTTGGAGGCACTATCTATATGGGGAGAAGTGTGAGATATACACAGACCACAAAAGTCTGAAGTATATCTTCACTCAGAAGGAGCTAAATATGAGGCAACGACGATGGTTGGAGTTGATCAAGGATTATGATTGTGAAATTCTGTACCATCCCGATAAGGCCAATGTAGTAGCCGATGCTCTAAGTAGGAAGGGCAGAGATAAGTTGATGATGCTGACAGCTCAAGAGGAATTGATAAAAGAAATGGAAAGACTAGAGTTGGAAGTCAAGTATCCGACAGATGAAGACGAGAAACTATTCGCAGTGGAGGCGAGACCGACTTTATTAGACAAGATAAAAAAGGCTCAAGGAAAGAATGACGAATGTGTTGCCATAAGGGAGCGAATCTCAGAGGGAGAGGAATCGAAGTACAAGTCTGATAGCACGGGATTGCTAAGGTTTGAAGGGAGGATCTGGATACCGATGGTTACGGAGTTGAGAGAAGAGATTCTGCATGAAGCTCATTCTACAAAGTATTCGATACACCCTGGTAGTACCAAGATGTATTAGGATTTGCGCCAACAATTCTGGTGGCCGAACATTAAGAGGGAGGTCGCGGAATGTGTTGGGCGATGTTTGACATGTCAAAGGGTAAAAGCAGAACATCAGAAATCGGGCGGACTACTACAACCGCTGGAGATTCCGGAGTGAAAGTGAGAGCATATCACAATGGATTTTGTGACGGGGCTTCCACCAACTTAGAAGGGCTACGACGCGATCTGGGTGATCGTGGATCGTTTAACTAAATCTGCACATTTCCTACCGATCAAGATAAGGTACAATCTGGAGCAGTTAGCAAAGTTATATGTGAAAGAAATTGTCTCGCGACATGGGGTGCCGGTATCTTTTGTGTCTGACAGAGATCCGCGCTTCACGTCAAATTTTTGGAAGAGCTTGCAAGAAAGATTAGGAACTCAGTTGAGGTTGAGTACGACGTATCATCCTCAATCGGATGGGCAAAGCGAACGAACGATACAGACGCTTGAAGACATGCTTAGAGCATGTGTAATGGATTTTAAAGGCAGCTGCGATGATCACCTACCATTGGTGGAGTTTGCCTATAATAACAGTTATCATGCAAGTATTGGCATGCCGCCATATGAAGCATTATACGGAAGGAAGTGTCGAACACCTCTGTGTTGGGACGAAGTCGGTGAACGGAGACTGTTAGGACTTGAATTGGTACAACAGACTGTGGACATCGTCAAGGTGATAAGAGCTCGATTGGTAGCGGCTCAGGACCGACAGAAGAAATACGCCGATTTGCATCGTCAGAAGCGAGACTTTGAAGTCGGCAGTTTTGTGTTTTTGAAAGTATCTCCTTGGAAAGGAAAGATCAGATTTGGGAAGAAAGGAAAATTGAGTCCCAGGTTCGTAGGACCTTTTGAAGTTTTAAAGAGGGTAGGTGAAGTGGCGTACGAGATAGCTCTACCTCCTGAACTTGAGCACATTCACAATGTGTTTCACGTTTCTGTGTTATGACCATATAAACTCTACTACAAACATGTGATATCCTATTAACCGATTCAAGTTGAGCGAGACTTGTCATATGAAGAGATTCCTGTCCAGATATTAGATAGAAAAGAGCAGACGTTAAGAAACAAGGTTATTCATTCAGTCAAAGTACTTTGGAGGAACCACGTAGCTGAAGAAGCTACGTGGGACCTAGAAGAGAAGATGAGGAAGAATTATCCGCATCTTTCTGAGTGAACCTATGTTAAGTTTTTTGTACCTAGATTGTAATTCTGGGGACAAAATTCTTATAAGGGGGGAGGATGTAACGACCGGAAATTCTGAAATTGCCTTGTAATTCGAATTTTTGAATACTAATGAATATATTATATTTTATTAATACTATATTTGTGTTACGTGTTTAAAGGTTGTGTGACAACTTGGATTATGTGAATGCATGAAATTTTGCGTGTGATAGTTTTGTTTAAGTGAATAATTGATTTAACACAGTATCGCTAAATCTCTATTCACGGATTACTATTCACGTGGGTATTATTCACCTAGGGACGCCATCTCGGTTGATTTCAATTTTTCTTAATTATTGTCAACCCATTTAGGTATTGGGGTTAACAATCCAAGTGTATGATTTATGGGGGCCCAATGGGAATCAAATTAGAAGCCCATAAGGTTAATAGTAATAGTCCTAATAGAAAGCCCAAGCTTCAACCCAAGACCCAAACCCTTGATCCATGACCCAACCCATGACCCACAAGGGAAATGGGCATAGAAAATCTGAACATTAGATTTGGCAAGGGAGGAGTGCATGGTGGGAGTTGAGAGGGAGAGACAAGATGTTGGAAGTTCTTTCCCCCAAACCAAACATTTCACCTCCCGAAGCTAGACATTCTCCTAGAGTTTCCAAATATTCCTACAATCTCCATCCAAGACACATTGAAGACCCAAATGGTCTTTTATCCATCCTTCCTATCAGCATTCCCATCTGATTTTGCTAAGTTAGAAATCTGAATATTGCAAGAGAGAGTAAGAAAGAAAGGAAGAGGGAGAGCTACGGGAGGAACCAAGGAAGAAGGAGAAGAATCATAGCAACCTTGCACCATCTCCATCTTCATCTTCATCCACTCCATTCTTCCTTATTCATTGCTTCCTTATCAGTCCATTTGCTAAGGGAGGAAGGAAGCAAACTGCAGAAACAAAGAACAAATAAGAAGAAACAAAAGAGAGATAGAGGTTCTAGAGAGAAAAAGGGAAGTGGGTACTCGGGTGAGGAAGAAGAAAGAGCCTAGGCCAAGAAAGAGAACTCAAGCCAAGCCCTAGATAATCTTCTTATCATCTAGGAGGGAATTTACAGAGGTAAAACTTTAACTCAATCCACTCCATTTGATTTGGTTGAGGTTTTTCAAAGTTTTCTTGGTTTGTAAGCTTTTGTGCTTGTGGGTTGGGTCTTGTTGCGATTCTTGTTGTTTTTGTTTGTGTTGGATGTTTGTAAATGTTATTAAGAGGCTATATAAGCCATTAATAACATCAAAGTGGAACAAAAACGCAATAAATTCGTTCATATGCTTAAGGAGGATGAAGAACATGAAGAACAATGGACATTTTGGACAAATCTTGGACCTATAGACTGTTTTGGACAATTTGTAGCTAATTTTTCGTGTTGGTTTAATTTGTTTGTTGTTATGGTATTGTAGTTCCATGGGTTACCAAGTTAACCCAACTGGAATCGAGTAAAAAGGGATTAAAACAAAGATTTGGTGATGATTTTTGTGAAGAACACCAAGAACACAAAAATATAACATGAGCTGATACTTTGGCCTGAGATTTGGCCATGTTAATGGTAATGGATAACTCTGAATTTTTGATATGTTATAGCCCTATGTCTTAGGAGTCCATAAAG
This sequence comes from Aralia elata, assembly GCA_034770075.1. Taxonomy (NCBI): domain Eukaryota; kingdom Viridiplantae; phylum Streptophyta; class Magnoliopsida; order Apiales; family Araliaceae; genus Aralia; species Aralia elata. The sequence goes on along the minus strand of CM068378.1, from coordinate 72,854,053 downwards.
TCCGGAACGGACCAATTTGAAAGTGTATTGAGGGAGTTATGGTGGTTAGAAGCAAGATAGGTCTAGAACACCAAAACAAAGCATTCCGGGAAGCAAAACGGGTTGGGGACTTAGGCCGAGCGCCTAAGGCGTTAGCTAGGCGCTGGCCACGAGTCCAGTTACTGTGAAAGAGCGCTTTAGGCGCTGGTCATAGGCCATTTTGAGCGCCTAAGGCGCTGGACAAGAGACTGTGCAAACAGCTTCGACGTCCTTTAGTAAAATGGGCATAACTTTCTCATAAAAACTCGGATTGAGGTGATTTAAGATGATTCGGAAAGAGAACGAGTAGATCTACAACTTTCGTTCTTTAAGTTTTTCAATTTGAGGTCTGTAGCATGGTCTAAATTGGCCATTTATAGGACTGATATGAAATTGGGGGCAATCGAAGGGTGTCGGACATGCGCGTAAGCACATGTAATGCTCCCGACAATTAAAATGATGTTCTAAGTCTTAAAACATGAATGTTATGAATTATAATGATACTTAGGATTAGCCAATAAGTATTAGATAAATTGTAGGGGCGTACTAGGCGTACGCAATTGCGTGTCGCTTGGGCGTTCGAATAGGCAACGTTGGCATACGGACGTGCAAGCGTCATAATGCCGTAACTAGTGGGCTTAACCTTGTTTAATATTTTATTTCTTATTTGTATGAGACATTATAGAGTTGTATAAATAAATATTTGGTATCTGGTATGTGACTAATTGTTATGTGAATATGTACTTAATTGTGTAGGATATTAAGGAGCGTGTGTTGTAATATTGTAGCAGCGCTTCAAGCAAGTTTTCCCTAACCTTACTCGAATTATATTGAGCAGGTTTCCTATCCTATACACATGTTGTACATTGTTGCAAGTTTCATGACTCAAGTCGAGCTATTACTTTTAAGTTATATTAGTGGATTAATTATTGTTGATTACTCCACATCAAAGATAATTATTGATATTCGCACCTTGTGCATTTGAATTCAGTATATGTTGTTGGACTGTGAAACGTTTAAGTTCTTTATTCATGAACGATTTAAGGAAATAGTCTATGCCATTTGTTTCGGCTAGACATGTACAGATTATTATTTTAAAAGCTATCCAAACTGGTTGTTGGTATGGATTCTTGGACTGAGAGAGCAACCCTTATTAGGGGATTTTAATGTGTCGGTTATTCGACGCAGTCAGAGTTTAAATGTTATGCATATACATGGTGTACAAGAGACTGATCCCCTCGAGTACAACTGACGGGGCTAGGTTTTTAAAAGAGTTAGTTGAATGATTGACTCTTTGGCCAAGTTCATGGTCGGTTGGAACACTCAGTAGTAAATAATCAATATTCATTGTTTCATTTGAACTTTGTTTATGTCATTTCAGCTATTTCACCAATGTTCATAAATTGTTGATCTATGCGGCTATTATTCTTATTCATTCATGATATATCTCCTTTATTCATTTTAGACTTGTTGAGCAAAGTAGTTGCTCACCCTTGCTATATCATGAACCTATTGCAGTTAAGCCGGGGAGTTCCAAAGCGGACAAAGGCAAAGGAAAGCTTAAGGAATATTTATATGACTATCCCGTTATGTAATCGTGGAATCTTTTTGTAATATTATTGTACTCTGCGATGTATTTTATAGACCTTGGGACCGTAGTAAACCTTTTGTAATGAGCAACATATGTTTATTTATTCTGCATTAGTTAATTTATGTTGTTTAGAGGTGTATGGATGTATTTTATCGTGAGCACCAAATTCGAGGTATTGGTACCTGAATTTGGGGGTGTCACAGAAGTCGGGCAAACGATAATAAACAAATGCGCTGCTTGGGAGGCAACTCAAGATTCAGATTTGATTTTCTATCCCTTTACTTTTTATTTTTAGTTGCATATTAGTTAATACTTTCTTCTTTGCATGATTGTCTTACATTGGGGACAATGTAAGGTTTGAGTGTGGGGGAGGGGTTTAGGTTAATTATTATTTGAGTTATTTGAGTTATTTATGATATGACATGCTAGATATGGTGCTCTGAAGTATTTCAAAATGTTTGATTTGATGCTTAATTAACTGATAAATAATAATGACTTAGTTAGGATCCATGAGCTGATTTTGAATTAGAAGTGTTTTTGCATGGATACTTGAATATGAGATACATGATTACTTGACTGAGTTATTTGTGGGATTATACTTTGTGCACTGATCTTATGATTTAAGACTTGTTTAACTACTTATGTTATTATTACAGAACCTTGTGCAAGAAAAATCTTTGAAAAAAAAATGAAAAATTGTGAAAATTGCATAATGAGAAAGAAGAAGTGCAAATGTATTGTGGTGGGTTGAGAAGGAGTGTAAAACGCACCCATCCATAAACACAAGAGCGAGATGGAGCGTAAAACGCACTCGCTGGAAAGCAAATAAGTGAGATGGAGCATAAAATGCACTCACTTGAAAGAAAAAAAATGTGAAAGGTGAAATGAAGCATAAAATGCATTCACCTAAGGAAAGTTAATGTCTGCAGGTTCTGTGGGTTAGAAATTTTTGCAAATTTTTGCAGGATATTCAGGTTTTGAGTTTTGAGTCAGTGTGCACAGTTGTTGTTCCATATAAACTGGGTTGGGTATTTGTGTTGATCATATTGAAGATATTTGTGCGGATATACTCTGATTTGGATGATGTTTTGTGGAGAATGACATAGTTGTTATTGTGAGTTGGTTGATGAGGTGTTGGTCAGGTTTGTAATACCCGAGAATTTTAGATAATATTAATATTGACCTTCCTATTAAACTAAATGTTTATTCGAATATGAGTATACGTGATATGTTCTTTTTGGTAGTGATGTGATAAAGTGATTATTGTTTTAATTATCAAGTAGTGATTTAATAAGAAAAGAATTTATTAATGCTATCTTAGTTAATTAATTATTATGTGACTAATAATCTCTATTAAATTATTTAAATGTTATATGTCATGCTACTTGAGGCGTAACCGCATGATGAGATAATGACATAGTTGTTATTGTGAGTTGGTTGATGAGGTGTTGGTCAGGTTTGTAATACCCGAGAATTTTAGATAATATTAATATTGACCTTCCTATTAAACTAAATGTTTATTCGAATATGAGTATACGTGATATGTTCTTTTTGGTAGTGATGTGATAAAGTGATTATTGTTTTAATTATCAAGTAATGATTTAATAAGAAAAGAGTTTATTAACGTTATCTTAGTTAATTAATTATTGTGTGACTAATAATCTCTATTAAATTATTTAAATGTTATATGTCATGCTACTTGAGGGGTAACCGCATGATGAGATGTATATTAATTATAGTAAAGTTTCTGCATTCATTTAATAATATAAAAGAGATGTGTGACATTTAAATTGTATGAACATCCTATGTGACATATTGATGTGTGATGTAGACTATTAACTGTGCATCTTAATTACATGAGATAATAATTGAAGTGAACTAATAATTGTTAGATAATAATTATTTCAATACTTAAATGTTTATTGAAATAATAGTATGTGTTATGGAATAATGACATAATAATAAATATTGATTAACTGTGTATTAGTAAGTAATTAGATTTCACTCTAATAAATGTACATGGATTATATGATTATGGACATATGTATTCCTACTTCAATACAAGGTAGTGACATTAGGCTATTCAATGCACATTTTAACCTAAGTGGGATATAACCTAAGTGTACAAGTATATTAATAGTCTCAATTGCAATGTCTTAGTTCTTGTATCCCAAAAGGAGTGTCACCTTCTTGCCCAAATTCTCATTCACATGAAACACCAAAAGGCTACAAGCCTAGCCCTTCTCCCTTCTCCTCAAAATTAGCCATACAAACCTCAGATTCATGATGAAAGGGGGAGTAGTTCAAATAGGAAACTACCAACTTTTCATTAACCTTCATCTTCTTCTTTCTTCCATTGGTTTGAATCAATGGGCAAAATCTGATTTTTGGACAAAAGAAACTCTATAAATTGAGGCTTTCTCTTCTTCATTTTGGTTCCTAGAAATCTGAAGTTGAGCTTCTATTAGAGAGTAAGGTTGAGCGAATTTCAGTTGGTAGAATTGAAGAATTAATTTAGTTTCACGAGGTAAAACTCCATTAAACTGTGTTCTTAGTTCTTAAGTTCTACATACAAATTCTTGGGATATTTGCAAATTATGTTTAGTTGGATTAATAATAGATATCATGATGCTAGTTAGGTTTATATACATGATATTGAAGTGTTAATCATGTTTTATGTTATCAAATTTAAGTTTTATGAATTCTCAAAAATGTTCTGAAATACATGCCTTGAATGTACAAAAATTGATGAGCTAAGTTTATAGTAATATGTAAATGGTTGTTATACATTGTTAGTATAGTCAAATACGAAAACAACGAAAGTTAAACCAAGCATTTTGGTCCAGAAATGAGTTCGTAACGGGATCAATCGCTAAATGTATTAAACTTTGGAAAAATAGCATGAATGAGGAATTTAATTCTTGAACTTAATTGTTTGTTTGTTTTAAGTTGATAGAATCATGTTAAGTATGCTTAATATCATGTTTGTGGACTTTATGAGAGGTGGGTATGCATAAATTGTTGTTTAAGTTGGTTTTGACTTTCAAGGGCATGCAGATACAGGGAGTTTCCTGATTCTGCCGAGGAGCAGCGCGACCGCGCTACTCCCCAGGCAAAACCAGGCGCGGCCGCGCCATGCTCCAGGAGAAGAATCTTCATTTTTGTCGTTCCAGTATTCTGAGCATGCTAGTTTGATTTATGTAGACCCATGTATATACTTGGTAGGTGTTCTGAGATTAACTAGCATGAAATGTATTACCATTTTGTTAAGTTAAAATGTTTGAAAGTGAAATTTAGAGAATTAGAAACTCAAACTTGACAAACGTGATACTTTGAATGTTCGGACCCTTTGAGCACATATTTGTGACTTGATTAAGTTTGTAAATGAGTACGGAGTACGAGTTCAATATGTTCGGCATGATTACGCGGTTTAACATGAGATTTCAAAGAAATTTAGGACTTGAGTAATAATGTTGTCCAACGATGTGTGAATTGCATTCCGACATTTTAAACATGTGTATTAGGACTTCATATGCCTCTAGACACGATCATTGCGCTCACTTATATGACGAAACATGATTTCAACTTTTCAAGTGTACTTAAAAGGAATTTTCAAATGAGAGACGACACTAAATTACGTGAACATGGAGTTAATGTAGGTACGAGCATGCATGTTATGTTTTGCCTAGCAATATCAAGTGGTATATTAGCCATCATGACTCGCCTTTATGAAATACACTTGTTAAGCATGTTACTTTACGAAGTTCAAATGGAATGAAATGTTTGGAAATGGCTTGGGACAAGCTTGCTAGATATTCAACTAAAAGTTTATACCTTATGACGTGTATATGTGTTAGGTATTAGTAGCATGGTATGATAAAGGTTAAGTTAATATCATACAGGAGTCAAGCCTGCACTGGAGCTAACAGGGAGCAGCGCGGTCGCGCCACTCCCTAGTTATATTCCAGCGCGGTCGTGTCGTCCTACAGTGCATTCGGACTATTTTATTGCTAATCTGAAAATGAAGCATGTGTGCATTACGCTTTAGTACATGATTAAACTTAGACTTCTATTATGTGACCATGTTAAGACTATATAGAACCAAGATTTAAAAGTGTTTACGACTTTTCTAAATGAGTTTCAAAGCGAGATCGATAACAATTTCAAACAACGTGATGTGTTGGTCTATGGTCAGGATTAACGTCTAAGATGGGACTGCAAATGTGTTATACTTGTGTGTATATGTGTAGAGTCATAATGTGGAATTATTTGAATTATGAACTTGTATGACTAATGAAATTCTTATATATATAATTATTATACAATAGGATTGCAACGTGTTATTAAGCTTTAAATTGTAGACTACGCTAAAGGCAAGTACTCAAACCCTCTTTTTTTTTATTGAGAAAGTTCTTAAACTTGTATGTTCATTTATCGTACAAGTATATGCTGGTGAGAATGACTTTTATGCTTTATAAATTGTCATTCATATTCTGAAGTTGGTTTGAGATTAATATCCCTTGAACCTTATTGCAAATGTTGGATTTAATATGTCCTTGTGTATGTTGGTAAAGTTGTCTACGCCATTATTTCGGCTGGACCTATATGCGTGTGTTTAAAAGCTACCCAAACCAATTATCTTGGACTCTTATCTACTGAGATGAACAACCCTCATAAAAGGGGAAATTATATATTGTCGGGGAACCGACGTGCGCACTTATAAGCATGTGAAAGTTATGCATAACCTGGAGTATTATAGGCTGATCACCTGTGTACTTGTTTTTATTGGATTTTCAGTATAATAACTGTTAATTCTAGCAGGAGTTCTTAGTCCTTTAGTGACTACTCAGTGTTCATCACCTCGAACTTTGAAAGAATTATACCTTGAATCTTATTGATATTTTCTGCCCATAGCAACTCTATTCGAAATAATTCATAATTCATAATATTCTTGAACTATCCCTTATATCATCGAGACTTCAAATTTCATAATTGATTACCCTTGTTATTATATCACTTGCTGGGCAAATTCGTTGCTCATTCTTGCTTTCTTTAAACCTTTCAGTTAAGGCAAAACGAGGTGAACCTTTAGGCAAGGATAAGGGAAAAGGCAAAACTACGGAGTAGCTTTGTTATTCCTTAAGAAGAAGATTATTTACTATGTTGCTTTAAGTTTTCTAATTCGGTTATGTAATAAGCTTAAGCATGGATTATGTATTAGTACTATGTTTTAGTTTGAATCAAGACTCTTAGATAGTATTGTAGTAACGGTTGCGAGACCTTGGGACGGGAATAATTATATTAAATCAATGTAATTTATTCTATCATTTCCGCTGTATTAGTTTTATATCGCCATTGAGTTAGAACGTGGTGAACCAAATTCGAGACAGTGACGTCAGAATTTGGGGGCATCACAAGGTTTCTGTGATAGGTGTTATTATTCCATGATATTTATTTGGAGACCTTTGAAATCTTGGTTGAATAAGTCAGATAAAGTTTTTCTTGATATGATTCTTGTTCAATTTACATGAGGACATGTAAAGACTAAGTGTGGGGGAATTTGATAGGTGCAAAATATTCTATGTTTTTGGTTCCTTTATGCTTAGTTATATTATATGTTTTCTGTGTTTATGAGCTTAATTAAGGTGTTTATCAATTTAGAGAAGAATTTGTTAAGAGTTTGCAAAATATGGGTTTAATGATGAGTTTTATGTTGTTTTGCAGAATACTCTACGATCGCTGAGTGAGGGCTTTACGTTCGTAGTGTTAGAGTGCAGTCTGGCAGCTCTACGATCGTACGCAGACTAAGGTGAAGTTGTTCGACGATTTCTAATGTCACTCTACGATTGCTAAAATTCACTCTACGACCAGACACAACACTCTACGTTTTCAGTCCAACGGCTAAGTTACTCTATGATTGACGAGGTTAACTCTATGATTTCGAGAGAATAGTTCCACTCTACGATGGTGTTGTCAATTCGACGATCGTCCCAGTTCACTCTACGATGTCATGATTACTCTATGAAGTGCTGGTGCGGAGTATTACTCTACGATTTTGGTCGATTTTGCAGGATTCCTATTCTTAGTAGGATTTGGAGTATTGGAGTGCTAGAGTTCGATTCGTATGAAGATTTGGAGATGGGATTACAATCTTACATGAAAAATATCTCTGACTATGAAAAGTAGAGTCTGATATGGAATCTGAGTTGAAATTCAAATATGAAAACTGAATCGAATTGGAAAAGGAAACTAAGGAAGACTTGGATTTGGAAATTAAAATCTAATTTGATAAGGAAGCTATTTAAAGCTGGATTTCAGAGATTGATAAGGATTTAGAATCCTACCATACTTGCAAAGTGAAGACTTCCGAAGTAGAGTTGGATTAGAATTCTTCTAGGATTTCAAAGCATCTATAAATACCTATCACTTGTAATCAGTTGAACACACAATTCAACATTCATTATTTTTAATCTCAGAATATATTTTATCAGCATGCTAGCTTAGTTCTTTTATTCCGTTCTGAAGGGATGTGGAACCATATTTACAGTTAATAAATAATTGAGTTATATTATTTATTCCTTCGTGCATGAAATTTATTCTGATAATCCGGTTGAATTTCTTTTATGATTTTCAATTTACTAATTTGGTTTTTGCAGGATTAAATTGGTGAATTGTTATCATCTGCTAGATTAAGGTATAATATTAAGCAAACGATGTTATATCTGATCACAGGTAGTACTTAATAATATTTGATTGTAGACAAGTTTTTGGGTATTATTAAGGTTATCAGAAGGCAAGTTAAATAATCCCTAATAGTGTGATTGCTGCTTGGAACAACCTAATTCTCTAATTCTTAATGTTTCTGTCATATTAAATCTAGACTGATAGTTTTGGGTTATATAACAGTTAGAGTCTAGTGGGGCGATTGTCACATTAGATTTAAACTTAAGGAGAATTTCGGATAATTGAGCGATTGCTGATCATTTAGGGTTGTTAGTTTCATTGAAGGAAGAAATAATATTAACTTGATTATTCTATTATTATAAATTGGTGAAACTGAACTGAAGTTTTTATATACTTGATTATCTTTATTCATTTAATTCTGTTTTTGTTTAGTTCATTATAATTGATTCAAAACCCCCCAACGTTTAATTACTGTTTTTGGTTAGAAACATTAGAATAAATTTAAAACAATATCAATTCTTTGTGGGATCGATTCTTACTTACTACTGTGCTCATTCTTTGAATTCGTAGAGTGAAAGTAAAGTTAATTTTAGATTGCTTGACAACAGCTCTCCCAGAAAGCGTTACAAAGACCTACCCATTTTTTATTGTAGTATTATTAATTTCTATTACAACGAAGAGGGGGCTTGAACCATCGTCCTTTGCATTGGTGCAGTTGAAGCCGATGTGTGGTGGTGAGACCTACTCATTAGATTAGTCTACAAGTATACTATTCATAGTATACGAGGCATTTGACAAATGATATTGTTTGCATAACTAATTTGATGTCTTCGGTAACACCAAATATATTTCTTCTTACATTATTCAGGAATCATTTTCTAATGGCTGCAGCTTATTAACAAAAATGGCAACTTGGGCTGCTATTAATTTATTAGTATGATCATCTAACATGTTTCCAATTTTTGAAGTCATTCCTTTCTCGGGAAGGTTGTATTAGAGAGTTGGGAGGGCAGTGAGCTATATATATATAGAGAGAGAGGATATATATATATATATATACACAGACACAAGTTGTATATCTATACTGAACTGTGGATACAAAGTACTTTAAGTTTACTTTTTGTTTACCAAGTATTGTTTTTGATTATATATATATATATATATACACGCTGTCGATCAGGTCCGGACTCCCGGACCTGATCAAAATCTGAACCTCCAATTTTTTATTTTATTTTTTCGTTTTTTTTAAAACAACTAATAAAAAATATATCAATATTTTTGGTACTGAAAAAATTTGTTAATACACTATTTTGGGTATGATTTGGATACATATAACAAACAATGTTGTACCGACTGTATAACACTGTTTGTTATATGTATCCAAATTATACCCAAAACAGTGTATTAACAAATTTTTTCAGTACCCAAAATACCGATATATTTTTATTAGTTGTTTTAAAAAAACGAAAAAAAAAAAATTGGGTCCGGATTTTGATCAAGTCCGGGAGTCCAGACCTGATTCGGCCTCTATATATATATATACACGTGGTTGTATGTATATACTGAATTGTGGATACAAAGTATGTCTTTGACTATTTGTTGATGTTCTTTAGAACGATATTGAATCAATTTCAAATGAGACAAAACTACTAAGTTTTCATTTTTGAAGATAAAAGATAAGTGGCGGCTGATATATAATGTCAAGCTAAAAAAATGTTGCTATCAGAGTAATGTACCAATTTTAATGAATAAAGTGTAATTACACAGTGGTACATATTTTACTAAATATTGTATATATATATTGCTCTAACAGGATATTTTTTGCTTTGACATTAACAACTCTCTAAGTTACCAAAACTTGATAATTTTTGTTATTTGGTCCAGTATTTCATGATGTTTAGATGATGGTATCAATAACTATATATAACAAAGTATTAAGAGATTTTATATAATAATTTTACTGAATCATTTTGGTTGATCATGAATCAATACCGAGTCAATCATTCAAAATTATATATATATATATATATATATATATATATATATATATATATATATATACACACACACACACACAAACCTCCTTGTATATCTATACTATACTGAATTGTGGATACAAAGTACTTAAGTTTGCATTTTTGTTTACCAAGTAATGTCTTTGACTATTTGTTGATGTTCTTTAGAACGATTTGAATCAATTTCAAATGAGACAAAACTACTAAGTTTTCATTTTTGAAGATAAAATATAAGTGGCGGCTGATATATAATGTCAAGCTAAAAAATGTTGCAATCAGAGTAATGTACCAATTTTAATGCACAAAGTATAACTACAGAATGTTACATATTTTACTAAATATTGTATATATAACAGGATATTTTTTGCTTTGACATTAACAACTCTCTAAGTTACCATAACTTGATAATTTTTGTTATTTGGACTAGTACTTAATTCATTATGCTTAGATGATGGTATCAATAACTATATATAACACAAGGTATTGAGAGATTTTATACAATAATTTTATAATTTTATCGAATCATTTTGATTAGTTATGAGTTAATACTGAATCAATCATTCAAAATTTTCTATTTTTTGATACAATGTATAAACTTTTAGTATTCCGTGAAATATATATATATTTTGCACATGACTTTTATGATCAAAACAACTCAAAATAAGAAGCTAATTATTTACCACAAAAGCTGAATAAAGCTATACTGAAGTAATTAATAACAACTCTAAATTAACATTAGGGAATTTATTGATCAATACAAAAATGCATAATATACGTTAAAATAAGGATTCAAAAATATGACATAATTCATTTATTTATATTGATTTCCCTATAATATATAAATTTAAAAAATACAAATTTAATAAAAAGTTTGTGTCTTGTACGGGATACCAATTTAGTGTAATGAAATAGGGAATCAACCTTTCATTTTACATGGTGATGGTATGATTTATTTATTATTATACTTGTGTATTTTGCTTTGTCCAAATTAACCATGGAGGTGTAAGAAATAAGTCTTGAGAACTTAGTCCTTACGTTCCCGAATTTGAACCAGTGATTACCCGACGTTCAGCTAAAACAAAAAAGAGATGCAAGATTTACTTTGAATGAGAAAATCGAGGCTAGTTTACTCCCTCCTCTAAAATTATAGAATCCGAATATTGACTTTTTTCATGTTAATTTAAAAAAAAATTTAAATCAAAATTTATTTGTTTTTTGAAAAAAATTTGTCATTACAATTATAAACTATTTAAAAAGTATCCCCTTTGTTGCGAAATATAAGATCAAGTTTAACTATTTAAACTTAGTGAGATATTTCAAATTCCAAATTGATGTGATTTAGTTAAACTTTTTGAAAAATAATATTTTTTTGAAATCAGTAATATTTTAAAATTTTTAAAATTTTATTTTTTAAAATTAAATGCAATCATATCAATACGAAAAATATAAGTATTTCAAATTGTCTTAAAAAGTTAATATTAATCCCATATTTTGGCAGGAGGAGTGTTAATTATAATATTTATTATTGCAAAATATTTTTTATGTCGACTAATTTTAATTATGTCGAATGTGGATTGCGACTAGCGTGTTAGCAATAAAATATAGCAGTAATATATATGTTGGTCCCTTTTTTACTGTACTCTTCCGACCTCATGTATTCACATATTTCGGTAATTAATATTGACATGAATTTGTTCCCATATATGTCAACACTTTTTTAAATTTGCAAAAAATAATGGAGTCAAATCAATTTAAAATTTCAAAAAAGTATCAAATTGACTTAAAAAAGTTAATATTAATCTTATATTCTCGAAACAAAATATAAAAAAATATAAAAAAAAAATAGCAAGTAAGATGAAAACAAGTATTCCTCTAGATGAAGTCGTATTAGATATAATGAATTTTTATTTGTACACAATTAGGGCTAGTTAAAACTATATATAAGTTTTTTAAATCATTACTTGCATAGATAGTAAATTTTCATCTTGCAAATATACTTAGTCTTCGTATAGACCAATTCAACATTTCAACATTTTTGGCGTGGGAATGTGCCTTTGACAAAAGTCTTAAATTTTGTAGTCTTCCTATATATTAGAACTGAAGATATGGTGCAAAACAAAAAGCTAATAAGCAAAAAATGGCAACTAGAGCTGCTTATTCTCTTATTATGCAATGTGTCTTGTGTTTGATTTTGATTCTCTTGGTCCTTCCACGAACATCTGCAGGTAGATTTGAGTAATATTTAAATCACTTTAGATTTTTCATTCGATCCTCTTTCATTAATTATGTCCCATTAACTATCTGCAGTTCTTTTGAATTTGCCTTTTCATCTTTTAGTAACTCTTTCCAATTCTTTTGGTGCAGCAAATCATTCATTTGTAGAGGGAAATCCTTCAAGGCGTGGCCATGGCCCTTGAGTCCTCATAATTCTTTTTAGATTATTCTCCAATAATTGAAAGGTTTTACATAACTATTATTTCGATCATCATCATCTCTTCTATTTATGTTTAAGAAGCTATATATTATGTGATGATCATGTACCAGCCACCAGACGTTTGGAGTTTCCAAGTGATATGTGTTCTAGTGTAAGAACAAGTCAAGTTATTCTGTTGTATTTGCAATTTTCAGTTATTAATTGATAAATTTTAACTCTATGTAATTAATTTCAGACCTTTTTGTTGTTTTAAGTAGGGTTAAATACATATATGTTACACCAAGTATTATTATCAAATTCATAATTCGTCCCCTAAAGTGACACAATGAAAGGCGGATTGAGAATAGATTCAATCACATGAATTGAATGTATGTACTTTGCAATCACAGAAATTCACAAAGTTGAATAAATTGACTAGAAACATTCACTAAGTTTATAAACTCTGAATAATAAGTTGTTCAATTACATTAGTTTACTCCTTATTTATACTAACAAAAGAAACCCTAAACCCATAAATAAATAAATATTTAAGTTGAAAAAAAAATCTTATCTAATATGTCTTCTAATTAGCATTGAAAATAAAAACATACCTAACTACTAATTCATAAATAAAAATACATTAAATATTTAAATCGTCCATAAATACCAAAACATAAATTATATCGAATCTTGATCGATAATCCTTCCCGTGTCATTCCCCTTTTCTTGGAGAAAATTCGACCTTGAATTTTAAAATGAAGTAGTATCAAGCACTAACAGTTAGACATTCGCAATCGTCTTTGTACCATGTATTCACGATCGATGTTGTTTCTCAAAGAAATTTTTTGGAAATAATTCTGAAATAATCAAAGTCTTCGTATTAATCTGCACTTGCAACAAATGATTAGGAACGATGAAATCAAAAAATTTCAAGTTGTCGAACACAGGATAATGAACAATCTCATGATCAATCTCAATTTTGATGATGTCCATATCCTTATTTTGCGATGACTCCAAATCATGATCATCCTCAATCACTAAACTTGATTCGTCTTTAATTATAACCTCTTCTTCAACCATCTCATTTGTGTCCTCCACATTCTTTACTAGAAGAGACAAATCACATGACTGAGAAAGTAAGATTGATGGCGCTACAACTTTCTTTAAGATTTTTCATGCATGCTAAAAAATTCTTGCAACACCTACTAACTTCATTAATTAGAAAAGAAATCTCATTTTGACGCTCTTCTCTAGCTCGATCTTCTTTTCTCAACTTGATACCGATGTTTCAACTTATAATACCACCAAAATTAACCCTACACCTCTGTTTCTTTTCTTTTGTTCTGCCGCACAAGTTTGGATGGAAAACCATAGGAGACCTTTTTTTAACAAAAAATTAAAAGATAGATTTGACTAGTTAAACCTAGTCCCCATGATGAACAAATGGTTGCTTGCAATCCGCGGCTAAACAGCTTCGATCGACATCATTCTCCTTCACACTAACATCGGAGTGGGTTGTCTCTTACTTGATCAGTAGAATCGTCCTTGTCATGGGCTATCTCCCAGGCTCTGATGCCAACTGACACAACAAAAGACAGATTGAGAATAGAAACAATCACAGGAATTGAATTTATGTACTTTGCAATCACAGGAATTCAAAAAATTGGATACATTAACTAGAGATATCCATGAAGTTTATAAAATCTAAATAATAAGTTATTGTTCAATTACATCAGTTTACTTCTTATTTATACTAACAAAAGAAACCCTAAACCCATAAAAAAATAACTATTTAACTTGGAAATAAAATCCTATCTAATATGTCTTCTAATTAGAATTGAAAATAAAAACATACCTATCTACTAATTAATAACGCATAACGGAATTTAAGAGTTTACTAACGTAAGCTCCAAAACACAAATTGGATTCCACCAGAAAAATAATTTAATTTTTATTAATTAAAGATGTATCTTTATTCAACCCACAAGCCGAGTTTAATAGCGTTATAAAAGTTTCCTCATCACAATATAACAGAAATCCTATAATTATGTTGAAATTAATTATACAATAATAGAGAAAGATTTACTTCCTATTAAACTATTACTACTATAAAAGAACTTACCTCCTAATAGAATACTACCATAAATATCAAATCATAACATATATATTTAAATAAGCTTCCGAAGTCAGATCAGTAATCTTCCGAACTCCAATCCAACCAGAATCAAAAACCCAAGGACACTCGCTGACTTTGAACTCCCGATCCTCCGAACCCGAAGACAAATGTGAGTTCCCATGGAACTCCCAAAGTAAAGATTCCAGAAGTGAACCCACCGACTCCGATCATTCCTGACTCCGAAAGTCTACGTCCGTTTCTTTGAACCATTCTTTCCCAATTTTCTATCTAGCTCTTCTTCAAACTCCAAAGCCATTTGTCCTGTATCAGTCCTTCCCACCTGTGAAGAACTCGATCTAGAGAGTCTACGTTCGTTTCTTTGAACTATTCTTTCCCAATTTTCTATTCAACTCTTCTTCAAACTCCAAAGCCATTTATCCTACATCACAAAGTAATTGAGCTTACAAATTATTTCATAAACTACTTAATTGCATACAATGTCGATCCTAAGATTATTTTCCGATGAAAATTAGCCAGAATACTCTATTTGTGAGCAACTCATTTACTTTTATATGGTTTGACCATATTCAAATACGGTTTGACTTCATTAAACAATAAAAATAATAATTTTAGGAATTATTTCCATAATAACTAATTTAAAGACATCATAATTTAAAAAAAATAAACAATAAAATCTCATTATTTCTTCCCTAAACTCATTGTAGACACCCAAATTTTGTACTTCGTATACTAACCCTGACAGGAGGGCAAATTCGTCCATTGAGCCAGCCTACGAGAGCGAAGGATGGGCGCAAGTACGAACACTCGACGCCACCGCGACGATTTACAACCAAAACCGACGTGACAACAAGGCCGTCCGAAATGAGCATTCCCGAATGATGTGGCACGTCTCCCAGTAATTTCCGGACTGCAAAATACAAGCCTGTCGGCGAAAACTAACATCACGACACGAGAATCGAGGCGTAGTACGAAAATCGAGAAAATCAAACCAGCCAGCCGCGGATTGATCTGCGGCCAATAAGTGCGCCTTTTCAAAATACGGAACTCGAAACACGGAAATCGAAAACCAGCTGAGTGGATGGGAGGCGGCCAGCCAGCCGCAGATCCATCTGCGGTTGGTTCTGGCCAGCCTATTTCAGCTCATTCCTTCATTCAGCATCCAGGAGAGGTTAACAGGCGGAGAGAGGAAGAAAGAATAAGCAGCAGCAGCTCAAAAATAGAGAGAGAAATAGCATAATTTGGCAACAAAATAGGAGAAAAAGAAACAAAAAGGGAGAGGATTTATACTTTTTTGATTTGATTGTATCATATCCACTTCTCATTCTATTCAAATACACAAGTTTACATCCACTTTGATATCATTTGCAAGGTGAAAATCTCCTTATTATTGTAATTTCTATCATATCATTTGGTTAAATTAAATGTAGTTTTCATGTAATTTATGGTGGAACAATGAATTAGGGATTATTAGTGAGGGTTCCATCGGAACAAAATTCTTCCTAATAACCCGATGATATTCATTTATTGATTTTTGTTTGTTTTACGGTGATATATTGGGCGTGGTTCCTTTGGGTTGTTATTTTAGGATGTCTTGGCATTATTAGATTATCCGTATTGGTTATTTCTTGTAATATCTGTTTTGTGGGTGTGTGAAAATTTCGGGGTGAGCCTAGGAACGCGACCCCGTGGTCCAAATTCGATGATGGACATCTTTTGTTGTGGATAGTAGGAACGATGTAATCTTCATTGTGAACATGTAATCGTCGGGCCTTAAAACGACGCCAAGGCGAGAATCGTGTTTAAGGCCCCGTCATAGTGAAAGTATGCGATTGTGGGCGTTCGAGGTTATTTTGATGGCTTACATACCCATGAATAGCCCCCACGCATTTTAATGTTTGGTTTGATTTGTGACACAAAAATTGATTTCAAGTTAAACGATGAAGATTTCTATAAAATCAATCAAAGTAGGTTATTAGCACCACGAGGCTAAAATTTGGAAATGCTAATGAATGTCGATTCCTATTTAACGAGAAGGCTAAAGAAAAAATCATTTTCAAACATCAAAAAAATGATTTTATAAAAATAAGCAACGTTTTATTAAATCTTTGTGCATAGGGTTAAAGAGATCCTAGAAGGTGCTCATCATGCTATTTACGAAAGCAACGTATAGATCTCGATTCCTATTTTGACGAAGGTTTAGAAAACTCTTGTTTTTGCCAAAACGACACCTAATGAAAATCTCATGGTTTTTGACAATTAAAATCAAACATTTCTCATAAAGCTTTCTCGTATAAGCCGAAGGACATTCTAAAGCATTCTCAAAAGAAAACACAACTTTTCATAAAAACCCAAATGGTTTCTTCATGCAAACTCACCACGACATTCACATAGGCATACACGCGCGCGCATACACACACATTCAAGAATTAAAGGATAGAAAAAGCATCAAGATTGCGGTAACCGTGTTTCACGAAAGTCGGGGGGTGCCTAACACCTTCCCCTCGCTTAAGCAAGCCCCCGAACTCTATGAATCTCGGTTTGCAGACCAATTAATTCGGAGTCACACATGAGCCAGCGATTTAGAAAAAATGAAACTCGGATGAGTTGGTACATCCATTTCAAATATACCAACTGGCGACTCTAGTTAATTGGCTCATCATAAAAAATGATCTTTCAAAACCCCGTCGATATTCGTGCCGACCTTTTCCAAAAATCATCTAGTAATCAAGGCTAAAATTGGAAAGGACAAATATCGCCACGGAAGCGATCCCTCCCGGCGTCGACAACTGGCGACTCTGCTGGGGACATTAGAGGGCTT
Source organism: Aralia elata (assembly GCA_034770075.1). NCBI lineage: Eukaryota > Viridiplantae > Streptophyta > Magnoliopsida > Apiales > Araliaceae > Aralia > Aralia elata. The sequence goes on along the minus strand of CM068378.1, from coordinate 72,836,377 downwards.
AAGCCGCGTTCAAGTCTTGATGTTGTCTTATCCTTTAAAATTCATGAATGTGTGTGTGCATGCGATATTTTGACCTGTTGTTGTGTGAATGTGTTTTACCAATGAATGAATGGTTGAATGGAATTGCTTTACTTTAAAGTAATCATTTGCATACGGTGAGGACGATGAATGTGAATGTATGTTGAGAGTGTACCTCCTCTTGAGGCAAACCTGTCGGTTGCTTATTACTGGACTCGTAGGGGCTGCTCCCCGGAGATGGCTCAGGAAACGCACCACCCAAATTCGCTCCAATCGAAAGGATTCAGACGAGTAGATTGCGAAGATTTGGGGACCTTCATGCCGAAAACCCCGCGAGAGTAACCCTAGGATAGGTCAGCCTCTGATAAACCTAACGAAAGGGAAGGTTCTTCATGCCCTTTTATCGTTCAGTCAAATAAATAAATGTCATGTAAATGGCATACAACTGTCATACTGTCATCATCGTAATAAATATGTCATGTATCATGTGATTACATCACCTGCACATATAAAGAGAATACTGACATGGTTTTGCAGGAAGGCAATCCATACCACGTACCAAGGTTTTCTAAAACTTCTAAGTATTATCCTGTCATCAAACACTGACCTTGTTTTGCAGGATAAGATTAGAGAACCGTGAAAGCGTGGCCTAACGATCACAAAGAACCCAGAGTAGGGGCAAATGCGACCACAAAAAAAATCGAAGATATTGCCTTTCGGCACGTTCCCAGAAATCAAAATGACTTCGCGGATACTCTAGCCACACTGGCTTCCCTGATTCACACATCACGGTACGATACGAGCTTTAAGGAGGAAATTGCGGTACAAACTTGTCCGGCTTATGAGGATCAGGTCGGAGAGATCTCCCATAGTGACGCCCCTCCTAAATGGGCTTGGTATCAAAACATTAAAGAGTTCCTTCGAGACAGCTCCTCTCCCGAAAATGCAGATTTGACTGAGGAAAGAGAATCCAAAGATGGGCAGTGAAATTCTTCCTAAGCGGAGACGATTTGCATAAATGGGACCTAGCTACGGGACTGCTGAGATATCTGGAAGCCGAAGAAGCCCACAGATTAATGAACGAAGTACATGGCGATGTGTGCGGAGCCCATATGAGCAGAACATTTTTGGCAAAGAAAATCATGTGAACGGGTCACTACTGGCTAACCACGAAAACTGACTGCGATACTCATGTCAAGAAATGCCATCAATGCCAGATCCATGCCAATGCGATCCATGCACCCCCTAATGAGCTCCATTGCTTGACCTCACCGTGACCAGTTGGACCGTGCATCAGGTGATATCTAGGAGGGGGTAAATCCAGGAGTATGGCAATGAATCCCGGCCAGTAGAAGATCAATGGATTTTAAAATTCTGAGTTTTATTTCAAATCCCTGCACGCTCATGCCATTTTGTCATATTATCCAAAAAGATCATGTGCTGAAATGTTTTATATATATGACAAGCATTTTTGTTTTATGTCAGGTACCCCGATTTGAGGCATTCTAGCCTGACAAGCAATAGGCCAAACTTGAAGGAGGATCACGATTTTGATATAGAGCTAGATCTGATGGGGATTGAGCAGGATGAGACAGATATCGACAATACACCTGACGAGATCAAAGGATGGGTCGAAGATAAACCCAAACCCGACTTAGACCAAACCATCGCCATCAAACATCAGAACCCCTAACGATCACGAAGAACCCAGAGTAGGGGCAAATGCGACCACAAAAAAAAATATCTCAAAAAATCAAAAATCCCCCAAACCTTTCAACGGGTTAAAGGTCCGGATCTTTTGTCAGCCCAGCGAGATACCGATGCAACCAGTACGAGGGAGATCACAAGAAAAGCAACTTAACGCTGGGGCATTTATCAACTACCCAGGAAATGATGACGTGAAAATTGGCACCCATGCAACAATCCCATCAACATGCACCATCATCATCAAATGCTACCTCATGTCAATTCAATATTCAACGATACGATCATCTGGCATTTGTCAAGCATAGTTTTCCCGGGATACGATGACCCGCGTGAAAGGGGATTTTATTTGACTTGATAGGAATCGGATTAATTCTGACAAGCAACCGTGGAGCACGATCGTGAGTATGATTAGACGAAGAAAGCTATTCAACCTTTTGATCGGGTACAAAGCCTTAATTCAAAGCAAAATCTGCGACAGAATCGACCTCATATGCCAGTCTTCACTTTGCATTTGCACGAACTTTCAGTTATGGGGTATAAAACTATGACGACGTTAATGGCAATTAACACGTAGTCAGATAGTCAATAATTATCAAGCTAATATCAAGAAGTCAGACGATAAATGATTATCAAGCTAATGTCTTGAATCGTGGCCTGGGTTATTCGAGTAATTAAGCCCGAGGGGTGTCTCTACACCTGGTGCCCTAAAGCCATCTAGTTTGGGAGTCGCTGGCCCAACACTCGTTACATGGATAACTCAGAGCCTAAGAAAACGAGCATTACAGTAGAGGAGGCCCGAGCAGATTCGAATCGTGGCATGGGCTACTCGAGTAATTAAGCCTAAGGGGTGTCTCTGCATCTGGTGCCCTAAAACCGTCTGGTTTGGGAGTCATCGGCCTAACAATCGCTACATGGGTAACTCAAGCCTAAGAAAACGAATCTTGCGCAAGGTAAAGCAAAGAATGAATGGTGCAGACCACCCCCTTGTCTCGAACCGTGGCCTTTGTTACTCGAGTAAATAAACCCGAAGGGGTGTCTGTACACCTAATGCCCCAAAACCATCTGGTTTGGGAGTCATTGGTCCAAAACTCGTTAAATGGGTAACTTTGAATAGCCTAAGAAAACAAGACAAGTGAAGTGGGCTAATAAAGAGAAAAGATAATACGAAAAACTCTCGGCCTTAAACAAGAAGTCATGGAAGAGAAACCCCTACTGAATGCTACATCGCATATTGCATTTGTCATATGACGTCAATCCTGCTAAGGACGTTGTCGAGAATGGAGACAGAATACCTTTGACGAGGGAGGGTAGTTCTTTTGAATTCGACCTTACTCACGTACAATGACCATGAATTCTTAAAGGTCTTCTTACGATTTCATAACTCGTTAAATAGAAAATCATCAACTCACGAGGGATTGAAAATAACTTCCAATCTAGTACATTCACGGTTGACAACTCGCTAGGTCGTGCGATCAACAGATATTCAATTTCTTGTGCTTTAACTACATTTACTCTTTTATCGAGATTATAATATCTTTGTGTTGAACTAACACTAACGGCCCGAGCTTTCAAGTTTTGGTATTTGTTAGTCATCTGATATGCAGGATCTTGCAGAGCTATGGATAACTCAGCACGGTCAACATCGCGAGTTTTCGATAGAAATTCTTGGTAGCGACACTGTTGGTGGATTTCACAACCGAAAAACTCGCGCAAGTATACGCGGTCTAACAAGTAATATAATGATAAGTTGAGTATCGAACCCACGAGGAATTATAGCTAATATTTACCAAATACCGACTTTATATCGCTTCAATCTTATTTAAACAGTTAAATCAAAGATATGAAATTAATCTAATTAATTCTAATTATTAAAGCAAGTAAATGGATAACGATTGGTATCTAAGGTGCTACAAGCTAAGATTATAATTGTTCCCCCACACAAGCATTCTGTCGAACACTTGGTGTGCTATGTTTTATCGAACGTCATAACTATCTCTCTTTGGCCTAATGGTCACGATGGAATGTCGACTGAGAACTCACAAGTATTCATACACCTCTTCCGAGGTATGTATAAATATATCCTCTCTAGATCCACCCGAAAGGGAATAGAACTGAAAAGAACATCAAAGTTAGGTAATAATCCTCACATTCCTATGTGAATTATTCAAAGTAGAGAATTAAAGCATAGATTCTGAATTAGGCCACACATGGCATATAAGTATATTCCTATCTTACACACAAATTATGCAATCCATTGGTATAGATAAATCATAATCACATGCCAATATATCAAGGTATACATCTACAATCCATTTCCCAATTTCTTATAGATTACCAAAATCATCACTAATTCCTTAGCAAGAATCATTAAGCATAGATATATTGAACCAAACCATATGGTGCCAACCAAAGAGATAAGCTAATCAATTCAAATAACAAAGGGTTTCATTATAACCTTAGAGTAAATATTTAGTTCATAGCTTTTAAGCTAAACATAAGTAGCAATAAATACAACATTTCTAGATGACAAAATCAAAGGAAATACTAGAGAAGAATAAACTGTGTCAAAGCTTCTTCAAACTCCAAGACTTCACCCAATCCTTGCTTTTCCTTCCGTGTTGATCATCGCTCTTCAGCTCCAAGGAATCCCAAACGTCTCCCTGTGTGCTAATCACAAGCTATTTACAAAGCTAAAGAGAAAATAAACTAAGCTAAGCTATGGAGATGAGAGAAAATATGGGTTTCTCTTGTGTTCTCTCTCCCTTTCAACCCCTAGGTTGCTGATGAATTCTAGGATTTTGGATTTGGGTCATTAGGTTAGGCATTTAACAACCCAATTTTGCCCAGAATTCGTGCTTGGCGCTGCGGCGTGGGCATTTGGCCTGAAATTCGCGCTGCAGCGTCAACAATGACCTTGGCTACTGCATATTCGCGCTGCAGCGAGGCCAATAACACTAGGAACTCGCGCTGCAGCGAGGGTCCCTGAGTCAGGATTTCCAGCTTCGACGTCTGTTGGAAAAATGGCCATAACTTCTTCGTTCGAACTCGGATTAAGGCGTTTAAAGAGGTTATGGAAAGCTAAGAAGTAGCTCTACAACTTTCATAACTGGAGCTCGTCGAGATAATGGCCAGAGCAAGTCTCAATGTGGCCGAGAAGCAACTGATGTGTAAAATGCATGCAAAATCCGATGGTAAAAAGACCATAACTCTCTCATACGAACTTTAAATTAGATGATTCTGGATGCTCTGGAAAGCTAAGACAAATATCTACAACTTTTGTTCTTTGAGTTTTGAGAGATTCGGATTATAGCATGGGTGAAATGGAGAAACAAGCAGCTGAAAAGCCGAATTCAAGTCAAAAATGCATCGATCCAAAGGGCCTTTATTTAATACCTACAAAACAAAGTTAAAACATATAAAATACATACAAAAACATAATAATGCAATACAAAACCATATAATATAACAATAAGATAAAAATACATAAAAAGGAACATAAACTACCTAAGAACACACACTTTCATCAAGCCAAAAGTACTCAATTCGTAGGTATAAAACTCACTCATCAAATACCCCCAAACTTAAATCTTTGTTTGTCCTCAAGCAAAACTACCTATAAATCAAAAGTAAATATATAATTGTGAATCACATCCAACAACTATATACTAGCATTGCGGCGTCAATTATAAGAATGACGATTTCAAAGGAGAAGCAAAGTCATAAATAAGGCTTTAATCAAACTTCTAGTTTAGACTGCTACTGATCCAAATCTGTGTGTGTGTGTGTGACTACCAACTGTTCTAACTAATTATAATTCATATGCATAGACAATTGCAAAAAAAAAAAAATGCCAACTCTATACGCTCAAATTACATCAAGAAATCAAAATAAGATACAAATGCAAGAACAGATCACTCGGTATTAGCATGAGAACGACTAGAACTGACTTATGCAAAATTCGGTTACCTTAGGCTGAGTTACCCATGTAGCAAGCTTTCGATCAATGACTCCCAAGCCAGATAGCTTTAGGGCACTAGGCGTAGAACGCCCCTAAGGATCTAATAACTCAAGTAACACTATCCACGTAGCCAAACTTAAGCCAAACTAGAATTTTATTCGACATATTTTAACTAATCCAACCTCAAGCATGGATGTGCAATGTCTAATCACATTAGGCTATTCAGAGTTACCCATGTAACGAGCTTTTGATCAATGACTCCCAAGCCAGATAGCTTTAGGGCACTAGATGTAGAACACCTCAAAGGATCTAATAACTCAAGTAACAAGGGCCACGTAATTAAACTTAGTCAACTAAGGTTTTAAACTTATTCTTTCTTCTTCTTCTTTTTTTTCCCTTTTTTTTAATTCTATAAATGCTCTAACACAACGAATGTATCCGAACTTGCATAAGAATCTAAATCTTACTATCATAGACTCACTTAAGCTAAAAAGAGTTAATGCAAAAATTCCACAGAACATTACCAATAAGTCTATTAGAAGCATAAATAGCTATAACAGTTGGCATGTGCTCGATGGTCTAGACAAGATTAACAACAGTCTTAACTAACAATTTATCTAAAATCTCATTCATAAATGCTTGACCTCTTTGACAAAGCCATAACATACGTATATCACTGGCCACAATCAAAAATTTTGACTAAAAATGACCCCCCCAATTAGATAAACAATTCAAGATAGGGTTAATCAAAAGTCATCTCACAGCCCAACCATATAAATAAACCCTAACAATAATAAATGCTCAAAATAGGGTCTAAATACGGCACAAAAATATAAATATAGATATGCATCCATTCATAACTATTAAAACTGTAACATGGATAGAAATAAGCAATACACATTCATACATACTCCATGCATATCAAAACTGATAGTCATAATCCCTGACTGCAATTAATAACCTAATATGCAGCCCAAAAAAAAAAACTAACAAAATGTACTGATGGCAATACTAGAGTACTAATGGCATCCTAGTACATGAAAGCTATAATAAGCAAAAATAAATAAGAAAAACTGATAACACCCCCAAACTTCAGATAGCCAGTGCCCTCAGTGGCTGAGTAGGTGGAAAGAAGAATCAATCTGTGATATCATCGTCTGGGATCTCATCGTCGCCCTCCTTATTGCCCTCCACTACAGTAGGGGAATTGGGTATGATTTGTGCTGTAAATGTAGAGTCCTGTCTGTTTTTTTTTTTAACATTCACTGTTGGCGCTGCGGCGTGAGAAATGTTATGTAATACTCACGCTGCAGCGTGAGTTCCTTGTGCTGAAAACAATGGCTCGCTGCGGCGTGGACCGAAGGCAAAAATGGCCACGCTGCAGCGTAACTCTCCAGTAGGTTTCTAACTTGGTGCCGCTACAGCGTGGATTGGCGCCGCTGCAGCGTCGACTCTTGGCTTGGGAAGGCACGGCGTTCACGCTGCGGCGTGATACTTGCTTTGTAAATTCACGCTGCAGCGTGGAGTCTTGACATGGGAGGGTTCGGTGTTGGTGCTGCGGTGCCAAGCTTACCTTGTAAACTCACGCTGCAGCGTGAGTGCTAGCTCAACCTCATTTATGTAAGTTTCCTGCAGGTAACCCAAATCAACACTTAGCCTATAAAACCTTTAAACAAAATAAGAAATCACAAGTTAGAGACTTCTATCCGTGGAACTTAGAAGTACATGAACAAAAATGTCAAAATCCCACTTCTAAAAGATCCCATGCAATTGACAGAAGTTCTACCAAAATATTTATATAACCACTAGGATTTAATAAATCAATGTTACTCAAAAAGGCTACTGAGACCAATATGAACTAATGGTACCAAAATCTTTTAGAAATAGGCTACCCTACTTACTAACATGTTTAATAAAGGAAAGATGCTATAAATAGCATATGCACACATTACTATCCTGAAACGAACAAAAGCATGACAATGACCAAATATATTACTAACTACTAAAAATTAGATGAAAACAAAATTATGAAGATGACAGAATTATAAAAGTGATACTGAGATGGGATAGCCTGCCCATCGAGCGCTTGTTTTAAAGTTGACGGCCCGACTCTACGCATTTACTTTTAGTCTGGCTCATATGCAAAGATGACCATATCATGCCGCCTATTGGTCTTTTCCTTGATGTTCACGGCGGACATAGATGATTGGCCACCCCCAAACTTCGCTTCATCCATTGGCACGAAGAACTTTTCGTTGTTTGAGATATCCACTAATTCTCCATTCTCATCAAAATGAAATCGTTCTCCATGCACTAGTGGGCCCTCTGGGATTTTAACAACCTTGAGCACGGTTTCTAACTTTTCATCAGTCTTCAATTTACAACCCCTCATGATCGTCTCTTCTCCTAACTCAGAATCCTCATATTTGTCAAAGCAAAGTTCGATATATCCCTTTACAGCTTCGTGAGACTCATCGCCTTTCCCTTGTGTATCCACCGTGCAATGCTCTCCACTCCCCTCGTTGTGATCAATAACGACAGGTAGATTGCTTTGTGGTAGATTCATAATCGAATTGATGAGTTGCCCCATTCGGCTCTCGAGATTTTGCAATGAGGCGTCTTGGTTTGCTTTTCGAACCTCATTTCTCTCCATAAAATTGGTAAGGAGCTCTTCAAGCCTTCTCTCTTCTTCTCGTTCAGAGTTCATGGAAAGGCTCATGTCCAACTGAGATGTCACCTCATATTGTGGCGGACACTGATATTTAGATTCTGCCTGGTAAGAAAGATTTAGATCACAATACTGCTCTTGACTGTAGTCCCATGAGTTTGGATAACCCTGACAGTCTGGATGATAGTAAGTCAGTTCATTGTCAGTTAGTTCCTGACAGTAGGTGTTCTGAGTGGACTGACACTCATGGTTGTCAGAAAACCTCAAGAGGTTTGCAATTTGATCTTGCAAATGCTCAAGTCTTTCTTCCAATCCTAGTTGTGTCGTCCCCTCAAAAGACCATTGATAAAAAATTTCGTCCATCCTAAGAGAATTTAAAAACAAAACAAAGCAAAAAGAGATTAAATACAGATATACAAGTTCAAATTAAGACTAAATTGATTGAAATCAATATTGGACAATATTAGAATAAATAATTCCCTGGCAATGGCGCCAAAAACTTTTTGGTGGATTTCACAACCGAAAAACTCGCGCAAGTATACGCGGTCTAACAAGTAATATAATGATAAGTTGAGTGTCGAACCCACGAGGAATTATAGCTAATATTTACCAAATACCGACTTTATATCGCTTCAATCTTATTTAAACAGTTAAATCAAAGATATGAAATTAATCTAATTAATTCTAATTATTAAAGCAAGTAAATGGATAACGATTGGTATCTAAGGTGCTACAAGCTAAGATTATAATTGTTCCCCCACACAAGCATTCTGTCGAACACTTGGTGTGCTATGTTTTATCGAACGTCATAACTATCTCTCTTTGGCCTAATGGTCACGATGGAATGTCGACTGAGAACTCACAAGTATTCATACACCTCTTCCGAGGTATGTATAAATATCTCCTCTCTAGATCCACCCGAAAGGGAATAGAACTGAAAAGAACATCAAAGCTAGGTAATAATCCTCACATTCCTATGTGAATTATTCAAAGCAGAGAATTAAAGCATAGATTCTCAATTAGGCCACACATGGCATATAAGAATATTCCTATCTTACACACAAATTATGCAATCCATTGGTATAGATAAATCATAATCACATGCCAATATATCAAGGTATACATCTACAATCCATTTCCCAATTTCTTATAGATTACCAAAATCATCCTAATTCCTTAGCAAGAATCATTAAGCATAGATATATTGAACCAAACCATATGGTGCCAACCAAAGAGATAAGCTAATCAATTCAAATAACAAAGGGTTTCATTATAACCTTAGAGTAAATATTTAGTTCATAGCTTTTAAGCTAAACATAAGTAGCAATAAATACAACATTTCTAGATGACAAAATCAAAGGAAATACTAGAGAAGAATAAACTGTGTCAAAGCTTCTTCAAACTCCAAGACTTCACCCAATCCTTGCTTTTCCTTCCGTGTTGATCATCGCTCTTCAGCTCCAAGGAATCCCAAACGTCTCCCTGTGTGCTAATCACAAGCTATTTACAAAGCTAAAGAGAAAATAAACTAAGCTAAGCTATGGAGATGAGAGAAAATATGGGTTTCTCTTGTGTTCTCTCTCCCTTTCAACCCCTAGGTTGCTGATGAATTCCAGGATTTTGGATTTGGGTCATTAGGTTAGGCATTTAACAACCCAATTTTGCCCAGAATTCGTGCTTGGCGCTGCGGCGTGGGCATTTGGCCTGAAATTCGCGCTGCAGCGTCAACAATGACCTTGGCTACTGCATATTCGCGCTGCAGCGAGGCCAATAACACTAGGAACTCGCGCTGCAGCGAGGGTCCCTGAGTCAGGATTTCCAGCTTCGACGTCTGTTGGAAAAATGGCCATAACTTCTTCGTTCGAACTCGGATTAAGGCGTTTAAAGAGGTTATGGAAAGCTAAGAAGTAGCTCTACAACTTTCATAACTGGAGCTCGTCGAGATAATGGCCAGAGCAAGTCTCAATTTGGCCGAGAAGCAACTGATGTGTAAAATGCATGCAAAATCCGATGGTAAAAAGACCATAACTCTCTCATACGAACTTTAAATTAGATGATTCTGGATGCTCTGGAAAGCTAAGACAAATATCTACAACTTTCGTTCTTTGAGTTTTGAGAGATTCGGATTATAGCATGGGTGAAATTGAGAAACAAGCAGCTGAAAAGCCGAATTCAAGTCAAAAATGCATCGATCCAAAGGGCCTTTATTTAATACCTACAAAACAAAGTTAAAACATATAAAATACATACAAAAGCATAATAATGCAATACAAAACCATATAATATAACAATAAGATAAAAACACATAAAAAGGAACATAAACTACCTAAGAACACACACTTTCATCAAGCCAAAAGTACTCAATTCGTAGGTATAAAACTCACTCATCAGACACGCGCCAAGGCAGGGGCAGTTAAGAATCGTGAAATGAAAGGAAGATGAGGTTGTACAGAACTTCTCGTCATTGGGCCTCTCCCCAATCCTGACTATCATTGCCTCGACATCCAAATGATCCACGTGCATAAGCATACACAAGGATGATATAATGCGGGACAACAACATATCGGCCAGCAGAAATGATCAAAAGGCGAAGGAGCCCAACATAGCTGTCGATCATCACAGAGAGCGAAACAAACTGCCTCAACTTGATGAAAATGTAGACGACCAAGAGCAGGCAGAGTACCAAATCAATGTTGAAGTCTAAAAACTACACTTCACGACGAGGCGTGATCCAATCAAATGTTGGCAAACAACGACGACTGTCGAATTGTATCATTTGACTGAACAGGGGTCATTTCTATCTAAGCATATGTTGTGCACATGCATCTGTCCATAACATATCTGCTAGATCATGCACAACATCTTTTGCATGCGTAACATGTACGATCAACATGAAATCTTCAGGGGAAAGTACAAGCACGTCACTTTCAACCTCACAAATGATCAGACCGTGATGGCTTTTGCGGCATGGTACGTGGACGATGTTGGTGGGAGATCCAGGAGAGAAGCCGATCACACATCCCACTTCAAGAAATCACTCAAATCAAATCGAGCGACCCCTGGGAAGGGCTGGTATCCAAACAATCAATGACCCCTGGGAAGGGCTGGTATCCAAACAATCAATGACTCCTGGGAAGGGCTGGTATCCAAACAATCAATGACCACCCCTAGGAAGGGCTGGTATCCAAACAATCAAAGACCCCTCGGAAGGGCTGGTATCCAAACAATCAATGACCCTGGGAAGGGCTGGTATCCAAACAAGAAGTGAACTTGGAAAGGCATCCAAGCAAACCACAACAAGGTGGGGAGCACCCTGGGAAGGCATCCAACCAAACCACAACAAGGTGGTGAGCACCCTGGGAAGGCATCCAAGCAAAACACAACAAGGTGGTGAGTGAACCTGGGAAGGCATCCAAGCAAATCACAATAAGGTGGTGTGAGAACCTGGGAAGGCATCCAAACGAACCACAACAAGGTGGTGAACAACCCTTGGGAAGGGCCGATATCCAAAAAGTGAGCGATCCTTGGGAAGGGCTGAGATCCAAGCAAACCCCGACAAATGATGACATCTGTAGAAGAGTATCAAAAGACTGTACAGGGGTCATTTTTCATCAAATTTACATTTTAAATGTTGTGTCACATGCATTGAATAGATGATAATTCTGTACGTGATCCATGCAGGTCAGGTGTCAAGGTCCTAGCCTGTCAGAGTCAAAAGCGATGGCTGCCAAGAATGATGTACGAGGACGAACTCCAAGGATGCCTTTCAAGCTAGTCAGTAGAATAACTTCCTTTGATGACAATCGACCAGATACGAGACCCGGCGATTACGAGATGGGTGACCGGATACGAGACGCAGCCCCGACAAGACAATCGATCGGATACTAGACCCGGCGATTACGAGATGGGTGACCGGATAAGAGACCCGGCCCCGACAAGACAATCAACCGGATACGAGACCCGGCGATTACGGGATGGGTGACCGGATACGAGACCCGGCCCCGACAAGACAATCGACCGAATACGAGACCCGGCGATTACGGGATGGGTGACCGGATACGAGACCCGGCCCCGACAAGACAATCGATCGGATACGAGACCCGGCAATTACGGGATGGGTGACCGGATACGAGACCCGGCCCCGACAAGACAATCGACCTGATACGAGACCCGGCGATTACAAGATGGGTGACCGGATACGAGACTCAGCCCCGACAAGATAATCGACCGGATACGAGACCCGGCGATTACGAGATGGGTGGCCGGATACGAGACCCGGCCCCGACAAGAAAATCGACCGGATACGAAACCCGGCGATTACGAGATGGGTGGCCGGATACGAGACCCGGCCCCGACAAGACAATCGACCGGATACGAGACCCGGCGATTACGAGATGGGTGACCGGATACGAGACCCGACCCCGACAAGACAATCGACCGGATACGAGACCCGGCGATTACGGGATGGGTGACCGGATACGAGACCCGGCCCCGACAAGACAATCGACCGGATACGAGACCCGGCGATTACGGGATGGGTGACCCGATAAGACAATCGACCGGATACGAGTCCCGGCGATTACGAGATGGGTGACCGGATACGAGACCCGGCCCCGACAAAACAATCGACCGGATACAAGACCCAGCGATTACGAGATGGGTGACCGGATACGAGACCCGGCCCCGACAAGACAATCGACCTGATACGAGACCCGGCGATTACAAGATGGGTGACCGGATACGAGACCTGGCCCCGACAAGATAATCAACCGGATACGAGACCCGGCGATTACGAGATGGGTGACCGGATACGAGACCCGACCCCGACAAGACAATCAACCGGATACGAGACCCGGCGATTACGGGATGGGTGACCGGATAAGAGACCCGGCCCTGACAAGAAAATCGACCGAATACGAGACCCGGCGATTACGAGATGGGTGACCGGATACGAGACCCGGCCCCGACAAGACAATCGACCGGATACGAGACCCAGCCCCGACAAGACAATCGACCGGATACGAGACCTGGCGATTACGAGATGGGTGACTGGATATGAGACCCGGTCCCGACAAGACAATCAACCAGATACGAGACCCGGCGATTACGGGATGGGTGACCGGATACGAGACCCGGCCCCGACAAGACAATCGACCGAATACGAGACCCGACGATTACGAGATGGGTGACCGGATACGAGACCCGGCCCCGACAAGACAATCAACCGGATAAGAGACCCGTAAATTACGAGATGGGTGACCGGATACGAGTCCCGGCCTCGACAAGACAATCAACCGGATACAAGACCCGGCGATTACGGGATGGGTGACCGGATACGAGACCCGGCCCCGACAAGACAATCGACCGGATACGAGACCCGGCGATTACGGGATGGGTGACCGGATACGAGACCCGGCCCCGACAAGACAATCGACCTGATACGAGACCCGGCGATTACAAGATGGGTGACTGGATACGAGACCCAGCCCCGACAAGACAATCGACCGGATACGAGACCCGGCGATTACAAGATGGGTGACCGGATACGAGACCTGGCCCCGACAAGATAATTAACCGGATACGAGACCCGGCGATTACGAGATGGGTGACCGGATACGAGACCTGGCCCGACAAGACAATCGACCGGATACGAGACCCGGCGATTACGAGATGGGTGACCGGATACGAGACCCGACCCCTACAAGACAATCGACCGGATATGAGACCCGGCGATTACGGGATGGGTGACCGGATACGAGACCCGGCCCCGACAAGACAATCGACCGGATACGAGACCCGGCGATTACGAGATGGGTGACCGGATACGAGACCCGGCGATTACGAGATGGGTGACCGGATACGAGACCCGGCCCCGACAAGACAATCGACCGGATACAAGACCCGGCGATTACGAGATGGGTGACCGGATACGAGACCCGGCCCCGACAAGACAATCAACCGGATACGAGACCCGGCGATTATGAGATAGGTGACCGGATACGAGACCCGGCCCCGACAAGATAATCAACCGGATACGAGACCCGGCGATTACGAGATGGGTGACCGGATACGAGACCCGGCCCCGACAAGATAATCAACGGGATACGAGACCCGGCTCCGACAAGACAATCAACCGGATACGAGACCCGACGATTACGAGATGGGTGACCGGATACGAGACCCGGCCCCGACAAGGCAATCATCCGGATACGAGACCCGATGATTACGAGATGGGTGACCGAATACGAGACCCGGCCCCGACAAGACGATCAACCGGATACAAGACCCGGTAATCACGAGGCGAGCAACCGGATACGAGACCCGGCGCAGACGAGACGATCAACCGGATACGAGACCCGGTGATCACGAGACTAGCGACCGGATACGAGACCCGGCGCAGACGAGACGATCAATTAGAAGATGAAACCTGACGACTAACAATGCGGTCAGTGATTGATGCATTGACACCTTTACAAATGTTTTGCGTGCATTACATCTTGTGTTGCATCATAAGCTACATGTGTTGCATCATGTATGTACTGTCATTCTTATACACTGTCATTCATGCATCGTGTGTCTACTTCTTTATCATGTTCATTTCATTTGACATTTCATAAACATGATAAAGAGGGGCAGCTGTAGACACCCAAATTTTGCACTTCGTATACTAACCTTGACAGGAGGGCAAATTCGTCCATTGAGCCGGCCTACGAGAGCGAAGGATGGGCGCAAGTACGAACACTCGACGCCACCGCGATGATTTACAACCAAAACCGACGTGACAATAAAGCCGTCCGAAATGAGCATTCCTGAATGATGTGGCACGTCTCCCAGTAATTTTCGGACTGCAAAATATAAGCGTGTCGGCGAAAACTGACATCACGATACGAGAATCGAGGCGTAGCACAAAAATCGAGAAAATCAAACCAGCTAGCCGCGAATTGATCTATGGCCAATAAGTGCGCCTTTTCAAAACACGGAACTCGAAACACGGAAACCGAAAACCAGCTGAGTGGATGGGGGGCGGCCAGCCAGCCGCAGATCAATCTGCGGCCAGCCGCAGATCAATTTGCGGCTGGGTCTGGCCAGCCTATTTCAGCTCATTCCTTCATTCAGCATCTAGGAGAGGTTAGCAGGCGGAGAGAGGAAGAAAGAATAAGCAGCAGCAGCTCAAAAATAGAAAGAGAAATAGCATAATTTGGCAACAAAATAGGAGAGAAAGAAACAAAAAGGGAGAGGATTTATACTCTTTTGATTTGATTGTATCATATCCACTTCTCATTCTATTCAAATACACAAGTTTACATCCACTTTGATATCATTTGCAAGGTGAAAATCTCCTTATTATTGCAATTTCTATCATATCATTTGGTTAAATTAAATGTAGTTTTCATGTAATTTATGGTGGAACAATGAATTAGGGATTATTAGTGAGGGTTCCATCGGAACAAAATTCTTCCTAATAACCCGATGATATTCATTTATTGATTTTTGTTTGTTTTACGGTGATATATTGGGCGTGGTTCCTTTGGGTTGTTATTTTAGGATGTCTTGTCATTATTAGATTATCCGTATTGGTTATTTCTTGTAATATCCGTTTTGTGGGTGTGTGGAAATTTCGGGGTGAGCCTAGGAACGCGACCCCGTGGTCCAAATCCGATGATGGACATCTTTTGATGTGGATAGTAGGAACGATGTAATCTTCATTGTGAACATGTAATCGTCGGGCCTTAAAACGACGCCAAGGCGAGAATCGTGTTTAAGGCCCCGTCATAGTGAAAGTATGCGATTGTGGGCGTTCGGGGTTATTTTGATGGCTTACATGCCCATGAATAGCCCCCACGCATTTTAATGTTTGGTTTGATTTGTGACACAAAAATTGATTTCAAGTTAAACGATGAAGATTTCTATAAAATCAATCAAAGTAGGTTATTAGCACCACGAGGCTAAAATTTGGAAATGCTAATGAATGTCGATTCCTATTTAACGAGAAGGCTAAAGAAAAAATCGTTTTCAAACATCAAAAAAATGATTTTATAAAAATAAGTAACGTTTTATTAAATCTTTGTGCATAGGGTTAAAGAGATCCTAGAAGTTACCCATCATGCTATTTACGAAAGCAACGTATATATCTTGATTCCTATTTTGACGAAGGTTTAGAAAACTCTTGTTTTTGCCAAAACGACACCTAATGAAAATCTCATGGTTTTTGACAATTAAAATCAAACATTTCTCATAAAGCTTTCTCGTATAAGCCGAAGGACATTCTAAAGCATTCACAAAAGAAAACACAACTTTTCATAAAAACCCAAATGGTTTCTTCATGCAAACTCACCACGACATTCACATAGGCATACACGCGCGCGCATACACACACATTCAAGAATTAAAGGATAGAAAAAGCATCAAGATTGCGGTAACCGTGTTTCACGGAAGTCGGGGGGTGCCTAACACCTTCCCCTCGCTTAAGCAAGCCCCCGAACTCTATGAATCTCGATTTACAGACCAATTAATTCGGAGTCACACATGAGCCAGCGATTTAGAAAAAATGAAACTCGGATGAGTTGGTACATCCATTTCAAATATACCAACTGGCGACTCTGGTTAATTGGCTCATCATAAAAAATGATCTTTCAAAACCCCGTCGACATTCGTACTGACCTTTTCCAAAAATCATCTAGTAATCAAGGCTAAAATTGGAAAGGACAAACATCGCCACGGGAGCGATCCCTCCCGGCGTCGACACTCATCCATCACCATCACCATTACTGTAACGACCCCAAAATCGGGACTATTCTCAAACTCGACTTTATGCGTTAATACTATATTGTTCTAGCTTTAAAACATTATTCCATGTTAAAATATCTAAAAATACGGATAATTTAAAACTTTTTATATCTTTCTTTCTATTCCTTGAATCGCAACATTTACGATTATATTTATTTCAGAATCATATTTATTTTATGATTCATTTTATCTGAGTAGATATGAGTATATCTAACTCAATCCCTCATACAAATTCTTTTCTATATAGTATTATTATTATTATATTGATTTACTTCTCAAAATAGCTACAATACAATCTTTCAATCTTAAAACAAACATTCTTTATGTATTGAATATTTCAAACTTTACATAACTGTCAGTTACACATATCCAGAACCATCATCGTGATTCAGTATAATTTCTAAATAAAGAAAAGGTATTCCTTTGCACGTTTTCTAATCCATATCATCAGATAGCAAATAATATCGCATTGTATCCTTGACCTGTAAAAAGTTTATTTTTGCAAGATTGAGCTCGACAACTCAGCAAATTTAATAGCTTTCATACTTCACATAGTACATAAATTCATGCGGATCAGTTCATATCTCATGATTATCATAATTCTAAACAATATAATTCATATGTTTAGCATATCCCATATGACATCAGGACTGAGTTCCAAAACTCAATCAATTTCAGTCATAAGTTGACTTTCACAATTTAACAAGCATCAAGTATAATTCAGTATATTTGCGAAAATCTCATATAATATCAAGATCACATAACACAAAGGCACTAAAAAACTTGCCTTATATGCTCTTTTACCGTTTATGCTACATAGTTCTTCAAGTAACCTACATATATCAATAATGTAGAACATACCAATTAGTCAGTTAATGACGCTCAAATTGATTTATATTAATTCTTGTTTCATATTGTTTGCCTATTATACCTTAATAACGCAATCATTTTCAAAACATCTCTCGACGTCGTTAGGAAATGTTATGACTATCATACCATCCTTCCTTATTGGTTTACATAACCACATTTTAGTGATATAATAACACTAAATACTAATATCATATCACAAAAATATACTCAAATTTTCTCGGTCAATTCTTGATCCTTGGGTAAAAAGACCGTTACGCCCATTGACTAGTTAATACACGATCCATAACGTCCTAATACCTCACGAGTCCACTAAACCTTCTAAAGTCTTTAAAATATTATTCTAGACTTTTCAACCAATTTTCACATTTTTCGGATTATCCGATAATTTTCTGCAATTATTTCCATTTATAAAAACTATCATTTAATAGCTTCAAAATAGAAATAGTAACTCAAGATACTTTTATTTTCTCAAAACACCATCAATATTAATCTTATATTATTATAAGAGTTTTCACCAAATTTCATAATTTTTCACCATTCATAGAAGTTTCTATGAATTTCCACTAATTTTTAAACTAACTTTAAATAGCTTAAAAATTCAATAAATACTTCTGCCCTTCAATAATTTTCCAAACCTTTCCAGAAATTCTAAAATAATATTATAGAAGTTTTCACCAAGTTTCATAATTTTTCATCATTCATAGAGTTTTCTATGAATTTTCACTATTTTTAAACTAACTTTAAATAGCTTAAAAAATATAATAATTACTTCTACTCTTCAATAATTTATCAAAAATTTACAGAAATTATAAAATAATATTATAGAATTTTTCACCAAGTTTCATAATTTTTCATCATTCATAGAATTTCCTATGAATTTCCTCTATTTTAAACTACTTTAAATACCTTCAAAAATACAATAAATATTTCTGCTATTTAACAATTCGTCTAAAAATTAAAGAAATTATAAAATGATATTTTAATGTTTCTGTAAAAATATTTGAGCTCAAAACATTTTTCTGATAATTTAATTATTATTTCTAATGTGCTGAAACTTCGAAAATTTATAATAATTAAACCGCTTATCCGAAAATTACGAATTCTATGTCCATTCCACATGAAATTTAATTCTCCACAATTTTTTAGTTCAAAATTTTTTCAAATTCTAGATGAAAATAGCCCAAACGGGCTTCGCCGATGGCGACTTTTCGGTCATCTTCTCCGGCGACCCAAAACGTTTTTGGGCTAGTTTTTCATGGTTTCTCTGCCCAGATCAGTTCTACTACATCTCACGGTGTCATAGGTATGATTAGAATTAAAAACGGAGTTCGTTTGGTCCTCCAAACTACACTCCGCATTTCGTTCACCGGCGATATTATCCTTGCGTTTACCATTGATTTCCTTACCGTTTTCTTTTGTTTCTTATCGTATTAGTTAACTTTGATATTTTCAAACCCTTTCTCACTGGTTTTATGACCGATTACATGTTAAAAATTAGAACCCATTAAGGGTTTCCACCATAGCCATCTTTACTACCATGTTCTCGGTTCTACAAATTTAACGCGTATATACCATCATATAAGAATGTTTTATGTATACATAATAGGGAAGAGAAGATTACCTATTAACATAGTGCTTTCCTTTTTGCATTTTCTCCTGCCGTCGCAACCATCTCTCTCTTCTTTCCTTTCTTTTCTTTTCCGCTAATCTCTCCCTTTCTCACTCTCACATGCACCAGCCACCTCTCTCTCTCTTCCTCTTGGTGATGTTGCCGACTTGGTGGGTGAAGAAGTGGTAGGTGGCGTGTGTTGGTTTTATTTCCTTTTACTTGAAGGTTACAAGACTTGGAGGTTACTCCCCCCCTCCCCCGCCTTTTTTTGTCAACTTAACTGTTTGCTCGGTTTGTTTTCTTGGTTGCTACTCCTTTCATTTCACCCCGCTTGCTTCTCATTGTAGCTAATATACATAGTACATATGTATACATATACTACATATATTACATATACTCATCTAATATGTATATTACATATAATATATATTATATTACTTACAATATATATTACATATAATATAAAATGAAAATTGTAATAATGCAATAATTTCCACTTTAAATTTTTAATTAATGTATAATCATTTATATTACACCAAAAATATTTTCCATAAAAATAGAAGTTATTCATTAAATAAAAACAATTTATTTAATGCAATAACTTTACTATATTAAAATAATTTAATATCATAAATTATTTTAATTCTCTTTATTTACTGTAACAGACCAATTAAAATAATTAATATTCAATTAACTATTTTAATTTAATTATTTAATATATACAACAAATTTAATCATCTTCTTCTTCCACTACAATAAAAAGTCCTATCTGCGACCGCACATCAGCGACCGACAACGGTCGCATATATGTATCTACAACCGCAGGCGGTCGCTGATATGGGTCACAAATAATCTGGTCGTTGGATGGACTCCAACGACCAACTTTAGCGACCGTCAAGTAGCAACGGATTCGGTCGCTAATCTAAGCCAGCGTGAGTTAGGTCTGATGGGTGACGTGGCCCACGTGTCAGCGACTTTAAATAGCGACCGCGACGGTCGCTAATACCCTCGAGCCAAATACGGTCGCTGATATGAGTTATCGACCGCCTACGGTCGCTGATTATTAATTTAATTTTTTTTTGCCTGTTTTGTGGATTTCCCAAAAAATGTGTACCTGCTTTATATCTCAACACACAGCAATATATATCGATAAACCAACATCAATACAAATACATCGATATATCCATCCATGTATATATAGATACAAATTAATAAACCAACACAATAATATAAACATCCACGCATACTAAACTCATATATATAAACAAGTACCGTCCAAGTAAAATTTATATACAAATGTTATAATGTACAATATAAACATGCATCCATAAATTCATTCATTCAAATGTAGATTAACAAAAGAATTGAGGGAATACAAATGTCTTCACGGATGAATATCATCCAAATAGGGCTGTAACAAAAGAATAAAACATGTATTATTGAATGTAAAGTTAAACTAAACATGCAAAGCAGTACATAAAGTTAAATGACAAGATTACTTTTACCTCGGGCTCATCGTCCTAGTGTTGTGCTGCTCTTGCCACTGCATCTGCTAACTCCTCAGGGCTCAGAGACTGCAGATGGCCGCCAAGTGTGAGAAGAAGATTTCGATCTTGACATATTGCTCTCACACAGTCAGCAGGAGTGTGCGGCATCGGATGGCACGAGGACTGAGTAGACTGACTAGCAGAGTTGCTTGTGCCACTGATAGTCGGTCGTTGTCGTTGTCCTTGGCCTTTGACATAGTTCTTTTTGACAACCGACGCCCTCTCCCACAACTCCTGATCAATCGGCAGCCGCGGGGTGCCTTTAGGATAGCGCTCATTCAGTAGGCTCTTATAAGTGTCCTGTCAGCGGGTTAAAAATTAAATAGTTAAAAATAAATCTAAAATGCTTAAAATTGACGTAAAAATTTATAAATATATGAAAGTACCGCTATCTGGATAGCCTCAGGCAAACCATCGCAGGTGGCCAGGTGTACATCCAACCAATAGATAGGCTGACCCTGAGACGATGTCTCTTACAAAATATGCTCATTTATTAATATGTAAACATGTGATATACTAAAACCAAAACTTAAATTTTGCAAAATATATACCCTGGCAGTAATATGCTGCAACTGTGAGATACTACCGCCCTTATAAGGGCCTTTCGCCTTTGAACCTTCAGGTACACCTGCGGATCTGTTCGAGGCGGCAGTCTTGCGTCTCTTGACCCAGCTCTCAGCACTCTACTGGGCACACATCTCAGCCCATATAGGCTGCGTGCACCACCAGGGGCAATGCTCATATATATATTGCTCCCCACTGTCTTGGATGGTTGATCACTACATTATGTAGGGTTTTCTGTCTTTCTTTGTTCAGATTATCTTTGGTTCGGATGGCGCACTTCTGCCAGAACAACGTCTGAATAACTGATGTCTGTGCGTCGTCCCACTTATACCTTTTTTGCAAATAAAACAATAATAATAATATTAAAACGGTGATATTAACATAATCCAAAACTACTAAATAATATTAGTTTATTAAATATATTATATATCAGACCGCAAAAAAATATACCTGAAATTTAGCCCAAACTGCATCCTTATGGGCGATAGGTGTGCTCGCCCACGTAATCACTGGCGTAGGCCAGTTCTGTAAGCATAACTGTGAAATACACTTCATAATTTTCCTATCGCTAAAATCACTACAATATACAACATTTTACGTTAAAGATAAGTCATTTGATGATAATATTTAAAGCAATTTACATTAATGATGTTTAACGTACATGTTGTCTGGAGGAGGACGAATTTGTATGAGAATCCGGTCATCCAGATTAGCCTGGGCCTTCGGCACATTATTAGGACCCTTACCCAAGCCGCGTTTTCTTTGCCCTGGTTCAGAAGACATCTATAACTAATAATGAATTGATGATATTATGAGTTATATTTGATTACAATTTTATAAATAAAATGACAATAATGACAGGTAATTGTATGAAATAGTTAACTACGACAACTATAAATGAAAGGTACATAAACACGACAATGATATAAACATATATATATATATATGTAATTGTATGTAATACAAGTAATACTAAACATACATTCTATTTTGTTAATCGCTGTCTGAGTCAGAATCATTTTCTATATGTATTGGAGATTCATAACCATCATCTTCATCAGATTCAGTGTCAGTGTCAATAAATAACTCTTCCTCCTCAGTTTTAATGTCATCTGGCACATGTACTGACTCGGGATCCAATTCATCAGGTTCATCTCCACCCTCTAACTGGATTACTTCATTGTTATCCTCCACATTTATTATAGGAGGTCTATGAAGCATCTCCTCTTGGTAGAACTCCCCGTCTACTAATTGGACACGACTGCGCACGGGAGTATGAATTACAACTTGCCAATCTGCAGGCGGTCTATCCCTTTTCCTAATAGGACTAGGAGTGTAGTATACTTGTACTGTTTGAGTTGGCAACACAAAAGGTGTGTTGACGTACGTGGACCTATGGAGGTCAACATCGACGATTCCATGGCGATCGACATGTATCCCTTTTTCTGAATCAAACCAACGACACTTGAACTAGTTAATATGACCCCCATAAGTACCCTTGTACGACAACTCAATGATTTCCTCCAACTCCCCATAAAAGGCACGACCAAGCTCATTGTAACAATCTCCTTGAACAAACACTCTAGTGTTAGTTGTTCTTTTACCACGAGCATATGCCTTTGTATGAAATTCATAGCCATTTATTTTGTAACCATTGCGGCTGACTTAGTCCTTGTCTGGGCCCATAGCTAGGACTTGTATATTTAGAGGAATGGTTCCCTCATTAAGAGCCTACAAAAATTCTATTAAGTTAAATGAATTCATAAATTAATACAGTTTCAATGTCGTGCTTAACTAACTTAACTTACTTTGTCCTTTAGCCAAAGTGCAATTTTTGATCAAGACTGAGTTGAATATCTTTATCAGTGATGTCGGGCTGATTCATTTTTTACTCGTCATCGTATGATCTATATAATTTTATAAACATTAACATATTGGAATATATGAGATTGCAGGTTAAGATATAGGTCCAATAAATATCAATTTTATATGTATACCTTACAAATTCGTTAATCTCCTCGCAATTGAGAAGAATGCAAGTATGTGCAACATGTAATTCTTGCTCAGACAGGAATATGCGCTTCCCTTTTCTATAAGTGCGACTCGGTAGACCAAATATAGAAAGCCGACCATTTAGTTCAACATTTTCCTCATCATCATGTCTCGAGACTCGATTGGCCTTTGTCAAGATTTCGTCGGGAAAATAATCTGAGACAAACTTAGATATCTCATCGAAATTGTATGCCTTATATATCGACCCCTCGACGTAAGCTCTATTCTTCACCTTCCTCTTAAGGTTTCCTATCACCCTCTCGAAAGGGTACATCCATCTATATTGAACTAGACCACTAGCACGAGCTTCATAGGGTAGATGGATTTGCAAATGCTCCATGAAGTCAAAAAAACCAGGTGGAAATATTTTTTCAAGCTTACACGTGATCTCAATGATGTTCTTCTCAAGTACAGACATGTCCTTTTTATTTAATGTTTTTGAACATATGTCTTTGAAGAAACGACTAAGTTCAATCAAATCATCCCATATTAGTTTATCAAGCAAGTCCTGAAATGCTATAGGCATGAGTCTCTCTATGAATACATGGCAGTCATGACTCTTCATCCCTTGCAATTTCCCACTTGTGACACACCTTGCAATGTTTGAGGCATATCCATCTGGTAGTTTCAGAGACTTAATTCATGTGCACACATCTTCAACTTGCTTTTTGGATAATGTGTACCTTGCATGCAGTTTGACCATCCAACCAGTAGGAGATTCATAAAGTTCTAATCCAAGACGCTTACAAATATCTTTCATGTCCAACCGTGCCTTATCATTATCTTTCGTCTTACCCGGAACACTCATCACGATGTTAAACACATTTTCGAACATATTCTTCTCAATATGCATCACATCTAGATTATGATGAATCAAATTTGTAGACCAATAAGGGAGTTCCCAAAAGATGCTTCTCCAAACCCAATTATGAGACTCGCCAAACCCATTGATTATGTTTGAGGCAACAATCTTACCAAATAGGATGACTGGCAATCTCATCACACGGTCATGCATCTCTGTCCTCGACAATTGCGGTGCATGTATATCAGTCTCTACTTTCCCATTCCTAAAGTGTTTTCTATTTCTTCGAAATGGGTGGTCTACCGGCAAGAAACGACGATGACAGTCAAACAAGCAAGGCTTTCGACCTTTTGATAGATTGAAAGACTTTATATGCTCCATACAATAGGGACAAGCCAACTTCCCATGTGTACTCCATCTATCTAACCTATCATAGGTAGGGAAGTCACTTATAGTCCATATAACCGTTGCCCTAAGGTTGAAATTTATTTTCGTGGAAACATCCCAAGTCTGTACTCCATCCTCCTACAATACCTTCAACTCGTCTACAAGAGGTCTCAAGTAAACATCTAGGTTCTTTCCAGGACTCTTGGGACCAGGAATCACGAGTGAAAGAAACAAGTATGGCTGTTTCATACACATCCAAGGAGGCAAGTTGTACGGAGTTACAATCACAGGCCAGTAGGAGTACGGAACAGCTGAGTGGCTGAACGGGTTGAAACCATCAGTGGACAATCCAAGCCTCATATTTCTAGGTTTCAATGCAAACCCAGGATGTGCTAAGTTAAAATATTTCCAAGCATGCCCATCTGTGAGATGGTTAAGTTCTCCATCTTTAGCTAGAGATTTCGTATGCCAAGTCATATGTTCAGATGTTCTTGAAGACATGTACAATCTTTTGAGCCGATGTGTAATTGGAAAATACCTCAAAATCTTCAAAGGTATATTTGTCTTTTTTGTAGTCACACCCTGTTTAATAGGCCTGAACTGATTATGATCGCAAAACGTGCACTTTGTCTTATGTTCATTTTCCTTATAAAAAAACATGTAATCGTTCGGATATGCATCGATCTTTTGGTATCCAAGACCCAACTTCTTTTGTGACGCCCCCAAATCTAGGTACCTCAAACCCGAGTTCGGTGCTCCACGGTACATCCCATTCCATACAACATAATAGACATGAATGTAATTACTATATTATTACAACACGTCTTACTCTCAATCCCAAGTTCTATTACCATAACATCATTCTATAAAGTTAATATTATGTCTTAATATTACAACAACCATAGTATTACAAATAAGGTACTACATCATCTAGACGTTCATCTTCCCCTTTCCTTTGTCCTTACCGGAACCTTCAACCCGCTCGGACTTGGCTGCAATATTTAATATAAAACAAGAATGAGCATTACATTGCCCAGCAAGTATAACAGTTGAATAACAATAATATCAAGAGTCATATCATTCCTCTGTAACAACTGAACAATAGTTGTAAGATATTCCGAATAAACAGGAACAATACATTGCTTTCGTTTGAAACATTTTCGAAATGACATACTGAGTGATCAAAAGACCTTGAACATTCTTTTCTTCTTATAAAAGGTTACACAGTTATTTTACTGCAAACCGTCTGACTTATAAGCACTTATACGTGATCAGCCTATTGTACTCTATGTTGATCAACACTACGACTATATGCATTTGTTTAGGCGCCTCTTGGCCTTGTCAGAATAACTGACTAAAACTGCCCCTAATAATAGGGTTGCTCATCTCATTCATGCCTCAGAATCCTAACCAAAACAATTCGATTGGATAGCTCTACTTAATCATCAATAACATTTCAAGGATTTATTTAACAAATTAATAAAACACTTCAATATCTGTCTAGCTGAAACAAATGGCATCGACGCTCATCTTAAACAGTTCATGCATAATTGAACTTGAAAGCTTTAACAATTTATGTTATAACATAGCTCGAACACTTGTGCAAATACTAGATATTTACATAAGTAAGGAATTCACACAACCATATTTGTATTGCATAAATTGGAACTTTAGAACATCAATATCAATCATAAGAATATAATCAAATAAATTTGAAATCTCGCTCAAATATAACTTGAGTAGGAGACTTGCACAATATACCACATCTGTGTAAATTTAGAAACTCGCATTCAATACAGTAAATGAATGAAGTTAGAGAACTTACCCAACATAAGGGTTAGACAAGTGTTAGGAAAACTTGCCTTATGCGCTACTAATAACTTGACGTTAATCGTCCTTCAAATGTCCTACACATTTAAGTACATAACCACATACCAATTAGACACACAATTAATGCCAAAGATTGGTTTACACAACTCTCTAAGCTATGCATTTAAGTATTTTCCACTATAATAAAGATTGGTTAACTTGACGTGTAATGACCCGAAATTTTCAAAGTTCATTATTAATTAAATAATGGATTTAATTTCTAATGACTTATTTTTCATCTAATTTTTTTTTTGGATTATGTGAACCAATATGAGCTTGGTAATATTATTGATAAATATCGATATCGATAAATGGTTGAGTTATGAGTTTAATTAAATATTCAATTTATTTGGATATAACACGTTTAAGTGGAATAGATAATTTCATGAAAGAGGTATTTTTGGGTAAACGGATTTATTTCCATAATTGATGATAAATGAGTTATTTAATTTAAATGGTTAGATAATTAAACTAATTATTTCATTATAATACAAGAATTATATTTTTGATCCAATTTTTTTTATTTCGGATGGACCATCATCATTTTTGACCCATTCCTCTTCCAATTTTCGGGTGGGCCGATCCATTGGACTGGAACTCGGGTTGCTTGGTAAGCCCATTAGGCAATAAAGCTAATTGAGGGAGTTCAGCAGGTGAGGAGTAGGCGCAAAGGGGTTGGGATGGAGCGACTGGATGAGGCGACTGGGCGTGCAACCGATCGGACCAGGAGGGGGACCTTTACCCCAGGGGTTTAGCGAGTCCATGGGTGCGCCTCTGAGTAGTTCGACTGCGGAAAGGGGCTGTGAAGGCACGGGTGACCGACCGCACGGGCTCGCCGTTCAGACCAGGGGACGGTCGGTTAGACCACGGGTCTGAGGGACTCGAACCGCTGGGTGGATGCTGGCTACTCCCTACCGCGCCGAAAGCAAGTGGCCTATCCCCACTGAGCGTGAAAGGGATCTATCAGTCACGAGGGGATGTGATTTGGGACGGTTTCACCCACTTCCTTTCCTCCGTCCGTTGGGTACTGCTCTGCGATTGGGATATTGACCAACGGTTTGGGGCAGCTGCCTTCCTATAAATTGGAACCAAGAAACCCTCAACAAGCTACTGAAATTGTTAAGTCTGAAATACCCCAATAACGTGTGAGCTTGAGAGTTTCGGAGGAGCAAGGAGGACAGCATCTAGGGAGCAGTTTCGGCCTAACCAACCTCAAGGTATAGTATTGGGTCTGTTAATGGAAGCAATAGCCGAAATGGCTCTTCTTGTTCCTTATTTTGATTTTCGTTTTGGGTTCTGTTTTGACCCAAATGCAGTGTAAATTCTTTTATGTTATTTTTGGGAAATCTGTGTATGGAAGGACCATAGAAGGTTCAGGCGAGATTGTGTCTCGAATGGTTTAGTGTCGAACCTTTGTATGCCCATCAACTGTTTGTTGTAATGCCTAAGCGAATCAATTTTTCTTTGTTTAAGCATCATGTGCATCAACTGTATAAAATTTAGACTTTCTTTTATGTATTGTGTTTGATGTTGGTTGCTGAAAATTTATAACAAAGGTGTTTGCATAATAGCTTATTAGAACAAAGCTTGATCTTTGGGTTTAGTGTTTTGGTCGTTCACAAATTTTAGAACCAAGCCTTTCCATGTTTACGCTTTTGCTACCCAAAGTGTTATTCTGGATCAGTGTTTGTGGTGCGAGAATGGGCAGCTTTAGCCCCTTGTCATTTTGGTTTTGTTTCTATTGTTTTTCTTCTTTTGTTTCGGTTGAGTTCTATTGAGATTTGGTTTGGAGATTGTTGTGGGAAGGGCTGTGAAGGGCCAGATGGTACAAGGATGCGTCTGGTTGGTGGGAGTTTTGTGTTTGATAGGGACTGATAGAACTTGACCATGCCCACCACCTGTTTGATGTATTGTCTGTTAGGGCCAGTTTTCAGCTACAATGCCATGTACTGTAACGATTATAACATAAAATTTCAGAATTTTGTTTACACTATGTTCACGGTTGGTATTAGGCTGTTCGCCAAAAAAAAAAAATGAAACTAGTGTTGAATGCTTGTTGTTTCGCTAAGGCAGAGCTTGGTTGTGAGGGGCCGAAGCCTGTGGGTGTTGTGCATGTCGCTAGCCTTGGGATGGTGTCGGTCAAGCTACCAACTGGTTGCTTAGAGTTCATCTACTTGGTTTATAATGTTCATGTATTTATGGTATTACAATTATCAGTTGTTAGTACTGCAAATAATTAGATCATCACTAACTATTTGTTTGTCAACTAACAATGAAGCATTTTCTGAAGGTGGTTTCAATTAAGTCCTAATATACTATTCACGGAGTTGGTTAAATGGCTGGGTAAATAAAATATTGTTAGATTACTTAATAACATCTAAATACATTTTGGGTGTTATTCGAATGGAATGAATAACAAATGCATTTTTGTAGCTAGAAATAAAAGTCTATTTAATTATTTATTTTTCAACTAAAATTTAAATAATGAATAAAGGCATTGATTGATTATTATTTAATTAGTATTAAATGATAAAGACAATGATTAATTAATTATTATTTAATTAATATTAAATAATAATTCAAGGTAAAATAAGTGTAAGAATAAGGTCTAATTAACTACTTATTATTTAACATTTAAATGATAAATAAAGGTATTAATTAATTATTATTTGATGATAGATAATAATTAAAGGCTTCTTAAGAGTAAGAGTAAGATCATTACTTCCTAGTGTTAGATAGGAATTAAAGATTTATAAATATAATTACTTATTATTTAATCGATAAATTAATTGATAAGTAACCATAACCAATTGGTACCTATAATTAAGTAATAACCCAAGGTAATTACCTAAATTACTGTTTAAGTAATACTAGATGGTAATTGAATGAGCTTAAGCTAATTAAACATTGAACAATTATAAATTGTCACAGGTTTATTATGTGCATAACACTTAGTGTTAATAAATCATGAACTTAAGGTTCAATGATATTTTAATAAGGTCAACAATAGGGTCATATGGGTTGACTTATGTGTTAGTTGATTTCATTAGTGAGCGTATCTTATAATTGTACTCTGTACTAATGGATAGGCCGACTCTATTAATGGTAGGTCTTCCCAATCAAGTTAATTAAAGCTAGAATTATTTGTAGCTGAGCAGACAGGCAAGTTCCTTATACCGAAACTTTACTTTATTGCAAGTTTCTAATCCTTGTTGAATTTGAGATTGCATAAGTACCCCGTACTATTGCAATTTCTTGAACTTATTATTTATTGCAAGTTCTCTAATATAACCGAAATTATTATCCAGCAAGTTCTATCTTATTCGTTTTGTTTATCGAGCAAATATTCTATTATTACTGCAAGTTTCCTATCCTTACTCATATTTTGTTGAGCAAATTCTCTATACCGAAACTTTAATTGTCTCACGTTTCCTTAAACCGAATCTTGTATTTTTTTTTATGATGCAAATTCCTTAACCATACTCATTTTTATTCAAGCAAGTATTATCGTTGTACATGTTTCTTATCCTACTCCTTTCATTATTGAGTAAGTTCTAATTCTTGTTTACTTTAATATTTGACAAGGTTTCTATAGTATTGCAAGTTCCTAACTCAAACTCGAGTTATTATATTACAAACATGTCAGTGGTTTAATTATTAACAATTGTTCCATATCCTTGATAATTATTGATCTTCGCACCCTGTGCAAGTTGTTATTGACATAAAAGTTTTCTTTAATCTTACTCCTTTATATATTTAGTAAATTTCTAATCCTTGTTGAATTTGGTACTACATAAGTAATCCGTACTAAGCTATTGCAAATTTCAGAACTTATTATTTATTGCAAGTTCTCTACTCTAACTGAAATTATTATTCAGCGGGTTCTATCTTACTCGATTTGTTTATTGAGTAAGTATCCTATTATTATCACAAATTCCCTATTTGAACTATTTCTTGTGATTCTACACATTCTAAATTTATGCCTTGCCGCACGCATGTGCATTTGAGATATTGTCAGATTCTTGAATCGCTTGAACCCAATAGTTTTATTTCGCATAAATTGCATCATAAGTATGGGTCTATACCATTGTTCAGTTAGACCAAGTATTGAAGCATGAGTTTTGAATTCATAAATTGTTTGCTAGTTTTCTTTAATCCTACTCATTGTATATTCGAGCAGGTTGTATTGTTATATTACGACCAGTTCTCCAAACCTAAATAGTCGGTTTCTTTATTGTTCGTTCTTAACCTTGTACTTTAAATCGTACAATTATTTATAAACTCTAAATTATTCGAGTATACTGGTGATTTAATTATTGTTAATCAGCCACCTCATTGACGATTATTGGTATTCGCACATAGTGCAGTTGCATTTCTGTTCATTATCGAACATCTATTACTTGAAGTTCTTTATTCCTGAACTGTTTGAATAGGAGGCTACGCCACTAGTTCGGCTAGTCTTATGCATGAGATCATAAGAATTATTTTAAAATGTAGTCTACGCCAATTATTTCGGATAGACCTTTGTATATTTAAATTCATTTGATTGAATATTGTTGCAGCTGTCCAAACCATTGATGGTACGGACTCTTATAATCAGACTGAGCAGAACAACCCTTGTAAAAGGGGTTTGATGTCGATTTATTCGACTTAGCGCGCACACAAGATAGTTAATGTTATGCATATACATTGGGTACAAGAGGTTTGGCCACCTCGCGTATCCACCTGAGTGTTTACAGTAGCATTAGCTGTTACACTACTCCTGAGTGTTTACAGTAGCATTAGATGTTACACTATTCCGAGATGCTCAGTTAAGACCTGGGTAAGTTTCTCACGAGGTGCTCTAGGTGAAACGCCTGGTTAAGCCCTCAACCATGTTCAGGGTCTATAGTGACCAACTCAGCAGTAAATACTCTTTACCATTGATTTCGAATATCAATTCTTAAAGTTATTCAATCGTGCGAGTGTTATTTGAAGTCATCATTATTGATATCGCTCTTGAAATTAATATTGTTAAGATTATCAGTTGTTCAGTTAATCTTCTAGCAGCATTACTGTTGACAGTTATTCACAATTATTGTATATTGTGAAATCCAAGGAATTGTATTCTTTTCATTCATGATAGATCTTTATTGTCTATTTCAACTTGTTGAGCAATTTGTGCTCACCCTTGCTATATCGTGAACCATTTTCAGTTAAGCCCGAGTTCGTACAAGATGCCAAGGACGATAAAGGAAAAAGACAAAGTCCGTGTTTGACTTATGCTCGGTTTATTTAGTTTACCTATGTTGTAAACTCTTTTGTGTTATTACTTCGATGTATTAAGGTTAGAAAACCTGGGATGATTGTAAGTTGTTACCAATAATTATATTCCGCATTTTTATTGGGTAGTTAGAATGTTTGTTAAGTTGGATCGTGAGCACTGGATCCGAGGTTCAAGGAACCCGGATTTGGGGGCGTCACATGACGACTAATTGCCACTACGACAAGATAGTCAGGGGTCTCGCTCCCCGGTGGCGGGAGTGTAAGGGGGTAACGCCCCCTGAAAGTAGTATGCATACAAGCCAATCATATTTGATATGATATAACATATACTTTGTAATCTTATTCATTTATTAATAAAAGAATTGATTTTCTTAAAAGGCATTTTATATTATCTACATAATGCTGTTATATTAAATGTGATAAACCCATAGTTTTGAGTAATGCTTTTAGAATCATGATGGTGATCATGCTAATGAGATCTAAATTCAAGATAGCTCACAAACTAAAATTGTTCCTAATCGTTGGATTACTAAAAAGGGGATTAGTGAATCCGGATAGATTAGTACATACATTACTTGCTCTTAGGAAGAGGATAATTGATCTCATAATCATTTGTGTGGAGACACTAAAGCAAGTATGTAGGTGCTTATTGGAGAATAAGTACACTGAACGTGGCTCGCTAAGGAATACCTAATGGAGTTTTACTCGCCTGTCAATAGGAATTCCTCTAGTGAAAGTAGTACAAGTGATCCTTGGACTTGAGATCATCAACGTATCTTGTGTATGATGAGTTATACTTTGACATGTCCCTTAAGACCTTTGGGGTATATCAAAGGGTATGATTGGGTATAATAAGTTGTACATGGAGATAGGTGAATGATCAACAAAGAATCTACAACGTCTAGTAAAAGATGTGAATGTCCTATGTGATTCGATAAATGACAATTCAGTAGTCCTTAGCCAAGGCAGAATGAAATTAGAAAGGAGTTTCTAATTTACATTAATAAGAGTTGTGCATTTTAGAATCGAAATACATATAATTAATTAAAATAAGACTTGACAGTAAATCCATGTCTTATATTTAATTGGGACATTGTATGGTAGAAGGATTGAATTGTACGGTAACTATTCACTGAAAGGTTCTTTTATGATTAATGTTGAAATCTATATTATCTGGAAAGTCGTTGATCCCTAAGGGGGCTTACCCTTATTGTAGAATAGATATTATTTATTTAAATGAATTAAATAGTTTAATTTATTTATTTAAAAAAATTAGAATTGTTCTAATTGATTTATTCACAACCGGTTTAATATGGAGAACCTAAAGGGTCACACCGCAAAAGAAAAATATTTATTTAAGAAGTAAATGGCATAATTGTAATAATAAGTTAAGTGTATTTAATTTAATTTATGGAGATAGAATAAATTAAATAGCTTAATATTTATTATTTAATATTTTAGAAATATTAAATATAAATTAATAATAGGAGTCTTATTATTATTATTACTATTACTATTATTTAATTCCTAATAGGGATTGAGAATTAATTAATAGAATTACTCTCCCATGAATTCCTAATTGGATTAGGAGCATAATTAATTAAAGGAGTTTAATTATAGAAACCCTAATCCTAAATAGTTTATGGAAGAGTTATTCCTGCATCTATAAATAAGAGGAGTCTTATCATAGATTAGGGTTACACACTCTTGCATTAGATTATGGAGAGTACTTGCAATTTCTATAGAGATAGAAACTTGGGTTTTGCCAATACCCAACTTCTTGAATACCTATTCTTCCTTGGTGGATCACCTCTAGAGGCCAAACACTTGGGTGGCTAACGTTGATCAAAGGAAGGAATCTCATTCGTGAAATTCAAGGAGAACGCGAAGGAATTGGAGGTGAACTTGTACCTGAGGAAGCACGGTTCTACGAGGGTATAATTTCTTAATCTCTATCTCTTTCGTTAATTGATAATTGAACACAAGGAAAGATCATGGTGATGGTTTGTATGAAAAATTTTAAAATCCGTTTTATCACGCTTCCGTTTTATTTATGTAATTTGATTGCATGCTTGCGTTATATACAAACCTAACAGTGGTATCAGAGCCTAATGCTTGTGTTAATTATTGATTTTGATGATTTCATGTATGAATTGATATGCAATCCGTTCGGATTTTTGGGCTGAAAAATTTTCTGAATCTGTGTCGCGGCGCGGCCGTGCCACTTCCAGTTCATTCTGGAGCGCGGCCGCACCCTAACCCAGAAAACATTTTTGGGGGTGCAGCGCGGTCGCGCCGCTCCTAGTTCAATTTGGAGCGCGGCCGCGCCGGTGAGCAGATTTTGAATTTTTTTTGTTTTTCTTAATTAACATAAATGGTTTATTTAATTGATAAAAGTTTAAAATAAAGATGTTTATTTTATCTGGAATATGATTTCGGATTGCTAAAATTAAAGGAGTTTAATTTGGATTTGGTTTTTGATTAAAATAAAAAAGTTTATTTTGTTTCAAAACTAAATATTAGCAAAACGTTTTCCCATTAATTGATATCAATGCATATATGGAATGGTTTTATTATTCATGGGACGAATGTTATTTATTGATACATATAGAGATATGTATGATGATAAATAGGGATTGATTATGGACTATTGACCAATGTGTGATTGGATTTATTTTAGAGGATGCTTGAATGTATGAGTTTTTATAAATGGGGTCTGCGTACCTCGTCTTCTCTAATTTTTCTTAATGTAAATTCTATCTCCCTCCTATGTACTTCCCCTTGACTGCTGATCAAGGTTTCTATTTATTGTAAATAGTTTTTGTAATAGGACTAGTTAGAATTAATTTTGAAGAATTGGAGACAAAGGAGCAAGGAGCGCTTGAAGACCCGTTTGTATTGGAGCCCGGGTTTAAATGTAATAGTTATATTTAAATTTAATTCTTGCACCCTAGGTTTGACCTTTTGATTCATTTGGTGGCTCTAGTGAACCAAACTAGAATAAAAGTCCATAATCAATCCGGGTAGAATATAGTATTCTATATGTGCATGCTTACTATATATATATATTATATATTATCCAACATGCTTCGCATGTTAAATAATATGACACGTATTATATATATATATATATATATATATATATATATATATATATATATATATGTGTGTGTGTGTGTGTGTGTGTGTGTGTGTGTGTGTGCATGCGCGTTAAACAAGATGAGACTAATAATTACAAACCCCTCAAAGAAATTATATTAAGTCCTAAGCGTTCAAAGATATTTGGAATATTGAACGTCGCCTTCTAGCATGGTAAAGCGATAGAGTATTAAATATTTAACACGAGTTTGTTGTGTCACACAAGGCAAGTATTAAATATTTAAGATGTTGCTTTATCACATTTGATGCTTATAAATAGACTGAACGATGTTGTTTTGTTGTGTCATACAAGGACATTGTTTTTCTTTCGAATATATGGAAGTGCTAAGTTGGACTTAACTTGGATAATTTTGATTCGGATATATCACACTTGATCAAAATATTCTAAGAGGTAAAATACAAGGAGTTACATAGTGATGTAATTGACAATAGTTGTCTACCTATTTATTTATATATAGTTTGTTGTGTCACACAAGGCTATATACATTTGAAATGGGATCCTTATTCTCACTAGCAAATCTTTAATTGGATTTGCCGAACTATATATTGAGGGTGATATAGTTTGATGAAAAAGTGAGAGATACCAATTTAAAATAAAGACCTAATTTGTTTTGGTAATTAATTAAATGAATGTATGCTAAAATGTTGTCTATTTTCACATGCAGAATTTAAAAATGTCAAACTCACTATCACTGCGTAGTATACTTGATGCTAACAAACTGACCGGACCGAATTACATGGACTCGTTAAGGAATCTGAGAATTGTTCTCACTGCTAAAAAGATTTCTTATGTCCTAAATTCGCCAGTCCCTGCAAGTGTTGCAGAAACTGTTAGGTTTGTACATAGCGCGGACATGCAATCAAATTACATAAATAGTGCGGAAGCGCAATAAAACGGATTTTAAAATTTTTCATACAAATCATCACCATGATCATCCATGTGCTCAATTATCAATTAAACGAAAGAGATAAAGTATGGGAATCATACCCTTGTAGAACCATGCTTCCACAGGTACGAGTTCGCCTCCAAATCCTTCGCGTTCTCCTTGAATTCCACCGATTAAATTCCTTCCTTTGATCAACGTTAGCCATCCAAGTGTTTGGCCTCTAGAGGTGATCCACCAAGGAATAATAGTTGTTCAAGAAGATGGGTGTTGGCAAAACCCTAGTTTCTATCTCTATAGAAATTACAAGTACTCTCACTCTCTCCAATTCTAATGGAAGAGTGTGTAACTGTCTAACCCTAAATCATGATAAGACTCATCTTATTTATAGATATAGGGAACCCTCCTAAACTATTTAGGATTAGGGTTTTTGTTTTAATTAAACTCCTTTAATTAATTGAACTCCTAATCCAATTAGGAATTCATGAGAGAGTACTTCTATTAATTAATTCTCAATCCCTATTAGGAATTAAATAATAGTAATAGTAATAATAATAATAAGACTCCTCTTATTAATTTATATTTAATATTTCCAAAATATTAAATAATAAATATTAACCTATTTAATTTATTCTATCTCCATAGATTAAATTAAATACACTTAACTTATTATTACAATGCCATTTACTTCTTAAATAAATATTTTCCTTTTGCGGTGTAACCCTTTAGGTTCTCCATATTAAACCGTTTGTGAATAAATCAATTAGAACAATTCTAATCTTATTTAAATAAATAAATTAAACTATTTAATTTATTTAAATAAATAATATTTATTCTACAATAAGGGTAAGCCCCCTTAGCGATCAACGACTTTTCAGATAATATAGATTTCAACATTAATCATAAAAGAACCTTTCAGTGAATAGTTACCGTACAATTCAATCATTCTACCATACAATGTCCCAATTAAATATAAGACATGGAATTACTGTCAATTCTTACTTTATTTAATTATATGTATTTCAATTCTCAAATGCACAACTCTGATAATGCAAATTAGAAACTCCTTTCTAATTTCATTCTGCTTTGGCCAAAGACTTCTGAGTCGTCATTTATCGAATCACATAGGACATTCTCTCCTTTTACTAGAAGTGGTAGATTATTTGTTGATCATTCACCTATCTCCATGTATAACTTATTATCCCCAATCATACCCTTTGATATACCCTAAAGGTCTTAAGGGACATGTCAAAGTATAACTCATCATACACAAGATACTATGATGATCTCAAGTCCAAGGATCACTTGTACTACTAT
Organism: Aralia elata; assembly: GCA_034770075.1. Classification (NCBI taxonomy): domain Eukaryota; kingdom Viridiplantae; phylum Streptophyta; class Magnoliopsida; order Apiales; family Araliaceae; genus Aralia; species Aralia elata. The sequence goes on along the minus strand of CM068378.1, from coordinate 72,798,914 downwards.
CACTAGAGAAATTCCTATTGACAGGCGAGTAAAACTCCATTAGGTATATTTTAGCGAGCCATGTTCAGTGAACTTATTCTCTAATAAGCACCTACATAGTTGCTTTAGTGTCTCCACACAAATGATTATGAGATCAATCATCCTCTTCATAAGAGCAAGCAACGTATGTACTAATCTATCTGGATTCACTAATCCCCTTTTTAGTAATCCATCGATTAGGAACGATTTTAGTTTGTGAGCTATCTAGAATTTAGATCTCATTAGCATGATCACCATCATGATTCTAAAAGTATTGCTCAAAACTATGGGTTTATCACATTTAATATAACAGCACCATGTAGATAAAGTAAAATGCCTTTAACAAACGAATAAGATTATATGCTACATCATATCAAATATGATTGGCTTGTGTGCATACTACTTTCAATCTCCCACTTGCACTAAAGCCAATCGTCATGGTATCTAATACCCTTCTTCTCTAAGTGACGATCATCCTGCTGTTTGGATAGAGCTTTAGTAAATGGATATGCAATGTTGTTCTTGAGAGTCCACTATCTCTATAGTGACTTCTCCTCTTTCAATGATTCTAATAATCAAATGAAAGTGCCGCAACACATGTTTGAATCCAAGATGAGACTTAGGAACTATTCCTAGTTCTGTAATGAACTTTTCATCCGAACAATCAAACTTGCAGCTTCATTTATAGCTATATACTTTGTCTTTATCACTAAACCAGCAACTCTTTGCTGTTTGGAACCTTTCCTGTTTGGAACCTTTCCAATTCACTGCACCACCATTCAAGGTAACAATTTACCCTAAAGTGGATTTGTTATCGTCTTGGTCAGTCTGAAAAACTTGAGTCTGTTTAGCCCTCTAGTTTTCATTCAGACCTACCACGAATCATGATCACATCTTCAATACGGGTTAAATACTTAAAGATGTTCATCACTGTCTTACAGTGATCTTCTCCAGAATCTGACTGATTAACATCAGACCTTGTATATTCATTGCATTCATGATAGTAACTCACGCGATCTCCTTTTATTGAGGACAATTTAAAGAGATACATTCCATGGCTCATCATCATGAGACCTCTCTTGGAGTTTGTCATGCTAAACACCTTTAGCATCGAATGAATATACGTTCATTGGGTCAAGCCGAACATCCTTTTAAATCTATCTATATAGATTTATATCCCCAATTTATAGGATGTTCCTCCCAAGTTATTCATAGAGGAATGTTTAGACAATTTTATCTTTACTGATTGTAGCATTAGTGTGTTTTTCGTTATTAGTAGTATATCAACATATAATACCAAGAATGTCACAGCGCTCCCACTGACCCTTTTGTCCACACTAGGTTCATTCTCGTTTTTGATAAAATCAAACTCTTTTGATTGTCTCATCAAAACGAATGTTCCATCTTTGAGAAGCTAGGTTCAATCCAACAATGGATCATTGTAGCTTAAAACACAATTTGCTTCAACCTTTGAAACAAATTCCTCTAGATGTATCATACATACATTCTCCTCAAGTCTTCATTGAGGAAGGGTGTCTCCACATCCATTTTGCCAGATTTCGTAATAAGCTGCAATCACAAGCAAAATCCAAATGGACTTGAACATTACCAGGTTATAAGGTTTTATCACAGTCAACTCTTTGACTGGAAAAACCTTTTAAACAGGTCTGGTCTTATAGGTCTCCACCTTGCTATTTTTCCCAGTCTTTCTCTTAAAGACCCATATTCACACTCTAGGCACTATGCCCTTTTGTGAAGTAACCAGAGTCTATACTTGGTTCTCATACATGAAGTCCATTTCGGATTTCATGGTCATCTGCCATTTCTCTGAGTGTCTTCTACTCATAGCCTCATCGTATATAACTGGATCATCATCCTCTATGATGCGTACCTCATCATCATCCTCTATGATATGTAAGTCAAGTATACAAAGTCTATCAAGTATTCTTCCAGTTTCAAACAAAACATTATCATTATAAATAGAACAACAATTGTTCTTAAATATAATACCAGAACCTTTCCTTGTCCAACAACGAAAGTTCTAATGTTTCTAATGAGAACTAGAACATAATAACAACTTATTAACTTAATAGACTTGCCCGTAGGCAATGCTAAACTATAAGTTCCTATGGTTAATGCAGCAACATTTGCTCCATTCCCACACATAAGATTACTTACTCTTTGTTTAGCTTTCTACTTCTGCTTAGTCTCTGCATTAGATTGCATACGTGAGAACTATAGCCGGTATCCAATACCCAAGTAGAACCTTGACTTACAGAAAGATTTATTTTTAATCATGAATAAACTTATATCTGTAACCGAAGCTTCACTAAGCTTCTTCTGGTTAGCCTCTGTAAGATTCTACTTACAGTTTCCTTTCTAGTATTCAGACTTATTGCAGTGGAAGCAAACTCCTTTGCTATTTGCATCAGTCTTGTTCTTATTGTCCTTTGTTTTTGCCTTTCCATTTACCTTCTTTGAATTGTTCTTCTTTTAAGAAGATCCTTTGGCCCTCTTCCGTTTCCTGGAAGAATCATCTACCAGTAAGACTTGGTCTTTCTTGGTTGGAAAGTGACTCTTTATGGTTTTCAACATGTTTAAGCAACTCAGGCAGGCTGACATATAGCTTGTTCATGTGGAAATTCACAACAATTTGTGAGAAAGAGTCCGGAAGTGATTGCAAGATCAAATCTTGGATCAATTCTCCATCCATTAAAACCCAGTTGTCCCAATTGTTCAATCAGATTTATCATTTTAGGACATATGTCTGTACTGTAGTGCCATCGGTCATTCTAGATCGGAAAAGCTCCTTAGATATCTGATATCTAATAGTCCTACTTTCCTCACCATTCAACTCCTTGAAGGTGCCGGAGTACAGTAGGAGCATCCGTAGTTTCATGTTGACGCTGAAGATCGTTACTCATGGATGCGAGCATGATGCATTGAGCCAACTGTGCATCATCTAGCCACTTTCTAAACGTAACAATCTCTTCCTCTGAGGCATTGTCTGCAACTATTGCAAGGATAAGCATATTAAGGACATAAGATAGCTTTTCAGCCTTGAGAACTATTCTCAAATTCTTTAACCAGTCCTTTTAATTTGGTCCGATTAATTAGCATCTAATATGCTCCGCAGTGATAGTAAATTAGACATTGTAAAATTCTGTAAATGAATTTGTAGTTTAACAACATTTTAGCATACATTCATTTCTTAATTAATTACCAAAATAAATTAGGTCTTTATTTTAAATTGGTATCTCTCACTTTTTCATCAAACTATATTACCCTCAATATATATAGTTCGGCAAATCTAATTAAAGGTTTGCTAGTGAGATTAAGGATTCCATTTCAAATTTATATAGCCTTGTGGTGACACAACAAACGATATATAAATAAATAGGTAGACAACTATTGTCAATTACATCTTTATGTAACTCCTTGTATTTTGCCTCTTAGATTATTTTGATCAAGTGGTGACACATCCGAATCAAAATTATCCAAGTTAAGTCCATCCTAGCACTTTCATATATTCGAAAGAAAAACACTGTCCTTGTGGTGACACAACAAAACAGCATCGTTCAGTCTATTTATAAGCATCAAATATGATAAAGCAACATCTTAAATTTTTAATACTTGCCTTGTGGTGACACAACAAACTCATATTAAACATTTAATACTCTATTGCTTTACCATGCTAGAAGGCGACGTTCAATATTCCAAATATCATTGAACGCTTAGGACTTAATATGATTTCTTTGAGGGGTTTGTTATTATTAGTCTCATCTTGTTTAGCGCGCATGCACATATATATATATAAAATACGCGTCATATTACTTACCATGCGAAACATGTTGTATAATATATAATATATACATAGTAAGCATGCACATATAGAATACTATATTCTACCCGGATTGATTATGGACTTTTATTCTAGTTTGGTTCACTAGAGCCACCAAGTGAACCAAAAGGTCAAACCTAGGGTGCAAGAACAAAATTTAAATATAACTATTACATTTAAACCCGGGCTCCATTACAAACGGGTCTTCAAGCGCTCCTTTCTCCTTTGTCTCCAATTCTTCAAGTAATTCTAACTAAACCTATTACATAAACTATTTACAATAAATAGAAACCTTGATCAGCAGTCAAGGGGAGGTACATAGGAAGAAGATAGAATTTACATCAAGAAAAACTAGAGAAGACGAGGTACGCAGACCCCATTTATAAAAACCCATTCATTCAAGCATCCACTAAAATAAATCCAATCACACATTGGTCAGTAGTCCATAATCAATCCCTATTTATTATCATACATATCTCCATATGTATCAATAAATAACATTCATCTCATGAATAATAAAACCATTCCATATATGCATTGATATCATTTAATGGGCAATTAAAAGTTTACTAGAAATCCAATTTTGAAACAAAAATAAACTCCTTTATTTTAATCAAAACTTAAATCATAATAAACTTATTTATTTTATTTTATCCAATTTTGAATAAAAATAAACTCCTTTATTTTTAATCAAATTTCAAATCAAAATAAACTCCTTTATTTTAATTAACATGAAAACCAATTTCAAGTTCAAAATAAACTCCTTTATTTTAACTTAAAATTGCTTGGAAAAATAAAATATGTTAAATCCTATTCCTTATAAAAATAAACATCTTTATTTTTAAGGAAACATGGAATCCTATTCCATATGTGAATAAACTCCTTTATTCTAGGAAACATGGAATCCTATTCCATATGTGAATAAACTCCTTTAATCTAGTTAATGTAGAATCCAATTCCAAGTTCAAATAAAACTTTTAATTTTAATTATATTCCAATTCAAAATAAACCTTTTATCTTAATTGAAAATAAATAAAATTGAAATAAAAAAATTTCAAAATCTGCAGACCGACGCGGCCGCGCTCCAAAATGAACTAGGAGCGGCGCGGCCGCGCTACACCCCCAGAAACGATTTCTGGGTTAGGGCGCGGCCGCGCTCCAGAGTGAACTGGAAGCGGCGCTGCCGCGCCGCGTAACAGACTTCGAATTTTTTTCCGTTGCCCATAAAATCGATCCAATCGCATACCCATACATACATGGAATCATAATAATCGATAATTAGCACAAGGTTAGGCTCTGATACCGCTGTTAGGTTTGTACATAGCGCGAACATGCAATCAAATTACATAAATAGTGCGGAAGCGCAATAAAACGGATTTTAAAATTTTTCATATAAACCATCACCATGATCATCCATGTACTCAATTATCAATTAAACGAAAGAGATAAAGTATGAGAATCATACCCTTGTAGAACCATGCTTCTACAGGTACGAGTTCACCTCCAAATCCTTCGCGTTCTCCTTGAATTCCACCGATTAAATTCCTTCCTTAGATCAACGTTAGCCACCCAAGTGTTTGGCCTCTAGAGGTGATCCACTAAGGAATAATAGTTGTTCAAGAAGATGGGTGTTGGCAAAACCCTAGTTTCTATCTCTATAAAAATTACAAGTACTCTCACTCTCTCCAATTCTAATAGAAGAGTGTGTAACTGTCTAACCCTAAATCATGATAAGACTCATCTTATTTATAGATATAGGGAACCCTCCTAAACTATTTAGGATTAGGGTTTTTGTTTTAATTAAACTCCTTTAATTAATTGAACTCCTAATCCAATTAGGAATTCATGAGAGAGTACTTCTATTAATTAATTCTCAATCCCCATTAGGAATTAAATAATAGTAATAGTAATAATAATAATAAGACCCCTCTTATTAATTTATATTTAATATTTCTAAAATATTAAATAATAAATATTAAGCTATTTAATTTATTCTATCTCCATAGATTAAATTAAATACACTTAACTTATTATTACAATATCATTTACTTCTTAAATAAATATTTTCCTTTTGCGGTGTGACCCTTTAGGTTCTCCATATTAAACCGGTTTTGAATAAATCAATTAGAACAATTCTAATCTTATTTAAATAAATAAATAAATTAAACTATTTAATTTATTTAAATAAATAATATTTATTCTACAATAAGGGTAAGCCCCCTTAGCGATCAACGACTTTCCAGATAATATAGATTTCAACATTAATCATAAAAGAACCTTTCAGTGAATAGTTACCGTACAATTCAATCCTTCTACCATACAATGTCCCAATTAAATATAAGACATGGAATTACTGTCAATTCTTATTTTATTTAATTATATGTATTTCGATTCTCAAATGCACAACTCTCATAATGCAAATTAGAAACTCCTTTCTAATTTCATTCTGCTTTGGCCAAAGACTTCTGAGTCGTCATTTATCGAATCACATAGGACATTCTCTCCTTTTACTAGAAGTCGTAGATTCTTTGTTGATCATTCACCTATCTCCATGTATAACTTATTATACCCAATCATACCATTTGATATACCCTAAAGGTCTTAAGGGACATGTCAAAGTATAACTCATCATACACAAGATACTATGATGATCTCAAGACCAAGGATCACTTGTACTACTATCACTAGAGGAATTCCTATTGACGGGCGAGTAAAACTCCATTAGGTATTCTTAGCGAGCCACGTTCAGTGAACTTATTAGCACCTACATACTTGCTTTAGTGTCTCCACACAAATGATTATGATATCAATCATCCTCTTCATAAGAGCAAGCAACGTATGTACTAATCTATCCGGATTCACTAATCCCCTTTTTAGTAATCCATCGATTAGGAACGATTTTAGTTTGTGAGCTATCTAGAATTTAGATCTCATTAGCATGATCACCATCATGATTCTAAAAGTATTGCTCAAAACTATGGATTTATCACATTTAATATAACAGCACCATGTAGATAAAGTAAAATGCCTTTAACAAACGAATAAGATTACAAAGTATATGCTACATCATAATCCTCACTTATATATTAATATTATAATTAAATAATATTAATATACTTAAAATATTCTTCAATTATATATTACTCCAAGCACTTAATACCATTACTTGGATACTTTTAAGTCTCAATGTTTAGATATACAATTTCTCCTAGGCATTTTATCGAGCATGTTGTATGCATTCATTAACAATTTACATGTTATGAACTACATATAAGCACATAACATCAATATTTATCCATCCTTATACACCGGATTCACTATGATCCCCAATATGTCAATGTATGTCATCACATGATAACATATATCATTTTCCAAAATTTTACTTCAAATAAAATTATAAAATCCATTTTCACAATTTCTTTAACAAAACGTTGTTTTCGTTTTTAACGCAACTCCTTCGTTACATGACTCTTTTTGTTCCTTCTTATATCAAATTAAACCTTACTCAGTGTACTACAACCTCATCTAGGCCTTAAAGTCAAACCCTTAGCCATTTAAAACAGATTCTGAAATTTCATCAACTAGTCTAGAAAAATTTCTCTGGACAGCTTTAATAAATAATTTATTTCGAACATGATCCGTTCCATAAAATGGCTCAGTCCCACGTGTCCAGCTAGAAAACTTTAATATCTACAACTTTACAGTTTTAAGTTTCTTCAAATTCCAAACACACGAGGCTGCACATATCAAAGAATGACTAAATTAAAACTGTTTCGCGAGAAAACTGGCTGACAGACCCTAGCTCGCTTAAATAGTCATAACTTCTTCGTTATTTACAATTTTTGGTGATTCCAGCGGTCACGCGAAGCTAACTTTCGTATCTACAACTTTGTCCTACTGAAATTTTTCTAATTCCCAACACATCAATACAGGAATCGCACGTAAGGGGGCTGACCAAAATTCGTTGGACAGTTTTGCATGACAAACTAGATTGGTCATAACTCTTTGCTCCGAAGTCGGAATTAGTCCATTCCGGAGTTTATGGAAAGCTTATTCAATGAACTATAGCATACCAAAAGTCCAAAATTTTTAGAGAAATATAGCTAGTTCCGAATTTTTCATTTTTGGGCAGCAGCTCACTAGATCATTTAATTTGAGGAAAATAACCTTCGCTTCTCTCCTTTCGATTTTCATATTTTGAGTTTTACACAACCATATCAAATGATTTCAAGTTCTCTAAATTCATAACTCATAATATTACAACATATTAAATCTATATAATTTTTCATCAATACCCACTATGCGGATCTAAGGATCAAAGAGGAAAGTGACGGTTTTAGAGTCTTAAGAAATTATTTCTCAAATCTAAGTTTAATAACCCATCAAACCTCTAGATCCAACCATGAATCATTATAAATCATGTTGATCTATCATTATCTAGTTCAATCACAACAACCCAATACTAGATCTAAGTTAAATCACAATAAAGTGGGTAAGTTTTGAGTTATACCTTGCGTTCTTCATTTTTTCTTTCTTTCCTTCCATGGATCTTCTTCCATGGTTTCTTCCTAAGCTTTCTTCTTCCTCCTTTTTCTCCATTATTGGTAGCCTTCTCCCTTTTCTTCTCTCTCTATTTTTCTAGCTATTTAGCTTAAAGAAAAGAAGTGAAAATGAATGAAATGAAATTGCCAAGCCTTGGTTAATCAACCAAGCTTCTCTCTCCTCTTGCAATTATGCTTGCAATAACATTACATACATAAGGTATATCTATTCTTTTCTCCCACCATTTAACCAAAGCTAGGTAACCAAAGGTGGTTAAATAAACTAGGGAACAAGGCATTAATTAAAGTAGATGAGACAAGACATTTATTAAAGTAGATGAGACAAGACATTTATTAAAGTAGATGGGACAAGACATTTGGGGCTACTTTGTAAGAGGTGAAAGGCTAGCTATAGCCCTCTCTTGGCCTAAGATGGGCGGTTTCCCCATGCTCCATTTCCCCACACTTTTGTTTTTATTATTCATTTAATTTATATATAACTATACTTGCAATAATATTACATACACATATGTGTATCTATCTAATCCCTCCACCATTTAACTTAGTTGTAGTTAACTTTCTAACATTTACCTCAAGGTCAGAATTCAATCAACCTTAGTTAGTTATCAACTTATTCTCCTTCTCCCAACAATTAACCAAGGTATGGTTAATTCTCTACAAACATGTAATCCCATGGTTACTTACTAATTCCATGTTGATCAATTATTCCCTTATAAGAATTAACCTAGAGTGAATTCACTAACTCCACCTTAAAGTCTCATCTATCATGTATACATACAATTATATATTTATACACATTTTGCTAGCAACTAACCAATGCATGGTTAAAGCTTTAACTTAGTTACTACCTAGGGATAATCAATTAAACCATCTATGGTTAATTCTCATCATCACATGCATTCATCTAGCATTTAACCAATGTTTGTTCAATGCCCTCTCTTGTTTACCAACTAGGATTATTCAATTAACCTTACATTGGTTAATTCTCTACAACCTTTCATTTCTCCAACACAAGCTACCAACCTAGCCCATCATAGCTCTCTTACACTACTTACACACATCACCAACTTGTCACTTTCATTCCCTTTTTGCTCCTACCAATGCAACTTTGGATAAAACAAAAGCAAAAGTCTACCCACTTGTTTTAATTAATTTTTTTTCCTTTTCTTTTAATAAGAATACTTGCACAATTATATATATGTATAAATATACTAATGCATATATATATAAATACACCAATACATACTCTTCTCTCTCTTTGTTATCTAAACCTTTCATTAATGGAAAGTTTCCAAACTTTCCATTTATGAAAAGTTTCTACCCTTCCATTTCTTTGGGCTTCTTTAACTCAAGGTTGGTTAAAATATGGTCAACCTAGTTTACTCATCCTTTGGCTAATTTGTTGGGTTACTCATAAAATCCTAACACATTAAATCCTTACTCATAGCTTGGGCTTATAATAAATCCCTCTTGGACTATCAATTATCATACATTTGGGCTTATATTTAAATTACCCACTTCACATATAGGCAATCCCATATTGGGCTACCATAATTAATCCTCTTATTCAAATTCCCTACATTAATCACACTAGTTAATTACCTAATGATGATCACCCTTCTCGTTTGCCAATCAAGGCCAACATTCAAGCTATGTTAATTCATAACATAGTTTTATCTTGTTTCTCATTAATTAACCTAATTAATTACTCATCTAGACTTGGATCATTACCATCCTACCCTTCATCCTACACTTTCTATTTATGGAAGGTCCCTAACCTCTTCTTATTGGTGGACATCTATACACCACAACTTTTCTTTTATAGAGAATTCTCAAACTTTCCATTTATGGAAAGTTTCTCCTCTTGTATTTTTGAATAGTAAATACGCTCTTATACTCCATATAAACGCTATTCGGGAATGTGAAAATTCGAAAAGAACGAAGAAGCGTTTCTCGCGTGAATAGTGTTTCCCGCGTTATTTTTTAAGAAAATATTTTTCCTCTACGATTCATTAATGCTTATATCGTATCACATAACACATTGATTAGATCGCAGAAATCCATCTTCATTGATCACTTAAAATCATAATACACAAATATGTCATTGCTTCTTTAAACTTTCTACTTATGGAAAGTTTCTAGGGTAGCTTCTCTAACCTCATCTAGCTTATACATGTTTGTATACCCATATATCTCTGTATACCACCTTATCAATTCTAGGGTTTCAATCCCTTACATATCGTTTCACACATTTAATTTCTAGCACAGAGATTAGGTTAAAGTGTTTAATCATCTCTACACAATCATCTTCTTCAAAACTAGGTTTTAAACTAAACCCTTATAAGGATTCCATCATCAGAACCACTACTACCGAAACGCTCAAGTTCGGTTAACTTCTAAACTCATGCGACATTTATTTCATCGCATAATCTTATTGAATACGTCCTCAATTCATATAAGTTCTTTCAAAACCAAAGAAAATATTGAGTCATTTCTCTACACATTTCTCTGTTAATAATCTAGGTTTAGACTTTAACCTTTATTCAATATTTGAGACCTTATTTACAAATCTCATAACTATCTAGGATATTACAGTATCAGAGCCTAATGCTTATGTTAATTATTGATTTTAATGATTCCATGTATAAATTGATATGCAATACGATCAGATTTTTGGGCTGAAAATTTTTCTGAATCTGCGTCCGGGCGCGGCCGCGGCACTTCCAGTTCATTCTAGAGCGCGGCCGCGCCCTAACCCAGAAAACGTTTTTGGGGGTGCAGCGCGGCCGCGCCGCTCCTAGTTCAATTTGGAGCGCGGCCGCGCCGGTGAGCAGATTTTGAATTTTTTTTATTTTTCTCAATTAACATAAATGGTTTATTTAATTGATAAAAGTTTAAAATAAAGATGTTTATTTTATCTGAAATAGGATTTCAGATTGCTAAAATTAAAGAAGTTTAATTTGGATTTGGTTTTTGATTAAAATAAAAGAGTTTATTTTGTTTCAAAACTAAATATTAGCAAAACGTTTTCCCATTAATTGATATCAATGCATATATGGAATGGTTTTATTATTCATGAGATGAATGTTATTTATTGATACATATAGAGATATGTATGATAATAAATAGGGATTGATTATGGACTATAGACTAATGTGTGATTGGATTTATTTTAGAGGATGCTTAAATGTATGAGTTTTTATAAATGGGGTCTGCGTACCTCGTCTTCTCTAATTTTTCTTAATGTAAATTCTATCTCCCTCCTATGTACTTCCCCTTGACTACTGATCAAGGTTTCTATTTATTGTAAATAGTTTTTGTAATAGGACTAGTTAGAATTAATTTTGAAGAATTGGAGACAAAAGAGCAAGGAGCGCTTGAAAACCCGTTTGTATTGGAGCCCGGGTTTAAATGTAATGGTTATATTTAAATTTAATTCTTGCACCCTAGGTTTGACCTTTTGGTTCACTTAGTGGCTCTAGTGAACCAAACTAGAATAAAAGTCCATAATCAATCCGGGTAGAATATAGTATTCTATATGTGCATGCTTACTATATATATATATTATATGTAACGAATGCAATTTTTGTGATTAAATAAAAATATTTATTGAGTTATATAAATATTTTTATTAATTTATTTATTGAGTAAAATAAATAATTTATAAGTTATGGTGAAAGAATTTATGTTAAAAGTTATTTAAATGTGATTTGATGTGTTTATTCTAATTTAATTTAATAATTAAATTAGATGATGAAAAGATTTATTTGAATAAATGATTTATTTGAATAATATAATTTATTTGGTGATATTGTTATTGATTAAATAAAATTATTATTTGAGTTAGTAAGGTTTAATTGAATTTATTTAATAATAAGTTCAATTAAATTAAAAGTGTGACGATTAAAACTATATAGTATAATGATTTATGGAAAGGGTTTTATTTTGTTAAGCCAAACAAGGCCTTGTGACCTTTGGTTGGTTAAAAATGGATTATTTCCTTTTGATTCAACCAAACACAACCTAGCTTTTGGAATTCTAATTTTTATTTGGAGTTGGCCAAACATGGCCTAACTCTTTGTATTTTTTTAACTGACTAATTGAAGGCTATTATACGTTAAAGTGAGAGTGTTCATCAGTTGTTTAAAAAAAAGAAAGAAGAAAGAGCAGAGTTCTATCAAGTGAGAATAGAGAGAAATTGTGAGTTTGAGAGTAAGTTTAGAGGAACTGAGAGTGTGTATTTTCTGTAATTTGGAAATTGGAGAAGAATTGCCAAGCAATCAAATACCGATTCTAAGTCCAAAGAAGGATTGAAGGTAATAAACTAATTCTAAAGTTTTATTTTATATTTCTTGAAGTAGATTTCCTGTGAAAACTCTTGATGAACTAAAGTGTTAGGATTTGATTATATGTTGGTTATAAATGTCTATGAGTATGTATAATGTGTTAGATAGTCTCTATAAATGGTTTATTGTAATTAGAATTTGTGTATAAGCATGAAATAGAAATAATTAAACTTGTTGGTTTCACAGTGTTCTTATGGCCTGTTTTAAGTACAAAATTGAGGGTCAATTCACGCTTAGAATGTTAAATTTGTTGTTGTTAGTTGTAATTTATTGAGAAACGAAAATAATGTAACTGGAATAGATTAAAATGGTATAGAAACAAATTCGTGGTTTATGATTTCACTAATATGTCAAGAATATGAAATAGAACATGGATTGTGATGTTTGAATCTTTAATTTGGTTATTTGAAGGTTCTAAGATGTTGAAATGATTCTGTAAATATTTAAGTTGTGTATTTGTTGAGTTCATAGCGTTTGAGATTGGCTAAATGTGATTTAAGGTGTTGAAATTATGAAATTGGTTGGAAACAGAGTCTGTTCGCCCTGCAGCAACTGAGTCTGTGTCGCAGCGCGGCTGCGCTTATTTCCAGTGCAAAAGTAGCGCGGCCGCGCCAGCAGCAGATCAGTCCCTGTATGTGTGCAGCGCGGCCGCGCTGGTTCCAAGGGTAAAAGTGGCGCGGCCGCGCGGGTGTCAGAACAGACCCAGTGATGAGTTTTTACATGCATAGCTTGGATGGTGATAAATTTAGCTTATTCTAATGTATGTGGAGAATCGTAAAGCATATAGTGAGACTTAATAACATAATGTAGTTACTCATTTGATGATTATAAGCTATGAATCAATAAGTTATAAAGATTTGTAACTCGATATCCGTAAGAATTGGAGATGTTAATTTTATGCCATGTCATTTAATATGGGATGGTATAGATTTCTGATTTGTGCTATGTGGTTAGTTAGAGAGTTTGGATCATGGGTTTAAGTTGGTATTTTGTACTAAAGTGGAAAGTGAAATTGTAGTCATAGTTGTAATGAACTAACTTACATTGTGGTCCTAATGGAATGTAGGACGTTTGGTGAACATAAATTAAGATTGTGTAGATTACGCACATGGCAAGTTCCTTAAAACTTTACCTTCATTAAGCAAGTTTTCCTCCCTTAAACTTGAAAATTATTTATAACAAGATATTTCTTCCTTAAACTTGTTACTTTTATTTCAGCAAGTTTATTTCCTTGAGCAAGTTAATTAACCTTAGCTTATTGTTAATCAAGCAAGGTTGATACCATGTTGAGTACTTATATTTTTTTCAGTTATTATATGTTCGATCATTGATTGTCATTTAAATTTCGAATATACACTTGGTTGTTTGACTTTATTGATGAATTAGACTAGTAAACCCTTATTGATTCAGTTAGTCCTTAGTTGATGAGCGATTTCAAAGACTTAGAATATTTTCTATACTTGTTCCAAGCCAAGTTCCTTTTGGTACGGATTCAGACGATAAACTGAGATGAACAACCCTAATATAGGGGATTACTTATGCGACAGCGTTAAAATGTTTGTGCACAATACATTGTACAAAAGGGCTGATCCCCCTGAGTACGAGATGATGGTCCATAGTCTATATGACTGTTAAAGGTTACAGTAGAAATACTTGTTAACCTAGGACATAGTTCGAGGTCTTGCGAGCCTCAGAAATAATTTCTAAATCTTGAAATCTATTTTTCCTTGAATCAAGCATTCTAACGAGCTTTTAGACTTTGATCATTTATTGACTGAGATTCAGAAAACTATTATTCCTCAGTTGAAATCCATTCCATTTAAATATTATTGTTATCGTACTTGTGAGCAATTGTTTGCTCACTCTTGCACTAAACATTGCAGCTAAGCCAGAAAAACAGGACGAGCCGTCCACGAGTAAAGGAAAGGGCAAGTTGCAGAAGTAACTTAAGACTTATTGTCTATTTGATGTTTTATGTAACAAGACTTATTTAAAATTATGTTTTATTCCGCATTGATGTATTAAGGTTAAGATAACCTGGGATTTGATTGTTTAACAGTTTGGTGATGTAACCCATTTTGGGAAGATGTTTCTTTAAGTTTATTTAATTGTTCTTAATTATGGGTAGTTAGATGTGAATGAATGAGATAGTGAACACCAAATCTGAGGAAATTAAGTACTCGGATTTGGGGGTGTCACAGGTTGGTATCAGAGATGATAGGTTATGAACCTTTAGGTGGGGAAAACCTTAGGGTAGTAGCCTTTTAGAAGATAGAGAATATAGAGGTGATAAACTCTTATCGAGTTCTAAGGAATGGATTACGGAAATTCATAAAAGATAATAAAATGATTATGTGCTATGTGCTTATTTGATAACAAACTTATGTGCTCGCGAATATTATCGATTAGTAATTAAAACTTAAAATTTTGTTGTCAGGATGACTGATAAAGGAGAGCCCAGCCAGGCTAGGGAGGAGGAGCCCCGAGATATTCACGTAGTTCATGAGCAGTTAGTGCAGAGGGAGCCATCCCCATGGATCACAGTTGCAGGTCCCGAGTACGAGCCTGAGACTGATCCTGAGGAGGATCCGGAGGAGGTCGAGGAGGAGGAGGAGGACCCTGAGGAGATATCACTAACCTCCTTAGGTGTTCAGATGTATGAGCAGGTGTATGATCGCAATATTGAGTTGCAAGATAGAATGGAGGAGTTAGAGAGGCAGCTGGTCGAGCGACAGACTGTCTTGACACAGAAGAACAGTGAGATAGAGGAACTAGATATACGTCTTGGAGACGTGGAGTGGAAGCTGGTTCATGTAGAGAGTGAAAAGGAGGAGTTAGAAGAACAGGTTGCGGAACGTCAAGCCACTTTAGAGCAGAAGGATGCTGAGATCCAAGACCTTTTATCACGTCTTGCAGAGGCTGAGCAGAGGCTAGCACAGTCTGAGTATCGACGAGGACAGTTGATAGCCAGGAACGAAATTGTACGAGTTGAAAAAGGAGTCAGCCGAGCGGGCGAGAGCTGAAACTGCTTGGTTGAGGGAGGCTAACCGCGCAGATCATGTTGAATGTGAGGTGCGGTCAAAGAAGGCCAAGATTGATGAGATGGAGTATATTTTTCATACCACGGTAGATAGAGCTCAGGATCGAGTTCAACGTCATTCGGATATAATGGGTCGAAGGATGGTGACTCGTATTATGGAGCAGGAACGCCAGGAAGCTGTGCGCCACGGAATGTCATCGTAGATAATGATTAGATATGCTAGTATGAAAATTATGAAGTTAATAAGTTGTAAATCCCAGTTTTATATAATGGGATAGAATAATGATGTAATCCTGGAACTTTATGATGTCAGGATAGATGATGTAAATAACTACGATGCTATCTTTATTATGTTTAGAAACAGTAAATGAATAAAATGCGAAAGTTTATCAGATGTGATGTGTGTTAAGTGTTGTTTATAAATGTTTAAGTTAAGACTTAAATATTTAAGTAATTGAGTAATAATCTAATAGCGCGAATTCTTAATAGTAAGATGCCGCCAAGAAGACAAACCCGTCAACAGACCCCTGAGGGATCCACCAATAATAACGAGGAAGTCAACGCTAATCCAATGCAGCAGCTGGTAAACCTACTAACGGGAGCATTTGCCAATCAACCCCAAGTTCAGGCCACGACCTTTAAAGACTTCAAGGCTGTCGGACCTCCGAAATATCACGGCTCTATGAATCCAATTGAAGCCCAAACTTGGGTCATGGAGATGGAGAAGGTGTTTGATGTCTCTAGGGTCAATGAGGACCAAAAGACGGCATTTGCAACTTTTATGCTGAAATCAGAAGCTAGCTACTGGTGGCAAGCAAATAAGACTCGAGGTGGCCAAGGGATTATTCTGTGGGAGCGATTTAAGGAGATGTTTTTCGAGACCTACTTTCCGGCAAGCGCGCAGAATCAGATGGAGGTGCAATTTCTGGAATTGAAGCAAGGTACCATGACGGTACCTGAATATGCTGCAAAATTCAACGAGTTGGCGAGGTTTGCGCCATATCAAGTCAACACGGATGAGCGAAAGGCTAGAAGGTTTGAGCAGGGACTGAAGCCCTGGCTGTATAGCCGAGTTTCAATGTTCCAACTGAACTCATTTGCGGCAGTTTTGGAAAAGGCAATTATCGCTGAAGGAGGCAGTGATGCTCTGTCCAAGTATAATCAGGAGCAGAGGAAGAAGAAGAATGAAAGTGAAAACAAGGCAAGTGGTAGACATGGGGGCAGCGGTCAGAAGAGGAAATGGAGTGATAGTAACTCTGCGGGAAGTCAGTAGAGTAATTAGCAAAAGAAGGTGGAGGTGTGCAGTAACTGCGGAAAGAGCCATGTGGGTGTTTGTTTGAAGGGTAAGAGGGTATGTTTTAACTGCGGACAGGAGGGTCATATTTCACCGAATTGCCCTAGTCCGAAGAAGGGTGCATGTTTCATCTGCGGGTCGAAGGATCACTTTGCCCGAGACTGCCCTAAGAAAGCAACTACAGGTGGAGCCAGTGCAGGAAAAGGAAACAGCAGTGGAGGCAATCTGACTATCACAGGACCGACACAGCCCAATCGACCTACAGCTCGAACATTCAATATGACGGTGCAGGATGTTGTGCAGTCAAATGATGTAGTGTCAGGTATCATTCCAGTCAATAATGTTAATGCTTATGTATTGTTTGACTCAGGTGCTACTTGCTCATTTATATCCGATGATTTTGCTAAGAAATTAGAGTTACCTCAGGAAGAATTAGATTACCCCATGAATATAGAAATTGCAAATAGGGAAGTGATTCCTGTTAGGTTTGTCCACAAAAACTGTAGGGTAGATATTAAAGGTCATGTGATGACAATAAACTTGATCCCAATTCGTCTTGGGGAGTTTGACGTCATTCTGGGAATGGATTGGTTGTTCAACCATGGGGCAGTTATTGACTGTCAAAAGAAGTGTGTGAATCTTAAGACTCCGTCGAGGGTAGTGTTTCATGGTAGCAAGTCGCCTAGATAAACGAGTTGTCTGACGATGATGCAGGCCAGAAAGATGTTGAGACAAGGATGTGTAGGATATCTAGCCTACATAGTCGATACCCGAAAGGTGGGTGCAAAGCTGGAGGAGATACCGGTAGTTAGGAATTTTGTGGACTTGTTTCCTGATGATTTGCCAGGACTACCGCCAGATAGGGAAATCAAATTTGTGATTGATCTAGCACCGGGTACAGCCCCTATATCAAAAGGTCCGTACCGAATGGCTCCGGTAGAAATGAAGGAGTTGATGGTACAACTGCAAGAGTTGCTGGATAAAAAGTATATTCAACCGAGCGTTTTGCCATGGGGAGCGCCGGTGTTATTCGTCAAGAAGAAGGACGGATCAATGCGTCTTTGCATTGATTATAGGGAGTTGAACAAGGTCACGATTAAAAACAAGTATCCGTTGCCAAGGATCGATGACCTGTTTGACCAGTTGAAGGGAGCGAGATATTTTTCAAAGATAGATCTGCGAAGCGGGTACCATCGACTAAAGGTGAGGAAGGAAGACATACCAAAGACGGCATTTCGAACTAGATATGGTCACTATCAGTTTTTGGTTATGTCATTTGGTTTAACGAATGCGCCTGCAGCATTCATGGACTTAATGAATAGGGTGTTCAAACCTTTTCTGGATAAATTTGTAGTGGTATTCATAGGCGACATTTTGGTTTACTCCAAAACTCAGGAAGAGCATGTGGAGCATTTGAGGGTGACATTGGAGGCATTAAGGAAAGAGAAATTGTATGCAAAATTTTTAAAGTGCGAATTTTGGTTGGAGTGTGTTCAATTCCTTGGACATGTTATCGATAAAGACGGGATTTCAGTGGATCCAGCGAAAGTGGAAGCTGTGATGAACTGGGATCAACCAAAAACACCGTCAAAGGTGAGAAGTTTCTTAGGTTTGGCAGGTTACTACAGGCGTTTTATTCAAGATTTCTCCAGGATCGCCACTCCGTTAACGAATTTAACAAGAAAATCAATGAAGTTTGTTTGGACGGAGAAGTGCGAAGAGAGTTTCCAAGAACTAAAGAAGAGACTAAGTTCGGCACCTGTGTTGTCTTTGCCAGATGATACAGGAAATTTTGTGGTGTATAGCGACGCATCGCATAAAGGACTTGGTTGTGTGTTGATGCAGAATGGTAAGGTTATTGCATATGCATCGCGCCAACTAAAGGACTATGAAAAAGGGTATCTGACCCATGATTTGGAGTTAGCAGCCGTGGTGTTTTCTTTGAAAATCTGGAGGCACTATCTCTATGGGGAGAAGTGTGAAATATATACAGACCATAAAAGTCTGAAGTATATTTTCACACAGAAGGATTTGAATATGCGGCAGAGGAGATGGATAGAATTGATCAAAGACTATGATTGTGAAATTCTATACCATCCGGGGAAGGTTAACGTGGTTGCTGACGCTTTGAGTAGAAAGGGTCGGGAGAAACTACTTTTGTTAACTGCTCAGGAGAAACTCGTAGCAGAAATGGCTAAATTGGAGTTAGAGGTGAAGGGTCTGGCAGAGCCTAATGAAAAATTGTTCCAGATGGAAACTCAACCAACTCTGGTGGACAAAGTCAAGGAAACGCAACTTCAGGATGAGGAGTGTATTAATATACACAAAAGAGTGCTGGAAGGTGAAGAGCTTAAATATAAAATCGATATCGAAGGCTTGCTGAGATTTGAAGGCAGAATCTGGGTTCCATCAGTGCCAGAGATCAGAGAAGAGATTTTGAACAAAGCTCACAGTTTAAGATTTTCGATTCACCCGGGTGGCACCAAGATGTACCAGGATCTTCGACAACATTTTTGGTGGCCAAACATGAAAAGAGAGGTTGCTGAGTGTGTTGCGAAGTGTCTCACTTGTCAGAGAGTTAAAGCGGAGCATCAACGACCAAGTGGTTTGTTACAGCCCTTGGAGATACCAGAATGGAAGTGGGAACATATCACGATGGATTTCGTGGTAGGGCTTCCAACTACTCAGAAGGGTTATGTCGCAATATGGGTCATAGTGGACAGACTGACGAAATCAACACATTTCTTGCCGATCAAAATCAGATTTACTTTGGATCAGCTGGCAAAATTATACGTCAAGGAGATTATCTCAAGGCACGGTGTTCCAGTGTCAATAGTGTCAGACAGAGATCCACGTTTCACCTCAAAATTTTGGAGGAATCTGCAAGCTTGTTTGGGAACGCAGTTGAGAATGAGTACAGCCTACCATCCTCAAACCGATGGCCAGAGCGAAAGAACAATTCAAACGTTGGAGGATATGCTTCGGGCGTGCGTCATGGATTTTAAGGGCAATTGGGATGACCATTTACCTCTGGTCAAGTTTGCCTATAACAACAGTCATCACGCGAGTATTGGAATGCTGCCATATGAAGCATTGTATGGCAGGAAGTGCAGAACTCCGTTATGTTGGGACGAGGTCGGTGAACGACGCCTATTGGGACTCGAACTGGTACAACAAACTGCTGAAATTGTCAAGGTGATAAGGGCCAGATTGTTAGTTGCTCAAGACAGACAGAAGAAGTATGCTGATCAACACCGACAAAATCGCGAATTTGAAGTCGGCAGTTTTGTGTTTCTCAAAGTATCTCCCTAGAAAGGAAAAATCAGATTTGGTAAAAAGGGTAAGCTGAGTCCGCGATTCATTGGACCATTTGAAGTGTTGAAACGGGTGGGTGAGGTAGCTTATGAGGTAGCTTTACCTCCTGAGTTAGGCCACATTCACAACGTTTTTCATATATCGGTGCTACGACCGTATAAGCCCGATTATAAACATGTAATAGCACATGAACCGATACAATTTGAATAAGATTTATCCTATGAAGAGATACATGTACAGATAGTAGACAGGAAGGAGTAGGTTCTTAGAAATAAAGTGATACCTTCTGTTAAGGTAATCTGGAGGAACCACAGTGCTGAAGAAGCAACGTGGGAACTCGAGGAGAAAATGATGCAGAATTATCCTCAATTATTTGTTTAGTTTTTGTATCACGATTCTGGGGACAGAATCTTTGTAAGGAGGGGAGAATGTAATGGATGAATTTAATTGCGTTGTGATTCTGGGGACAGAATCCTTTTAAGGAGGGAAGGATGTAACGAATGCAATTTTTGTGATTAAATAAAAATAATTATTCAGTTATATAAATATTTTTATTAATTTGTTTAATTGCGTTGTGATTCTGGGGACAGAATCCTTTTAAGGAGGGAAGGATGTAACGAATGCAATTTTTGTGATTAAATAAAAATATTTATTGAGTTATATAAATATTTTTATTAATTTGTTTATTGAGTAAAATAAATAATTTATAAGTTATGGTGAAAGAATTTATGTTAAAAGTTATTTAAATGTGATTTGATGTGTTTATTCTAATTTAATTTAATAATTAAATTAGATGATGAAAAGATTTATTTGAATAAATGATTTATTTGAATAATATAATTTATTTGGTGAAATATTATTTATTAAACTTGTTGGTTTCACAGTGTTCTTATGGCATGTTTTAAGTACAAAATTGAGGGTCAATTCACGCTTAGAATGTTAAATTTGTTGTTGTTAGTTGTAATTTATTGAGAAACGAAAACAATGTAACTGGAATAGATTAAAATGGTATAGAAACGAATTTGTGGTTTATGATTTCACTAATATGTCAAGAATATGAAATAGAACATGGATTGTGATGTTTGAATCTTTAATTTGGTTATTTGAAGGTTCTAAGATGTTGAAATGATTCTGTAAATATTTAAGTTGTGTATTTGTTGAGTTCATAGCGTTTGAGATTGGCTAAATGTGATTTAAGGTGTTGAAATTATGAAATTGGTTGGAAACAGAGTCTGTTCGCCCTGCAGCAACTGAGTCTGTGTCGCAGCGCGGCTGCGCTTGTTTCCAGTGCAAAAGTAGCGCGGCCGCGCCAGCAGCAGATCAGTCCCTGTATGTGTGCAGCGCGGCCGCGCTGGTTCCAAGGGTAAAAGTGGCGCGGCCGCGCGGGTGTCAGAACAGACCCAGTGATGAGTTTTTACATGCATAGCTTGGATGGTGATAAATTTAGCTTATTCTAATATATGTGGAGAATCGTAAAGCATATAGTGAGACTTAATAACATAATGTAGTTACTCATTTGATGATTATAAGCTATGAATCAATAAGTTATAAAGATTTGTAACTCGATATCCGTAAGAATTGGAGATGTTAATTTTATGCCATGTCATTTAATATGGGATGGTATAGATTTCTGATTTGTGCTATGTGGTTAGTTAGAGAGTTCGGATCATGGGTTTAAGTTGGTATTTTGTACTAAAGTGGAAAGTGAAATTGTAGTCATAGTTGTAATGAACTAACTTACATTGTGGTCCTAATGGAATGTAGGACGTTTGGTGAACATAAATTGAGATTGTGTAGATTACGCACGAGGCAAGTTCCTTAAAACTTTACCTTCATTAAGTAAGTTTTCGTCCCTTAAACTTGAAAATTATTTATAGCAAGATATTTCTTCCTTAAACTTGCTACTTTTATTTCAGCAAGTTTATTTCCTTGAGCAAGTTAATTAACCTTAGCTTATTGTTAATCAAGCAAGGTTGTTACCATGTTGAGTACTTATATTTTTTTCAGTTATTATATGTTCGATCATTGATTGTCATTTAAATTCCGAATATACACTTGGTTGTTTGACTTTATTGATGAATTAGACTAGTAAACCCTTATTGATTCAGCTAGTCCTTAGTTGATGAGCGATTTCAAAGACTTAGAATATTTTCTATACTCGTTCCAAGCCAAGTTCCTTTTGGTACGAATTCAGACGATAAACTGAGATGAACAACCCTAATATAGGGGATTACTTACGCGACAGCGTTAAAATGTTTGTGCACAATACATTGTACAAAAGGGCTGATCCCCCTGAGTACGAGATGATGGTCCATAGTCTATATGACTGTTAAAGGTTACAGTAGAAATACTTGTTAACCTAGGACATAGTTCGAGGTCTTGCGAGCCTCAGAAATAATTTCTAAATCTTGAAATCTATTTTTCCTTGAATCAAGCATTCTAACGAGCTTTTAGACTTTGATCATTTATTGACTGAGATTCAGAAAACTATTATTCCTCAGTTGAAATCCATTCCATTTAAATATTATTGTTATCGTACTTGTGAGCAATTGTTTGCTCACTCTTGCACTAAACATTGCAGCTAAGCCAGAAAAACAGGACGAGCCGTCCACGAGTAAAGGAAAGGGAAAGTTGCAGAAGTAACTTAAGACTTCTTGTCTATTTGATGTTTTATGTAACAAGACTTGTTTAAAATTATGTTTTATTCCGCATTGACGTATTAAGGTTAAGATAACCTGGGATTTGATTGTTTAACAGTTTGGTGATGTAACCCATTTTGGGAAGATGTTTCTTTAAGTTTATTTAATTGTTCTTAATTATGGGTAGTTAGATGTGAATGAATGAGATAGTGAACACCAAATCTGTGGAAATTAAGTACCCGGATTTGGGGGTGTCACATTATATATTATCCAACATGCTTCACATGTTAAATAATATGACGCGTATTTTATATATATATATATATATATATATATGTGTGTGTGTGTGTGTGTATGTGCGTGCATGCGCGTTAAACAAGATGAGACTAATAATTACAAACCCCTCAAAGAAATTATATTAAGTCCTAAGCGTTCAAAGATATTTGGAATATCGAACGTCGTTTTCTAGCATGGTAAAGCGATAGAGTATTAAATATTTAATACGAGTTTGTTGTGTCACACAAGGGAAGTATTAAATATTTAAGATGTTGCTTTATCACATTTGATGCTTATAAATAGACTGAACGATGTTGTTTTGTTGTGTCACATAAGGACAGTATTTTTCTTTTGAATATATGGAAGTGCTAGATTGGACTTAACTTGGATAATTTTGATTCGGATGTGTCACACTTGATCAAAATAATCTAAGAGGCAAAATATAATGAGTTACATAGTGATGTAATTGACAATAGTTGTCTACCTATTTATTTATATATAGTTTGTTGTGTCACACAAGGCTATATACATTTGAAATGAGATCCTTATCCTCACTAGCAAATCTTTAATTAGATTTGCCGAACTATATATTGAGGGTAATATAGTTTGATGAAAAAGTGAGAGATACCAATTTAAAATAAAGACCTAATTTATTTTGGTAATTAATTAAATGAATATATGCTAAAATGTTGTCTATTTTCACATGCAGAATTTAAAAATGTCAAACTCACTATCACTGCGTAGCATACTTGATGCTAACAAACTGACCGGGCCGAATTACATGGACTGGTTAAGGAATCTGAGAATTGTTCTCACTACTGAAAAGATTTCTTATGTCCTAAATTCGCCAGTCCCTGTAAGTATTGCAGAAACAGTCTCTGAGAAAGATATTGCTACTTTCAGAAAGTGGCAAGATGATGCAATCCTGGCTCAATGCATCATGCTCGCATCCATGAGTAATGAGCTTCAGCGTCAGCATGAAACTACGGATGCTCCTACTATATTGCTGCACCTCAAAGAGTTGTATAGTGAGCAAAGTAGGACTGCTAGATATCAGATATCTAAGGAGCTCTTCCGATCTCGTATGACCGAGGGCACTGCTGTTGAGACTCATGTCCTTAAGATGATCAATCTGATTGAACAACTTGGACAGCTTGGGTTCGTGATAGATGGGGAGTTAAGTCAAGATTTGATCTTGCAGTCACTCCCGAACACCTTCTCACAATTTGTTGTGAATTTTCACATGAATAAGTTAGACGTCAGCTTGCCTGAGTTACTTAACATGCTGAAAACTGCTGAAGGTCACTTCTCATCCAACAAGAACCAAGTCTTACTAGTGGATGATTCTTTCAAGAAAAGGAAGAGGCCCAAGGTATTTTCTGAAAAGTAGAAAAATAAGAAGGCTAAGGGCAAGGCGAATATATATGTGTTATATATATATATATATATATATTTATGTGATTTATTTGGTGAGCTTAATATGTATATATATAATGTGAAATATATACATAGATTCAGAATGAATTAGTTACTAGTTAATAATTGTAACGATCGCGAGCCGTGGGTAGCTTGGTAATTCGAGCTTATGAATATTATTGAATAAAATAGACTTTTATTAATAATATTATGTGTTAAGCGTTTAAAGGTTATATTATGACCTAGATTATGTGTAGACGATGATTAGTAGGCATGAAAGTTTTCGTATAAGCTAATTTGGTGGTTTTCAGAAATATTGCTAGAGTACTATTTATTGGATTAAATAAATAGTCGATGGATAATATTATTGAACGAGTTATTTGTTGTAAAGACGCTAACCCGAATTATGGGCGAGATATATGTGCGATGATGTATATGATTATAGGGAGTTAATCGTGAACAACAACGATCGCGAAACGTGAATACTCTTATAATTTGGGTTTATTAATATTATTAAATATATTAAAATATTATTTTTATGTGACGTGTTTTAAGGTTATTGTATAACCTGAATAATTAATTTCGCGAAAAAACGCAAAATCACTATTCATGGGGCACGTTCCCGAGGAACTATTCACGCCCAAATATTTTTACGTCATTTTCGATTTCTATTAATTTTGTTAAGACGTGTACGCGAAGGAATAATTTTTCCAAGTGTCAGAAATTTTATTTGAGCTGATACGTGATTTTATCTGTATCCGAAATGTATCATATGGGTGTTCCGAATATATAAACAAATCCCATAATAATTATTTTTACCCATTCCAATAATTTATGGGATAACCCATTTTAATTTTGGGTAGAGTTATTTACCAAATTGGTTACAAAAGTGGGAGTATTCGGGTATGGAAAAGACCAATTGGGTGTATTAATTGTGGCATGATACTAATATGGGAGGCAAGTAAATATTTTGGACCAATGAGGATGAAGGAAGGGAGGGGTTGGTCGACACTATGGCCTTCTGCCAAACACTATGAGCATTAAGACATTCATTTGTCTCCTCCCTATTTTCCATTCATCCGACCTCTTCCATTCCTATTCCATTTCAAAATGTTCAGCTGATTTCAAGAGAGAAGAAGAGTGAGAGGATGGATTTGTAGAGTGAGAAGAGAGAAAGAATTTTGCAGAACAAAAAGAAAGAAAGAAGAAGAAGAAGAAGAGAGAGAGAGAAGGAAAGTAGAGAGAAAAAGCTAATGGGTGGAAGGAAGAAGATGACATGAAGCTTTGGGTGAACTCGTGGAGCAAGAGGAGAGATTCTAATCAAGTTCTAGCAAGCCCTAACGATCATTAAGCATATGTGAAGGAGAATCAAAACATATGTTTTCAAACTTTCATTTTTTCCCTCCCAAAGCTTTTCTATACATGGTTGGGTTGTTGTTGTTTTGTTGTTTTTATTGGTTGCGAATAGTTATAGACGTTGTTAAGAGGTTATATAAACCATTAATAACTTCTAAAAGTGGAACCAAGTGAAAGAAATCCATAGCTATGCTTAATGGAGGAAGAACCTTGGACAAAAAAATGGAACCTTGGACCTATGGACTGTTTTGGACAATTTATAGCTTAGATTCTGTGTTGTTTTAATTTGTTTGATGTTATGGGATTGTGGTTCCATGGGTTACGAAGTTAACCCAACTGGAATGGAGTAAAAAGGAGTTAAAACGAAGATTTGGTGATGATTTTGGTGAAGAACACCAAGAACATAAAAATATAACATGAGTTGATACTTTGGCCTAAGATTTGGCCATGTTAGTTTTAATAGTTAACTCTAAATTTTTTATATGTTGTAGCTTTATGTCTTAGGAGTCCATAGAGTCTGGAATGAACCAATTTGAACGTGTATATAAGGAGATATGAAGATTAAAGTGGAGGAAGGTCGAGTCGCGAAATCTAAAAAATTGTGTTGTCTGCGTTTCAGAGCCGACAACGCTCAAATTACCCTAGTTCAGCGCCGTCCGCACTAAATGTCAGAAGCCTCAGCGCAGCCCGCGCTGAACACTAAAGGTTTCACTGCTCGGACGCACTGGAATAGTGTTAGGTTAGACTACTTTGACGTCCTTTACTAGAATAGGCATAACTTTCTCATACAAACTCGGATTGAGGTGATTCAAGATGATCCGGAACGAGAAAGAGTAGACCTACAACTTTTGTTCTTTAATCTTTTCAATTTGAGGCCGGGATCAATTTCCAAATTGGCCATTTGTAGGTCTGTTGTGTAATTTGAGACAATCGGAGGGTGTCGGGCATGCGCGTAAGCACGTGTAATGCTCCCGACAATGTAAAATGATGTTCTAAGTTTTAAAACATGAATACTATGAATTATAATGATACTTAGCATTAACCATTGAGTATTAGACAAATCGAATGAGCGTGCTAGGCGTAGACAAATGCGTGTCGCTTGGGCGTTCGAGTAGGCAAGTTGGCGTACAGACGTGCAAACGTCGTAACGCCGTAACAAGTGTGTATAACCTTGTTTGATATTTTGTTTCTAATAATAATTAAACATGATAGAGTGTTATAACCCAATGTATGAGCATGCTAAGCACATGTAAAAGAGGCGAATTAGGCGTGTGACGTGTAAACGCCGAAACGCCGCGTAAAGTATTAATGAACTTAAATTGTTTCGATTTAAACAAAACGAACATTATAAGATATAGAGTGGGATTGTTATAAACCAATAATCATGGATGATAATGAGGGTCGTAACGTTTTCAAACGACGCGACGCCGAGAAATGTTTTAGAGTTAATCGCATTAATTGTCTATAATGCGCAAACAATATGAGATAAGAATTATTATAATATTAACCAATATATATATATATATATATATATATATATGTGTGAAGCCTTTTTAGTGGCTAATTGGTATTTTATGGTTAATAAATTGTGTAGGATATTTGAAGGACGAATGGTCATAGCTTAGCAAGGAGCGCTTAAGGCAAGTTCTTTCAGTAACTTGTTGACTTGTTTAAATGTATTGATGTACATGAATTGATTGCTAAATCTTCTGCTGTTATGTGAATTATATGCGAGCGTGATTAAAGTGTGCATAATGTGCAACAATGTGACTATATTGTTCTATGTGGAACTTGAATTATTGTAAATATACAATGTGAGATGCATGAGGTATGCTATGAGATGCATGATGCATATATATAGATGAATTACATAAGATTTATAATGCATGAGTAAGATGCATAGTATGAGAATCATGATGCATGAATAAAATGCAAACTTATGTGTTACGTGAAGCATGAAATGTGAAAACTGTTAGTTCTTGCTTAGCCGTTGTGCTCATTCTTACAAAAATAAAACTTTTACAGATTTACGATGCAATGTAATTATCTTGATATCATGATGATAAGGATTAGAGGCGCAAGGATACAGGAAGGTTGCTAAATGTTCCTTTATTATAGTTATTTAGTTGTGATGACGGTATATGTTATACGTGAATTTGACTATGTAAACTGTTGGTCGATTTCGCAACCGATAAAATACGCGCAAGTATACACGGTCAACAAGTAATAAAGTGATAAGAGAGTTGTCGAACCCACAGGAAATTGTTCTAGTGTATCCCAAGTACTAACTATATATCGTCTCGATTTTAATTAGACAAATGATGATTTAAGTTTGTTTTGTTGTTTGGTAATAATTAAGAACTAGGAAAGCGTTAAAATAATGAAATCTAATATTAACAAGTCTAAGATTGCAATTTCCCCCAACACTTCATTTGAATATCCTAACTCTCTCATTTGAATTAATTAACAACATGGAAATGTCAACCGAGAAATCAAAGCTACTTATAAGCCTTTATCGATGGTCAAATTCGAATCTTCCTAATGCGGCATGTAGGTATATGTCTATCCTACACACTATCAAGAGACCAATTTCAAGAACAATAACAAGACACGTGTCACTAAATCTCATTAAACGTCCTTTCAATTACCAACTTTCACATAAGAAGTCATTAAGAGTAGATTCTCCATTGGTTGCACATGGTATCTAGGTATAGGTCTATCCTAAATACTATCAAGTTACCTATTATTGAGGATAATCAACAAGACACACGTCACTAAATCTCAATTAATTACCCACAACAATCTTTAACTCTCGCATGATATCATAACAAGGTCTAAACACTATAATCCGTTCGTCAAGTTCATATAGGTTCCTACGGTAATTACTAGCAAGGCAATAAATATATGAAGCATAAATTATGACATACAATTCACAAATGAGTAATTAATAGCAAAGAGAGAGAAGTCAATTCAAACTATGTGTTGGGTTCCATTGAAATCTTAGAATACAAGCTTTAGTTCATGGTAGCTAGGCAAAACATCAAACACATGGTGTTCATCATAAAATAGAATTACAAATTCAAAGGAAAGTAAGAGATGATAAAACCCATTTAGAAGATAATCATGTGTTGCTTGCTTGGTTGATGTCAATCTCTAGCTTTTCCTCTTCATTTGGCATTCGTTTCTCTTTTAGCTCCTAAGCTTGTTGCTGGAAATTTCCTTGAATTGCAGCCCTTAAGCTCTTCTTGATGAAGTATGTGCAGCCTTCCAAGGTCTAGATATGTCTTGACAATCCTTTCCTTCTTGGTTCTTTGGCTTGTGCTAAGTTTTTCCTTGTATTGCAGCACTTTTGCTCTCTATTTTGATGTTTTAATCTAGCCTCCCAATCCCTAGTTATGAAATATGAAGCCCCAAAGAGATATTATATAGTGCCTCCATGAAAACCCTAGCCAAACATCAGATTTTGGGTCAAAAAGTGAGCTGGAATTGCACTAGGAGCTCAAAAGATCGCACTCAGCACGCTCGGGTGCGCCCGCACGCCGTCCCTGGCCATGCCGCACGCCCACGACACGCCCACGCCGCGCGCTGGCTGCCTGGTGCCAGGCGCCGCGCGCCCGCATCCAATCCGCGCGCTTGCGCCAGTGGCCTGTAACCCGACTCAGCTTTAACCTCTGTTAGTAAAATGGCCATAACGTCTTCGTTCGAACTCGGATTAAGGCGATTAAGTAGGCTATGGAAAGCTAAGAAATAACTCTACAACTTTCATAACTGGAGCGTGACGAGATAACGGCCGGATGAAAGCTCAAATTGAGCCCGAAGCAACTGCTATGTAAAATTCATGCCAAATCCGATGGTAAAATGGCCATAACTCTCTCATACGAACTTCAAATTGGATGATTCAAGATGCTCTGGAAAGCTAAGACAAATATATACAACTTTCATTTTTTGAGTTTGGAGAGATTAAGATTGGATCATGGGTGAAATTGGGAAACAAGCAGCTACAGTACCGAAAAGCAAGTTATGGGTATTGATTCTAAGGAGCTTTTATTTCAATTCCTACAAAACAACATAAAAACACATAAAAGCATACAAAAACATATAAAATCAATACAAAACTACATTACATAACAATAAGATAAAATCATATAAAACCAACCGAAATGACTTAGGATTTACAAATTATCAAGCTCAAAAGCACCTAATTTGTGTATATAAAACATACTCATCAAATACCCCCAAACTTAAATCTTTGCTTGTCTTCAAGCAAAACAAACCTAAACTACATACTTCAAACACTTGTAATACAACCTAACTTGAGCAATGAATTAATAAGCCGACAATGGTCTCAAAGGCATCAACACATGGAACTCAAGAGAACAAACAAAGCATTGCAAGTCTTAAAATTTCAATTTGCTAGTCATATCTTGCTTTAGGTCCCTTTCGTGTATGTGTGTGTGTGAGTACCCAATAGCGCTAAACCAATCAAGCTCAGATGAAACTATGCAACCACATTACCTTATGAAATAATCAAAATAAACCCCAAAACAACATGCTTAACACATCACTCAATACAAAGGTATACAAATCATAATTCCAAAAATTTTTAGAATCAAGGGCTTTAGTTGAGTGCATTTTATGCTCCATCTCAACCTTAAGCACGCTCATATGGGCGAGTGCATTTTACGCTCAACCTCAACCCCTAGCAAGATTTGTAATATATAATTTCCTTTCTTTAATCCCAAATATAAGAGAGTGCGTTTTACGCTCTATCTCTCCTACGCATGTGTCCATGAGTGAGTGCGTTTTACGCTCCATCTCAACTCACCACATGACCATCAATTCAAACATAACAAATTTAGAGACCTTGCTTCGAGTGATGTTTAAACGAGTTCTAGAGTTTATAGATACTTCTCACAAGCATTCGGTTATAAAAGCCTTCTCTAAGCATATGACTAGCTTAATACTTATGGGTAAGTGCATAAAAGTGAAAGGAAACATAAGCAAAATAATAACCGATGAATGATAAGCACAAAGACTAAGCAACAATTGCCAATATCTCATGAGTTAGACTCTCTTCAAACAAGCCATTATCATAGACCATGGCTTATGGTTCAAATCAAATTAAAACAATGCTCAAGGGACACATCCTAAAAATAAATAAATTTTTTTTTTTGAATAAAAAGAAAAACATACTTAAATCATACAAAAACTAAATTAAAAACACACAAATACGTAAATACGAAGTACTACCCCCAAACTTAAACTTGGCATTGTCCTCAATGTCTGATATAGGAAAAATTAAAATAGAAGACTTCCCTGAAAACATGTCAAGCGCCATTGATATCATCTTTTAATACCTCTAAGTTGGGAGCGTACTTGAAAGCAAATGACTAAAGAAATTAAAATGCAATTAAACTACTAAAAATGCAATCAAAAAAAAATAAAACAAAATAGTAAACTTGGGTTGCCTCCCAAGAAGTGCTTGGTTTATAGTCGTTAGCCCGACTCCTTTATTTCGTTTCAATCTGGCTCAATCGCAAAATTGACCATTGCATGCCGCCTCGTTGTTCTTTCTTTGATTTGCATGGCATGCATGCCTGGTTGGTGACCCTCAAACAAAGCATCATCCAATGGCAAGAAGAAGCTCTCCTCATCCGCATCATCAATTATTGCACTTGTGTTAAGATCGACATGAAGATCTTCTTCATGAACCAATGGGTGCTCGACGGGTTTGAAAACCTCGAATGTGACTTCTTGATCTTCAATTTTCTTTTTATAATCCCTATTCATGCTCCTCGTCTCATCAACCTCAGAATCATCATCCACAATAGGATGTACACTCTCAAAATTTTCACTAATAGCTTCGTGCAATTCCATGCCATTTCCTTGATCATCCAACAAGCACTCCTCTTCACCTTCCTCTGTGGTGATGATCTCTATATCACTAGGTAAGGTGCTTTGCGGGTGAATATTATAAGAATCGGCAACATAGTTCATGATGCTCTGCACTGAAGCTTGTATATTTGTTATCCTAACTTTATTTTGAGAGATATGAAATATGTGCAGTGCCATAAGCTCCTCCCTCGTTATTTCCTCTTCGTTACATCTATGCGGATTCACCATACATTGCTCTTCACCTTCCTCTGTAGGGTTAATCTGTGTAATACAAGGTAAGGTGCTTTGCGGGTGAATAAGCACAGCCTCGACAAGTTGTGCCATTTGGTTCTCGAGGTTTCGTAACAACTTTTGTTGCTCAATAAACATGGGAAGAATCTCCTCCACATTAGATGTATCCTCATGGTGTGGTGGAGGTTGAAATGAAAATTCTGAATGGTATGAGAGACTTGGATCATAGCATTGATCTTGATTGTTGTCCCATGAAAAGCTTGGACAATTATGCCAACCCGGATGATAGTAGTTTGGGTTGTAGTCAGCTTGATTCTGACAGTAGGCATTCTGAGTGGACTGGCTTTTAAGAGTGTCAATAGCCCTTGAAAGCGTTGCAACTTGTTCTTGCAATTGCTCAAGAAGTTTTGACGAACTTGGTTGCGTCGTCCCCTCATAATCCCGTTGATAATTATGCTCATCCATTAACTGAAACAAAAAAAAAACAAAATAAATAATAAGCAAATTATTTACAAGTCTAAATTAAGACCAATTCGATTGTCATTAATATTGGAAAAACACTAGAAGAACAATTCCCCGGCAACGGCGCCAAAAACTTGTTGGTCGATTTCGCAACCAATAAAATACGTGCAAGTATATGCGGTCAACAAGTAATAAAGTGATAAGAGAGTTGTCGAACCCACAGGGAATTGTTCTAGTGTATCCGAAGTACCAACTATATATCGTCTCGATTTTAATTAGACAAATGATGATTTAAGTTTGTTTTGTTGTTTGGTAATAATTAAGAACTAGGAAAGCGTTAAAATAATGAAATCTAATATTAACAAGTCTAAGATTGCAATTTCCCCCAACACTTCATTTGAATATCCAAACTCTCTCATTTGAATTAATTAACAACATGAAAATGTCAACCGAGAAATCAAAGCTACTTATAAGCCTCTGTCGATGGTCAAATTCGAATCTTTCTAATACGGCATGTAGGTATATGTCTATCCTACACACTATCAAAGAGACCAATTTCAAGAACAATAACAAGACACGTGTCACTAAATCTTATTAAACGTCCTTTCAATTACCAACTTTCACATAAGAAGTCATTAAGAGTAGATTCTCCATTGGTTGCACATGGTATCTAGGTATAGGTCTATCCTAAATACTATCAAGTTACCTATTATTGAGGATAATCAACAAGACACGCGTCACTAAATCTCAATTAATTACCCACAACAATCTTTAACTCTCGCATGATATCATAACAAGGTCTAAACACTATAATCCTTTCGTCAAGTTCACATAGGTTCCCACGGTAATTACTAGCTAGGCAATTAATATATGAAGCATAAATTATGACATACAATTCATAAATGAGTAATTAATAGCAAAGAGAGAGAAGTCAATTCAAACTATGTGTTGGGTTCCATTGAAATCTTAGAATATAAGCTTTAGTTCATGGTAGCTAGGCAAAACATCAAACACATGGTGTTCATCATAAAATAGAATTACAAATTCAAAGGAAAGTAAGAGATGATAAAACCCATTTAGAAGATAATCATGTGTTGCTTGCTTGGTTGATGTCAATCTCTAGCTTTTCCTCTTCATTTGGCATTCGTTTCTCTTTTAGCTCCTAAGCTTGTTGCTGGAAATTTCCTTGAATTGCAGCCCTTAAGCTCTTCTTGATGAAGTATGTGCAGCCTTCCAAGGTCTAGATATGCCTTGACAATCCTTTCCTTCTTGGTTCTTTGGCTTGTGCTGAGTTTTTTCTTGTATTGCATCACTTTTGCTCTCTATTTTGATGTTTTAGTCTAGCCTCCCAATCCCTAGTTATGAAATATAAAGCCCCAAAGAGATATTATATAGTGCCTCCATGAAAACCCTAGCCAAACATCAGATTTTGGGTCAAAAAGTGAGCTGGAATTGCACTAGGAGCTCAAAAGATCGCACTCAGCACGCTCGGGTGCGCCCGCACGCCGTCCCTGGCCATGCCGCACGCCCACGACACGCCCACGCTGCGCCAGTGGCCTGTAACCCGACTCAGTTTTGATCTCTGTTAGTAAAATGACCATCACTTCTTTGTCCGAACTCGGATTAAGGCAATTAAGTAGGCTATAGAAAGCTAAGAAATAGCTCTACAACTTTCATAACTGGAGCGTGACGAGATAACGGCCGGAGGAAAGCTCAAATTGAGCCCGAAGCAACTGTTGTGTAAAATTCATGCCAAATATAATGGTAAAATGGCCATAACTCTCTCATACGAACTTCAAATTGGATTATTCAAGATGCTCTGGAAAGCTAAGACAAATATCTACAACTTTCATTCTTTGAGTTTGGAGAGATTCGGATTGGATCATGGGTGAAATTGGGAAACAAGCAGCTACAGTACCGAAAAGCAAGTTATGGGTATTGATTCCAAGGAGCTTTTATTTCAATTCCTACAAAACAACATAAAAACACATAAAAGCATACAAAAATATATAAAATCAATGCAAAACTACATTACATAACAATAAGATAAAATCACATAAAACCAACCGAAATGACTTAGGATTTACAAATTATCAAGCTCAAAAGCACTTAATTTGTGTATATAAAACACACTCATCATAAACCTTGAGTTAAAAATAAAGGTTATCCATTATAGTAGTTAAAATGTGATTATGTTAGTTACTTGTTATAGTTTGAGTAAGTCAGAATCTGAACCTTGTGTTCACATATGAGATATTTGTAAAGGATCATGGTATTTATTCAACCTTGATCATAAGTGTAGTAGTTAAAGGTTACGAAATCTGGAATTATATTAAAGAGTGTAATGGTAAGTTTTAATACTTATTGTTGTAAGTACTATTATGTACAATATGACTAAAATTAAATTGGTAATGATTATTAAATGATGTTTTAGTTATGGTTCCGAAGCTTGGGGCGACAATATTTATATTATATCAATGTAAATATTTTTATTTTTCCGCAATGAGTTGTTGATATTATGATGTATGAGTTGCACAGTGATGCACCAGACCCGAGGTTAAGGTAACTCGGATTTGGGGGCGTCACAGGTTGGTATCAGAGCTATAGGTTATAAACCTTAGGTCGGCGAACCTTAGGCTATAACGTGAGGGTAGAAAGAGGACAGTGATAAAGAATAAACTCGGATAGAGTTTGACCGATGAGGAATAAATTTAGAAAAATTCCTAAAGAAAGGAATTAAGATATATATAAGATGATGCAAAGAAGAATCTTGATGCGTTATAAAAGATGAGAATTTGGAGTTACCTGACTCCAGTGATAAAGATGATAAGTGTTGATAAATAGACGAGGTCTATAAGACAAAGATGTAATAAAATCATATATTATGATTAGAGAAAAGAGTATAAAAGATCACAATGTAAAACGATTGCAGAAGTAAGATCACGAAGTGATTGGATTAAGTCATAAGATGACAGATGATCAATTGAATGATTGAAAATTTTAGCTTAATGTTATAGATAGATGGTACTATGAGATAGTACGAGTAAAACTCAGAAAGAGTTATGGATGGTGAAATACGAATTAAATTCTTGTTGAGCAACGAGTAAGCTACGATTGGGGGTGATTTCAATTGAGGACTCATGTTAGTGGCTGAGTTATACAATTCCTTGTATGGGCGGGGAATTCGTACTTGGTTTGAGAACCACTTAGCTTCTTATATCGGTATAGTGGTTAAGTTGAACAATTCCTTGTATGGGCGGAGAATTTGTGCTTGGTGTAACAACCGATTAGTTTCTTATATTGATTAGTGGCTGAGTTGATCGATTCCTTGTATGGGCAGGGGATTGTGATGGGTTCAACAATCACTTAGCTTCCTATATTGATAATTGTTGGAACCTGGTATCGCGCTATCGCTATACGTATGATGAGAAGGTGATTCTTTTCTCATATCTATATTTGATGGATAGAGAATAATAAGATTAGGTGCGAGTTCTTGAAACTCATACTTATGGTAAGTTCGTGACTCATAATCATATGGTATGTTTTGAGCCCCTCAGCGTATGGACAGTCCTTGATTTATTCTTGGACTACGTATTGCTAGGACAAGTTTTTAAACTCATATTATTGTGGCAA
The DNA here is from genome assembly GCA_034770075.1 of Aralia elata. NCBI lineage: Eukaryota > Viridiplantae > Streptophyta > Magnoliopsida > Apiales > Araliaceae > Aralia > Aralia elata. The sequence continues at coordinate 72,762,590 of CM068378.1, read as the reverse complement.
GCTCCTGAACTTATAATGTGTGGTAAGTTGATGAACTATATTGGGGTATAGGAAAGTTGTAGAGCGAGAATTGTGAATTCTCAAAATGATGAGCATTGGTGATGTTAGAAATAGATAGAATTATTAAGTAATGATGCATTGAAGAGAAATTGAAGTTGATGAGGAGACATGAATATTCTAAATCTTCTAGTTATGCTAGACTTCGAAATTTATTGACTTCGTGCTGACAATTGCACTTTTGCTCTTCGAAAAATGTATGGGGCCAGATTTCTGGACCAAGGATTTTTTTAAATGTACTATTATTTATATCTCTATGCTAATAGTTCCGGCTAGACAAAGTTGATTTGAAAATATCAAAATATATTTTTTTAAAATGTCATCAATGCATCATGGAACCTGGTGTAGAATAACAGATGACAAAGCCATCAATGCAGATTAACCTAGTGTTAGATGTGATGATAGGATCGTCAACCCACTATGGTATGATGTAGTATTACAAAGTCACATAATGATGGAATCCTAACACACTGTTGCAACAGTGCAGTATTATGACGTCATAAAATGATTTTTGTTTTCTTTAAAGTATGAAAAGTATGCCAATTGAGTTAGCTAAAATATTTTGATTGATGTCCGAACTGTTGATGTAAGTCTAAGCTATTTGATGCGGCTAGACAAATATTGAAATGTTTTATTGAATGTTTTTGAGCTGAGGTGAACAACCCTAATATTGGGGTATATTATGTCGGAAAAACCCCCGACTGTTTGGCTAGAGAGTTGTGCACAACGCAAGAGTAGGACAGGCTGATCACCTAAAGTACAACCAAGAGGTAGATTACTGTCTTTATGACTATAAACAGACCTAGCAGAGGTAGTTTACGGTCTTTATGACTATAAACAGGCCTAATAGAGGTAGTTTACTGTCTTTATGACTGTAAACAGGCCTAGTAAAGAATGTTTACAGTCCTAGTGATTGTTAACTTCTAGGTTTATGGTGAAAATACCATTAAACCGAGTATGGCGTTCATGGTCTTTATGACCCCTCAACATAATATGAAAAGTTTTTAAGAAATATTTTATTTCCTACTTACTCAAGTTACTTCACAATTATTAAACAATTGTTGAAGGTTCCTAATATTCGGGAAATTGAATGCGAAAAGGGTAATTGTCCCTAGAAAGAAGTAGTCGTAGAATGCGTTGATTTTAAATGAATCCTTGGAAGAGAAAAGTGTAAAGCTTTATTGAAAGTCTGTATGAATGAATGATATGAGCATGATAGTAGTTATGGGATTAATATTTTCTCAAAGAAGCGGATGAAATTCCGAAAAGAAGAAGTGAAATTCCTAGATAGAATGATGAGTAGATTGAGCAAAGATGAATATAGTGTAATTTCGAGGACGAAATTCTTAGAAGAAGGGGTGAATGTAATATCCTGAATGTTTATGAGTTAGTAAATCATGATATTAAATTATTATGATGATTGTGACATACAATGATCCTTAGAAATAGAAATTGATGGGTTAAGCATAGGATAATACTCCGAATATGAGTGAGTTGATAAAGGTTATAGAATAAACCTACAAGAATCTGTTAAGGAAGTGGATTAAATAGGCGATGTAAAACCTATGATATAGTAATGTGTTGAAATAATTCAACGACAAAATTTTGGAAGAAGGTTTACACAAACCGAGTAAAAGAGGTTTGATATTTGTGATTCCGATGACGGAATCCTTATAAGGAGGGAAGGATGTGACAACCCGAATTTTCGAGAATAATTATAATAAGAATTTAATATAGAATAATTCTTATTATGAGACGTGTTGAGTTCGAATATATATATATATATATATATATATATATGTGTTATATATATATATATATATATATATATATTTATGTGATTTATTTGGTGAGCTTAATATGTATATATATAATGTGAAATATATACGTAGATTCAAAATGAATTAGTTACTAGTTAATAATTATAATGATCGCGAGCCGTGGGTAGCTTGGGAATTCGAGCTTATAGATATTATTGAATAAAATAGATTTTTATTAATAATATTATGTGTTAAGCGTTTAAAGGTTATATTATGACCTAGATTATGTGTAGACGATGATTAGTAGGCATGAAAGTTTTCGTATAAACTAATTTGGTGGTTTCGAGAAATATCGCTAGAGTACTATTTATTGGATTAAATAAATAGTTGATGGATAATATTATTGAACGAGTTATTTGTTGTAAAGACGCTAACCCGAATTATGGGCGAGATATATGTGCGATGATGTATATGATTATGGGGAGTTAATCGTGAAGAGCAGCGACCGCGAATCGTGAATACCCTTATAATTTGGGTTTATAAATATTATTAAATATATTAAAATATTATTTTTATGTGACGTGTTTTAAGGTTATTGTATAACCTCGATGATGTCAATGTATGAATTTTTACGCGTTGTTGAACCGTATGAGTGAATAATTGACTTCGCAAAAAATCGCAAAAATACTATTCACGGGGCACGTTTCCCGAGGCACTATTCACACCCAAATATTTTTACGTTATTTTCGATTTTTATTAATATTTTTAAGACGTGTACGCGAAGGAATAATTTTTCCAAGTGTGAGAAATTTTATTTGAGCTGATACGTGATTTTATCCGTATCCGAAATATATCATATATGTGTTCCGAATATATGGACAAATCCCATAATAATTATTTTTATCCATCCCAATAATTTATGGGATAACCTATTTTAATTTTGGGTAGAGTTATTTACCAAATTGGGTACAAAAGTGGGAGTGTTCGGGTATAGAAAAGACCAATTTGGTGTATTAATTGTGGCATGCTACTAATATAGGAGGCAAGTAAATATTTTGGACCAATGAGGATGAAGGAAGGGAGGGGTTGGTCGGCACTATGGCCTTGTGCCAAACACTACGAGCATTGAGACATTCATTTGTTTCCTCCCTATTTCCCATTCATCCGACCTCTTCCCTTCCTTGTTCCATTTTAAAATCTTCAGCTGATTTCAAGAGAGAAGAAGAGTGAGAGGAGGGATTTGTAGAGTGAGAAGAGAGAAAGAATTCTGCAGAACAAAAAGAAAGAAAGAAAGAAGAAGAAGAAGAAGAAGAAGAGAGAGAGAGAAGGAAAGTAGAGAGAGAAAGCTAATGGGCGAAAGGAAGAAGATGACATGAGGCTTCGGGTGAACTCGTAGAGAAAGAGGAGAGATTCTAATCAAGTTCTAGCAAGCCCTAACGATCATTAAGCATATGTGAAAAAGAATCAAAACGTATGTTTTCAAACTTTCATTTTTTTCCCTCTCGAAGCTTTTTTATACATGGTTGGGTTGTTGTTGTTTTGTTGTTCTTATTGGTTGTGAACAGTTATAGACATTGTTAAGAGGTTATATAAACCATTAATAACTTCTGAAAGTGGAACCAAGTGAAAGAAATCTATACCTATGCTTAATAGAGGATGAACCTTGGACAAAAAAATAGAACCTTGGACTGTTTTGGACAATTTGTAGCTTAGATTTTGTGTTGTTTTAATTTGTTTGATGTTATGGGATTGTGGTTCCATGGGTTACAAAGTTAACCCAACTAGAATGGAGTAAAAAGGAGTTAAAACGAAGATTTGGTGATGATTTTGGTGAAGAACACCAAGAACACAAAAATATAACATGAGTTGATACTTTGGCCTAAGATTTGGCCATGTTAATATTAATGGTTAACTCTAAATTTTTGATATGTTGTAGCTCTATGCCTTAGGATTCCATAAAGTCCGGAATGAACCAATTTGAACGTGTATATAAGGAGATATAAAGATTAGAGTGGAGGATGGTCGAGTCGCAAAATCTGGAAAATTGTGTTGTCTGTGTTTCAGAGCCGACGGTGCTTAAATTACCCTAGTTCAGCGCCGTCCGCACTGAATCTCAGAGGCCTCAACATGGCCCGAGCTGAACACTAAAGGTTTCAGTGCTCGAACGCGCTAGAATAGTGTTAGGTTGGATTGCTTTCACGTCCTTTACTAGAATAGGCATAACTTTCTCATACGAACTCGGATTGAGGTGAATCAAGATGATCCAGAACGAGAAAGAGTATACCTACAACTTTAGTTCTTTAAGTTTTTCAATTTGAGACTGGGATCAATTCCCACATTGGCCATTTGTAGGACTGTTGTGTAATTGGAGGCAATCGGAGGGTGTCGGGCATACGCGTAAGCACGTGTAATGCTCTCGACAATGTAAAATGATGTTCTAAGCTTTAAAACATGAACATTATGAATTATAATGATACTTAACATTAACCATTGAGTATTAGACAAATCGAATGGGCGTGCTAGGCGTAGACAAATGCGTGTCGCTTGGGCGTTCGAGTAGGCAAGTTGGCGTACAGACGTGCAAGCGTCGTAACGCCGTAACAAGTGTTTATAACCTTGTTTGATATTTTGTTTGTAATAATAATAAAACATGATAGAGTGTTATAACCCAATGTATGAGCATGCCAAGCACATGCAAAAGAGGCGAATTAAGCGTGTGACGTGTAAACGCTGAAACGCCGAGTAAAGTATTAATGAACTTAAATAGTGTTTCGATTTAAACAAAACGAACATTATAAGATATAGAGTGGGATTGTTATAAACCAATAATCATGGATGATAATGAGGGTTATAACGTTTTCAAACGACGCGACGCCGAGAAATATTTTAGAGTTAATCGCATTAATTGTCTATAATGCGCAAACAATATGAGATAAGAGTTATTGTAATATTAACCAATATATATAGATATATATATGTGAAGCCTTTTTAGTGGCTAATTGGTATTTTATGGTTAATAAATTGTGTAGGATATTTGAAGGACGAATGGTCATAGCTTAGCAAGGAGCGCTTAAGGCAAGTTCTTTTAGTAACTTGTTGACTTGTTTAAATGTATTGGTGTACATGAATTGATTGCTAAATCTTCTGCTGTTATGTGAATTATATACGAGCATGATTAAAGTGTGCATAATGTGCAACAATTTGACTATATTGTTCTATGTGGAACTTGAATTATTGTAAATATACAATGTGATATGCATGAGGTATGCTATAAGATGCATGATGCATATATATAGATGAATTGCATAAGATTTATAATGCATGAGTAAGATGCATGGTATGAGAATCATGATGCATGGATAAAATGCAGACTTATGTGTTACGTGAAGCATGAAATGTGAAAACTGTTAGTTCTTGCTGAGCCGTCGTGCTCATTCTTGCAAAAATAAAACTTTTGCAGATTTATGATGCAATGCAATTATCTTGATATCATGATGATAAGGATTAGAGGCGCAGGAATACAGGAAGGTTGCTAAATGTTCCTTTATTGTAGTTATTTAGTTGTGATGACGGTATATGTTATACGTGAATTTGACTATGTAAACCTTGAGTTAAAAATGAAGGTTATCCATTATAGTAGTTAAGATGTGATTATGTTAGTTACTTGTTATAGTAAACTAGATGGATGACGATGATGTATAAAGGACATTTTTATAATGATTGTTGGTTATTGAATAACCTTGAGAATCTTCAGGGATTGAGTAAGTCAGAATTTGAACCTTGCGTTCACATATGAGATATTTGTAAAGGATCATGGTATTTATGTAACCTTGATCATAAGTGTAGTAGTTAAAGGTTACGAAATCTGGAATTGAATTAAAGAGTGTAATGGTAAGTTTTAATACTTATTGTTGTGAAGTACTATTATGTACAATATGACTAAAATTAAATTGGTAATGATTATTAAATTATGTTTTAGTTATGGTTCCGAGGCTTGGGACGACAATATTTATATTATATCAATGTAAATATTTTTATTTTTCCGCAATGAGTTGTTGATAGCATGATGTATGAGTTGCACAGTGATGCACCAGACCCGAGGTTAAGGTAACCCGAATTTAGGGGCGTCACAATTGCTTCTCCCCAAATGCATCCACCTTCCTTGATTCTCATCTCCCTCTCATTCTCCTTCTCCCGTACTCTTCTCCTTCCTTTAAATGTTCAGCTGATTCTATAATCCATTTCCCTCATGGGTTATGGGTTATGGGTTTGGGTCATGGACTTGACCCATGGGTTTTGGGCTTCCTATTTGGGCCACTCTTGGACTTCTAATTTAATTTCAATTGGGCTCTTATAAAATCCTACACTTGGATAATTAACTCTTCGCATCAAAGATTTGACGAAATTAATAAAAGTCAAAAAATCAAAAAATACGTCTTTAGCGTGAATAGTGCCCGAGTAAATAGTACCTGCGCAAATAGTGTTATTCCTCGAAATCATTTAATCAATTTCCATGAAATAACAACATTTAAAACTTATCACATACACATCATATGTAGTAATAAAACCTTCAAACGCATAACACATAATAATATTAATAAAAGTTAAATTTATACAATAAAATTCATAGGCTCGTGTTACAAAGCTATCCACGATCCGCGATCGTTACATCTTCACCATTTTTTTACAATAGTAGTAGGTATTGGGAAATTTTTTACCGTCAGGCAACATACTCTTAATGGCCTTTAAGAGCGACTCAAAACACGCATGGCTCATGTTGTGATCATCCTTGATGTTACGTAATGTCGTAACTGCAGACAACGTAGTGTGCTTGGTGCAACCATGCCACAACGGCTCGTTAACCTCGTCTAATAACTTAAAAAATGCTTTGGCATCAGAATTCATAGGTTGCTCTCTGTCTTGTTCATAATCAAAATTCGGCTCTGCAATATCATGAACCATTTCATTCATACGATGGGTACTGCTGCCCGGAATGTGTACTTGGTGCGATGCCACTATCTCTTCTCTGCCCATGTGCCCACCAGCATTCTTCGTAATTTTTCATGAACCTAGAAATAAGTAAATGATAGTTTACCATGTCTCTATCCATATAATTTACATTCTACACTTCAAACAAGGACATTTTATCTTGTTCTGACCATTCACACATTCTGGGTGACTATACGCATAATCCAGAAATACTTGACAACTAGTTCTAAATTCAGTTGGAGCACCTATCTGGGCACTTGACTTTCGTCTTCTCATCCAACTACGGTCTGAATAGAGGTCCATAATAGCACGGTACCTACTGCAGACAAGAATTATTGTATTCCCCTTGTTAGAGATTTATAATTCAGCCCAATGTCATTTATGATGCATATAAATACATATAGATGTATCTTTATTTAAGCATATGACTTGAGTATACTTGTAAGCATATAACTTGAGCATACTTGTAAGCATATGATTAACATTTAAGCATACTTGTAAACATATGACTTGAGCATACTTATAAGTATACGATTAACATTTCAATATACTTGTAAGCTGTTGTTGTAAGCTGGGTGTTCAAACAACAACACAACCCCAACCATACATGTTCAAACCATAATGAAAAGAATGAACATCTTAATATAAGGGACAGGCAACCAAAATCTAATCTCGAATGGTTATCAGAATGGTGGCCCATTGATGCTCCACTCCCTTACAGTTCCCAATCGTGGCCCTCTCTTCCTCTCTATCTATTAGACTGTTACTTCCTTAGTTCTATTACAATGCACTAACAACTTTGGGGGGTGGAAGAGCTAGCTCTATATATGGCTGAGCTCTCTATCTATTTGACTGTTACAATGAACCATGCCATTTATAGTCCAGCTTTATACATTGTCCTATCTTATTTTTATTATTTTATATTATTTTATTTAGTATTGAGAAGCAAAGGAAATACTACTTAGTTCATTACATTATTTTTTATTAAATTTTATTTTATTTTGTATTATTTATTTTATTTTATTTGTTTTATATTAACATAATTTATATCAATTTTGAATATAAAAATATCTCAAATTGATTTCACAGAAGTCTATGTTAGATCCTATATTTTGAAACAAATCGAATATATATTATCAATATTTTCATTTGTAGAATGAAAATGAGTAATCAGTCTTTTTGTGTTAAAGCATACCAATATGCTTAGCACACCTAAATGACTTTTATCTCCGCGAATGAGTGTGTGTGTGTGTGTGTGTATATATATATATATATATATATATATATATATATATATATATATATATATATATATTTCATTACAATGTTAATATAATAATATATACCAATAATAATTTTGCCCATCTCTATATGGGTATATCTAACAACAATATAGCAATTTAACTACATCGGAGATCACCTACATTAACATCATCATCAAGGCAACTACTAAACCATTTGTTTTTTTGGAACTTAATATTTTGCTTGGCTATTTTTTACATTTTTAAGTTTATAAAACCAATATTACAAAAAATAGAATATGTTTTTTCTAGGCATTGTACATAATATAGAGTGATGCTCACAGCAAACTGAAACAACCAAAAACTAAATTAGAGATTCCCTAGAGGTACGTAGCTGACTTCTAACATCCAAGACCAAGACCAACAATTTAGAGCCAGTAAATTAAACCAAGATAAAGCATCAGTACATGAAGCCATCACTTTTTTGTTGCGTTTTCGAAAAACAATAAACAACAACAGATTCAATGTATATACTAATCAAGTATCTAACAACAACAGATTCAATGTACACAAACATTGAAGCAAAAAGGAACAAAAATTGAAGCAAGTATCTGATTCAATGTACACTGACAGAAAGTTCCAAATAATATGAAGTCCCAAATTAAATGATGTGAAGTGCCAATACACAAATATTAATCCCAATTTCTGCAAAATATATTCTCAATAACAAAATAAAATGTTCATTTCCAAATTCTATTTAACTTTCAGTAGAACCAATTCAATCAACACAAATGTATGCGATTCCCCCAACTGTACTATATATACTGAGAATACCTAGAACTGGGAAAGTCCGGCGATGGGGCGGCGACGACTTGGGCAGGTCCGGCGTTGGGGGCGACAGCGACGTGGGCTTCTTCCTCTCCCTCCCTCTCTCTTCTCCCTCTTCTCCTTCTTTTCTTTTTCTTTCGTCTGCTGATATGGCCTGGACCTGTTCGATTGCCTAGGATTAAAAACAATCAGCGACTGCTATCAGTGACCGGATGCGGTTGCTGAATTTTTATGACGTGGCCTTATTAACGACCGATTACGGTTGTTGTTACCATATTGGTCGCAACAAGTCTGCCGCCAACAATTGCGCCAATTATTTTGGCAGAAAAAATATACCATCGACCGATCATCGACCGCACATGGTCGCTGATATTAACTAGCCACCAGATTTAAGTGTGGTCACTAATATCGATCACAAATAAAGACATTAGCGACCGGATGAGGCGGTCGCTGAAAGTGTTGGTCGCTGTTGGCCAATTTTCTTGTACTGTTCCCATAAATTGTCTTCAACAATTTATTCCTATTCATATATTAACTGTATTACTTTAATATATTTAACCATAATTTAAATATTATCTTAATTCACCAATTTAATTAAGTGAATTAATTAACTTGCTAATGAAATTTAATTCATAGCGAAATCATTACAAGATTTCATAATCAAATTATATTATTTCATAATATAATTTAAATTTAATCTCCATTTATAAATTATTTCTAACCATTATACTACTATTAAAATAATTTAATATTATAAATTATTTAAATAATTTTCTTCATCATAAACTTTAACCATCTCGTTTCTTTTTAATAAATTGATTCTACAATTTATTTACACGAAATAATAAATATATAATAATAGTATATTTATTATTCACAAAAATCACATATTGCATAGCACGTATTCACTTATGCAATATAATATCACATCACATATCACCAAATAAGAATTTTATTTATTAAATTCTTATTGAAATATTTTTTGAAAATTTGGGTCATCACATTCTTCCCCCCCCCCTATAAGGATTCCATCCCCGGAATCACCATACTGAATCCTTGACCAGCCAACAAAAGAAAAAGTTTCTTCATGATGTAAAAAGGTACATGTGGGATGAACCGTTCCTGTTTAAACATTGTGCAGATCAAATGATTCGACGGTGCGCTCCACAAAGTGAAATAGAGAGCATCTTACATCATTGTCATGATTTGCTATATGGAGGACATTACGGAGGAGAAAAGACAGCCGCCAAGGTGTTACAGGCAGGATTTTTCTAGCCCACGCTGTTTAAAGATGCCCACCACTTCGTTTAGAGATGTGACAGATGTCAAAGGGTGGGAAATATTTCCAAACGTCATGAGATGCCATTAAATTTCATTTTAGAAGTTGATGTCTTTGACGTTTGGGGAATAGACTTCATGGGACCATTTCCACCCTCCTTCAACAACCTCTACATCTTGTTGGCAGTCGACTATGTCTCTAAATGGGTGGAAGCCAGTGCTTTGCCGGCTAATGATGCCAAGGTGGTTTTAAAATTTCTTCAGAACAACATCTTCACACGATTTGGCACCCCAAGGGCAATTATCAGTGATGAAGGGAGCCACTTCTGCAATAGGTATTTCATAGCTCTCTTAGCTAAATATGGGGTCAACCAAAGAATTGCTACAGATTATCATCCCAAAACCAGTGGTCAAGCCGAAGTTTCAAATAGGGAAGTGAAGAGAATTCTGAAAAAGATTGTTAATCATAATAGAAAAGACTGGTCAACGAAGTTAGATGACGTGCTTTGGGCTTATCGGACAGCATACAAGACACCCATTAGCAGGTCACCGTACCAATTAGTCTATGGCAAGGCGTGCCACCTTCCTGTTGAACTTGAACACCAAGCATATTGGGCCATCAAAAAGCTGAACTTCGATCTCACAGCTACAGGTGAAAAGAGACTTTCCAGCTTAATGAACTTGATGAATTCCGTCTGCAAGCCTATGAGAACTCGAAGTTATACAAGGAAAAAGTCAAGAAGTGGCATGATCAGAAAATTATCAACAGGAAATTTGAGCCGGGACAAGCAGTGCTTCTATACAACTCTCGATTGAGATTATTTCCAGGAAAGCTCAAGTCTCGGTGATCTGGCCCCTTCATTGTCAAACAAACATTCCCTCATGGCGCCGTTGAAGTTTTTGGCCACAATCCGGACGAGTCGTTTAAAGTCAATGGACAAAGGTTAAAGCATTATTGCGGTGGTGATTTCGATCGCCAGAAAACCTCAATCACTCTTGCCGATTAGAACTTAAAACAGGTTGTAGTCATGCTGAAAGACTTTAAATCAAGCGTTATTTGGGAGGCAACCCAGTCTTTAATTTTTTTAAGTTGAAATTTTTGTGATTTTTAGGAGTAATTAGTATTTTTAGTTTCATTTTTATATAGTAGTAACTAGTTACTTTTCTTTTTAGGTTACACATCAGGGCTGCACACTAAGAATTCAAACAGAATGGCTTAACAAATTCAGTTTCATGTTGCCATACCAGCGCGACTGCGCCCTATTTGTGAAGGAAAGTAGCGCGGCCGCGCCCATCCTCAGAATTCAAAATTGTCCTGCTGCCAAGCCAGTGCGGTCGCGCCGCGATCGGTTTCCAGGTTAAAAACCAGCTCAAAACCCGACCCGTCGGCCTCTTATTTCTTTTTTTCCCGCTTGGATCTTCATTCTTATTTTCCTTTCCATCTTAGAAATGGTTACGTCTCCTGTTCTCTTCCCTTTCCAAATCCAAATCGAATCTTTTCTAATCCAATCCTACACGAAATCAAACTCTTCAATTCTATACTTCTCCTTCATGATACCATTATATACCAACTCTTCCACTGTTAAACCCTAGTTCTTTCTGCGGCACTATTCTACCTACATCTTCTATCCGTTCAAATCTTTCACTTCCTACATCATATTCATCCAATACAAACACTAAATCTAAACCACCAAAGTATTTTCCATTAGGCTTTCATTGCATTGTTGTGGGATACCGTGGGAGCGCGTTGTGTCAGAACTGAGTAAGTACACTGTGGCTTGGATAATCTCTTTTTCTCAAGGTAATAGTTACAATTGAAGGATTCTAGACTTGGGTATACTTGTATTACGGATTTCTGATTATAAGGCTCAAGTTTACTGTGCTTTCTATATTGTATCGTATTGTGAATGTGATTCTATTGGTTTGAGAGAGGATGTTTAGAACCAAGGCCACATAATTACTGCTTGTGCAATTAGCAAATTTCTATGTGATTTCTGTCAAGTTTGGGGGTCTCTGAGTTGTTGTGTGTTAAGTATTTGGACTGAGCAGCTATGGCCTCGAAATGACAACGTGGTGAATCTTCCAGTTCTCAAGCCCGTACTAAACTAGTTGAATTCGATGGTAGTAGGTTTGTGTCTGCTGAGGCTGAGGAATTTTACCCACGGGTTTTGCTTGGGAAGACATATGTTTTGGAACGTGGGCTAAAGCCAGATCCTAGTTTGGATGGCCAAATGATGATTATGATTCGGGCTATGGGATGGCTGTTGTTCGTGGAAACACCTTTGGCAGCCCAAATATCAGTAGTCCAAGAATTCCATGCAAACGCAAAAATTACTAAGCATGGCACTGCTTTTATAAGGGGTTGCCAAGTGTCATATACTAGAGAGAGTATCAATGCCCTGTACCACTTGCCTACTGTTCAACCCAACGATCCGGACTGGTTATACTCTACAAGGTGGGACACGAAATTGGATAATATCATGAATACCTTGTGTAAGCCTGGTACGGTATGGACGACTAAGCAAGGAACAGATCAGAAATTACATTTTCCTCACACGGCCTTGAGTCGCTATGGAAAGGCCTGGTATAGTTTCATTTGTGCCAATCTCATGCCAACCAGGCATCAAAATGATGTGACCAAGGACCGCGCTATTTTTCTATTTGGGATTGTGAAAGGAAAGAAAATAGATGTGGGGTATGTCATTAATCAGTCCATACGCCGGTACCTGCAGGGTGGTACTTCAGGAGGGATCCCACATGCATCTGTGATAGCGCGTTTATGCATTGTTGCTGGGGTGGAATGGGATGATGGTGAGCCCATGCAACTTACGATGAACACCATTGATCATGTTACGATTGAAAAGTACAAGGTTTGGACTGGTCCTCCTTCTCATTCCCGTGGGGCAGGATTTCTCTTGGCCGATCAAAGTGAGAGTGAAGAGGCATCTGATCAGCCGATAGTCGAGCCTGAGCTGCCGTTCAATGTGTCTCAGGCTAGGTTGGATCGAATGGAGAGACGCATGTACCGACGGATGGATGCTATTCACAACAGTATGACAGAGCTTCAATCCTTCTCCACACAACTCTCGAACAGTTTTTCTCAAGCTTTATCTCAATTAGGCATTCAGGTCCAATTCCCAACGTTTAGTGCTGCTCCAGCTTATCCTCCCCCGGACACACCTTCAGATGGGGAGGCCGTAGATGATGCTACCTCGGATTAGAGGAGTTTTCTTTCCTTTTCTTTTTACTATTTATTCAATGAGGACATTATTTGTTTTAAGTTTGGGGGTTTTGTAGTTATTTATTTATTTTGTGTTTAGCATGCAGTTAGTCCGGTGCATTATATATGTTTGGAATATTGGTATATATTTGTTAGTGTTTGCATTTAGTGTATGTTCATATTTGTTTGCATGAGTTCAATTGATGGGCTAGTTTGACTCTTGGCTCGGCCTGTGACAACCCGAATTTTCGAGAATAATTATAATAAGAATTTAATATAGAATAATTCTTATTGTGATTCGAGTTTGAATGTATATGTGTTATATATATTTATGTGATTTATTTGGTGAGCTTAATATGTATATATAAATGTGAAATATATATACATAGATTCAGAATGATTGAGTTACTAGTTAATAATTGTAACGATCGCGAGCCATGGGTAGCTTGGTAATTCGAGCTTATGGATATTATTGAATAATAATAATATTATGTATTAAGCGTTTAAAGGTTATATTATGACCTAGATTATGTGTAGGCGATGATTAGTAAGTATGAAAGTGTTCGTATAAGCTAATTTGGTGGTTTCGAGAAATATCGTTAGAGTACTATTTATTGGATTAAATAAATAGTGAAGGATAATATTATTGAACGAGTTATTTGTTGTAAAGACGTTAACCCAAGTTATGGGCGAGATATATGTGTGATGATGTATATGATTATGGAGAGTTAATCGTGAAGAGCAGTGATCGCAAATCGTGAATACCTTTATAATTTGGGTATACTAATATTATTAAGTGGATTAAATATTATATTTTTAGGTGACGTGTTTTAAGGTTATTTTATAACCTGGATGATGTCCATGTATGAAGTTTTATGCGTTCTTGAACCGTAGGAGTGAATAATTGATTTTGCGAAAGATCGCAAAATAACTATTCACGAGGCACTATTTACGCCAAATATTTTTACGCCTTTTTTTCGATTTCTATTAATTTCGTTAAGACGCGTACGCGAAGGAATAATTTTTCCAAGTGTCAGAAATGTTATTTGAGCTGATACGTGATTTTATCCGTATATGAAATGTATTATATGGGTGTTCCGAATATATGGACAAATCCCATAATAATTATTTCTACGCGTCCCAATAATTTATGGGAGTACCCATTTTAATTTTAGGTAGAATCATTTACCAGTTTTGGTACAAAAGTGAGAGTTTTCAGATATATTTTTGTGTATTTGGGTATTTATTTTTGGCTTGTTACACCAAGTGGGAACCAACCAAACCACTTTCAACCAATCCAATGCAAGGAAAATGAGAGAGTTGGGGGAGTTGCCGGCAATCCCCCTTGAGAAGCAAACCCACTTTTCCCTAAATTACTCCTCCACTTCTCCTATTCCATTTCCTTCTCTCCCATGCCATTTCCTTTGCTCTTCCATGCCAAGTTAGTCCATCAGCAGATAGAGAGAGAGAGAGAGAGTGAGGGAGAGAGCTGCAGAAGGAAGAAGGAGGAAGTCGCCGGAAAAGGGAAGAGAGTTGCCGGAAAAGAAAGGAGGAAGAAAAAGAGAGTTTGGGTGGAGGAGAAGAGAAGAAGAAGAAAGTACGGGAGCTCAAGGGAGGAAGTAGAACCTCCAAGCAAGCTCTAGTTCATCTTCTCTAACTTTTCAACGGATTAACAAGAGGTAAAATCCCAACCTCAAGCTCATTTCCTCCATTTTTGAGTTTTTCGAGTTTTTCAAGCTTTTGTGATGGGTTTTGATTTTTTGGAAATTTTTGGTTGTTATTGTTGGATGTGGTTGCCTAATAATGTTACCAAGACACCTTATAAGCCATTAATAACATTAAAGTGGAACAAAAATGAAGAGAATCCGTACCTTTGCTTAAAGAGGATGAACATTGGACAAAAATAGAACTTTAGACCTTCGGACGAATTTTAGAGGATTTAAAACTTAGATTCCTTGTTGTTTTAATTTGTTTGATGTTATGGAAGTGTAGTTCCATGGGTTATAAAGCTAACCCAACTAGAATGGATTAAAAAGAAATTAAAACGAAGATTTGGTGATGATTCTAGTGAAGAACACCAAGAACACCAAGAACACGAGAATATAACATGAGTTGATACTTTGGCCTAAGATTTGCCATGTTAATGTTAATGGTTAACTCTAAATTTTTGATATATTGTAGCTCTATGTCTTAGGAGTCCATAGAATTTGGAATGGACCAATTTGAACGCGTATAGAGGAAGTTATGGTGGTTGGAAGCAAGATAGGTCTAGAATAACAAAAACATAGCATGCTAGAAAAATGTGCACCTGGGCTGCTGCCAGTTGGGCGTGGGGCGCGCCACTGGCAAGGTCTTTTGGGCGCGGGGCGCGCCGGACCTGCAGTTGGCTGGACAGCTTTGACGTCCTTTAGTAAAATGGGCATAACTTTCTCATCCGAACTCGGATTGAGGCAATTCAAAATGATCTGGAAAGGCGACGAGTATACCTACAACTTTTGATCTTTAAGTTTTTCAATTTGAGGTCGGGATCAATTCCCAAATTGACTATTTGTATGACTGATGTGTTTTTGGGCAATCGAAGAGTGTCGAGCATGCGCGTAAGCACGCGTAATGCTCCCGACAATGTTAAATGATGTTCTAAGTTCTAAAACATGATTATTATGATTTATAATGATACTTAACATTAACCATTGGGTATTAGACAAATTCGAATGAGTGTGCCTGTAACGACCGGGAATTCTAAAATTTACCTTGTAATTCGAATTTTTGAATATTAATGGATATATTATATTTTATTAATATTATTTTTGTGTTGCATGTTTAAAGGTTGTGTGACAACCTTGGTGAAGTGAATGTATGAAATTTTACGTGTTATAGTTTTGTTTAAATGAATAATTGATTTCGCGTAGCGTCGCTAAATCAGTATTCACGGGGCACGTTTCTCGAGTTACTATTCACGCCATAATATTTTGTGTCTTTTTCGATTTTAATAAATTTCATAAATACGTGTATGCATACGAATAATTTTTCCAAGTGTCGAAAATTTTATTTGAGCTGATACGTGATTTTATCCATATCCGAAATGTATTAAATGGGTGTTCCGAATATTTGGACAAATTTCATATTAATTATTTTTACCCATCCCAATATTTATGGTAATACCCATTTTAATTTTGGGTAGAGTTATTTACCAGTTTTAGTACAAAAGTGGGAGTTTTCGGATATATTTTTGGTGTTTTCGGGTATTTATTTTGGCTTGTTATTCCAAGTGGGAACCACCAAATCATTTTCCACCAATCAAATTGCTAGGAATGAGAGAGTGGGGGGGAGTATTGCCGGCAAGTTGGAAATTCTTGGCCACCTTGAGCCACTCCCATTTTTCTCCCACTTCTCCCTAATTCACTCCTCTAATTCTCCCAAATCATTTTTCAATTCTCTCTTGCATCCCATTCAAACTACCATCAGCTGATAGAGAGAGAGGGAGGGAGAGAGAGCTGCAAAGAAGGAAGAGGAAGAAGGCACCGGAAGTCACCGGAAAAAAGTGAAGAAGGTCGCCGGAAAAAGGAAGGAAGAAGAAGAAGAAGGCACGGGTGCAAGAAGAAGAGAATCTAAGCAAGGAGAACCCTCAAAATCAGTCCTAACCGAGCTTCTTAATCATCTAGGAAGGATTTACAGAGGTAAGCACCAACCAAATCCTTTCCATTCGATTTCTTGTTAAGTTTTCAAGTTTTTCTTACTTTTGAGCTCTTAAGCTTATGGGTCGGATTTATGGCGATTCTTAGTGTTTTTGTTTGTTATGATTGTTTGTAAATGTTGTTAAGAGATTATATAAGACATTAATAACATCAAAGTGGAACAAAAATGGAACAAATTCGTACCTTGGCTTAATGGAGCAAGAACAATGGACAAGACATGGACTTTGGACTGTTGGACAATTTAGAGGACCTTGTAGCTATGATTTCGTGTTTGTTTAATTCATTTGTTGCTATGATATTGTAGTTCCATGGGTTATGAGTTTAACCTAGTTGGAATGGAGTAAAAAGGGATTAAAACAAAGATTTGGTGATGATTTTTGTAAAGAACGCCAAGAACACGAAGAACACCAGGAACACGAAAATATAGCATGAGTTGATACTTTGCCCTAAGATTTGACCATGTTAATATATGAGTGACCCTGTAAAATGATGTTCTAACTTTCATAACATGATTATTATGATTTATAATGATACCTAGCATTAATCAATAAGTATTAGATACATCGAATAGGCGTGTTAGGCGTACGTAATTGCGTGTCGCTTGGGCATTCGAATAGTCAAGTTGGGCGTATAGACGTGCAAGCGTCGCAACGCCGTAACTAGTGGGCATAACCTTGCTTAATATTTTGTTTATTATTTGCTTGGGACATTATAGAGTTGTGTAAACAAATATTTGGTATCCTGTATGTGACTTATTGTATGTGAATATGTACCTAATTGTGTAGGATATTAAGGAGTGTGTGTTGTAATATTGTAGCAGCGCTTCAGGCAAGTTCCCTAACTTCATTCTTTCTACATATTGAATGCAAGTTTTTCCTAACCTTACTCAAATTATATCGAGCAGGTTTCCTATCCTATACAAATATTGAATATTGTGTAAGTTTCCTTACCTTAACTTAATTTATTTATTGAGCTAATTTTCCTAACCGTACAACCTTTATTTATTGTGCGAGTTATTTGTTGATTGAGCGAGCATTCTATATTATTGCAAGTTTCTTAAACTTACTCAACCTTTACATTTGGGCAAGTTTCTTATTGATACAAGTGTTGTATATTGTTGCAAGTTTCATGACTCAAATCAAGTTGTTACTTTCAGGTTATATTGGTAGATTAATTATTGTCAATTACTCCACATCAAAGATAATTATTGATATTCGCACCTTGTGCATTTGAATTCATTGTATGTTGTTGGACTGTGAAACGTTTAAGTTCTTTATACATGAACTGTTTAAGGAAATAGTCTACGCCATTTGTTTCGGCTAGACATGTACAGGTTATTATTTTAAAAGCTATCCAAACCGATTGTTGGTACGGATTCTTGGACTGAGAGAGCAACCCTTATTTAGGGGATTTTAATGTGTCGGTTGTCCGATGTAGTCAGAGTTAAATGTTATGCATATACATAGGGTACGAGAGGCTGATCCCCTCAAGTACTACTGATGGGCCAGGCGTTTAAAAGGGTTAGTTGAATAACTGATCCTTTAGCCAAATAGTTCATGGTCTATTGGACCACTCAGCAGTAAATAATCAATATTCATCATTTCTTTGAACTTTGATTATATTGACAACTATTTCTTCAATGTCTTAAATTGTTGAACTTTGCGATTATTGTTCTCATTCATTCATGATATATCCTCTTTATTCATTTTAAACTTGTTGAGCAAAGTAGTTGCTCACCCTTGCTATATCATGAACCTATTGAAGTTAAACCGGGGAGTTCCAAAGCGGACAAAGGCAAAGGAAAGCTTAAGGAATAGTTATACGAACTATCCCGTTATGTAATCGTGGAATCGTTTTGTAATATTATTATATTCTGCGATGTATTTTATTTAAGGTTATAGACCTTGCGACTGTAGTAGACCTTTTGTAATGAACAACATATGTTTATTTATTCCGCATTAGTTAATTTATGTTGTTTAGAGGTGTATGGATGTATTTTATCGTGAGCACCAAATTCGAGGTATTAGTACCTGAATTTGGGGGTGTCACAGTGCCAAGCGTACGCAATCGCGTGCCACTTGGGCGTTTGAATAGACAAGTGTGGCGTACGGACGTACAAACGTCGTAACGCCGTAACAAGTGTGTATAACCTTGTTTAATATTTTGTTTCTAATAATAATGAAACATGATATAATGTTATAATCCAATGTATAAGCATGCTAATCACATGAAAGTGAGGCGAATTAGGTGTGTGACGTGTAAACATCGAAACGTCGCTTAAAGTGTTAAAGAACTTAAATAGTGTTTCGATTTTAAACAAAACGAACATTATGAGATATGGAGTGGGATTATAATATAAACCATTATATGAAGCCTTTTTAGTGGCTAATTGGCATTTTATTGTTAAATAAATTATGTAGGATATTTGAAGGACGAGCCATCATAATTTGGCAAGGAACGCTTAAAGGCAAGTTCTTTCAGTAACTTGTTGACTTGTTTAAATGTATTGATGTACATGACTTGATTACTAAATCTTTCACTATTATGTAGATTGTATGCGAGCATGATTAAAGTGTGCACAATGTGTAATTATGTGACTATATTGTTCTATGTGAAACTTGAATTATTGTAAACATACAATGTGAGATGCATGAGGTATGCTATAAGATGCATGATGCATATATATTGATGAATTGCATAAGATTTATAATGCATGAGTAAGATGCATAGTATGAGAATCATGATGCATGGATAAAATGCAAACTTATGTATTACGTGAAGCATGAAATGTGAAAACTGTTAGTTCTTGCTAGGCCGTCGTGCTCATTCTTGCAAAATAAAACTTTTGCAGATTTACGATGCAATGCAATTATCTTGATATCG
This sequence comes from Aralia elata, assembly GCA_034770075.1. Lineage (NCBI taxonomy): Eukaryota > Viridiplantae > Streptophyta > Magnoliopsida > Apiales > Araliaceae > Aralia > Aralia elata. The sequence goes on along the minus strand of CM068378.1, from coordinate 72,742,639 downwards.
TGATGATAAGGATTAGAGGCGCAGGGATATGAGAAGGTTGCTAAATGTTTCTTTATTGTAATTATTTAGCTGTGATGACGGTATATGATGTACGTGAATTTGACTATGTAAACCTTGGGTTAGAAATGAAGGTTATCCATTATAGTATTTATGATGTGATTATGTTAGTTACTTATTATAGTAAACTAGAAGGATGACGATAATGTATAAAGGACATTTTCATAATGAATGTATAGTTGTTGAATAACTTTGTGTATATTCAAGAATTGAATAAAGTCAGAATCTAAACCTTGCGTTCACATAGGAGATTTTGTAAATGATCATGGTATTTATTCAACCTTGATCATAAGTGTAGTAGTTAAAGTTTACGAAATCTGGTTTTGTAATAAAGAGTGTAATGGTAAGTTTTAATACTTATCGTTGTAAAGTACTGTCATATACAGTATGAATAGAATTAAATTTGCAATTATTATTAAATGATGTTTTAGTTATGGTTTCGAGGCTTGGGACGACAATATTTATATTATATCAATGTAAATATTTTGATTATTCCTCATTAAGCTATTGTTAGATGGATATATGAGTGGCACAGTGATGCACCGAATTCGTGGTTAAGGTAACCCGGATTTGGGGGCGTCACACGGCCAATGATGAGATTGGTTTTAATGGTTAACTTGGACAGTGTGATGGTCATTATGGATGATATAATTTAGATCACGAGAGTAGTTATGCCTGTCTAAACTTGAGTTATCGGATAGCACGAAAGATTTGATTAGTTTGACTAATGGAGTTCAAAGTGTTGCATAATTGACTTTTAATGAGAATTTTGAAAATTTTTAGGGTGAATTGACAATAAAGGCTGAGATGAGGTAAAAGCTGAGTTTGAGGGTTTCTAAAAGGTATAATGTATAAAAAAAATAAAACAAAAATACAAAAATACAATTAATATGTTGACTAGTTGGGTTCTATGGCCTTGGTTACTCGGGTAATTAGATCCTTAGGGGTATCTTAACACCTAGTGCCCTAAAGCCGACTAGTTTGGGAGTCACTGATTGAACGCTCGCTACATGGGTGACTTTGAAATGCCTAAGAGAGCCTAGCATTACACAGTTAAGCATAAATACGAGATGGAGCGTAAAACGCACTCGTTGATTGGATTTGTCATATTTGCGTGAATAGAATTGAAGCTAGATCATTCTTGTTATAGAGTTGGTTATGTGGATAAATTTTGAACTATGGTCAGTTAAATTAATTAATGAGCACACACACACAACTTAGGTAATGACAGGTGTATATTGTTTGATTGATTGGGATTATTAGTTCATATTGACTGAATTTACTGTTTCAAGTGCGTTGTTGATATCTCTGAGGCGAAAAGTTAAGACTCATGTTGGTTATTGATTGGATTCCTAGGCACGATAGTTGTTAGTTGCATTCATGGCATTGTATTGCATTGTGTTGCTTGGGGACAAGCAATAGTTCAAGTTTGGGGGTATTTGATAAGTAGGTTTTATACCTACAAATCGGATACTAATGGATGCGAATTATTGTTTATTTCCTTGAATTGTAGTTACTTTTCATGCATTTTATGTGTTTTTGTAGGTTGCACATATTGGGAATTGACTTGGCGAGAATGGAGTGGATTCAGCAGTTGCAGATGCAGAGTTGCAAGAAACCAGTGCAGCGCGGCCGCGCCCAAAATGACCTAGGGAGCAACGCGGCCGCGCCGGTCTTCAGTGTTGCAAAGGAATTTGTCTGCTAGTGCAGCGTGGCCGCGCCCTAGTCAAGCTTATTCCAAGCGCGGCCGCGCCAGTTCGGGAGTTGACCAAAGTTGACTTTTCAATTAATTAAAGCAACCTGATGTGTAATTAGTTTTCAGACTTCTAGATTAGTTAGGATTTTTATCAGATATTATAAATAGTTGTTTTAAGTCAATTTGGAGGGTGTTGAACGTTTTATTAGAGAACCCTAGTTTTGGAGTAAATTGTGAAGCCTTGAAGCAAATTGCTAGCAGGAGGAATCAAAGCAGGAACTAGAGAGAGATTCAAGGATTACTCATCAGTTTTTGTTCTTCTCTCTTTCTTTTATTTTGATTTATGAATGTTATTAAATTTATGGATGATGGATTCTAGTTTAATTATGAATTAAATTTCGTTTTAAGGCTACAATGGATCTTATTGTGTAGTTTTGTTTGACATGCTTCCTGGATAATTATGATTAGTTATTATTAGATTGTCTATTATGGTTTATACTTAATTGCTTAATTATTTGGCCAGTAATTACCGGGATAATCTATATGAACTCGAGAGATGAAGTATAAATTTAGATCTGACCATAATAACATGTGATTGTGCATTCTGCTTATCGTTGGAATTCATAATTTGTGTTTAGGATAGAGATATACCTATTCACCACATGTAATCTGATAGGGAACCTGAACTTTAAATCTTTTTTAATTGTAATTCACATAGAGATATAGTGAATTAGTTATCTAGGGTGATTATCTTGAATCTATCATTTGTGGATTTGAGTTGAGTTATTTTTGAAACATTGAGAGATGGTCAAAAATAATGATGAGTTCTTGATTAGCAATCCAGAATAATTAGCATAATTCAAAGGAAAGTGTGTTGAGCAAAGTGAAACAATAAGTGAAGTTGTAGTCTTAAGTCTTTAAAAATATGTTTTCAAACTTGTGGTAGTAATTTAAATTAGAATTAATTGGTTAAATTCAAATTTTCAAAAATCTTTGATCATTTGTTTAATAAAATTAAATTAATATAGGATGAAATTTGTGATTATAAACTCAGTTTTTTTCTCCGTGGGATGATACTCTACTTTCACTTTATTACTTGTGGACTGCGTATACTTGCGTATTTGTGCTAGTATAGAATTAGGCAAACAAACCCAGATATTCGTGCCATTAATTCCATATAGCGACGGTCAGGAGTCGCTATAGCACCCAGACATTTGTGCCAAAAAAATCTATAGCGACGGTCATGATCGTCGCTATAGATATGTACTGACCGTCGGTAAAAACCTTCAAACGCGTTTTTGTGTGTTTTCTAGCGACGGTCCGACCGTTAGTACAGATATGTATGACCGTCGCTATAGGTTTTAGCGACGATTTCTATGGCGACGGTCAACGACCGTTGCTATAGGGCAATTTTATAGTAGTGTATATAAATCATATGGTCTATTTCGTGTACTTAGAGACCAATGAGAGATGCTGCCGAAATTTCTTTAAAATAATATAAGAATGTGTTTAAGTCACTGACATCAGTGGGGCATCGCATATGAGAATAGGATAGAACCCTGATCGGTATAATAAGGGGAAGATATACTAACATAGGAATCATGCATTGTAACAAGCGAAGACACAGTATATTGAAATAATTTGTCTCAAAATAGGTACAATTATACCATGGATTTTTATTTAGACTATAGTTAGATGAGTCGGCGAAAGGTATCTGACCAGATAGGTGCTACTGTTGAATTTTAGAACTAGTTGTGAAGTGTTCCTCGACTTCACTTATAGCCATTAGGAATGTGTCAATGCTCAGAACAACATACGATGTCCTTGCTAAAAGTGTAAGAATGTAAAGAATATGAGCAGAGACATGGTTAGATATCATTTGTTTGTTAAGGGATTTATGCCTAATTATGAAAAATGTTAGTGGGCACATGGACAAAAAAGAGATAGTGGCAGTGGTCAAGTACAGAATCTAGACAACAGTACGAATCATATGAATGTCATAGTTCAAGATATTGCAGTGTCGGGTTTTGATTGGAACGGTAGATAGATCAATCTATGAATTCTAGGGCCAAGGCATTCTTTGAGTTATTAGAAGAGCATAGCAAGCCATTGTGGTTTGGTTGCATGAAGCAATCTACTTTGTCTGTAGTGGCGACGTTACTTAACATCAAGGCTGATCACAACATGAGCCATGAATGTTTTGAGTCACTTTTGAAGGCTATTAAGAGTATGTTGCCTGATGGTGAAACATTGCCCGAAAACTTTTACGTTTAGGGAGGCTATGCCCTAAGGGGAAGGGTCGAACCCTAGGGGGCCAAACCCTAGGTTCGTGCCTCATTTGGTCCTCTTCATTCGTCTTGGCTTTTCTTGATTAATTTTCATCCTTTTCTCCTGATTCTTAGCCCTGTGAGAAACTTTTCTTATCATGGAGGATTCAAGAAAAATCATTTCTAGACCCTCATAAGTTTTCTTGCTTTTTTCTGTGATTCAAGCTCTTACTCCATCATTGCACCGTTCAAAGCTTGTTCGACACGACTTTCGAGAATATGAAATGGTGTGCCCCTTAGGAGACCAACCCCTAGGGTGGCCAAATCCTAGGGTGGTTGACCCTAGGGCACCTAGGGGAGGCACATCAGCTTCTTTGTTCATTTCTTCCTTGTCCCATTCATTTATTTCTGACTTTTTCGTCTTTCATTCAATTATATAGGTCACATGCGAACCCTAATTTATACTTAGGCCCACATTCTAAAATCTTTTAAAATTATTGAGCAAATTTGTTGCTCACCCTTGCATTCTATTTAAATTTTCAGATAAGGTAGAAGGATCGAAAAGATCTAGAGTTAAAGATAAAGAAAAAAGTTGTAAAGTCTGATAATAGATAATATTGATGTAGTAATTTTACTATGTTATACAATTTTTTGTAATATTGTAAGATACATTATAATGAAATCAAGTATTAAATTGTGTAAGGAGCAAAGAGGTAGAAATATGTAATTTCATTTGTGTAAAATTTTTGTAACGAGCCTAGTATATATTATAGGCAGGTATTGGAAATGTTAGGTTGGAGACCTGGAGAAAAATGAATGGATGTATTTATTACTTTTGGTGAGACAAGTATTAAATGTATAAAGAATTTATGCTTGAATATTAAGCATGTGTGATGGATGTATGTGGATCGTGATGTACCAAATCATTTGTAGAAAGTACAAGGATTTGGGGGCGTCACAGGATGGTATCAGAGCTGTAGGTTATAACCCTTAGGTAAGAAGACCTTAGGACATAACCTGGTAGAGGTTAATAAAGATGATGATATTTGAGTTCAAATAGAGCTCTTGAGTAATTTTAATGAGTGATAGACTGAGAAATTTATTATGTGTATCATGGGATGGTTGTATATATGAGGTTATATATCTAATGGCGTGGATTGACTAAATTAAAATTTTTGGATAAGAATAATGGTAAGTGATGATGGAATTGGAAATCCTGATAATGGATTTGGAAGAGAAATTTGAGGAATATCTTGAGAGGATGAGGAGTTGGAGGGAAATCTAAAAGAAGATCAAGTAATCCCAAGTAATGGGTAACGATTGCATATAGAATAGGAAGTAAAAGAGGTATAGATTCTAAAAAGGTGAATATAAATAGTAGAAGAAAGATAAGTGGCAGGAAAAAAAAGAATGGAGATTTAGGTAAGCAATAATGAAATAATGAGATATTGCGACAAAAGAAGTTTGTGAAATTGCAGGTTATTGTTGGAGGTTATTTTAGATTCTATTATAAAGGTTCAATATGATAAAGAAATTGATGAAGTATATGTAGATAGAGGAATGTGAAAAAAATTATATAGTTAAAGATATGTTAAGAATCAAGAAAGATTATTGATGTGAAGGATTCCGAAGAAGTTACAAAGGAAATTTAGGAAATCGGACATCGAAATAAAGTATTTAGGTGACTCGATAGAGGAATAATCTGTAATAGAATGTAGACTTTTGTTATTGGACAAAGTTAAGGAATTATAAAAGCAAGGATTAGAAATGTAAAAGAATATGGAAATAAGAAGTGAAGAAAGGGAAAGAAAAGTTTAAATGAATAAGGATAAAGTTTTATGATCTGAGTAAAGAATGTAAATATATTCGGTGGTGAAATTGGAAGAAGAAATTTTGCAGGAAGTGTATAGTTTGAAATAAATGATTTATTCTGAAAGTACAAAGAGGTATTAAGACCTCGTTAGTATATTAATGATTAAACGTAACGGAAGAAATTATGGAAGAGATGAATAAGCATCTTATCGATTAGAAAGTTAGACCGGATATCGAAATTAAAAGGTTTGACATATGTTTGAAGTTTTAGAATAGAAATGAAAGTAAAGTACGATAGATTTTGTAGATTTGGTGAAATAGAATTCATGGATGATCTTACAACTAATTGTTTGTAGCAAGTTTGCGTATGATCAGCAACTATTAAGCTAAAATAAGAATGTCAGGGTATGAAGCTTTTGTACATGAGAAAAATGGGAGTACTCTTAAATTGGGATAAAATTTGAGAATGATAGTTACTCGTGTGTGTGTGTGTGTGTGTGTATATATATATATATATAAACACATTTTTCAAACTAACTTTTTTAGAGATAAAGAGATTAAAGACGACTGCATTTGAAATAAATTAGGCCCAAAAAACCAATTGCATAGGAAATCTTGTTTAGGATATAACTTTTGATCCATTTAAAATAATGGGCCCATAGCACAAATTTCGAAACTCTTATTAAGATATAAGAGAATCATCAACTTTGTCGAGCGATACATGTTGTTTTAAACCCAAAAACGTATGGGAAAGAAGACTTTGGGCCTCTGTAGTTTTTCAGAAAAATTTAAACTTTTTTGGTTTTTTAGTAATTTTGCCAAATCTTTCGCGATTAGGGTTTACTTGATACTGTAGAGTATTTAAGGAAACGTAGGATCATTTTGAGGCAGATTGGCTCTATCATTATTGAATTTTTAGAGTAGAGCTTCTTATCGATGATTAGGGTTTATTTGATACTGTAGGGTATTTAAGGAAACGCAGGATCATTTTGAGGCAGATCGGCTCTATCATTATTGAATTTTCAGCGTACAGCTTCTTATCGATTTTTCCCTTATTTGATCCTTGTGTATTCAAGGTGTTGAGATTGAATTCATTGATATTCTTCCTTTAATATCACTTCACTTTGTGCTAGAGAGAGATGCAGAATAAGGAAAATATACTGACGCTACAAGGTTCAAAAAGGTAGTATATTATAGATCTTAATGAAATCCCTTTATTCTATATTGATATTCATGTTTAGCACCGTATGATTGTTGAAAAAGGTATTGAATTATGAATACTATAGATCCTAGTAGTTTTAAGTACATTGGGTGTAATTCAGGAGCGGATCTAAGAATTCTATTCAGGAGAGACAACATATTGAAGGATTAAATTTTTTTATGTAATATAGAATAACAAATAAAGTTAATACATATGAGTTTAATTAGTTTTGATGAAATTGAAAATTAATTAGTTATAAATTAGTCAAACGAAATCATATTCACATTTTGGACATTAAAGAAGGATGATTTATTGCGAGATTATCATACTCTTGGAATTCCTAACTATTACAAATAAAAGTGTAGATATTTTTATACAAGTTTAAACTTTGACTTCATTTTTATTTCCTATAGTACCTATAACACAAAGGATTCTAAATTATCTTCTCTCCATGTATTATTCATTTTTAGCAGATTGATTTAGGAGATTAATATTTTTACATTGTCACTTCACATGATGAATAGTAAATGAGTCAAACACTTATATGTGAGAGGATTAACTCGTAAATATAGGTGGTTCCTCAATTTGTTTTTGATAATTTTAATTTTTTATCGATATATAATTTTTTTATAGATAAAGATAATATATCTTTGCAATCCTTAATTTTGCATTTTAAATTTTTTTATGTTTTTTCCTTATCATCTCACTGTAATAGTTAAATCACACACCACTAACCTAAATATTGTAAATTAAGTTCAAAATAAATATCAAAATCATTACTTTCTCCAATAATTCCTCCATCCCCATTTCAATAATTCATATTTGAATTGTTTTTCTTATTGTACTTTATACACAAATCAAAACTACTCTGATAAATTTTATTTTTCAAAAATCCACCGTATGCAGTTGCCTACACTTACAGTACACTAGATCCACCCTGGTATAATTTTAGTAGCTATGCCTCAGTGAATATACTAAATGAGTTATAAGCTGTTATTTTGACAAAATATGATTTGTTTTAAACTCAAATTCTCAATTCTATTATTGGACCTTGCAATATTTGGTTTGAGGGTTAATATTTACTTTTAGTTATTGCAATATTGGGTTTGATGGTAAATTAATTTCTCTCATATTCTTTATATTATTCTTATTAGTTATTTTGGATTTATTGTCATATCAGTGGAGGTTAAAATTGAATTTCTATGACTCTCAGATTGGAAACGCTATTGGGGATTAATATTTTTTTAGAACTACAATTTCAAGGACTACATTTAGAGGTAAATAAGTAATTTAAAATTTTAATTACTTTGTTTATTTAAGGAACCCTTTTTAATTTTATTTATTTATTATAAATTCTTTATATTAGAATTATTATAATTATGGATTATTGGAGTAATTAATGGTTGATTTACATTTCTTTGCCTTCTATATTTGAAGCTACACATTTGATTTAGGTTTCTAGATTTTGAAAATAAACATATTTGTTAACTATGTTGAAGGATCTTAACACATTTAATACTTAAATAACCACATGATTCTTAAAACAGATTAAAAAGTAGGTTTAACTAGTATAAAGTATAAACTTTTGGATATAAAATTTCATGTTTTGGTTTATTTGTTGTTATATTGTTAAATATTTTCTTTGTCTCAGATTTATTATAACACATTTTAATGTTTGTAGCCCGATGTTTTAAGATGTGTTAAAAGTATATTTGAATATTATATATTTATTTCTTTTGACATATTCAAATCTTATACTATTAATTATATTACATGTTTTTAAAAAGTAAAATATTTAAGTATATTTTTGAGACATTTTAAAAAATTAAAAGACGTGTTGTAATAAATCTAAGATGAAAGTATTATGCTACCTCTGTGCCTGAAAAGTTGGCTTAATTTGATTTTTCTGGTCAAATTGACTAATTTTAGAATTAAAAATGGCCATATTTATTTATATTTTTAAAGTAATGAAAATTGAATGTAGTAGTAAATTTTGTATTTTTTTTATGCTTATAGTTTCCCCACCTATATTTATAAAAAAAAGTAATATAAATTTTAATTACAAAAATAATCAATTTAACTGAAAAAATCAAACTAAACCAGTATATTAGGGACGGAGGGAGTAATAAAAGTCCCACAACAACTAGGAATTCTCTAGTTTTCACCCTTATTGGAAAAGATAAAATTGTTTTTCGTTACCATCTATAAAAATTTAACTATACTATTAAAATTAAGAAGAAAAATATCATTAACATATATATCAATATCAATATAATATATAATGGACGTAAGAAATAAGCCTCCATGTTCACGCTCACGAAATCGAACTCTCACCTACGCTTTCACAAAATCGTGCATTCTTATAAATTCTAATATTTTAAAATTCCTTCTTTCAATATAAAAATATAATAATAAGACATATTTAAATCTAATAAACTTTTTCCTCTAATCTTATCTTTCCATCTTATGTAAACTTCAAAATTTATTAAAAAATATATCGCCTATAAATTAGTACAATATAATATTAATAATCATTAATATTATGAATCTAGATCATAATATTTGTTGTTCTCTAAACTTTTATTTTCTCTTTTATTAAATATCACCTCCTTTCATTATACACTACTACTATGTTTCCCTTTTTCATTTGAGATCAATTATTGAGTCTTTAATTATCTAAAGAAAGTTTTTGCTAGCATTTTAATTCTGCATGATATTTTGTTTTACAAATATATAAATATATAACCATAATATATATACATTATAAATTTAAAAAGTGCATATTTATACTCATTGTAACATATATTGCTATAGATAAAGTGTATATTATATATTAAAAAGTGATATTTGTCATCCATCAATTTCTTTTTAATTTTGAAAGGATACTCATACCTCTTTAGTGAATAAAACTTTATAACTTTGTATAAAATATTTTAAAATAGTAAATTAAAAGTTGAATATATATCATAAGGTGGTAAAAAATGAGTAGAAGGTATTCATAGTTCACATAACTATTTAGAAAAAAATTATAATTAATCCCCAAAATCAATATATATATATATATGGGTGCGCATCTACAGCAACCGGTTGCTGGGAGTACTATTCCAGCAACCATCATCTCTACCGTTGATGAATATGATAAAGGGCTGAGATTTAAAAAAAAAAAAAAAAAAAGGCACTGCCAGTACATGTTGTAGCGGCTGAAATTTTTTTCTCTCTCCTTGCCGCTACAATATGTAGCGGCTAACCCAATACCCCATTTTGTCCCATTTTCTTTGGCCCATATCCTAATTTATATTATTAACTAATTTTATTATTAACAATAATATTAACTAACTAATATTAATGTCATTAATATTAACTAACTAATATTTTTTTGTCCCAATTTTTTTATCCTTCTTCCCAATTTATATTAACAATTAATATTAATATTATATTTAGTTAATACTAGTTTATGATCCCGTGCAAAATACGAATTTTGTTATAAAACTATTACATTATTTATACTGTTTGTATTATTTTATATTAATTATAGTAATAACACACTAATATTGTGTTTACCGTTTTTAAGTTTTACTTTTTTGGATTTACAATTTTTTAGAGTTTATTGTATTTAAGTTTTATTTATTTTACAAAATATTTTATTAAAATCTGCACCTGCTGCCGACAAATCTGTGCTCCTTAATAATACTTATAGTATAATATGGTATGAGTTAATTTATACTATTACAGGATATTAGTCAATTTTGATTCTCTCCCCTTAGTGTTGCAACAATTGTTTGTCAGGTTTAACAATTGTCAGATAGCTTCAATTTCATCTGTTTAAGGTCTTTCTTTTCGAGAATTATTATTTTCACAAGTAAAAATTGATATTTTCATAAAGTCTCTCTCACATAAGTGTGAACTCATTTATTTTTTATGTGAGAGAGACCATGTAGAACTATCATTTTTGTTTGTGAAAATATCAAGTCACTTCTTTTATTTCAAGTATAATTATTAATTTAAAGATATATACTAAAGCACCTATATATCATATTTGATATTTATGAGATTCATTTAAGCTAGATATTTTGTTGGGATGAAGTTGGAGGATCAATAGTAGAGATGGAAGGAATGGATAGGTATAAAAGTTGTTAAAATACATTTCTTTAAAAGAAAAGGCATTCCCCATAATAAAATAATATACATTAACAATTTGATTTTAATTATAGAGAGTTGTTAAGGATAGACAATAGATTAAACTATATTTATGACAAAAAATAAATCAAAAGAAATATTTAAGATGGTTAATATTGTTAAAATAAAAAATAATATTATTAAGAAGTATCGTTAAACGATTTTAAAAGTGTTGTTATATATGTTTTTGCTTAGCATCGCGTTTACTCGATAATACCAACAACCATATGTAATGCACAAAAGAAACGTAGTAACTTATTTATCTTACTCTTCTAGTCTCTGAATTTGATCAGGACTAAGTGTTAGTACTGAATAATAAGAACTGTTACTGCTAGACCTTTTTAAAATTCATCCTTTTCAACCTCTCAAATGTAGTTTCTACATTTATTGCTGTGTTAACTTTTTTGGATCTTGATTTTAGAGTATAGGGGCGGAAAATAATTTAATAAAGTTAAAGGGGTAGACTAACAGAAAGGCTGGTCTTAAAGAGAGGATGAATATTTTTAAAAGTACACGTCATAATCAAATGAGAGATAAATGATTGAATGATTTTTTAATTTCATCGAAAATGATGTCTTTGGAGTTTGGAACAATTGATAATGAATTAAGTTATCATGGAACATTTTCAAGTTATGGGACTTATAAAAATAATATTGTCATTTGTAAACAATATTATATTTACTTAATACTAGTCTCTGATCTCATGCAAAATACGAGTTTTGTTATAAAATTATTACATTATTTATACTTTTTTGTATTGTTTTATATTAATTATAGTAATAACACACTGGTATTGTGTGTACCGTTTTTAAGTTTATACTTTTTTGGATTTATAATTTTTTAGAGTTTATCGTATTTAAGTTTTATTTATTTTGCAAAATATTTTATTAAAATCTGCACCTGCTGCCGACAAATCTGTGCTCCTTTATAATACTTAAAAGTATAATACGATATGAGTTAATTTTTACTATTATCGGATATTAGTCAATTTTGATTCTCTCCCCTTAGTGTTGCAACACAATTGTTTGTCAGGTTTAACAATTGTCAGATAGCTTCAATTTCATCTGTTTAAGGTTTTTCTTTTAGGGATTATTATTTTCACAAGATCTCTCTTATATAAGTGTGGATTCATTTACTTTTCATGCGAGAGAGACTCTGTAAAACTATCATATTTGCTTGTAAAAATATCAAGTCACTTCTTTTATTCAAGTATAATTATTAATTTAAAGATTTATACTAAAGCACCTATATATCATATTTGATATTTTATGAGATTCATTTAAGCTAGATATTTTGTTGGAATGAAGTTGGAGGATCAACGGTAAAGATGGAAGGGAGATGACAAGTATAAAAGTTGTTAAAATACATTTCTTTAAAAGAAAAGGCATTCCCCATAATAAAATAATATACATTGACAATTTGATTTTAATTATAGAGAGTTGTTAAGGATAGACAATAGATTAAACTATATTTATGACAAAAAATAAATCAAAAGAAATATTTAAAATGGTTAATATTGTCAAAGTAAAAATAATGTTACTAAGAAATGTCGCTAAACGATTTTAAAAGTGTTATTACATGTGTATTTGTTCAGCAGCGCTTTTACTCGATAATACCAACAACCATATTTAAATGCACAAAAGAAACATAGTAACTTATTTATCTTACTCTTCTAGTCTCTGAATTTGATCAGGACTAAGTGTTAGTACTGAATAATAAGAACTGTTACTGCTAGACCTTTTTAAAGATTTATTCTTTTCAACCTCTCAAATGTAGTTTCTATATCTAGATGAAGTGTTCATGTGCATATATATATATATATATATATATATATATATATATATATATATATATATATATATATAAATATAAATATAAAGTTATATGTAGCTACACAGTAGGTTATAGCGACGGTTTTTCAGGACTATAGCGACAGTTTGTTTGTCGTCATAAATATTATGTCTATAGTGACGGACAAACCGTCACTATAGCCTACTGTACACTACACAGTTGTGTACCTACATTTTTCTCATATATATATATATATATATATATGTGTGTGTGTGTGTGTGTACATAGAATGGTTTATTGCAATGTTAACTTTTTTGGATCTTGATTTTAGAAAGTTGAACAAATCTCATTAGTATTATGTATTCATAAGTTAAGATATTGGACCATTGGTAGTTGATTTGGTTAGCAATTTAGCATCAATTTTTTATTCATAAAAATTGAAAATTAAAAATTAAAAATTGAACTCTCGTTTAGCACGAATGGATATATGGAGTATCAGTTTGTCAAAAAAATTTCTCTTTAAAAAGGTATTCTTTTGGTTGTTGAAAAACTAAAGATTGAAATTTGATTTCCTAATAGAAAATTGTTTACTATAGAATGTATGTTTGATTACACGGTGTTTGGATAATTTCGAAATCCAAACGTACTTGAAAATTTTGTTCGCTTAGTAACAGTTTATTTAACTAACAAAAACAATGTTTGAGTCTCAAATACAATCCTCCAAAAATAATACGGTACATTTAAAATGCTACAAATACTAATAATCAAACAAACTCAAAGTAGATTGAACCAAGTATATGACAAGATCGAATAATCAGTAGGATTAATCAATGGACAAAAAAAAACTTTAACTAAGTATTAATCGTACTCTTTTAATCTGTGAGTCTGAGCAAGACTGAAGCGCTGGTACCGAGTATTTCCAAGTGACCTATTAGTTGACGAGGATCTAGTGTTACTGCTAGAGCCTTCAACATTCATCTTCTTCAATTTCTCAAAAATATAGTTTCTAATATCAAAATGCATGTGTTTGTGTGTGCGCGCATATATAAGCTGGTTTTTTTACATCTAGATCCGTCGCTAAAGTCTCGTCCGTTAACGGGCTCGTCCGTTCATGAACGACTCCGTGTATGTGTATATATATATACATAAGAGAGAATATTTTGGTAGAATCTGTCTCCATAAAAATCTACAACATATTTTTCAGAAATTCAATTGGAGGTTTTAGGAGACTCATGTATCTAACTCCAGAATTTGGCCTCACTCAAAAATTCAAAATAGGCTAGGAGTTATGCTTGTTGGAATCTCAGGTTCCGTTTCTGAAAATTTCAATCTTTTCGACATTTAGGTTTTCTTGAAAAGCTTTGGAATTTTCATGGTTTCTCATACACAAAACATATAACAAGTATATATACACCTTCATAACCCTCCTTATATTATAGGATTCACCATGATCCATCCAACAAACAAAACTCCCACAACAACCAAGCAAAACCAATTATAGGCTAAGAAAATTTTAAAGTTAGAGTTTTAGAATACTTTTAAACTTTTTATGCTTTCCTTCTTGTTGATGGTTGTTAATCCTTTTGCTCTCCTCCTTGCTCAGCAGTGGCCCTCCTTCTATTCACTACCAAGCTCCCTTACTCACTCCCTTGCTCTTTCTCTCTCTAAGTTAGTAGTTTTCTTCACTTTTGCAAATAGAAAGCAATAATTTTTTAATAATACATTATAGAAATAAAAATTTTAAAATTGAAAAAATAATTTTATCTAAACAAATTTAATACTCTGTGTCAGAAAATCAAAAAGAGATTCTAATTTTTGGATTAAGGAGTATAATCAAATTGGAGACATAATTGACTAGTATTAGTAAATAAATAAATACTTGGCAACAAAAACACCTAGTGTCAAATAGAATCCTACTTCAATCTTGTATCTCTCTCTCTCTCTAATACATATCCATATTTAATTAAACCATCTACAGCAGTGTAATTCAAAAATGTCTCTATAAGATCTATATCCATCCCCTTTGTAAAAGACACATAAGCCCAAAAATATAAATAGCAACTGCAATATTAGTTACTACAAATGATATACCCATACACATCATCAGATTATTAAAACATTAAGAGATTAACTGCTCAATTAATTAATTAAAACTTAACATCTTTATGATGATCAGATTATGAAAACTAGAATATTGGTAATCAGATTATTCAAAAGGGAATTGTTATTTCTACAAGTAAAAATTGATATTTTCGCAAGATCTTTTTCACACAAGTGTAGGACCCATTTACTATTCATGTGAGAGGAACATTGTGAAACTACCGCTTTTACTTGTAGAAATATCAATTCTTGATTGAAAGTATAATTATAATAAATATGCTTAAACTAATTTAGAGAATTGCTGTTTTGCAATATTATTAAGATAACAACACAATCTGTAGCGTCCTAATCACTCTTTAGCAACTTGTGGCCTTGTGGATAGAATTAACCTACATGAAGTTATAATTTGATTCCAATGTAACTTTTGAACCAAAAAAAAAAAATAGAAACCTTAATGTATAATAGAAAAGAAAAGAAAAGAAAAGAACACTTGTATATATTTTTTTATATTGTTATTGAGGTTATAAAAAAAGAACTTACAATTATTAATTTACCCTTCTAATAATTTTAGGGGAGTACTATTTTCACATGCATATTTGCTATTTTCACATGATCACCTCTTATATGAGAATGGAGTGAATCCCATCTTCATGTGAGAGGAGCACGTGAGAAAATAACATATGAAAATATCACTTTTCTAATTTTATTGTGTTTGTACATATTATAGAAGGTATGATAGGATTATAAAAGATTTAGTTATGTTACTTTATTTTGGGTGTAAATTTGTCTATTTTTGGGTGGAAAGGTATGGCAGAAAAAGTGTTCCAAGTTTTCTGTTTATTTCTTTTTTGTTCACTAAAAATTCGTAACAAATAATTAATTGGGTAGAAAACTTAAATTTTCGTCTATTTTTTTCGCGTCAAGTATAACGCTCTAGTACTGAGCTTTAAAATGGAAGGAAAAGAAAAAAGATGGATGAAAAACTTAAGTTTTTTTCTAATTTTTTTTTACTGGGTTTTTTAATGAGCAAAAAAAATGGACGAAAAATTAACTTGACCATTTTTTTTTGCCAAAGTTTTCCGTCCAAAAATAAATCGATTTGACAAAAAAAAACTAAATAATATAAGCTAATTTTATAACCTTTATCATTACCTCTACTTTACAAACACAATAAAATGAATATACAGTAAACTAGAAATCTAAATGTATAATTTAATATTTTAACCCTTTTCTTTTGTAAAAATTTAGTAACAACATAAAAAAATATATATATAACTTTTCTATATTCTTTTTTATTATAAATTAAGTTTTCCGTTTTTTCCATTTATGCCCGAAATTAACCCAGAAACATAGTGCAAGGCAAATGACTTAAAAAAGAGCTGATTGATACGGCTGGCACAGAGTTAGCCGATACATATTCTCTAAATACGGTCATTACTTTTTCTTCCGAAAAAGAAGTTCACAAGCTGTGGACGTATTGAAATCTCTTTTTTTTTTTGTGGGCTAATTTTATTTTCACTCTGAAATGTAATATCTAAAAAATGAGAAGCATTAATGGTTTAGTAACATCATTAAGTCCTAAAAAAATCTAATATATTATAGTCAAAGGATATTAATTTGGCCAGCAAAGATTTAATCTTTTCCCTTAATTAGTGAATCCATTGGTCCCTATAAAAGCTAATACTGTAGTAAAAAAGCCAGCAATATGCACACACAAACGCACTGCATTTTGATATTAGAAACTTTATTTTTGAGAAATTCAAGAAGATGAATGCTGAAGGCTCTAGCAGTAACACTAGATCCTCGTCAACTAATAGGTCACTTGGAAATACTCCGTACCAGCGCTTCAGTCATGCTCAGACTCACATATTAGAGGAGTAAGATTAATACTTAATTAAAGTATCTTTTTTTTTGTCTATTTGATTAATCCTTCTGATTATTCGATCTTGTCATATATATGATTCAATCTACTCTGGTTTTGTTTAGTTATTACTGTGTTGCAACGTTTGAAACGCACTGTATTATTTTTGGTGCGTTGTATTTGAGACTCAAACACTACATTTGTTAGTTAAATAAATTGTTACTAAACAAAACAAATTTTCAAGTGTGTTTGGACTTTGAAATTGTCCAAACACCGTGTAATCAAACATACATTCTAATGGTTAACAATTTATTATCATGAAATCAAATTTCAATCTTTATTTTTCATTAAAAATAAGGCTAGTTCTTTTTCGATCTTTATTTTTCATAGCAAATATTTGCTATGACACTATTTGTACAAATTCATCTCTAATTGTTCATAGGAGAAACAGACGCGTCGCATTCAATTTTTTTAACCCTTATGCCAATATTAGTGGCAAATAATTATTTTTTTTAAAATTTGTATCGTACATTTCCATGGAGAGTCAGAGCTGAGTTTGCCCAAATAATGTTACAACAAATATATGTCTTGTTAAATGTGACGATAAATTTATGTCAATAGTAAATATTCACGTATGTGAATAAATAAAACAGATAGAATTAAAAAAGGTCTCGCACTCATTTATTCTATCTTATCGTTTAGCATTCCGCGTTTGTCTATCTGATAATATGTGAATATATGTGCTAATGGATTATTTTTCTTATGCATAAATACACAGGTTTTTCAAGGATAGCCGCCACCCAGACCATGAGCAGCAATGTC
This sequence comes from Aralia elata, assembly GCA_034770075.1. Classification (NCBI taxonomy): domain Eukaryota; kingdom Viridiplantae; phylum Streptophyta; class Magnoliopsida; order Apiales; family Araliaceae; genus Aralia; species Aralia elata. Next base: position 72,724,856 of record CM068378.1, on the reverse strand, counting down.
GACTAGGCGAGGAATTAGGCATAGAGCCTGAAAAAGTTAAGTTTTTGTTTCAGAACAGAAGGACACAACTAAAGGTACTCTTGATAATTTTTCTATTCCACAAAGTCAGCCATTTGATAATATTTTTTTTCCACAAAAAGTAGTCTTTTTTCCGTTATATTAGTATAAAATAATATAATATACTCCTTCCGTTCCAAATTATAAGATTATTATTGATTTTTAAAAATTAATTTAAAACATTATTAAATTGAAAATTGAGATGATTTACTGAAAATTATTGTATAGACTGAAATTAAAATAATCCATGTTAATTTAGAGTTTGAAAATATCTTAAGTTGACTTCATAAAATTAATAATAATCTTATATTTTGAAACGGATAGACTATTTATAGGAGGGAGTACTTATTTTCTTTTGATATTGCTTAGTGTTGTTGTGTGTGACGATAAATTTATATATGTCGATATTAAATACCGATATACGTGGGTACATCATACATAGGATACATCACACTATTATTCTATTGTTTATGTATAGCTCTAATAAGTGATTTGAATATTCTTCCTTAATTTAATGTTTCAGGTAGTAAATGAGAGAGCTTCTAAAAATGCTCTTCAGATAGAAAATGATAAGATTCACCAGGAGAATTTTTATCTGAGCAAGGCAATAGAAAATTCACTGTGCAGAAAGTGCTTATTGCCCCCTGATATGGAAGATAACAACCAAACTCGTTTGCGCAAACTAAAGGTTCAAAATGCTAAATTGCATCTAAAGGTTAGTTCTAGTTCAATTTGGCATTCTAAACTTTTGCCTCATTTTTTTTTTAATAATATTATTAGCTCTATTCAAAAAAAACAAACCCATTTGCAAATTTGACTTAATTTTTTTTATTCCATGTTTCCCCGTAAATTTGTTGAATGTTTAGTATAGTAGTAATAATATCTATTATTACATATTACTGTACATAATATCCATATTGGTCGATTGGATAATTTTGGTTGGTCATATGCGACTCAGGAAATGAATTTTCTTGTTGAGTTATTTGTTATATATATATATATCTTCTTCCGATCCATCCTCAGTCTTCACTCTATCAACTTCATACGATATTTGTTTTATATCATAAATTTATTCACCATAAAGAATTTCTAGCTCTTGTTTCTCCATTTGTGTTATTATTTTCTTTATTCCATTTCCTTTTTTAGGACATTGCTAAGCGTAATAACCTTCTTCATTACAAATAAAATATCTAAACTTTCTTTTAACCTCTTTTTGAGTTCCCATTTTTCTTCAGGACATCTTATCTATTGCAATATTTTATTGCCACAACATGGTCCTTGTCTTGTTTTACTAATTAATTTGATTTTTATACTTATTTACTGCTAAACAATGATTTGCTATTAGTCGTAGCATATAATTTACGTTGAATTCTAAATTATTTATTCTATCAATAACCCTTACCATATTGGCATACCCACGATTCCATGTTTGGAAATAAGCATCTCATGCTCATACCCACGATTCCATGTTTGGAGTCATTTTTATAAAAGTTATCTATTCCGTAGGCCTGACAACGAAACGAATACCCAGGAGACCATTGACGAAGTTAGAATTTCTATTCGGTGGGAATAAAATATTGTGAGGCTATAAATAATTTGACGCTGCCCCCGAGTCAATATTTTTGAATAATTATATACTTTTCGATTGTATATATAAAACATGTGTTTGGTTACAAATGTTAATGCAATAAATAGTATATATATATATATATATATATATACACACACACACACACACACCCTATTAACCATTAATAAGTTTTTCTAATAACAAATTTGTTCATAAATACATAACTTATTAATTATTTTAAGAAATAATATAAATTAAATTATTATTTATTTTAAGAAGATTAGAAGAAGATGCATATATTAAGGAGTATGAGTGATATGGAATTGAAAAAGTTATAAAAATTTCATTTTGACAGGTACATTAAAAATTTATAAAATTTTAGTAGACTCAATTTATGTATTACACTTCATTTTTTTTTCTTAATTTATCATATATTATAACATAATTTTTTTTTCAATGGGTTCAATTGATCCTACTAACTGTAATGTGGCTCCATTCGGATCTGCTTGCGAGAACCGGACCCTTCCCCATTCCTGTCCCGTTAATGTATTTTTCTCCCACATACCCAACCGCTCCTGAAATAAATACGTACCCTATACCCGCCCTGCCCCGTCTCGCCTCGTTTCACCCGAATTCTCGCCTATTTCACAAATTAAATTCCTTAAAATTCTTTTGTATTATTTTGTTACAACTATTTTTAATTCAAAATATAATATCATGTGTTAGTACTTGCATTGCATTTTTGGTTACCTCTATTTAATTTGATGATGACATTAATGTATATTTGTAAAAGATAGCTTTCATACAGTCCTTAACAAGATTGAAATTTGATGTACAATGACTTAGTTAGGAATCTAAGTTGTTAGGTAGATCCATGATCGTAGAGCTATGTATAGGAGTTTGCAGAGTTGTACCTCAGAATAATTTAGCTAAGACTTTGTTAAAATCAATTTGATACAAGCTGCATAAGGGAACTCTGAGATGTCGCAAAGTATAGAAGATCCTTTAGCTGGAAGGCTGATCAAGGAACTAGAAGATTGTAAAGCTGAACGCCAGACGTAGAGTAAGGGCACTTTACGAAAGTAGTCTCTTAGTAAAGCCACTGAAGGATCGTAAAGATAAAATCGTTTTGTGAAATACACTAAACGATATGAAAATTAGCACTACAATTACGTGCTCATGATCATTTAGCTCAAATCGTAGAGTTTACAGGTCTTATAAGTAATGGCATAGATCACTTGACCTTAATCCGTTGGAGTCATCTATAGAGACAAAGGGGACAATAAAGCCTTTGAAATAGCTAGCTACTTAGCGCCTAGGACACGTGTCACCTCCTGTACCAAATAGTACACTGATAGATAGTGACATCTCATTGTACAGTAGACAAGATTTGAAGTCAAAGGAAACAGCTAATGCCAAGTTTCCTAAGATGAATTGAGGAATGATAAAAATCCAACGAGCGGAATTTCAAGTCTTGCTACAAAAGGATCGTTACTACAATTTTGGATAACTACTGAACAATTGAAATCAAGCGCTCTTAAATAACAAGCTCCAACACTCTACTCTATAATCTTAGAAATAGTTTTCTGCTGCTAAGTCTAAATAGTTTGAGCTCACATAGATAACTTAACAACACCTCAAAATCTCTCATATTCTCAATGTTCAGTGTTGATCTTAGTGATTAACTTGTACTAAGTCTTAGTGACTTATAGATTATTAGTGAATTAACTGTTGTAAAGTTCTTAGCGAACTTAATTTTTGTAACCAGCCTCATCCTTAGTGGATCAATCCCTACTATTGGAGTAGAATAGGGGTTTAGGAGACTTTTGTTCTTCGGACCTCTTAAAATCTCAATGTTCTTTTATTTATTTATTTTTTTGCCTTTACTTTCTTTAGTTTCTTTTAAGTGGTTTACACTATGTTTTTCATTAACTCTTAGCCAAGAATTTTCACTAATCTTTAAAGGGTTTTCATAAAACATATTCCACTTCATATACTAATTAATCTGACTGAGATAATTATTTGGTAAACTTTAAAAAGATTTTTTAAGGAATTTATTCAACCATCCTTTAAGATCTCTTTTTGCCTTTTGGACTTAACAAGTGGTATCAGAACTGTGTTCTCTTTGACCAACTTTACAGCTTGAGTTGATCCTTTAACACACACAAAAATTGGTTTTGAGCTTGGTGGTGGAAATAAACCACCTTTGTACAATAAAAATAAATTTGCTTATTGAAAAGTTAGAATACAAGCCTATATGGATGTTATTAATGACAAGTTATTTGACACAATGCTTAATGGACCTTACGTTCCAACAAAGATGCTACTATTGAAGATACTAACAAAGTATGTGTCAAATAGAGAATAGAATGGACAAAGAATGAGAAGAAGCTAATGGAGCTTGACATGAGAGCCAAAAACATTCTATTCATGGCTCTAGAAGATGAATTATTTGAGAAATATGGTCAAATGCACCACAACTAAAGAAGTGTGAGAGGTTCTCCTAGTTATGCATGAGAGCACAGAAGAAGTTAGGAAGAACAAGAAATCTTTGCTCACTCAATAATATTGTTGGCCTAACGTATGGCTAACCAAGAAGGGGGGTGAATTGGTTGTTTCAAAACTTTTTCAAGTTTTCCAACAATATGTAGTTGAATAATAAAAGCACTCCTAGTATAAACTATTTGACTCTATTTTAGGATTGTGACTGACTTTCAATATGGATGTGACTCTGTTTACTGATGAACTTGACTGACTCACAATGAGTTTAATATATAAACAAAACACAAGCTAAAGTAAAAATACGCAAACAATCACACATGAGATTTTTATGTGGTTCAACACAATTTGTGCCTAATCCACGGGACACTAGTCTAATGCCTTGTTGTACTTTATTACAGCTTCCATGGTTTCCTAAGCTCACCGAACAACCTTACCATCGCCTATGCTACCAATGCACTTTAGCGCATAACCCATATGTTTTCGTAGGTTCACAGAAAAACCTATTCCTTTCTCCTTGTATTTCCAGTATTCATAGAAAACCACATCTATCTAAAAGAAAGATAGTGTTGCTTAAAGAAAAACAATAAACCTCACAAGTTGTTTAAGGATGCACAACCAACCATATAGCCTATGATCTATACAAAGATCTGAAATCACAATATAAGCTCGATATCTAGATCATCAACCTTACAACCAATCTAACATTGATAATACAAAAGGTAATGAACTAGTGTAGGAATATTTCTGGATCTGTCTGACTCTCAAGAATCATGTAGGACTTGTGAAGAAAGGTTAAGCTAAAAACTATAATTGTAATCGTCAAGCAAGGCAAGTATCCTAACCTATGCATTTACATTATACAACATGTCTATATCTTGAACTCCTTTATCTTTAAATAAGTATCTTAAACCTTGTGCAATGTTTTCATATTGTGTAAGTTTTCAATTACATTAGATTTATATATTGAATATAAGTATCCTATTTTATTGCAAAGTTTCTAACTTCGTTCGAGTTATATAGTATCTAAATCTTGTATAGTTGTGTGCGATGGTTATATGCTGCGTAGAAAATCTCAAGATTTATAAATCTTTGATATTAGTTGCTACATTACATATCTTTAAAATTCTAAAATATCTAAACTCTCTAAGAAGAAGTCTAAGCTTCTTGTTTCGGCTAGACTCACATTAAATATTTCATCGCTTTCAATTTAAGTCTTGAAATATTATTGATGATAGGTAGAGCTGTCCAACTGAATTGCTTTAGTTTGGACTCAAGTCTGAGTATGAACTACCCTTATTTGGGAAATTTTTATGCGCCAAAGGCGGATGATGAAAGCAAATGTCGTTCCAGTAGCTAGTGTTGATCAACGCAGGGCATAAAGGGCTGATCACCCACCGTGCCCGTAAGTTCAGTCGGTTCACAGATGAATTTCTGATAAAACCTTTTCAGCAAATGAAAACAGAAGTTCTTGGTCTTTTGACCACTCAGCATCAATAGTCTATATGTTGTTTCAAAACTATGAACGTTTTGCTATGTTATTCAGAATTAGTTTCAGTTACTTCACAACTATCGATTCGTTGTAGAAGTATATCTTAAAGAAAACATTTAATCCTTTTACACAATGTTTATTAACTACTATTACTTGCTGAGCAATCGAATGCTCATTCTTGCTTTGAAATTAAATGTTTTCAGTTAAACCTGAACGAGTAGAAGGATCCGGCAAGGACAAGGGCAAACGGAAGCTGAACGAGTAGTCGGACATCGTTGTTTGTAATAGTATAGTTTTGTAATCTGATAATACTTTATATATCATGTAATGAGATATTTAAGGGTTTTTCGTACCTGGGATAGCAAACTCTAATGTAAACTTTTATTATTTAATATAATAAGTAGATTGAATGAATGGATCGTGTAGCATCAAGCACGGGTTTCAAGAACCTGGATTTGGGGGCGTCACAGGTTGGTATCAAAGCTGTAGGTTAGAAACCTTAGGTGGGGATACCTTAGGCTATAACCTTAGGCTAGATAGAAGCATTAGAAAATAAATGACTCAAATAGAGTTTAAAGGAGATGAATTGAGGAAATTTATCGTAAAATAAAATAAAAGTAACTTAAACTATTGTTTGCTATGTGTATATAATGTTTATTATTTACTAATCAGAGCTAATTTGCATGTAGATGACAGGCGAAAACGAAATAGGAAATTCTCATATCACAAGCAAGGAATTGACCACTCCACCAAAGCCAATACTCAAGCAAATAGCTGAAGTAGGGGCTCGCATTGAAAGCGACTTTGAAGAGGTAATCATTGTGGAAAAAATAGTACCAGAACCAATATTGGTGGTATTAACAGATAGTGATTCGGACATAGAAGTTGAAGCTGATCAGACATCAACAGAAGTGCAGAATCTGAAGAATAAGGTTTTGTCTCTGGAAAAATTATGGGAAATAAAAAGACTATTGAACTATCAATTACGAAAAGCATTAACTGAAATGATGGAAGAGCAAGATGCACTGAAAATTCAAATCGATAAAATGGGAGCCGAATGCAGCGTACCATATGAAACATCAAGTAGGAAAGGGAAAAGAAAGTCAAACGACAACGATCCAGAAACTTCTAGAGATAACAAAGGAAAATTTAAAATGAAAGGAAAATGTACAAACTGTGGGAATTATCATCAAGGTATATGCAGGAAAGGGAAACTGATATGTTATAGATGTGGACAAGAGGGACATGTTTCTCCTTATTGTCCCAACCCAGAGAAAAAGCATGTTTCGTTTGTGGATCGTTAAAACATCTAGCGAGAGATTGTCCGAACAAGAAGTCAGGACAAGAAAATGCTAGAAAGTAGGATAAATATTCTATGAATATGTATGGTGGATGATGTATATGTGTATAATGTATTACTCCCAACTTTTGTATAAGTTGTGAGATAAATCTAAGTTTTCTCATTTTGCATGTAATAGAGGAATAGGATTTGTAATAGCTGCAGTTATAAACGAAATATGTTATAAGAAGCATATTAGTATAAATGTTTGTTGAGTATGTTTTGTGATGAGTATGTGTTAATACATTAGCACTAAAATGGCTTGAGATAGTTGATGAAATATTAATATCAATAAATATGTTATTTACAGAGAAATGTCGCCAAGAGGAAGAGGTCGAGGAAGACCACCACTAAACAGAAATAGAAACGAAGCGGCGAAAAATGAAAATGAAAATGAGAACAGGGATAGAGGACATGGGAATCCTATGCAACAATTCATAGATTTATTAGCAGGAGCATTTCAGAATAGGAATCCTCCTAACCCTAATGCAAATGTGAACCCACCGGTAGTGCATGGAACTAGTTTTAAGGACTTCAAAAGTGTTGGACCACCTGAGTTTAGGGGAACCACTGAGCCTATAGAGGCTCAGTCATGGATCAAGGAGATAGAAAAAGCGTTTGAGGTGGCCAGAGTAGGAGACGAGCAAAAGACTGCTTTTGCTACATATATGTTAAAAGGTGAGGCCAATTTTTGGTGGGAAGCCAACAGGAATAGGGCCGGAGCAGGAGTAATTTCATGGGAAAGATTCAAGGAGTTATACTTTGAGAATTATTTCCCTCCAAGTGCACAAAACCGAATGGAGATACAGTTTTTAGAATTGAAACAGGAAGACATGACCGTGTCTCAATACGCTGCCAAGTTCAATGAACTGGCTAGGTTCGCTCCACACCAAGTGGACACTGAAGAAAGGAAGGTGAGAAGGTTTGAGCAAGGCCTGAAACCCTGGCTCTACAACAAGATTGTGGTGTTGCAGATTGGTTCTTTCGGATCAATCTTGGAGAAGGCTATTATAGCCGAAGGTGGAAGTGAGGCCATGAGTCTCTACAATAAGGAGAAAAAGAATAAAGCTAAAATCAAGGGAGTAGTTAAAACTGAGGGAAGTAGTGGAAGTGGAAAGAGAAAGTGGAACAATACTGGGAATAGGCAGGAAGACATGAAAAAGAAGATTGATCAGTGCAGTAAATGCGGGAAAAATCATTCGGGAGAATGCTTGAAAGGAAGGTCGGTATGTTTTAATTGCGGGCAGGAGGGACACATCTCTCCTAACTGCCCCAATCCAAAGAAGAACAATGGATGTTTCATTTGTGGATCGACAGATCATATGGCAAGGAGTTGCCCAAAAAGAAGAATCGACGGGGGAAACATCAATACAGGGAATAACATGAGAAGGCTAGCTATAACTGGTCCAACTCCAGCAAATAAACCAACCGCGAGGACCTTCAATATGACGGTCCAAGACACAGTAGCAACCAGAAATGGAGTTGTAGGTACCATTTCGATCAATTATATAAATATATATTTGATTCAGATTCAACCTATTTTTCTTTAAATAATAATGTAATTTTGCTAAGATATTGATGTCAACCTTTGGAAACATTAGCATTCCTTAAATATAGAAAAAACATTTGAGGAAAAAGGAATGAGTTATATATATATTATTTCATTTTTTCTTTTCTTTCGAACTCATTTCAAATGAAAAATTTATTGAAGGGAAATGAAAGCATATCGCGATAGATTTCGTGGTAGCATTTGCAGTTACAAAGAAAGGATAAGACACTATATGATTTATAGTAGATTATTTAATAAAATCAGAATAATTCTTGCCAATTAAGATAAAAGAATAATTTATACCGATTAGCTAGATTTTATACTAAAGAAATCTCCTTAAAACATGGAGTGTCAATTTCGATCGTCTCAGATTAAAATCCGTGTTTCACATCGAAATTATGAAAGAGCGTGCAAGAGCAAATGGAAGAACAACTAAGGTTGAATACGATGTATCATCCTCAAATTGTACGAGCAGATCGAAGAAACGATTCACATGCCTCTAGTAGAATTCACATATAATTATAATTATCACACGAGTATAGGTATATCGCCTACCGAACAAGCAGCGTGAAGACTCAAGGAAAAGATTAAATAAAGGAAATTTATTTCCATTTATATGCGAAATATGGTTTTGTGATTCCAGGGACGGAATCCTTATAAGGGAGAAGAATGTGACAATCCGGATATTCAGATATTATTAAAATAAGAAAAATAATAAATAAATTTATTATTTTAAGATATTTTAAGTGTGTTGGACTGCATAAATATTTATGTGTTTTAATTTTTCGTGATGGATTAGATGTATATAATAAATATGGAAAATATAAATTTATCTGAAGAATTATATTTAATAAATAATAAATAATTTACCTTGAATTGGCTACAAGATGAGATGAGAAAGGTAATTCACTAATTAAAATTTGTGGATTACAATGTTTATTTTTTTTCAAGAGAATAAATTAACAAATCTATTTATTTAATAAGGATAGTTATATTTATGTTACAATAGTTACTTGTAGCATGAATAATAATATAATATTTAACATTTAGCCAAATCGATGTGAACTACATATTTTTACAAAGTATGAAATATATTAAATTATATATTTGTAATGTAAATAAACTGCTAGAAAATAATTTAATAAGATGATTAATTTTAATTATACAAAATTAGTTGTACATATTAAATAAGTGAATTAAAATAATTATTTTAATATTAATTATTTTAATATAGTTGGTTCATTGCATTAAATGTGTTATTTCATTTAATATATTAATTTCATTTTTATTGGAAGAAGTATGTAATTATAATATATTAATTATTATGTGTATTATAAGTATAATGTATGTAATATATGTAATATATGTATATATAATATCAATGCATTATGTATAGTATGTAAAGTAATATGTATACATATGTAACGTAAATAGGCATGCTGGGAATATTATATGCAAGTATAGTAATATAATGTATTAGTATATTTATATGTATGTAATAAGGGCGTGTGCTAAGAGTGAACTTAAGCTAGGGACAAGGAATTAAAGAGGGAACTGCTATTAAAGAGACAACAGGAGGTGGCTTGCATTAGAAAATAGTTGGAGTGACTAAGCTAGCATAGAAGCAGGAGCTGTTAAGATTTTGAAACAATAGACAGCCACTAAGCAAACTTTGCTTGATATTAAGCGAATAAGAACTACATTCAACTCTCCCAAGCATTTCCACCTGTCCCAAAATCTTTTTTCTTTCTTTTCTCTCTCAATTGCCGAAATCATTTATTCCCAAACCTCTGTCCAATTTCCTTGTTTTCGGTTGCAAGCATCAAGTGTAATTTGGGTTGGTGTTTGATTCGGATAGCAGGGCAGCAACAAGGGAGAATTTTAGCCAACCCATAAGCTTAGAATTCAGCAATCATAAGGTAATTCATTTTATGAGTAACTTATATGAAAATTAGTTAGTATATGATATGAGTTAAATAGGTTATATGTAAACTGTTAGCAAATTAAAGAGGTTAATTGGTTTTGACTAAGAATTTCTAACGGAAACACTAGTAATTGAGTATGTTCATATGGATTAGCATTGGGAATTAAGATGTTGTATATTGAAAGTGTGGAATCAAAGTGAAACTTTGAAAGTTAACATGCTAGTAAACAATTACTATGTTATTAGTTGTAATATATGGTTTATATTGTGTAAATGATTGGTATGGACTGAAATTAGAGCCACGGAGCTTAGTTGTTGTTGTGCGGAGTAATAAGGGTGGCAAATTTGGGCTAGAACAAAATACAAAACCTATAGAAAACAGTCCCTAATAAATACGCACGCGTATTGTTCGATAAAATGCCAAAATAAGCTAAAATTGGTTTAAAACGCATAATTTGACGGAGCTGAAACCTATGATAACTTCGTACGACCTAAACTAAGTTACTCTAAGAGCCTCGTGGCATTTAACTAAGCCGGAACGTGTTTTAACAAGAAATGAAAAAGTGAAAAATTAATGCGTACGCCCATTTTTGGCACTCTATTTGGACTGCCTATCGAACCCGAACTGGGTGACTCGTATTTTTTAAAAATAATCTTATATACCATGTATAACATATTCGAAAATGAAAGCGATCCGATATACGAGCTAAAAGATAAAATTGCGCAAAGTAGCCGCGCCGCGAAAGAGCTGACTGCCAACAGCAGCAGCAGCCACATGGCTGTGCTGTGCGGCAGTCCAGCTACCCACTTTTGACACACTCTCGATTCGCGTGGGTTGTCCGAAACTCGTAGCTTATATTTTCTAAAAATAGGTGGCTATAACATATCCAAAACGCAACGTAATTAAACTAGTAGTTTGGGAGTTATAAATTTGGAAAATGGGTGTCATGATCATGAGGAAGAACTGTGCAGCCGTGTGGCTGGGTTGGCCAGGCCAGACCTGGCAGCTAGCGCACAGCAGCAACTGCAGCAACAAAAATTAGCCAGTGGGCTGAGTTGAATTTGTAACGTGTTCTTACGAATTTTGACAATTTAACTCACAATAATAAATCAATACGCATGTATATAATATAATATAGTAACTATATAACGTATAAATTCGTTTGAAACGAAAAAGAAACTATGAATGCGTCATGAAACCTCGAGTTTATGTATGGAATAGGAAGTGTTCGTATAGTATACCGCGAATAGCCACAAATAGTGTATAAGCTAACAATGTAATAGTTTTATATTTCAAAAGCCGTTTTGAAACATTTTGAATCTAAAGCTAATATATCAAATAAAAGTTTCAAAAAAAAAAAGAAGAAAGATTCTAAACGAAAGATAAACTACAAATACGTAAAAGAAAGCACGATTAAGCTATATAACCTCGAGTTTACATATAAAGGTATAGGATGACTGTTGTCGATTTTAAATACAATCAAATACGCGCAAGTGTACGTGATCAACAAGTAATATAGAATAAGTAACAAGTGTCGAACCCACAAGGAATCCAGTTAAATAAACTCCAACTACTAATTTTATACCAATTCAATCTCTATTTAAACGATCACAAATTTTGATTATGATTTGACTAATGACGTTAACTAAGAAAATTATCTAACACTAAGGTTGATTTTCAAATGATTAAGACTTAAGACTACAATATCCCCAATTATGTCATATAAATCAATGTATCAAATCTATCCAATTATTAAATTCATCCGAGTTGTTAACAGGAATTCCCTTTATTTATAAGCCCTTTTCCAAGTGATCAAATAAATTTATCTAACTCAATTAATTATGCGATATTCCTATGCAAAACAATGGAGTTAAATTTATTAAGAACCAATTCCCATGAGTTACATGCAGCGAAGAGATATCCCTATTCACTTCACAACCCCAATTATTTATCCCATGCAAATAATCAAGAATACATGCTATTATATCAAGATCTAACCCTAGATTTCATCTCCCGAATTCACCTAGAGTATCCCACTAATTGTTGATCAGGCAATTAATTAATTAACACAGATATGATAGACAACTCAATAATGAAGTAATAATTGGAATCAAATAAATAATTAATCCATAATCAATAATGGTTCAATTGTAGCCTTAATTATAAATTTAGTTCATGCTAGAATTAAAAATCAAATATCCAAAATAAGTCATCACAATTAATTACAATCTGAAAAACATAAGGAGTAAGAAAAACTCTGTCAAAGTCTCCTTTCGCCTTCACGTCTTCAGTCTGAATTCCTTGTGAGCTTCCCTTGAATCCTCAATCTCCAAATTCTAATCTCTGCTTTAATCTCTGAATATCAAAAGCTCCCTTTTGTTAGAAGCTCCTCTCCCTTTTATACTTGAATTTCCCTTCTCAAAATTAGGTTTAGAGCCTCCAAAAACAATTAGAACTCCTCAATCCTTCATCCAGTTGGAAAGAATTTTCATAACTTTTCTGCGTCCCAAAGCCCCAGCTTTCAAATCCTTCACAAACTGAAAGCCCCAGCTTTTCAACTTCAGCTTATTTACGAAACTGCCACTCCATGCCCAAAATTGCCCGATTCGCCTAGTCAGCCGCATTTTCCTACAAAATCCAACTTAAACAAATAAAATGTCCTAAAATACTTTAAAACACACAAAATATTAAGTCTAAAAATACCTAATTAGTGGGTAAAATACCCACTCATCAAATACCCCCAAACTTAAACATTTGCTTGTCCTCAAGCAATGCAACTAACTAAAACAAAAATGAATGCAACTAACTAGCATGATCCTACTAACTCAAGCACGAATCAATACAAATATCCATAGACGGCCTCAAAGTTCCTTAACCAAAATTCGAATGATCGATCACATTCCCACATGAATTAAACTTGAAACACTATCAACCCATTTTATTTTCAACCCATCATATTTATGCACATGTGTCAACATGTCAATTAAATTATAACTCAGTCAACCTCCAGAATCTTACGGCTCAACGAAAGATGATCACAGATATAATCAATGCATTTTCCTTCCATTTTTTTTCTTTTTATTTGCAACGAGTGCGTTTTACGCTCCATCTCGCTCTTTTTTTTTTTCATCTTGACATGTGCAATGTTAATCTTCATTAGGCTTTTCAAAGTTACCCATGTAACGAACTTTCGACCAACGACTCCCAAACCAATTGATTTTAGGGCTCTAGGTGTAGAGACACCCCTAGGGCTTACTTATCCGAGTAACAGAGGCCACAAAGATAACTAATCAAGCTTATTCAATAGATTTTTTTTTTTTTTAATGAACTAGACCAACAAGGTGATTCTTATCTTTCCCAAACCTTCACATTCTTTCAATCAGACCAAGTCATTATCCAACCAACACATTGAACTTTATGCAATAAGTTAATTCAAGGGTGGGTTTCCCAAAGAACAAAGCCAATAAATGTCCAAGAAATAACTTAGTTATCATGATCACAATCATTCAATTTATCACGTAATTCACAAGTTCCTATCATTGGCCCTCACAAGATTCCATATATCATCATGCTCAAATTATCCTCGATGTAAACTACATGACATATATGCACGATCACAAGAAAACTAGCAAAACTAGATGCACATGCAACAGATCCTAAATGAATAAATAAACTATATGAAAAACAATCCTACTATGCACAATGCAAAACACTACGCTACCCCCAAACTTAAATGACGCAATGTCCGCATGCGAAAAATAAAGAAAAATGAAACTGAGGACTTCCCTGACTAGGTCAATCATCGCGATCAACCTCCTCACTGTCATCCTCATCATCCTCATCATCCTCATCATCCTCATCATCCGCATCAGCAGGCTCGCTCGCATCCGAGTCAGAAGGAGGGTAAGCTGGCAAATTAGGCGGCTGTGGAAATTGAACGGGCTCTCCAGTCGGGTTCATCTGAGCAAACATCTTAGCCAAGGCGGTGTTAAAATTAACATTATAGGAATACATGACTCCTTGGCGTTTGGCAATGCGCTGGTTTTGTCTAGTCAAATCAGCATGTTGCTTATCCATCTTTTGCATCCATCTCCCTAACCGATCATCAACACCATGGGAAGAAGTACCGTCAACGGTAGAAGCTGGAACTGCGGGATACTCATCAGTCTGTTGGTCAGTTTGGTGCACAATGAACCCCATCCCACGCACATCAGACTCTCCTCCTTGCCAAACTTTATATCGTGCAATCAAGGAATGATCGATCGGCGACATCGGATGTACGAGTGGTTCATCATTAGCCCATTTGATGCCCGCCTGCTGACACAATCCACAAATTAAGGAGGGATGTGGTAAACCCCCCCTGGTTCCTTGCCTAATGGCTCGGAGGATAGAGCTCTCAATCACTTCGCCCACATCAATGGACATGCCGCGCACCAAACAGTAGAGAAGAACAGCCCTCTCCTTCGTGACATCGCTAACATGAGTGGTTGGCATGAGCTTGGCACAAAGAAAAGCATACCATGCCTTTGCATAGCGATTCAGTGAAGACAGTGGAATATGCATGGCGGCCTTATCCATCACTTTCCAAGTAGTACCAGGTTGACACATTTGTTGAACAATCAACTCATAATCCAGGCCCTTTTCCACATATTTCACATAATCATCATCCTTTATCGGCAAGAGGTTGTAGTAACGATTTATGACATCACTATGGAACGATGCGGTTTTTCCCCGCACTTGCACCCGATAGAAATTGTGATCTTTGGCGTTAGCATAAAACTCTTTCACAATTTGAATCACCGCTGGTTCGGGCTGCTCAGTGAAGGTGAACCAATCCCGCTCAGCAATCATTACAGCAACGTCACCATCCTGAGTTTCATCGGGGCGAAGTCCCCGCTCTGGAACAATTGGTTTGTTGACTAAGGCGGTGAAACGGTCGGAAGCCTCTGCACTAATGAATTTCTTTTTATCATATGGTTTGGACGGGGCAGAGGATGAGCCCTCACCGCGACGACGTTTCGAAGACATAATGGTCACCTGATATGCCCCTTAAAAAAAATTCGAATTCTTGGACCAAAGCCGGGGCGTTTGATTTATTAAACATTTGGACGCCGGGGCTTTGGTATGCAGTGTTAACCTTGCCGAATGTGGACGCCGGGGCTTTGAATTTGCCCTTGGCCGGACGCCGGGGCTTTGCAATGCAGGAATTTGGGTACAACGTCAAAGCCGGGGCTTTGCAATTGCTCATGATTGGACGCCGGGGCGTTGTTATGCAAAAACAAAATTGAAGGGTCAACGCCGGGGCTTTGAAATTTGCCCTTGCTTGGACGCCGGGGCTTGGGTCTCTAGTTTGCTCATTAAACTTTAAACACCAGCATCACTCAGAACCGCAATTTAACCCTGAAACTAAATTGAAACATGAATTAGAATAAAGATCAAGAAGAATTACTAACTAAAATACGAAGAATCTAACTATAATCTATAAACTAAAGTAAACTAAAAACAATGATACGAAAGATTGTTGGGTTGCCTCCCAAAAGCGCTTGGTTTAACGTCGTCAGCCCGACGACCTTGATGGTATCAGATGTCTGCTTGATCGACCGACGTAAGATATATCGATGATGATTGGCGATCGATATCACCCCCCCAGTAGTGTTTCAATCTCTGACCATTAACTTTGAACGTCTGCTTTGAATTGGGTTCTTCAACCTCAATAGCACCATGCGGAGCGACTGAAGTAACCACGAATGGTCCCGACCATCTGGATTTTAATTTGCCGAGAAAAAAACGCAACCTGGAATTGAATAGCAATACTGTCTGTCCCGGTTCGAACTTCCGATCAAGGATACGTTTGTCATGCCATTTCTTAACTTTTTCCTTATAGAGTTTGGCATTTTCATACGCGCGATGTCGGAATTCATCCATCTCGTTCAATTGAAGAAGCCGCTTCTCGCCTGAAGCTTGGAGATCAAAGTTTAACTTACGGATGGCCCAATACGCTTTATGTTCCAGCTCCACCGGTAAATGACACGCTTTTCCATAAACCATTCGATACGGTGACATTTCGATGGGGTTCTTATATGCTGTGCGATATGCCCATAAAGCATCATCTAACTTCATCGCCCAATCCTTACGTGACGGATTCACGACTTTCTCCAAGATGCTCTTAATCTCGCGATTTGACACTTCGGCTTGACCATTTGTTTGGGGATGGTAAGCCATAGCTATTTTGTGTTGAACCCCATACGAAATAAGAAGCTTAGCGAAGTGTTTATTGCAGAAATGGGTACCTTCATCACTGATTATGGCTCGTGGTGTTCCGAACCTGGTGAAAATGTTCTTCCGTAAGAACCGCAAAACAACCTTGGCATCATTGGTGGGTAAAGCAGCTGCTTCAACCCATTTTGACACATAGTCCACTGCCAATAATATATACTGATTGTTTAATGATGAAGGAAATGGCCCCATAAAGTCAATGCCCCATACATCAAAAAGTTCAACTTCAAGTATGTTGTTGAGAGGCATTTCGTTCCGCTTAGAGATATTTCCAACCCGTTGGCATCGGTCGCACTTTAGGACAAAAAGATGAGCGTCTTTGAACAACGAGGGCCAGAAAAAACCTGATTGGAGCACTTTTGCCGCTGTCCGTTCGCCTCCATAGTGCCCACCATACTCTGAAGAATGACAATGAGTTAGGATGCTATCCATCTCTTCACCGGGCACATATCGCCTGATCATTTGGTCTGCACAAGTCTTGAATAAGAACGGCTCCTCCCAGAAATATTGCTTGACATCATGAAGAAATTTCTTTCGTTGTTGAAAACTCAAATCCGGAGGGAGGACGTTGCTTACCAGATAATTGACAAAATCCGCATACCAAGGCACTTTCGTCGTGATCCGAAACAATTGCTCATCCGGAAACGATTCGTTGATCACTAATTCATCTGGTTTCACTTCGGAGTTTTCTAATCTGGAAAGATGATCAGCGACCTGATTTTCTGTGCCTTTCCTGTCTCGGATCTCTAAGTCGAATTCTTGCAAGAGAAGAACCCAACGAATCAACCTTGGCTTTGCATCTTTCTTCTCAATCAGATACTTGATTGCCGAATGATCCGTAAAAACTATCACCTTAGTCCCAACTAGATATGCCCGAAACTTGTCAAAAGCAAACACCACCGCAAGTAATTCTTTCTTAGTTGTTGTATAATTGAGCTGAGCACCCGTGAGAGTCTTGCTTGCGTAGTACATTGTGTGAAATATCTTATCTCTACGTTGCCCCAAAACCGCTCCAACTGCGAAATCACTTGCATCGCACATAAGTTCAAATGGAATGGACCAATCAGGAGCAACTATGATCGGAGCTGACACCAATTTCTTCTTCAGTACTTCAAATGCATCGATGCACGATTGATCAATTTTGAAAGGAGCATCTTTCTCAAGGAGTGTGCATAATGGTTTGGAAATTTTGGAGAAGTCTTTTATGAAACGTTGATAAAAGCCTGCATGACCGAGAAAACTCCGAATTCCCTTTACTGAAGTAGGTGGAGGTAATTTGTCAATTGCTTCTATCTTGGCTGGATCCACCTCAATTCCTCCCGCGGAGACCTTATGACCCAATATTATACCTTCACTTACCATGAAGTGACATTTTTCCCAATTGAGTACCAGATTCGTCTCCACACACCTTTTTAATACTAAAATCAGATTATTCAGACACCGATCAAAACTGTCTCCAAAGACCGAGAAATCATCCATGAAGACTTCCAAATTCTGTTCTACCATATCCGAGAAAATAGCCATCATACATCTCTGGAATGTGGCCGGTGCGTTGCAAAGACCAAATGACATCCTTCGGAAAGCGAAAGTTCCATACGGACAAGTGAACGTGGTCTTCTCTTGGTCTTCCGGAGCGATTGCAATCTGGTTATATCCTGAATATCCATCCAAAAGACAGTAAAATTGATGACCCGCTAACCTATCCAACATCTGGTCAATGAAAGGCAAGGGAAAATGATCCTTACGAGTCGCCTTGTTCAATTTGCGGTAATCAATACACACTCTCCACCCAGTCACAGTCCGTGTTGGGATGAGCTCGTTATATTCGTTTGCTACCACAGTCATTCCGCCTTTCTTTGGTACACAATGCACAGGACTGACCCAAGAGCTATCTGAAATTGGATATATTATTCCCGCATCCAACCACTTGATGATTTCCTTTTTCACCACATCCTTCATGATTGGATTTAATCTTCTCTGTTGCTCAATTACTGGTTTTGCCTCTTCTTCGAGTAAGATTTTATGCATGCAAAATGATGGGCTAATGCCCTTTATATCAGCTATGGTCCACCCAATTGCTGTCTTAAACTCGCGCAACACCCTCAATAGTTTTTCTTCTTGAATTTCATTTAAATGAGCAGAAACTATTATCGGTAAAGTGTTGGAATCGCCTAAGTAAGCATACCTTAGATGAGTGGGAAGGGGTTTTAGTTCTAGGACCGGTGGTTCCTCCTTTGACGTTTTAGATTGCTTCTCTACTTCTTTGGTGCGATCCAGACTATCAAATTGCTTGTTGAATTTCCGAGATATTGGTACCGCATCAAGTATTTTCACATAATCCATCTGATCCAAATCGTCAATTTCATCAGAACCAGTTAATGCCGCCTCTAGGGGATCTGCTAAGTAAGTTCTGTTGAATACCTCGATCACTGCCTCTTCCACTATGTCAATTCGCGAGCACACCTCGGCTTCTTCAGGGAATTTCATTGATTTGAACACATTGAAAGTGACTTCCTGATCGTTAACTCTCATTGTCAATTCACCCTTCTGCACATCTATCAAAGTTTTTCCTGTTGCTAAGAATGGTCGGCCCAATATAATTGGGATTTCTTTGTCCTCCTCGTAATCAAGAATGATGAAATCAGCCGGGAAAATGAACTTGTCAACCTTTACCAGAATGTCTTCCACAATTCCCCTCGGATAGGTTACTGACCGATCTGCTAACTGCAAGCTGATATTTGTCGGTTTTGGTGCTTTCAACCCAAGCTGAGTGTAAACTGATAATGGCATTAAGTTGATACTCGCTCCCAAATCGCACAATGCCCTTCCAGAAAACTGATTACCTATCATGCACGGAATAGTGAAACTACCCGGATCCTTCAATTTCGGCGGTAATTTATTTTGCAAGATTGCACTGCACTCTTCGGTTAGTGCCACTGTCTCAAATTCACCCAATTTCCTCTTTTTAGACAAGACTTCCTTCATGAATTTGGCATAACTGGGCATTTGTTCCAAAGCTTCTGCAAAAGGAATGTTGATATGAAGCTTCTTAAAGACCTCCAAAAATTTCGAGAATTGTTTGTCTAATTTGGATTTCTGAAATCTCTGAGGGAATGGAAGTGGAGGCACTACACTTCTTTGCTTGCTTACGTTAAGTTTTACCTCCTCTTCTGGACTCTTTTCTGACTCGGTATCATCGCCCACATTTTCCTCAGTGACTACCCCGTTATTTTCAGCAGATTTTTGCTTCTCACTTCCCTTCACCACCTCAGTTAGCTCTTTTCCGCTTCTTAAAGTTACGGCTTTGCAATGCTCTTTCCCACTCGGATTAATTTCAGTATCACTCGGTAGTGCTCCGTGAAGACGAGTGTTCAATGCTTGAGCTATCTGACCCATCTGATTCTCCAAATTTCTGATTGATACCGCTTGGCTCTTCACATTTAAATCTACCTGATTCAACAACTTATCTTACTCTGTCATCCTCTTATCGGTAGCTACAATGAATTTTGCTAACGCATCTTCTAAATTCGGCTTCCTTTCTGCCTGCTGTGGACCTTGATTCTGAAAACCGGGTGGGTTCTGTGGTCGTGGAGCCTGAGTTTGAGCTTGATTGTTACTCCAAGAGAAACCCGGATGGTTCCTCCAACCCGGATTATAAGCATTCTGATACGGTGCTGGCGGTCTGTTATAGCTTCCTACAAACTGAGCTGACTCTGCATTTATAGGACACTGATCTGTGGAGTGCTCTCCTGCAAACTGTTCACAAATTATCGCCACCTGTGCAACTGATCGCGGTCCCCATGAATCTATCTTCCTCGTTAGAGCGGACATCTGGGCTGCTAAGGCTGTAACTGCATCGACTTCTATTTTCCCTGCTGTTTTTGACTGATTTAACCGTGCCGTAGGCCACTGGTAGTTATTGGTTGCCATTGTTTCTAACAATTGGAAAGCTTCATCAATATTCTTACCCATGATGGCACCTGCAGCAGCTGCATCAACACTAGCCCTCGTAGGACCATCCAATCCATCGCAGAACGTTTGTACCTGCAACCATTTCTGGATTCCATGGTGCGGACACTTTCGAAGCAAGTCCTTAAACCGTTCCCATGCCTCATTCAATGTTTCTGAGTCAAACTGGGTGAAAGTGTGAATTTCATTTCTTAGTCTTGCCGTCTTTGCTGGTGGAAAGAACTTAGCCAGAAATTTTTGAGCTAAGTCGTCCCAAGCCGTGATTGAAACCTTGGTGGCAAAGAATGTAGCCAACTCTTTGCTTTATCTCTCAGTGTGAATGGGAAAAGTCTTAACCTTATAGCTTCTTCTGTAACGTTGTTACACTTGAAGGTGTCGCAGATTTCTAAGAAACTTCTGATGTGTTCACTCGGGTCATCATTCGGACTACCCCCAAACTGTCCCGAATTCTGTAACATTTGAATCGTACCCGGTTTTATCTCATAGCTGTTCGCATTGATCGCAGGTCTCCGAATGCTAGACTGAATATCTGTAACTTTAGGCATGGCATAATCCCTAATTGACCTTTGCTCTTCCCCAGCCATGTTTAAAGGAATTTCTTCTCCCTCTGCCAGTTTTTCTTCACTATTCAATCTTAATTTCCGGAACTTCTTCTCAATATCCTCGGTGTATAACAAAAGCTCCTTTTTACCCTTAGATCTAGTGTGCATACACAAATGAGCTACCTGCGGAAAGAAGAAACAAAATAAGAAAAATTAAAATAAAAAGAAAGTGTTTAAACTAAAACCGAATTGATTGAAACTAATATGGAATTAATATTTAAACTACGGATTCCCCGGCAACGGCGCCAAAAACTTGTTGTCGATTTTAAATACAATCAAATATGCGCAAGTGTACGCGATCAACAAGTAATATAGAATAAGTAACAAGTGTCGAACCCACAAGGAATCCAGTTAAATAAACTCCAACTACTAATTTTATACCAATTCAATCTCTATTTAAACGATCACAAATTTTGATTATGATTTGACTAATGACATTAACTAAGAAAATTATCTAACACTAAGGTTGATTTTCAAATGATTAAGAATTAAGACTACAATATCCCCAATTATGTCATATAAATCAATGTATCAAATCTATCCAATTATTAAATTCATCCGAGTTGTTAACAGGAATTCCCTTTATTTATAAGCCCTTTTCCAAGTGATCAAATAAATTTATCTAACTCAATTAATTATGCGATATTCCTATGCAAAACAATGGAGTTAAATTTATTAAGAACCAATTCCCATGAGTTACATGCAGCGAAGAGATATCCCTATTCACTTCACAACCCCAATTATTTATCCCATGCAAATAATCAAGAATACATGCTATTATATCAAGATCTAACCCTAGATTTCATCTCCCGAATTCACCTAGAGTATCCCACTAATTGTTGATCAAGCAATTAATTAATTAACACAGATATGATAGACAACTCAATAATGAAGTAATAATTGGAATCAAATAAATAATTAATCCATAATCAATAATGGTTCAATTGTAGCCTTAATTATAAATTTAGTTCATGCTAGAATTAAAAACCAAATATCCAAAATAAGTCATCACAATTAATTACAATCTGAAAAACATAAGGAGTAAGAAAAACTCTGTCAAAGTCTCCTTTCGCCTTCACGTCTTCAGTCTGAATTCCTTGTGAGCTTCCCTTGAATCCTCAATCTCCAAATTCTAATCTCTGCTTTAATCTCTGAATATCAAAAGCTCCCTTTTGTTAGAAGCTCCTCTCCCTTTTATCCTTGAATTTCCCTTCTCAAAATTAGGTTTAGAGCCTCCAAAAACAATTAGAACTCCTCAATCCTTCATCCAGTTGGAAAGAATTTTCATAACTTTCTGCGTCCCAAAGTCCCAGCTTTCAAATCCTTCACAAACTGAAAGCCCCAGCTTTCAACTTCAGCTTATTTACGAAACTGCCACTCCATGCCCAAAATTGCCCGATTCGCCTAGTCAACCGCATTTTCCTACAAAATCCAACTTAAACAAATAAAATGTCCTAAAATACTTTAAAACACACAAAATATTAAGTCTAAAAATACCTAATTAGTGGGTAAAATACCCACTCATCAATGACCGTGTAATAAGTTATAAATAGTTTATAAATTAAAAACATAACAATTTTCTAAGGCCATGTCAAAAGCCTTTTTGAGCGAAAAATGTTTATAACAAGCAAAAGTCTCAGATATTCTAAAATGAACGCAAAAGGTTTTTAAGACGAAAACAAAGGTTATTAGTTAATGTAAAATAAAGAATGTGGCCTATGTGTACATGTTATGTAATATGAATATGTACATTGAATGCATAGCTAATATGTGCATATGTGTGAACGTAATCATGTAGGACTTGTGAAGAAAGGTTAAGCTAAAAACTATAATTGTAATCATCAAGCAAGGCAAGTATCCTAACCTATGCATTTACATTATACAACATGTCTATATCTTGAACTCCTTTATCTTTAAATAAGTATCTTAAACCTTGTGCAATGTTTTCATATTGTGTAAGTTTTCAATTACATTAGATTTATATATTGAATATAAGTATCCTATTTTATTGCAAAGTTTCTAACTTCGTTCGAGTTATATAGTATCTAAATCTTGTATAGTTGTGTGCGATGGTTATATGCTGCGTAGAAAATCTCAAGATTTATAAATCTTTGATATTAGTTGCTACATTACATATCTTTAAAATTCTAAAATATCTAAACTCTCTAAGAAGAAGTCTAAGCTTCTTGTTTCGGCTAGACTCACATTAAATATTTCATCGCTTTCAATTTAAGTCTTGAAATATTATTGATGATAGGTAGAGCTGTCCAACTGAATTGCTTTAGTTTGGACTCAAGTCTGAGTATGAACTACCCTTATTTGGGAAATTTTTATGCGCCAAAGGCGGATGATGAAAGCAAATGTCGTTCCAGTAGCTAGTGTTGATCAACGCAGGGCATAAAGGGCTGATCACCCACCGTGCCCGTAAGTTCAGTCGGTTCACAGATGAATTTCTGATAAAACCTTTTCAGCAAATGAAAACAGAAGTTCTTGGTCTTTTGACCACTCAGCATCAATAGTCTATATGTTGTTTCAAAACTATGAACGTTTTGCTATGTTATTCAGAATTAGTTTCAGTTACTTCACAACTATCGATTCGTTGTAGAAGTATATCTTAAAGAAAACATTTAATCCTTTTACACAATGTTTATTAACTACTATTACTTGCTGAGCAATCGAATGCTCATTCTTGCTTTGAAATTAAATATTTTCAGTTAAACCTGAACGAGTAGAAGGATCCGGCAAGGACAAGGGCAAACGGAAGCTGAACGAGTAGTCGGACATCGTTGTTTGTAATAGTATAGTTTTGTAATCTGATAATACTTTATATATCATGTAATGAGATATTTAAGGGTTTTTCGTACCTGAGATAGCAAACTCTAATGTAAACTTTTATTATTTAATATAATAAGTAGATTGAATGAATGGATCGTGTAGCACCAAGTACGGGTTTCAAGAACCCGGATTTGGGGGCGTCACACCAACGTTGTATGGTAAGCATCTTTTCTGATTTTTTTGAAAACTGCATTGAAGTATTTATGGATGACTTCACAATACATGGTGATTCTTTAGATGTATGCCTCGATAATCTGACTCGTGTGCTAGATAGATGCTTAGAAACTAATCTTGTTCTTAATTGGGAAAAGTGTCACTTTATGGTGGAACAAGGTATAGTACTTGGCCATGTAGTTTCAGCTAAAGGATTAGAAGTGGATAAAGCTAAGATAGAAATTGTTACTGCTCTGCCTTACCCCGTCAGTGTGCGGGAGATTCGTTCTTTCCTTGGTCATGCAGGTTTCTATCGTAGATTTATCAAGGACTTCTCGAAAATAGCTTTGCCATTGTGTAAGTTGCTACAAAAGGATGTGGATTCCAATTTGATGATGAGTGCAAGGAGGCGTTTGACAAATTAAAGAAGCTATTGACCTCGGCACCAGTGATACAACCACCAAATTGGAAGTTTCCGTTTGAGATCATGTGTGATGCAAGCAACTATGCAGTAGGGGCTGTCTTAGGCCAACGAGTTGACAAAGTTGTCCATGCCATTTGCTATGCTTCTAGGACTCTAAATGCTGCTCAGATTAATTACACTACGACTGAAAAAGAACTCTTATCTGTTGTATTTGCTTTAGACAAGTTTAGATCATATTTGCTTGGTACTAAAGTTGTAGTTTATTCTGACCATACTGCTCTCAAGTATTTGCTAAGCAAGAAGGAATCCAAACCAAGAATCATTAGATGGATTCTATTGCTATAAGAATTTGACTTAGAGATCAAGGATAAGAAAGGAGCAGACAACTTGGTGGCGGATCACTTGAGCAAGCTAATTAAGGATGAAGAGGCGCTACCATTGCATGATTTTTTTCCAGATGAGCATTTATTTTTCATTGATGAGGCTATACCTTGGTATCCCAATATCGTGAATTACTTAGTGAGTGCCTATGTTCCTAGAGAGTTCTCTAAATTTCAAAAAGAAAAGCTTAAGAGCGATGCCAAATATTATATATGGGATGATCCATACTTATGGAAATTTTGTGCTGACTAGATAGTTAGAAGGTGTGTGCCTAAAAGGGAATTTTTATCTATTCTAACTTTTTGTCACTCTTATGCTTGTGGAGGCCATTTTGGAAGTAAAAGAACAGCTCATAAGGTTTTGGAATGTGGTTTCTTTTGGCCGACTATTTTTAAGGACTCTTATCAGTTCTGTAAGTCATGTGAAAATTGTCAAAAGACAGGAAATATATCAAGTAGGAATCAAATGCCAAAAACACCTATTTTAATTGTTGAAATTTTTGATGTTTGGGGTATTGATTTTATGGGACCATTTCCTGCTTCTTATGGTAATGTTTATATTATTTTGGCTGTTGATTATGTTTCTAAATGGGTGGAAGCTAAAGCCATCAGGACTGATGACTCTAAAGTTGTTGCAGATTTTATCAAGTCTAACATATTTGTCAGGTTTGGAACGCCAAGGGCCATAATCAGTGATAAGGGAACCCACTTCTGCAATAGGATGCTAGCGACACTATTCAAGAAATACAATGTGATGTATAAAGTTTCTACATCCTACCATCCACAGAGCAATGGGCAAGCTGAGGCATCCAACCGGGAGGTCAAGTCCATTTTGGAAAAAGTAGTCAAACCGAGTAGAAAAGATTGGAGTCTGAGGTTAGAAAATGCACTTTGGGCCTATAGAACAGCTTACAAAACTCCAATTGGTATGTCACCTTATAGGTTAGTATTTGGGAAACCATGTCATCTACCAGTGGAGTTAGAACATAAGGCTTTTTGGGCAGTTAGACAATGTAATATGAGCTTAGATTCAGCTAGAGTCCATAGGAAGTTACAGTTGCAAGAGCTAGAGGAATTAAGGAATGATGCATACGAGAGCTCTAAAATTTACAAAGAGAAAAGAAAAGCCTTTCATGACAAGAAGATTACTACGAAGAACTTTGTTGTTGGACAGAAAGTTCTCCTTTATCATTCAAGACTAAAATTATTTCCAGGTAAGTTGCGCTCCCGTTGGGTCGGGCCTTTTATTATTACTGACATTTTTAATCATGGTGCAGTGGAAATTCAAAGTCCAAGCACAGGGAAGATTTTTAAAGTGAATGGTCACAGGCTCAAACCCTTCTATGAAGGATATCAAATGGAGAATATTGAGCTGCTGGATTTGGTGGATCCAGTTTATGAAGATTGAGAGGTTTAATGTCAAGCCAATGACAATAAACAAAGGCGCTGCTTGGGAGGCAACCCAAGGGGAGTTCATTTCTTTTTCTTTTCGCATTTATATTTCGGTTATATTGTTTTTTTTTCTTTTCATTTTACTTTACATTAGGGACAATGTAAGTTTTAAGTGTGGGGGAAGGATTTAGGTTGTTTTTAAAAAAAAATATAAATTTTTTTTTTGTTTTTATTAGTTTGAATTTTGAATTTTGTGGATATATATTCTCTGCAAACCCTCACGAGACAAAACTCGTCCACTTGGGGTAACATTGGGGTTTAAAGACTTGTTGTACATGCTAAGTGCAATCGTGTTTCCTACGAAAATTGGGTAGTTTCTAAAATTAGTCACTTGAGTAATGAGTTAATTTGGATTTTGATTTTTGACCAATGATAAAATCTTGATTCTCGTTGATAACATTTTGAAAAATTGATAAACATTGTGTAGTTTAAATTTGGGTTTCTTTGTTAATTTTTACTTCATTTGAGACCCTTCATTTTTTTTGCACTTGTCCACTTGGTCGACCTAGTTTTAACTTGGAAAGGATTTTATTTATTCATTTATTTCGATTGAATGTCGAGGGGAGAAATTCTTGAACTCTATCATTTGTTTGATCATAACTTGAAGTAAACATGAGGTCTTATTTAAGAAAGGGAAATAATTTAGGCAAAAGTTAGATGTTTGATTTAACAAAAAAAAAGAAGAAAAAGAAAAATTATGATTCATGTGGTGAATTGAGATGGAGCGTAAAACGCACTCATTCATAAACACGTGACATGCGAGATGGAGCATAAAACGCACTCGTTGGTAAGACGGAGCATAAAATGCACTTACCGAAGGAAGAAAAAGCCTATTGATCCTCTGCTATTATTTGGTTATGTTAACTGAGAGTAGTGTGAAAATAGGTGTTTAGAGTTTTTCTTTCTCTTTAAAGGCTTTGATTTTATAAATTTTTTCTAAGTTCTAATTGGTTTGATACATGTAGATTCACACACACACGAAGGGTTAAGAGTAGAGTGAGATTGATAAGTAAGCTTGAATTTTAGATGAAGCAGTGTTTTGAAGTTTTTCAAGAGTTGCTGTTTTGAATCTTTGAGGTCAATGTTGAAGTTCATTTTAATTTGTGGCTCAAGGTTGTCAAGTTTGATTAGTTGAATTTTTTGTTATAGTTTATTATTATTTTACCCGAGGACGTGCAAAAGATAAGTGTGAGGGAATTTGATAAGTATAAAATATGTTATGTTTTTATCTCTTAATATCTAGTCTTTTATACTTATTTGGCACCTAAATGTACTCACTATTCTTATATTTTGATTTAGGTTGCAAATGGAGCCATTAAATGAAAACTGTGTTATTTTCGCACTTTTGGATTATTTTGAAATCCGTCTGTTCGCTTGAGGCTCAAATTAACACTTGATCAGGCCTTATTCTCTCAAAGCTCAAAGAAGGAAAGTTGTAGATCTATTTCTTAGCTTTTCGGATCATCTTGAAACGCCTAAATCGAAGCTCGGATGAGAGAGTTATGACCATTTTACCAACATACGTCAAAGTTGAAAATTTCAGGAAATTGAGCTTTTGGACAGATTGACCTTTGTGACTTCGGTTGAGATTTGAATTGTGTTAAAGTTCCCAAATGAAAATGTGGTCTTCTTGAAGTTTTTAGTACACTTCTCAAGCTTTCCGGAATGGTATGGTGAGCAAAAATCCAAGTTCATTTGGGCCTCCAAATATTGCTTTTTAGACAGCTGATCCGAATCCTGCATGGACTGGATTCCTGTTCGGATCAGTTGGAGTATTTGGGCCATAACTTGAGCTTCCCAACTCCAAATCAGGTGATTCAAAAGCCCAAATTCATTAGAAACCCCAGGGCTACAACTGTTGTTCTTTGTCCAAGTCCAAAATCGGCAGTATACTAATTCAAAATTAGCTTGCAAGGTGCTGATAAGTTTTGGTGTCATATTTTGACTTTTCATGATGTGCACGTTTTTGGGTTTTTGATTGCATTAGATGGCTGATGAGTGGGTTTTATACCTACGAATCAGGTATTGTTAGGCTTAATTATTGTGGTCTTTAAGTGTTTTTAGTATTATTTTACTTGTTTTTTGTGTTTATTTATTGTAGGTTGGAGCTGGAGGGGCAAAAGGGTAAATTTGGAGCTTAAAATACACTTGGTGGCATTTTTGTAATTATGTGGGCATGGGCTAGCGCCAGAAGCGCTAGGAATTGTACTAGCCAAGCGCCAGAGGCGCTAGTTCACGTTTTTGGGTGCTAAAGTTCAGCTGAAGGAGGAAAAGGAAGCCAATTCGGAAGAGGATTCTAGTTAATATTGATCAGATAGTGAGAAGGAAACCCTAAGAAGGAACTTGGAGACTCTTATTATAATTAATCTATCTTTACTTTAGAGAGTACGAAGAGATATACTGTGGATTACTTTTGTTCAGGCACTGGATTTTGATGTGGGTTTAAGCTTACTTTGGAATTTTATTCACAATTGGGTTTGATCAATCTACTTCTTCTTTATTCAATTGATTGTTTATTTTCCATGTGTAGATTTGATCCCATAATGGCTTTTGGTTCAGACATGAACTAATCTCCATTATGGGATTCTAACGGATTTTAATATGTAGTCTAATTATAAGCTTGATTGTTAGATTGTTTTGCATATCATAAAGAATTTCTATCATGATTGTTTTGCATGTATGAATGCTTGATCACCATTCGACTTCAGTACTTGTATGGAATTGAAAAATAACATATAAGTATGGATTGTAATCATGATAGCTTGCGAATATGAGGCTTAATTGGATAACTTAATATTGTGTGAGTCAGATAGAAATATACTGTTTCACCGTAAGAGTCAAAATAAGGACTTGTGCTTAAAATCAATATAATTGCAATTTTACATAGAAATATAGTGATTTTGGTTATAGTGGTGATTACATGGTGTCTATCAAGTATGTATATTATGTAAGTAGGTCATAATGCATTGACAAATGGTTATGTCTATTTTAGTGTCCTTGGCTACTTTTCTGTGATATATGAACTTACTAGCATGATAGTGGTAATTAGATGAACTATTAAATGAAGTTAGGATCCCATTAATTCCAAGCTTGATATATTTCGTTAGTCTTTGCATATTTAGTTATTAATTAATATAGAAATAATTTTGTCACCAAAAGTAAGACAATAGTTTAGGCAAATAAGTATAGTGATAGAACTGATGCATAGTGAATTAATTTAATCCTGTCTCTGTGGGACGATACTTTACTTCCTCTGTATTACTTGTTGACCACGTATACTTGCGTGAGTTAGAGCTCTTTTATTTAAGACTTAAAAAGAGGCAACAAGTTTTTGGCGTCGTTGCCGGGGAATAGGCGTTAGATTTTTATTATTATCATCAGTTTTAAGCTATATTGTTTGACTTAGACAACTCTAATCTTTTCTCATTTCTATTTTTATTTTTGTTTTGGTTTCAGGTACTTGTAGAATTTTTATGCACACACGATCATCCAACTCAGAATTGACACCAGCTCAGGATAATATTAACGAAAGAGGTTGGAAAGTAAGAGTGCGTAGGAATTTACAAGCACAGTTAGAAGAACTATTTCGAAGATGGTGGAGGAACAGAGAATCGAGCAAAGAGAGGAACATAAAGCTTTGAGGGACTATTCCATGCCAAACATCACTGGATTGCAGTCTAGCATAGTCAGACCGGCAATAGCAGCAAATACCTTTGAGATTAAACCAGGAACCATTCAAATGGTGCATAATTCGGTCCAGTTTGGGGGTGCTGCCACAGACGATCCTAATGAGCATCTTTTGAGTTTCATTGAAATTTGTGATGCATTCAGATACAACGGGGTGACGGAGGATGCCATTCGACTAAGACTGTTTCCATTTTCATTAAGGGATAGAGCAAGAAGTTGGCTTCATTCTTTGCCTGCAGGATCAATCACTACATGGGAGGACCTAGCACAAAAATTTCTAGCCAAGTTTTTCCCAATGGCTAAAACTGCAAAACTAAGAACAACAATTTCTCAATTTGAGCAACAACAGGGTGAGTCCTTATACGAAGCTTGGGATAGGTACAAGGAGATGCTAAGGAAGTGTCCACACCATGGGATGCTAGATTAGATGGTGATCAACACATTTTATAATCGATTGGGATGGCAGTCTAGGCAGATGGTAGATGCAGTTGCGGGTGGAGCTTTAGGGGCAAAGAGTTATGATGAGGCTTATAACCTTATTGAGACTATGGCAGCAAATGATTTCCAGAATCCTACAGCCAGAACGTCACAGCCCAGAGTTGCAGGTGTGTTGGAAATGGATGCTATTACCTAGTTGTCAGCACAGATGGCGGCTATGGCAAAGAAAATAGATTCGTTGTCAGAAAGCAAAGCCAAGTCAGTTGCCTTCGTATGTGAGATTTGCGCGGGGTCGCACTCAACAGATCAATGTGCTATCAACTCGGAGTCGGTGCAGTATGTGAACACTTATAAGAAAGACCAAGGTCAGTTTTAGAACACATACCACCCCAACAACCGCAATCATCCAAACTTTAGTTGGTCAAACAACCAAGGAAGTCAGCAGCAGCAGTTTCAGCAAAATCAACAGTTTCCATCTCAGTCAGCGCAACAACAGTTTACTCCACGACCACCTTTTCCACCGAGATATTCTCAACAACAACATCCTACTCCATATGCACCTCAGCAAGAAAAGAAATCAGAAATGGAGGAGATGATGTTAAAGTACATGGCAAATACAGAGGTGATGATCAAAAGCCAGGGAGTGGCTATTAAAAATCTGGAAGCTCAGATGGGGCAAATGACGACTATGCTTAACAGCAGGCCATAGGGTTCATTGCCAAGTAATACAGAGGCAAATCCACGGAGAGAAGGTAAGGAACAGTGTCAGGCCATTACACTCAAATCGGGAAAGCAATATTCAGGAAATGCACCAGAAACAGCAGCACCGAGTTTAAAGGAGATGACACTGGGGTAGAAACTGAGACAGAAATTGAAGCTGAACAGAAAGAGAAGAAGGATGAGTCCGAGTCGCAACAAGTAGAGAAGGAGAAAGCTAGTTCAGATAAGAAGCCCGTGAATACAGTACCACAAGTTCACCCTCAGGTACCGTATCCGCAGAGATTGAACAAGCAGAAGGACGATAAACAGTTCAGAAAGTTTTTGGAGGTTTTTAAGAAACTGCAGATCAACATACCCTTCGCGGAGGTATTGGAACAAATTCCAAATTATGTAAAGTTCATGAAGGGTATACTGTCAAGAAAAAGAAGGTCTGACGAATTTGAGACAGTGGCCTTGACGGAGGAATGCAGTGCAGTGCTTCAGCGTAAATTACCTCCAAAGCTGAAAGATCCGGGTAGTTTCACAATCCCATGCACGATCGGAAAGATGAGCTTCGATAAATGTTTGTGTGATCTTAGGGCAAGTATCAACCTGATGTCGTTGTCAGTATTTAGTCAGTTAGGATTGCCGGAACCAAGGCCAACGAATATTTCCCTACAGCTAGCTGATAGATCTATCACATATCCACGGGGGATAGTGGAGGACGTACTGGTGAAAGTGGACAAATTTATCTTTCCGACGGACTTCATCATTCTGGATTATGAGGAAGACAAAAATATACCAATCATACTAGGGAGACCATTCCTAGCCACGGGGAGAACTTTGATAGACGTGCAGAAAGGGGAGCTTACAATGCGAGTACATGATCAGGAGGTGACGTTTAACGTTTTCAAAGCAATGAAGCTCCCAACCGATGAAGAAGAATGCTTCAGAGTAGACTTGGTGGATAGTATAGTGCATGATGAAGTTAAAAGTTTGTTGAGCTATGAACCATTGCAGAGAGTGATTGCTGAAAATTCAGATTTGGAGGATGAAGAATGTGCCGAACTTGTGCAATATTTGGATACCACCCCCAAATTCGAAAAATTCAGAACACCTATCGAGCCACTTACGAAAGCGGGAGAGACATCGGTAAAGTTGAAACCATCTCTTGAGATACCTCCCGAACTTGAACTTAAACCACTTCCAGAACATCTCAGGTACGCATTTTTAAATAAAGATTCAAAGCTACCTGTGATTATTTCTTCTGCACTAACATCTTTTCAGGAGGAAAAACTACTACGAGTGCTTAGAGAGTTTAAATCAGCTATTGGATGGACCATAGCCGATATCAAGGGGATAAGCCTGTCTTTTTGCATGCATAAGATCTTATTGGAAGATGGTAGCAAGCCGACAGTTGAACAACAAAGAAGGCTAAATCCTATAATGAAAGAAGTGGTTAAGAAAGAGATTCTGAAATGGCTGGATGCGGGAATAATCTACCCAATTTCGGACAGTTCATGGGTGAGCCCTGTGCAGTGTGTACCAAAGAAGGGTGGAATGGCCGTTGTCACCAATGAAAATAACGAGCTGATCCCAACGCGAACCGTAACAGGGTGGAGAATTTGCATGGACTACCGCAAGCTTAACAAAGCTACAAGGAAGGACCATTTTCCACTTCCGTTTATCGATCAGATGTTGGACTGACTGGCGGGTCATGAGTACTATTGCCTTCTGGATGGGTATTCAGGCTACAATCAGATTACGATAGCTCCAGAAGACCAGGAAAAGACTACTTTTACATGTCCATACGACACTTTTGCCTTTAGAAGAATGTCTTTTGGGTTGTGCAATGCTCCAGCCACTTTTTAGCGATGTATGATAGCGATATTTTCAGACATGGTCGAACAGAATGTTGAGGTATTTATGGACGACTTTTCAGTATTTGGTGATTCTTTCGATCTATGTCTTGAAAATTTGGTAATGGTTTTAAAGAGATGTGTTGAAACAAATTTAGTATTGAATTGGGAGAAGTGCCATTTTATGGTACAAGAAGGAGTCATACTGGGACACAAAGTGTCGAAGAAAGGCATTGAGGTGGACAGGGCAAAGCTGGAAACGATTGAGAATTTACCTCCACCCACGTCAGTAAGAGGTGTCCGCAGTTTTCTTGGTCATGCAGGCTTCTACCGCAGATTCATCGAGGACTTCTCCAAGATAACTAAACCATTGTGCAGTTTATTGGAGAAGGATGCACAGTTTAATTTTGATGAGGCTAGCATGAGGGCATTTGAGTATTTAAAGAATAAGTTAACATCAGCACCCGTTATCACAGCACCAGATTGGACGTTGCCGTTTGAGCTGATGTGTGATGCTAGTGATTACGCAGTAGGGGCTGTTTTGGGGCAAAGGAAGGAAAAGATGTTTCATGTGACTATGCCAGCAAGACCCTTACAGATGCATAGTTAAACTACACCACCACAGAGAAAGAGTTATTAGCAGTGGTGTATGCCTTTGATAAATTTCGGTCATATTTGATAGGCACAAAGGTAATAGTGTATACGGATCACTCAGCAATTCGACACTTAGTGGCGAAGAAGGATGCAAAGCCCAGGTTGATTAGGTGGATATTGCTTTTGCAAGAATTTGATTTGGAGATCAAGGATAGGAAGGGTACCGAAAACCAAGTGGCAGACCACTTGTCTCTACTAGAGCCGCCGGAAAGGGAGATAGAAGGCAAAGTTGAAATTAATGAATCATTTCCGGATGAGCAGTTGTTTGTGGTGCAAGGGGAAGTGCCATGGTTTGCGAACTACGCAAATTATTTGGTGAATAAGATGATACCTTCTGACTTGGTGGGGCATCAAAAGAAAAAGTTCTTGCATGATGTTAAATGGTATATATGGGATGAGCCGTATTTGTTTAAACAGTGTGCGGATCAAATGATAAGAAGGTGTATTCCATATAGTGAGACCGAAGGGATTTTACAGGATTGCCATTCTTCTGTATATAGAGGACACTATGGAGGAGAGAGAACAGCGGCTAGAGTACTTCAAGCAGGATTCTACTGGCCGACAATCTTTAAAGACACTTACAGTTTTGTTCAGCGGTGTGATAGATGTCAGAGAGTTGGTAATATTTCAAAGAGGAATGAAATGCCTTTGAATACGATCCTTGAAGTAGAAGTTTTCGACGTTTGGGGGATTGATTTCATGGGTCCTTTCGTGTCTTCGTGCAGTAATCTCTACATTTTATTAGCAGTTGACTATGTGTCTAAATGGGTAGAAGTGGCAGCACTCCCGACAAATGATGCCAAGGTAGTCCTAAAGTTTTTGCATCGCAGTATTTTCACTAGATTTAGGACTCCTAGGGCTATTATCAGTGATGAAGGTAGTCACTTCTGCAACAGGCAGTTCACAGTGTTGCTAGCTAAGTATGGGGTAAATCATCGTATTGCTACAGCTTATCACCCCCAGACAAACGGCCAAGCGGAAGTATCCAATCGAGAAGTAAAAAGAATCCTCGAAAAAATTGTGCATCCGACGAGGAAGGATTGGTCCTTAAAGCTAGATAACGCTGTGTGGGCATATAGGACTGCGTACAAAACTCCGTTGGGTATGTCACTGTTTCAGCTGGTATATGGAAAAGCTTGTCATCTTCCGATGGAGCTAGAACACAAAGCATATTGGGCAATTCGGAAGTTGAACTTTGATTCGACAGCTGCAGGGGAGAAGCGTTTACTCCAAATCAATGAGTTGGACGAATTTCGACTACGGGCTTATGAAAACTCGAAGCTATATAAGGAGAAGGTGAAGAAATGGCATGATCATAAGATCATTGAGAGAACATTTGAACCGGGACAAAGGGTTTTACTCACTACTAGAAAACCAAGCATGCGTGATGGATCTTGGTGACGATTTTCAAAAGCAATCACAATAGAGAATATTTCGTGATGGATTATTTGAGTCATCACAAGAAATAGTATATATATGATGGCTCTAATGATTGTTAATTTTGCCATCGTGGATATATATATGTGACGGCTATTTCAATCACCAAATATTGTCCAAAAATAATTTTTAGTTTTTGAGATGGCATGCAACCATCACCTATATACTTCTCCTTAACGTGATTGCATTTAAGCCATCACAAAGAAAAAAGTTCAAGAAATATTTGGTGACGGCCAAGACCATCACGAAAAGAAAACATATGTGATGGACCTTTATGACGACATTTAAAGCAATCTTAAAAAATGATATTATATGATGGACTTTTTCAACAATCACAAAATAATAATATAGATGACGGCTCCTAGTAATGGCTAATTTTGCCATCACTATAAACTATTTGTGACAGTCAAGGTAATCACTGAAAAACAAGCATATATGACCAACAAATATATTTAATATTCTTCTTTGTCGGGCCTGAACAAGTTTTATCCAACATTACTATCATCTGCACCCACTATATTTAATATCATTATGAGTAATATTCTCTAACATAAGTAATATATCTTTTGTCCCCCGAAAAGTCTTCAAATATTAAAATAATTTATCCACTAAAAAATGACATTAATTAATATAAAAAAAATATGCCCACGAAAAATTAAATGCCGGTAGTACAATGTCGAATATAAAATGTGGTACGTACAAATAGTATATTTATGCCTGAGTCTACTAGTTTTTTTTAATTTTTCTTTTTTATTTCACGTACTTGAGATGACTTAATCTGGTCCGAGTAAAACTGAAACTCATTTTATACTCTTTCCAAATTTTCGCAATGTATTTCTATCAATATCCTTTTGTGGATTAAAGAAGTGTTTTTTTTCTTCTTTAAATTTATGTTTTATATTAGAAATTAAATTATATATATATACTTGGTCATTAATAAACACTACAAGAAATTATGGATGTAGTGAAGGAAATTTTGTGAAGAAATTTATTTCTTTACATGAGGAGTTTTCTTGTGAAGGAATAATGAAGGAAAAAAATGTAGTGACAATATAGTTATTTGCGAAAGAAATATCATTCACAATTTATATTTTTTTTCTTTTGCAAAATTGAGGTGGTAGAAAGATATTTGACGCCAATTTATGATGAAAATTTGCAAGGAAACAAAACTATTAATGAAGGAATTATTACTCACTATATGTTATTGTTCAAAGGTTTTTTGCAAGAGATAAAATTGGTAACTGTTTTGTTCTAAATAATTTTTTAAGAATTAATTGTGGTGAATAGAAATTGTAATATAAATACTTTTAATTTTTTAGAGTAACAAATTTATTTTTAATAATAATTTTTAATTAACTTACAATATCGACTATTTCTTTAATCAAAGTAAATAAATTTACAATAAATTAAACTTTAAAATTTTATACATTGACCATGAAAAAAAAGAAGATGTAATGTAATTAAGTTTGAGTTTATTCTTAGTTAATTTATAGTATCTTACAACTCAAATTGTAATGTAATTAATTTTTTGAAATATAATTTTATTCTTAATAATACTTTTTAAATAATTTATAATATTAAATGTTTTATTCATTAAAATATTAAGTTACAATAATTTAAATTTTAAAATATTATAAATTTACAATAAAAAAATTATAATAATTAAGACTCTTTTTATAGAGCAGATCATAAATGTGTTAAATTATTACTATTATATTCTACAAAAAAATTAAATTTCAGTTTGTTATTAACTAATTTATAACATCCTAAAATTTAAATTTAAATCAATTTAAAATTTTGAAATAATAATTTTATTTATAATATTACTTTTTAAAGAGTTTCCAATATTAGTTTTTTTATAAGTTAAAATCACTCACTTGTTTTTAAAAGAGTTCGGAAAAGGGGGTTAGAGGTGGAACAGAGACAAATTTAGATTTCTCTTCTCCACTCTTTTTTTAGAACAAGAGTCTGGAAAAGGGGATTAGCTCTATCACTCTTATTACACTAGCCGCAGAGAAAAGAAAGGAAAAAATGACCTGCCTGACCATTCTTTCCCCTTACTAGATCGGCCGCGGTACCCCTAGATCGGCGACATCTCAAGATCGGCTGCACCTCTCTTTCCTATCACTCAGATCAGCCCTCTCACAGCTCTTTCCCCTCTCTCTCAACTCTCTCTAACCCTACTAGTAATGGCGGCAAAGTGGTGGCGTCGTGGCGGCATAGTGGTGGCGACCTGCTCTCTCCTTCTCCTTCTCCTTCTCTTTTAACTTCTCCATTATTGTCCAATTGAAGGTTTTAATTTCCTCCATTGTTAATTTCCCCTAAAACTTAGGTTTTAATTTTTTCCTGCTAATTTTTGTTATGTAGAGTCAATTTCTGTTGCAATTAGAATGATTGTATTGTTAATTAGTTCAATTCAGTTTTTGTTATGTAGAGTCAATTTACGTAAATTTTGGTAATTTGATTGCATGACATCTATTCAGTTTCCCTTATGTATATAAGATGCACACTATCTGTTTGGAGAAATCTCACAAAGAAATAGATTAATTTATGTGGAAATTTGTTTTAAATTTTAATGCACAACTAATCTTTCTATCTCACTTCTACAATTCTACTCTGTTTTTGCAGTTGACTTGAGAACCCCATATTATTGGCTGATGGGTTTCTATACTGCCCGCCAAACAGTTTGGCTGAAGAATGAACAAATACTTGTAGATCATTCCCTAGATATATTTACATTGCTGGCTTGTTGTATGCCTGTAAATGTAATTCCTCTAGAGAATATTATCTTGTTGCCAGGTGTAAGGAACAGCATACTGATACTTTATAGTAACAAGCAACATTAATTGTCTGATATGTTAGGGATGACAGTGCTAAAGTTTACAATAACTGGTTTGAATATTGTTCTGACTAGTTGATATATAATATCAAATGACATAACAGACTCATAGGTGTAAGTCTTTTAGCAAATAAACAAGTATTAAAATTTTCGTGGCACTAGTAAAATGTACCCAATTCAGAATCCCATTGTTTCTGGTTGTTCCAAAATTTCATGCATACTTAAGGTACTCAGAATTCAATAAGACATCATGATTAAATTCCACACTCTCAATCTATTTTAATCATTTTTGGTTTGTATGATAAGTCATGCGCTTTGCAATTGTGTAATCCTTGAAAATAAAAACTCACATTACGGACTGCTGGTTATGCATGTCTTGTGTACTGATGTTTCAACGCATAAAGAAGCATGATATTATATGGCCTACTTATATTATGCATGCTGGCAGTTAATATACTACTTCATAGTTTTAAAATTGCTTGTCCCTGTATCGTCTGAGTGAAAGGTTTTTTCGATAGGTGGATTTGGTGGTAATAAAGCAGTTGTTAGCAGGGTTGAAGGTTAATTACATTTTGTTTTTTTGAACATAATAATATTGTTGACATTATATAACGTTTTTTAGTGATCCATATGCAATAAGCCAAAGTAACCAGCTTTACAAACAATATTTGCTCAGTGAACATCTATGATATGTGAATGTATACCTGAATAGTTTTACTATATGTCTCTTTATTACCATAATGAATATGGAACTTTCTGAATATAGATTTGATAAATCTTTAAGATGGTGGATGACGAGAGATGTTTCCACATTTTCTCATTGAGAGGAGAGTTAATTATCAGCTTGAATTAAGAGTGTTCCACATGCATGTTATCCATATCTCTCCCATTCTTCTGGTAGCAAAAGGTCTAAATGTTCTGACTTCTGAGTCTCAGCATTTAGAATTCTACAACATTTTTCTTTTATCTTTGTTGTTTATTCTTCCACAGAAATTTCAATTTGGTCAGTAAATTGAAATAAATGGCCTACTTATATTATGCATGCTGGCAGTTAGTATACTGTTTCCAATTGAGTTTAAAATTTCCGCTCCTTTGCCTTAAAATAATGTAAAATTCTGGTGTCCTACTAATTGTTTAAGAATCTGACTAGTTAGCTGTTCCTTCAGCTTTATGCATACTCTTTTCCACTGCACCAACTACACAATGATAATTGTGCTATTTACTGCACATTTCAAATTTCAATCATATCGAAAGTACTCGCTATATTCTTTGAAGCATTGACCAAGAATTGGTGCCAATAGATATACAGACTACTGATTGTGCTTGTTGTTAGTCTTTGCCTTTATGTATTGTTGCAGTCCATAAAAGATTCGTGGGAAAGTAAATTCATGGAAGAGGAGAATTTTTTAAATTGGATTTATCTCAAGGTGGAGTCTACATGGAGTCATTTGATACTTTATTTTTTTTATCTATTAGAGTGTTGTTTTTGTCTCTATTTCTAAATGATGGTACAAAATATTATGTCTTTCCTCATTCCGAACTCCGAAGTTTGTACATCTTGAATAGTTGCTGGAAACTGCTGATGTATCACTCGTTTCACTCTTGCTACTGATGTTTCACTCTTATTATTCTCCTATACTGATGATTTAATTTTTACTTTGACAATATTAATTTCTAAATATTAACTTTCATCATTAAAGAGTCACTCTTAAAACTTCTTTTGTGATGGAAGACAGCTAAAGCCTAAATTACAGGGGAAATAACTAATGGGGGGAAGGAGTATCTATACACATTTCTCCATTTGTTCTGAAGTGGCAGAGTATCTATCCACTCCTGGAGTTATTGCTGATCCTTGATTATAGAAGCTATTGAATGGGTGAGATCTATAGCGGCTCCAATATTGGAAGCATTAATATCTTATCCATGGATGCAAATCTCTTAACCAGAGTTGTATACTAATGTGGTTGAACCCTATGTAAACATAAAACACTTGTGTACTTGCTAGTATTCCGACAACTTCAGATCATTTCCGGTAAGCCTTCGAGATGTAAATCATAATTTGTTATTCCTGAGTGAAAAATTGTTTCTTGTTTGTGTTAGTTTTCTCATGCATTAATATTAAATTTGTTGTTTTGCCCATTTTATTTTATGGTTGTTCTTTTATTGTTCATGTAGATGCAAGTAACTAATATGGAGTAGTAGTTATTTTGCTTTAAGGTTCTTCTTACGGAAGTCCAGTGCTAAAACCTTCATATGGAGATTTGCAAACTATATATGCAACACTCTATATATGATGACTGTTAGGCCTTCTTTAGTCTGTGATTATAGAACATATTATAAAGAAAGCATTTTTGGTTGTCTTCTTTAGATTCTTAATTATTCAAGTACTTTAATATTGGGTGATTCTATAGTTTCAAACAAAATTAAGATGATTGAATTGGATTAAATTGTTTATCTATTAGAACTGAAAGTGATGTAAAACCAATATAATTTATTTATGTAAGAATATTGAAAAAGGTTTTTTATATTATTTATTACTATTGAATGAGATTATTAATATTATTTATTAATATGAGTCCGTGACAGATACTTTAAAGTAGAGCTGCAAACGAACCGAACCGAACCGAACTCTGACGAACTCGAACCGAACTCGAACACTTTTAGTCGAACTCGAACAAGTTCGAGTAACTCTATCGAACCAGTAGCTGTGTGCGAGTTCGGTTCGATTGGTGTTCGCGAACTGTTCGCGAACTTGATCGAGTTCGCGAACATGATCGAGTTCGCGAACAGGATCGTGTTCGCGAACAGGATCGAGTTCGCGAACATGATCGTGTTCGCGAACATGATCGAGTTCGCGAACATGATCGAGTTCGCGAACATGATCGAGTTCGCTGACATGATCGAGTTCGCTGGCATGATCGAGTTGCTCGCGAGCATGATCAAACCAATCGAGTTCGTGAACATTTGTTTCAAGTTTTATAAGTTATATCACACTATATAAGACTTATTTATATATAACTATAAGACTTAATTCGGAATCAGATATAAATATATAATATATATAATATTATCATATATGTATATAATATTAACTTAGTAGTAGTGGACTAGTGGTCAATATTATTATTTATTACATAATTAATTTAGAATAAATGAATAATATTTTATCTATTTCATAAAAAGAGTCTTATTAAATTTTTTTATAATAAAATTATAAAATTCTAAGAATTAAAATAATGTGAATTTAGTTGATTAACTTGATTTAGATTAATTTAATAGACTAATATTGTTAACCTTGAAAAGTTGAAATGTATATGTATTAGTATCAAATATTTCATTCGTTCTGAAATATAAGTAATAAGATCAAGTGATGTGATAATTAATTTTTGAATACAATAAATCTTGAGAATTACTTTATAAATAACTATAAGTTTATAATTTTCATAATTATATTATTTAAAACTATATAAATTAACTACGATTCTAAGATAAAAGATGCAAAACTATTTAAAGACTTTGTTTTGTTTTTTTTTATATAAAAAATTGCTTATTATAATTTAAATTAATAACTCATTTTAATTTTATATTTTCATGCAAACAATAGTACGGTACTATAAGTAATTGTACAATGACTATTACTATGTTAGTGAAGTTTTGATATATTGATGACTTGAATTTTCTATTCTCTATCTCGATTTGAAAATTTCAATAAGTCATGTAAATCAGAAATGTAAGCAACTGTATTGTA
The DNA here is from genome assembly GCA_034770075.1 of Aralia elata. Lineage (NCBI taxonomy): Eukaryota > Viridiplantae > Streptophyta > Magnoliopsida > Apiales > Araliaceae > Aralia > Aralia elata. Next base: position 72,682,973 of record CM068378.1, on the reverse strand, counting down.
TTGTATCATTCTTTAATTAATATCAAATTGTCATTGTATCGTGATTAATTACTTTATTTATGTGATTTATGGCATGGGTTATACTTTATTAAATTATTAGAGATGTAAATTGTAATAATCCAACAATCATTGTTAAATTTTTTATAAAAGTATTAAAATTATTTTAATTAAAATAGAGGTGAAGAGGTACACATTATTATTTAATAAAAATGTTTACTTTATTACTTATAATCAATTATTAAAAACACAAAAAGATGTTTAAGTAATAAAAAAGAAAATTACTACAACTTTAACCATTATTGATAAGACAATTAGACAAACATTAGAATTTAACATGAAATAACCAATTATTTATATTTAGAATTTTAGAAACAATTTAAATTTTAAACATAAGAAATCGAACATCTCGAACCAATCTCGAACTCGAACGCATTGAACCGAACGCGAGCTAATCGAACCGAAACCGAACTCGAACTTACCGAGTCGAACCGAACTCGAACTCGAACTTATCGAGTCGAACCGAACTCGAACTGTTCGCGAACACATGCGAACCGAACCACATGGTTCGCGAACATGTTCGATCGAGCAATCGAACCGAACACCATGTGCGAACTCGACTCGATTTAGTGCTCTAGTCGAACTCGAACCGAACCGAACTCGAACCGAACCGAACCGGTTCGCGAACGGTTCGGTTCGTTTGCAACTCTACTTTAAAGTGTAAGCTATATGGTATCTAGCCTTGCCTCCCATCACTTGCTAGACCACCCTTTTCTTTTTGATCGACTGTGTATGACCGTCATCATGTCGTGGCTCTCCAGAGATTTCTTTTGTAAACACAGTTAAGTAAGATTTTTTGTAATTTACCACATTGTAAATGGGAAGATAATTTGTTTTTGTGGTGAGAGAAAATATATCTTTTCTTCATCCAACTGTGTGGTATTGATACTTAATATGTTTGGTGAAGGTTCAATCAAATTTGTGGATTTAATCTTATTGCCATATATTATGAAACTTACTTTTTTAAAATCCTTTTGGATTTCATATAATTTGTTCTAATTCTTATCCTCATTGTAGTTTCAAGAAAGAACTGTACATTTGATCAACCCTATGACCTCAAGCTCGGGAGTCTTACATTTTTGGCATAATCAACTACGTACATAGTTCATGAAGCATACACAAGACAAGTCTTGCTCTTAGGAACAAGTGAATGACGACGCAGATGATGACAACTCTGACGAGGACTCTATACAGAATTTGGAATGATCTAGATTTCCTTTAATTATCAATTTATTAGTTTAGGAGTTCTTTGATAGATGTTGTGTTAGTTAATTGTTTGACGAACCTATGACATGTAGCTACCTTTTAAATAGTTGATTATGAATTGATTTTTAATTAAATGGATCAGGTTTCTTCATTTTAATAATTTTGTATGATTTTACGTTTCAAGATTATTGAAATTTATGGCATTTACAGATTTGAAATATAAAATTGGCAATTGAATATATTTTAATATAGGAATTTTGTGATGGGCTTTACTATCACCAAAAAGTATAAATATGTTACAAAAATAGGGATAATTGTGATTACTTTAGCCATCACAAGAGACTTATATGTATGACTGTTTTAGCCATCACAAATGCCTTAATATTTGGTGATTGTTTTAGCCATCATAAAAATCTTACCAATTCTGTGATGGTTGTGATCATCACAAAAGGATGTGATTGCTTTGGCCATCACAAATAATTGGTGATTGTTTTGACCATCATAAAAACCTTACCAATTTTTGTGATGGTCGTGACCATCACAAAAGGATTGAATGTTTCAGTGATTGTCAAAACCATCACGTAAAACCTTTCATGATGGGCGTATACAAGACGGCCATTGTGACGCTTAAAGCCATCACGTAAACCTTTTGTGATGGTTTTTCTAGTTTTTGTGATGGATTTTGGCCATCACAAATGACCATTTTTTTAGTAGTGACTTTTCAATTCCAGACTTAAACTTTTTTCCGGGAAGCTGAAATCAAGATGGTCAGGACCATTCACAGTGAAGACGGTCTTTCCACATGGCGCGATTGAAGTATACGACAAATTTCCGGATCAATCGTTCAAGGTGAATGGACAGAGGTTGAAGCATTACTTTGGGGATGAGGTGGACAGACAGAAAGTCACCTTAATCCTTTCTGCGACATGAGAATCAGAGACAGTCAAGCTAATTGACTATAACTTAGCGCTATCTGGGAGGCAACCCAGCATTTTAATTTTCTGTTTTGCTTTAGTTTAGTCATTTGATTTTGTTTAACAAAAAAAAAGGGGGGGGGTTTGTAATTAATTTTGGATTTGGTTTGATGTGTGTGCAGGAAGAAGCTTGAATTGGACGAAAATTGACTAAGTGTGCCTATAAGCGCTGGCAGCACCCTATCAAGCATACACATAGCGCCAGAGGCGCTACACTCGCCACGAGCTACTGTAACATAGCGCCAGAGGCGCCCACACTTTGCCCAGCCAAGCGCCAGTAGCGCTACATCATGAGGCAGCTACTGCAACCTGGCGCTGTAAGCGCTCATCAACGCACAAAGCAAGCGCCAAAGGCGCTGCCTCACACTATGACATTCTGCATCCCAACGCTATTAGCGCCCAACCTAGCGCCAGCAGCGCTAAGCTCACCACAACACAATGTCCCTCAGTGCTATTAGCGCTCACTCCAGTCAATCCATAGCGCTAGAAGCGCTCGGCAGGGAAATTAAAAAAAAAAACAAAGTTTAAAACCCTAGGCTACCCACAATAACATGTCATCTCTTTCTTTTCCCCAAGTCGGCAGCCTCTCTCACTCATTCACCATTTAAAGCCGCCACCTCCCATCTTTTGTTTCCATAGTTGCCGACCAAAGCTAGTTTCTAGCAACAAAGCCATTGTTGCTACACCCACTCTCACAACCATTGTTGGTACATAACTTTTGCAATCAAGGAACTCTCTTCCATAGCCAAAGCGGATTGAATAGTCTACATATGGGCATTAACAATTTCAAGTAAGTTTTATATTTTTGAGCAATTACAACTTGAAATTGTTGGTTAGAGATTTGAATTGCTAGTATTTGGAGAAAGTTCTTGGTTTTGATTGTGCACCCAATTGAGTTTGTGTTGGCTCAATTGGGATTGGGTTTAAGTTTCAATTGTCTATCTTTATGCTTGCAAAGTTGTGGGAGATTTCATTGTGCTAAATTGGGTTATTCATTAATTTGGGGGAAACATTGTCTAAGGGTTTTTACAGTGTGCATACCAAGTGTTTGACAGATTGCCCCAACAAAATTTTGAGTTCTTTTGGGTCTTGATTTGTGTTTAATTGGTTATTAATGGCTCCCAAAAGACATAGAGGGGAAAGTTCAGGTTCATCAGCTGTTGTGAAATATGATAAGAAGAAATTTGTTAGCCCTGAAGCGAGTGATAGGTTTAAAAATTGGTCCTCCGGGAAATCTCTAATTCCTGAGCGTGGCTTGCTACCTATTGATCGGGTAGATGGGGAGTTAGCTCAAATGATACGCAGCCGAAATTGGATGGTATTTACTGCACAACCTGAACCAGTTGCCGTTAATATTGTGAAGGAGTTTTATGCCAATGCTAAAGAAGCTAATGGGAATCTGGTTATGGTTCGGGGTCAGGAAATAAATGTGGGGCGTAAAGCTATTAATGCGTATTATGGGTTGCAGAAAATTCGCAGGGATGGCTATACGAAATACTTGGAGCAGGATTTGGATTGTTCTTAGATTATAGAAGCCCTCTGTGAGCCAGGGATAGAATGGAAGCTGACTGACCAACAAGAAGCTGTGCACTTCCCCTCAGCCAAATTGAGCAGATATGGAAAAGCATGGCATGCTTTTATATGTGCCAAGTTGATGTCGTGCCGCCATATGAGCGATGTCATTAATCAACGGGCGGCATTATTGTTTTGCATTGCTCAAGGGAAGACAGTGGATATTGGGGAAGTGATTCATGAATCTATTATACACATGCTTGAGGATAGTACCACAGGTGGATTGCCTCACCCTTCATTGATCACAGATTTATGCCGTCATGCTGGAGTCAAGTGGGATAAAGATGAACTGATGCAGGCTCCATTGCCTCCAATTGATCATGCTGCAATGGGACGGTACAGAGTATGGGGTGGAGGTAAGTCGCACCCGAGGGGCTTAGGTTTCATTCTACCACAGCAGCAGCCGCAGGAGCAGCCACAGGAACAGCCACCACCTGTTGAGGATTCGGTTCCAGCCCCTACTATAGTTGAGACTATCCGACAGGACCTTCGGCACCATACTCGACGGATAGACTTAGTGGCAGGATCGATTCAGAGGGGTTTTGATCGGATGACTCGACAGCAGAGTCGACTTGCTCAGCGCCAGGCGGAGATTTATGCCTATAATGTTAATTGTTCCACAGCCTTGGCGAATATGTTTGGGCGGTTGAATCCTTCAGCAGGGCCTTTCCAGTTCCCACCAGCTCCTCCTTTATCTATTTACCCACCACCTGACTCGCCTCCTGATGCGGATGATGATGATGATGATGACGCTGCCGATGGCAGTGATGATGAGTAGTGTTCTTCATCAGGGGAGTCCTCTGTTCTTAATGTTTTATTCTTTTTCAATGAGGGCATTGTCTTGTTCAGTTTGGGGGGTAGTTTTTTTTGTTCTGTTTCATGCATTTAGTTTGTTTTGTTTTCTTGTGTTTATGCATGATGCATGATAGTTGCATTGCGTTTTAGGTTGTGTTATGCATTTAGTTTCATGAATTAAGCATAAATTGATATAGTATCTAATGTGGCCAATGATAAGACTGGTTTCATGGTTTTAACTTGAGAAGAATTGAAAACTAGTGCTTAGTGATGACTTTGATTAGGAAGTGAAGTTTAACTTGTCTGAAACTTTTGTTAGCAAGGAAAGCACAGAATTAATTGTTTTGATCAATTTAATTCAAATTGTTGCATAATTTTCTTTTGGTGGAAGATTTGGGTTAAAACTTGATAATATCGATGAAACGTCCATTAAATGAAAAACAGGCAAGAATCTAAGTTTGGGGGAATCTTGGGGTGTGAAAAAAAAGAAGAAGATAAATTTGAAAATTTTTGAACCTTTCCCAATTGAAGAATGGATCATGTGGTGGGTTGAGATGGAGCGTAAAATGCACTCACTCATAAACACATGGAACGAGATGGAGCGTAAAACGCACTCGTTCAAAAGAAAGTGAGATAGAGCATAAAATGCACTCACTAAAAAGAAAACAAATTGTTTTAAATTCCCGGGGAAGGGTTTAAAAAGGGTCTAAATGTGTTAAATAACCTTAGTGATACCCTTATGCTTAGTGATTGCTTGAATCAGTTGAATTGGTTGTATTCATGGGTTGAATTGAGTTGCAATTGAAAGTTTTCTTCTAAGAAGTCAATTATGTGATGGATTTGAATTGTAATTGATTGAAATGGTTGATATACACATACGTACGACATGGGTGATGACAGGTGTAACTTAACTACTTGGTTGGAGTTAGAAACTGTGCATTGGTTAGAGATTCTACTTAAGTATATATGATATCTTTGAGGCCTGATGTTGGATACTGTGTTGGTTGACTGTTTGATTCGTAGGCATGATAGTTTGTTTGCATTTGCATCATTGCATTGCTTGGGGACAAGCAATTGGTTAAGTTTGGGGGTATTTGATGAGTGGGTTTTATACCTACGAATCAGGTATTGTTAGGCTTAATTATTGTGGTCTTTAAGTGTTTTTAGTATTATTTTACTTGTTTTTGGTGTTTATTTATTGTAGGTTGGAGCTGGAGGGGCAAAAGGGTAAATTTGAAGCTTAAAATACACTTGGTGGCATTTTTGTAATTATGTGGGCATGGGCTAGCGCCAGAAGCGCTAGGAATTGTACTAGCCAAGCGCCAGAGGCGCTAGTTCACGTTTTTGGGTGCTAAAGTTCAGCTGAAGGAGGAAAAGGAAGCCAATTCGGAAGAGGATTCTAGTCAATATTGATCAGATAGTGAGAAGGAAACCCTAAGAAGGAACTTGGAGACTCTTATTATAAATAATCTATCTTTACTTTAGAGAGTACGAAGAGATATACTGTGGATTACTTTTGTTCAGGCACTGGATTTTGATGTGGGTTTAAGCTTACTTTGGAATTTTATTCACAATTGGGTTTGATCAATCTACTTCTTCTTTATTCAATTGATTGTTTATTTTCCATGTGTAGATTTGATCCCATAAATGGCTTTTGGTTCAGACATGAACTAATCTCCATTATGGGATTTCTAACGGATTTTAATATGTAGTCTAATTATAAGCTTGATTGTTAGATTGTTTTGCATATCATAAAGAATTTCTATCATGATTGTTTTGCATGTATGAATGCTTGATCACCATTCGACTTCAGTACTTGTATGGAATTGAAAAATAACATATAAGTATGGATTGTAATCATGATAGCTTGCGAATATGGGGCTTAATTGGATAGCTATTGTGTGAGTCAGATAGAAATATACTGTTTCACCGTAAGAGTCAAAATAAGAACTTGTGCTTAAAATCAATATAATTGCAATTTCACATAGAAATATAGTGATTTTGGTTATAGTGGTGATTACATGGTGTCTATCAAGTATGGATATTATGTAAGTAGGTCATAATGCATTGACAAATGGTTATGTCTATTTTAGTGTCTTTGGCTACTTTTCTATGATATATGAACTTACTAGCATGATAGTGGTAATTAGATGAACTATTAAATGAAGTTAGGATCCCATTAATTCCAAGCTTGATATATTTCGTTAGTCTTTGCATATTTAGTTATTAATTAATATAGAAATAATTTTGTCACCAAAAGTAAGACAATAGTTTAGGCAAATAAGTATAATGATAGAACTGATGTATAGTGAATTAATTTAATCCTGTCTCTGTGGGACGATACTTTACTTCCTCTGTATTACTTGTTGACCACGTATACTTGCGTGAGTTAGAGCTCTTTTATTTAAGACTTAAAAAGAGGCAACAATGGCTGAATCATATGAACAAGATTAGTTGTTGGATCTTGACATCTTGTACACTTGAGTGCCTATAAATACCAAGTGAAGCTAGGCTTGTATTGGGCTAATTCAAAAACTAATACACACCATCTTCTTCATCTTCTCCATCTTCTCCAAATTCTAGTGTAATTAGTAGGGAAAGAGGATCACCTCCATAGTGAGGTTGTTGTCCTCACCCCTTTTATAAATTAGTAGGGAAAGAGGATCACCTCCATAGTGAGGTTGTCGTCCTCACCCCTTTTAGAATTCAAGAAAATATTCATTGGACTTAATATGTTAGGCTAGTTCCCTTATTCACTTCGAAGAGGATGTTGAACTTTGTTTACAGGTAATGGTTTGATTCAGTATAAGCTATTTATTTCTTCTTACATGAAGTTCATTCTTGATAATCTATTTTAATTGTTGAATGATATTTATTCGGATTAGTTTAATGTGATCAGTTAAGTCAATTTGATTAATTTCATTTGCTAGATTAAGGGACAGTATTACGTGTAATTGATATTGTTCCTAATCACAAGTAGCAATTAATAATACATGATTGTGGTCAAGCTTTTGAGTATTGCTATGATTATCGGAAGACAAGTTAAATAATCCGAACTTGTGTGATTATTGATTGGATTAGTCTAATTCCCTAGTTCTTAATACAACTATTATATTAAATCTAGAGAGCTTGTTCTAGGTTGTATAATGGTTAGAATTTTGTGAAGAACTTGTTTCATTAAGTGATAATCTAAGGGGAGTTTCGGGTAGTAGAGAGCTTGTTGCTACCTAGGGCTATTAATTCCATTGAATGATAAATATTGCTTTACTTAATTATTCTATTGTTGTAAAAAGGTGATACTGAACTGGAAGAACTGAAATCTTTAATTAATTGGTTATTTTTATCACTTTAAATTTTGTTCTTGATAATTAGTGAAATCAAATTATAAACCCTCCTTTTTGGTAAACAAAGCATAAATTTAGACTAATCACTCTCAGTGGGATCGACTCTTACTTGCACTGCTACATTATTATCTTTCGCAGTAAGATTTTATTTTTGGTTGCTTGCGACAGCACACCACTTGTATATCTGTGTTCTCTCTAATACATATCCATATTTGATTAAGCCATCTACAGCAGTGTAATTCAAAAATGTCTCTATAAGATCTATACTGCAATATTAGTTACTACACATGATATACCTATACACATCATCAGATTATTAAAAGACTAACTGCTCAATTAATTAATTAAAGCTTAACAGCTTTATTAGGATCAGATTATGAAAACTAGAATATTGGTGATCAGATTATTCAAAAGGAAATTGTTATTTTCACAAGTAAAATTTGATATTTTTACAAGTTCTCTCTCACACAAGTGTAGGACCCATTTATTATTCATGTGAGAGGAACATTGTGAAACTATCACTTTTACTTGTGAAAATATCAATTCCCGATTGAAAATATAATTATAATAAATATGCCTAAACTAATTTAGAGAATTGTTGTTTTGCAATATTATTAAGATAACAACACAATATGTAGTGTCCTATTCACTCTTTAGCAACTGTGGCCTTGTGGGTAGAACCTACATGAAGTTATAATTTGATTCCAATGTAACTTTTGAACCAAAAAGAAAATAACGGAAAACTTAATGTATAATAGAGAAGAAAAGAAAAGAAAATAACACTTGTATATATTTTTTCATACTGTTATTGAGGTTATAAAAAAAAACTTACGACTATTAATTTACCCTTATAATAATTTTAGGGGAGCATTATTTCTACATGTATATTTGATATTTTCACATGATCACCTCTCACATGAGAGTGGAGTCAATCCACTTTCATGTTAGAGGAGCATATGAGAAAATATCAAATATGCATGTAAAAATATCACTTTCCTAATTTTATTCTGTTTATACATAGTATAGAAGGTATGATATGATTAGAAAAGATTTAGTTTTGTTACTTTTTTTTTTTTTTGTTATTTTGTCTATTTTTGAGTGGAAAGCTATGGTAGAAAAAGTGTTCAAGTTTTCTGTCTATTTTTTTTTGTTCATTAAAAAACCGTAACAAATAATTAATTGGGCAGAAAACTTAAATTTTCGTCCATTTTTTCCCCGTCAAGTATAATGCTCTAATACTGAGCTTTAAAAATATGAAAATTTAGTAACAATATGAAAAATATATATAACTTTTCATATTTTTTTTTTTTATAATAAATTAAGTTTTCCGTTTTTACCATTTATGTCCGAAATTAACTCAGAAACATAGTGCAGGCAAATGAATTAAAAAAGAGCAGATTGATAGGGCCGGCACAGAGTTAGCCGATACATATTTTCTAAACTTAGTCTCTTATTTATTTTTATTTTTTGTGGGCCAATTTTATTTTTACTCTGAAATGTAATATCTAAACAGTGAGAAGCATTAATGGTTTAATAACATCATTAAGTCCTACAAAAAAGCTAATATATTATAGTCAAAGGATATTAATTTGGCCAGCAAAGATTTAATCTGTTCCCTTAATTAGTGAATCCATTGGTCCCTATAAAAGCTAATACTGTAGTAAAAAAACCATCAATATGCATACACAAACACACTGCATTTTGATATTAGAAACTTTATTTTTGAGAAATTCAAGAAGATGAATGCTGAAGGCTCTAGCAGTAACGCTAGATCCTCGTCAACTAATAGGTCACTTGGAAATACTCCGTACCAGCTTCAGTCATGCTCAGACTCACAGATTAGAGGAGTAAGATTAATACTAAATTAAAGTATCTTTTTTTTTTGTCCATTTGATTAATCCTTCTGATTATTCGATCTTGTCATATATATGATTCAATCTACTCTGGTTTTGTTTTGTTATTACTGTTTGCAACGTTTGAAACGCACCGTATTATTTTTGGTGTGTTGTATTTGAAATTCAAACACTGCGTTTGTTAGTTAAATAAACTGCTATTAAACGAAAAAGATTTTCAAATACGTTTGGACTTTGAAATCATCCAAACACCATGTAATCAAACATACACTCTAATTGTAGACACCCAAATTTTGCATTTCCTTCTACTAACCATGACAGGAGGGCGAAATCGTCAATTGAACCGGCTTGCGGGAGCAAAGGAGAGGGCACAAGGGCGAGCGCCCGGCACCGCCGCAATGTTTTGGGCAAACCAAGTTTACGTGACAATAAGGCCGTCCGAGGCAGGCATTTCCGAATGAGGGGGCACGTCTCCCGGAAATTCCCGGACTGCAGAATACGAGCCTGTCAGCGAAAACCGACGTTGCGGCACGAAAATCGAGGCGTGTGGCACGAAAAAAATCGAGAAAGTCAAGCCCGCCAGCCGCGGATAGATCTGCGGCCCAAGTGGGTGCGCCAGCACGAAAACCGGGAAATCAGCACTCACAGACAGCTGAGTGCCGATGGGAGGCGTGCCAGCTGGCCAGCCGCAGATCCATCTGCTGGCCAGCCGCCAGATAGATCTGCGGCTGGCTCTGGCCAGCCTATTTAAGCCGCTTCGGGCAGCATTACAAGAGGTTCAGCAAGTTCAGCAAATTTTGGAGAAGAAGAAGAAAAAACAGCAAACAGCAGCACGGAATTTGAGAGAAAAATAGTAGATGTTACAACAAAAAATAGGAAGAAAAGAGAGAAAAAAGATGAGAAATTTTACTCCTTTAATTTTGATTGTATCAAATATATTTCTCATCCTATTCAAATACCAAGACTTCATCCTTTTTGAGATCATTTTGCAAGGTAAAAATTCCTTTTGTCATAACAATTCATATCATCTTATTTGTTTAGATGGGATGTAGTTTTCATGTATGTTGTTGAACAATCATGGATTATGGATTATTAGGGAGGGTTCCATCGGAACAAAATTCTTCCTAACAACCCGAGGATATCCAATTGATAAAATTTCTAGCTTGTTTGTGATAATTTGTTGGGTGTAATTTATTTAGGATTGTCATTTCCGGATATCATGGTATATTAGATAAACCCGGGTTGGTTAGTTATGTAATATTCATTTTGTAGGCATGTATTAATCTCGTGTGAGCCTAGGAATGCGACCCCGAGGTCCAAATTCCGATGATGGACGTTTTGATGTATGTGATAGATTCAAGATGCTCGTTTTGTAACATGTAACCTTTGGGCCTTAAAACGACGCCAAGGCGGGAATCGTGTTTAAGGCCCCGAAATAGTGAAATTTGTGATTGTTGGCGTTCGGGG